>OX578277.1:89323081-90053081 GCA_951217055.1 Gerris lacustris
TTGCTTTTATTAAAGTAACTGTTTATATCGAGTTTTTAGTGAAAAACAATGAGTGAATCAAGTGACTTTGACGAAAATGTGGAGAATAATACTCCCAGAAATAATTAATTCGTCAAAAAATACAACTAATGAATTAATGCCATCTTTATCAAGAGAGAGATACGAACTTACATACAGCAAATTTATTTTCTTCTGCATTTATTATTTAAATCTAACAATCGTAGATAAAGTACGGTACGCAACTCGTGCGAAAACGGCATTTTGCATTGCTCGTGTGGTTTTACTACCCTCGATATCGGTCGGGTGCAAACACCACACTCGCATGCAAAATGCAACTTTACGCACTCGACGCGTAATGTACTATTATCTACGATTGATACGAAATATAAACATTAAAATTTAGATGCGTAGAAAGTGATTCTTTACGTGATTGTATTCATTGCGCAGGCACGTCTCATAGTTCTGAAGAATTCCTCTTCTTTACCACCCTAGAGCGGAAAAAAAGAGGAATTCTTCAGCTTTACGCACGATTAGCGAGTTTGTTTACATTTAACAAAACTAATTTGCTGTTTTATTTAAGTAACTGTTTATATCGAGTTTTTAGTGAATAACAATGAGTGTGGCCGCCGTAGCGGTCCTAGTTATTTGTATATTTTGTTTTATTTACTTTATTTGATGGACCGGTAAAAGGAGTTTTTCTTGTTTCGGAAAATGTCAATAAAAATTAGTTGCGTTGTGAAATTAGACAAGAGGAAAACTTCTTTTACGGTTAAATGGTTTTAAGGTACAAAGTCAAGGTTTATGATTATATTTAATGGTTAATGTTTGTTGTACATTGTACGAAGAGTGTGCCAATAAAGAACGTGATATTTAGAAACCAGTAAAGCGTTTTTCTTTGCGTCAAGATCACAACTGCAGCCACAGTAAAAGAAGTTCTCGCAGTAAAGAAGCCTTCGCAGTAAAGAAGCCTTCACAGTTAAAGAAGTCTTCACAGTTAAAGAAGTCTTCACAGTAAATAAGGTTGCATCAAGAGAGTTAAGAAGTGACAGATTTCATTTTTATTTATTTATTTATTTTATTTATTTATTTATTTTTTTTTTCTTCTTTTCAAAAATTGGAAAACACGTAAAGACTTAAGTTGAAGAAAATGGTTGGCCGCGGAAAGGGCTCAAAGAAAAGGAAAGGAGCAGAGATTCCCGACGACGCAGAACAACAATATGCGCTTAACACTCAAAGGAAGGAAGTCAAAGCGTTAAGACAAAAGATTGAAAGAAAGAGGAACAAATTCCTACAAATAGTAGACAAGCGTGCCACGACTCCCATCAGGGTAACCGCGCTTACAGAAATATCCCAACTTGTAGAAAAATTAAGAGTTGCTATCCGAGTTTTCCGCTCACACCCCGAGGCGGACCCACAGGAAGTAAATTACGAAGAACAGTACTTGGAAGATTTGGAAGATTTCTACGAGGAATATTCCGAAACGAAGGCGCCCAGCGCTCGTGAAGAGTCCATCGTGTCAAAGGCCAGATCTAACGCGTCGAAGACATCCGTAGCCAGCGCTCAGAGCATTGCAGCGAAGCTGCAGATAATAGATCTGCAACAGAGAGAGCTGAAACTGCAACTGGAGCAAAGTCTGCTAGCCGCGGAGTCCGAGAAGAACAAGATCCTTATGGAGGTGCTGATGGACTCAAAGTTGAAGGACGATGATCGGCGCAGTCTTTTACAGCGAACAGCGGCCGGGGCAGAGAAACGACAGCATGTCTCCGCCGGTCCTTCAAACCTTGCCAGGGAGCAGTTGGACCAGGGTTCATTTCCATTCTCGCCTAGTAATAGAGAAACTCTTCATCAGGTAACATTAGAAAATAAGTACCACAATACATCGTCCCCTAAGATATTAAATTTAAACCATCCCAACCTTTCGCATGCCCCTCCTAGCCTAAGTTACAACTCATTTGAGGCTCAGAAGTTTGGTAGGAATCATTTGTTAGCCCAACCTTTACCATCTGAGCAAGAGCAAGCTACCATAAATCCTATATTGCTTATGAATAAAATACAGGTTTTAAATTCGCTTATACCACACAAGTTTAAAGGTGACAGCACTGAGTTTCCTTTATTTCGAATTCAGATAGAGACTCATCTGGAAGATGGTATCCTTCCGGAAAGCGAAAAAAGAGTGTTTTTAGCTAAATTCTTAGATGGGAAAGCTCTGAAAGTTTTCCAAGATAACTTTGGTCTTAGTTACAACGATAGTGTTGCCTTACTAGAGAAGAAGTTTGGTAACAGCGTTGCTGTAACCGAGGCCTGGGTTAAAAAACTTACCGAGGGACCAATGATAAGGCTTGGTGATAGTAAAGGGCTGGAGGAGTATGCGGAGGCGCTACGTACTGCGTCCAGGGTTCTGCCAGTTGATGCCCTTAGGGAAATTAGTACTAAGATCTGCCTTAAAAGAATGGTGTCCCGTTTGCCTGAGACCTTTCTGTCTAAGTGGGTGACAAGAATTGTAGGTTTATCGGGTCAAGAAACCATATTAGAATTAGCTGACTTTGTAGAAGAGCAGGCTAAAATCAGAAACCATCCTGTTTATCACTCCGAGACTAAACTTAAAGATTTTTCTGTTCACTATCCGGGGGTTAGTTCATGGTCGTCTAAGAGTCGTAGGAATATGATAGAAAACCTCTCAGAAAAGGTTTTAGTTGGGAAGCCTCAGGTTCAGGTTTACTCCCGTGAAACGTGCCGGTACTGTCGACAGAATCATAGTATTATCGACTGCACAAAATTATCAAATGAGGGTCCGGAGGGAATTAAAGCCTTTGTTTTAAAAAATGCTCTCTGTTTTGGCTGTCTTAGGGTAGGACATAGGTCAAAGTTTTGCCCAAAAAGAGCTGCGTGCACTATAGAAGGGTGTAACAGAAAACATCCTGCTTCGCTACATTCTTTGAGTACCCCAGCCCCCTCAGTAGTAAGGGAGAAAGATAGGGATGCTACCTCCAGTATTAAGGGTGACTTCGGTACTAAATCTTTCACCCGTCAAGTTATAAATAATGGTTATTCAACCCAAACAACATCCTTCATTGTGCCAGTTTACGTGTGTCACACAAAAACCCCTAGTAAACGGGAGTTAGTATATGCTCTTCTTGATGACGGGAGTGATACCTGTTTCATCTCAGAGTCTCTTAGACAGAAATTAAACTGTCGAGGGGTTCTTACCAGACTAGAATTGAGTACCGTTCACCAAAAATCATATGAACTGACGTATCGAGTTCCAGGTTTGGTTGTCATAAGTTTAGACGGTAAAGAGAGTATTGCGTTGCCAGTTAGTACTTACTCCCGAGATTTTATCCCTGGTTCCCCAGATGAAATTCCGACACCCGAGGTAGCTGCATTCTTTAGCCATTTAGAATCATTGAAAAATAAAATCCATCCGTTAATGGAGGATACAGAAATAAGTATTCTTTTAGGAAATAATTGTCCTAAAGCCCTTTGTCCCCTTGAAGTTAGGAGAGGTAGGGATGAGGATCCGTATGGGATAAGATCCACTCTAGGTTGGGGTATAATAGGGCCAAGACCTTTAGTGACAAACAAGATTATTCCCACAGCAGTAGCAAGATTGACAGTGAAGGAGATTATTAATATTTTTAATTTAGAACCACCATGCAACAACATCAAAGATTATAGTTTAGGTCTTTCAGTTAGCGATAAACATTTTTTAGACATGATGACAAAAAAAGCATTTCAAAGATCTGATAAACATTATGAGATGCCGCTTCCACTTAAAAATCCAGATGTTAGGTTTCCTTCAAATAAGGAGTTAGCCATCAAACGGCTTAACTCACTTAAAAATAAGTTTAGAAATGCCAAATTTAAATCCGATTACATAGTTTTCATGAATGATATGTTTGAGAAGGGCCACGCAGAATCCGCTGAGAACACGCAAGTAGTTAGTGGTAAAGTATGGTATTTACCTCATCATGGGGTGTACCATCCTAAAAAACCTGATAAGATTAGAGTGGTTTTTGACTGTTCCGCGGTGTACAAAGACACTTCTCTGAATGGGCATTTAATTAGTAGCCCGGACCTTACAAATTCAGTTGTAGGGGTTTTAATTCGTTTTAGGCAGGAAAGAATAGCTTTCGTAGGTGATCTGGAAGGCATGTTCCTGCAAGTTTTCGTTCCAGAAGATGATAGAAACCTCTTACGGTTTCTATGGTGGGAGGATGGTGATGTAAATTCAGATCCGAAAGAGTTTCGCATGACCACACATCTTTTTGGTGCTTCTTCCTCTCCGGGTTGCGCAAACTTTGCTCTTAGGCGTACGGCCGAAGAGCATGGAGCTAAGGTATCAGAAAGGGCCGCCAAGTTCATATTAAGAAATTTTTATATGGACGATGGGTGTGGTTCGGTGGCAACAGAGGAGAAAGCGATACAGTTAATTCGTGAACTTCAAAGGCTGTGCAGTTTAGGCGGATTCCGCTTCCACAAATTGCTCTCGTCAAGGCCTAAAGTAGTAGCGCAAATACCAACTGAAGAACGGGCAGCAGGTTTAAAAGAGTTTCACGAAAAGGGAACTCTCCCCATAGAAAGGGCACTTGGAGTTTCTTGGTGTGTCCAGTCCGACAGATTCCTATTTCGAGTGAACATTGACATCAAGCCGTACACCCGTCGAGGTATGTTATCAACTTTGTGTTCTACGTATGATCCACTCGGGTTTCTCGCCCCGTTTGTCATGACAGGAAAAATTATCTTACAAGATCTCACCCGTGAGAGCCTGATGTCTTCAAATATAGGGTGGGACGATCCTGTGCCAGAAGGTATAGAGAGACGTTGGGAAACGTGGCTCCAAGACCTTCGCTCCTTGTCAGACTTACAACTAACTGTCCCTAGATGTTATAAGCCGTCAGACATGAACAAGACCGACGTCATAGAGTTACACCACTTCGCAGACGCTTCTATGGCAGGTTACGGTCATGTTACATATATTCGTTTTGTGTACGATAGAAAGGTACACTGCTCGTTTCTCTTTGGCAAGGCACGAGTCAGACCTCTTCGCGAGATTACTGTCCCACGTCTGGAGTTAACTGCGGCAGTGTCCGTCGCTTTAGCAAGTGTAATGTTAGAGCGGGAATTAGAATATAAAGTAAAAAGATATTTTTGGTCTGACAGCCGAGTTGTATTAGGCTATATTCAAAATGAAACGAAAAGGTTTCACACTTTTGTGGCTAATCGTATTCAAACCATACGCGATTGCTCAGACCCTAATATTTGGTTCTACGTTCCATCCCAGGAAAACCCAGCAGACGTCGTTTCCAGAGGATTGTAGGCTGACGAACTCCGCCACTCAAGTTGGTTTGAGGGTCCAGCGTTTTTATTTGAAAAGACCCAACCGTTTGAAATGATAGCACAGAGTAGGCACTATAAAATAGAAGTTGGGGACCCGGAGGTTCGCAAGGTGACTACCAGAGAAGTACGTGTCCAAGAGAGGTTTTGCGATAGATTCCGGAGATGGTCATCTTGGGGAAGACTTAAACGAGCAGTCGCGTTAACCTTACGGTATCTAAAGTACTTGAGATCGAAGAATAGAGGATTAAAGCCTCCCGACCTTAGTCCCGCAAGGAATCCTCTCAGCGTGGGTGAATTAAAGGAATCCGAGACAGCATTGCTCAAGTTGGATCAAGCTCAATATTATCCAGAAGAAATAAATATGCTACTTAAAGACCAAGTTGACACCAAGAGTGTGAGGAAAGCGCGTTTAAAGAATTCGAAGATTCGTGCACTTATTCCGTATGTCGATGAACACGGAATACTGAGAGTAGGTGGGCGTATCGGTCATACTACCGTGGCAACCCATGACTGCCATCCAGTTATTTTATCGAAAGAGTCTTGGATCACCAAGCTCTTAATAAGACACTTTCATGAAAGGGTTAGGCACCAAGGGAGGGGAATGACCCTTAATGAATTAAGAGCCAATGGATATTGGCTAGTAGGAGGACCATCTGCAGTAGAAAGTTACATACGGACCTGTGTAGAGTGTCGCAGACTACGTGGTAATTTTGTGGAGCAGATGATGGCGGATTTGCCTGTGGAACGATTAGATCCGACGCCGCCATTTACATACACCGCAGCCGACGCATTTGGACCATTCTTTGTCCGACAGGGTCGTAGCCAGGTTAAAAGATACGGCATTGTTTTTACGTGTTTAGTTAGCAGAGCCGTTCATCTTGACGTGCTAGATTCCCTGGACACAGATTCGTTCTTAAATGGTTTACGTAGATTCTTGAGTAGGAGAGGGAACATCAAATTGCTTAGGACAGACGCGGGCACCAACTTTGTTGGAGGTAGGGAGGAACTAAACAGAGCCAAAGTTCAGCGATTTTTAGCAGACCGACAGTGTGACTTTAAGTTTGAGATTACCACTCCAAAAGCAAGTCACACCCAGGGCGCAGTAGAAAGGCAAATTGGTTCGGTAAGGCGAATCTTAGATTGCATGCTACGGGGCTATCGAGGTACCCTCACGGACGATTGTCTACGTACATTGTTAATTGAGTGCGAAGCAATCATTAACAGTAGGCCTTTAACTGTAGAAAATATTAATGACCCTGAATTAAAACCTATAACCCCCAACAATTTACTCCTCTTGAAAGATCCTGTCCTGCCCCATAGTAGAGTTATGTCAGATGAGTTATACGCTAAGAAAAGATGGAGGCGAGTACAGGCCCTAGCTCAAACCTTTTGGGCACGTTGGAAACGTGAATATCTACAGTCATTGCAACCTAGGGTTAAGTGGCAGATCCCTAGACGCAATTTACAGTTAGGGGACGTGGTACTTGTCGAGATGGAAAGTGAATCCAGAGTCAACTGGCCTCTGGCAAGAGTAGTACACGCTTCTCCAGACGAGGATGGATTAGTGAGGAAAGTACGGCTTCGCTTCCCTTCCGGGAAAGAGCTCTCTCGACCTTGTACTGCCGTAGTTCTTTTACTTCCATCCTCCTAGAATTTAAAAGGATTCGGGAAAATCCCGAAGGTGGGAGTGTGGCCGCCGTAGCGGTCCTAGTTATTTGTATATTTTGTTTTATTTACTTTATTTGATGGACCGGTAAAAGGAGTTTTTCTTGTTTCGGAAAATGTCAATAAAAATTAGTTGCGTTGTGAAATTAGACAAGAGGAAAACTTCTTTTACGGTTAAATGGTTTTAAGGTACAAAGTCAAGGTTTATGATTATATTTAATGGTTAATGTTTGTTGTACATTGTACGAAGAGTGTGCCAGTAAAGAACGTGATATTTAGAAACCAGTAAAGCGTTTTTCTTTGCGTCAAGATCACAACTGCAGCCACAATGAGTGAATCAAGTGACTTTGACGAAAATGTGAAGAATACTATTCCTCCAGAAATAATTAATTCGGGAAAAAATACAACTCAAGAATTAATGCCATCTTTATCAAGAGAGAGATACGAACTTAAATACAACAAGTTTATTTTTTTCTGTATTTATTATTTAAATTTAACAATCATAGATAAAGTACGGTACGCAACTCGTGCGAAAACGGCATTTGGCATTGCTCGTGTGGTTTTACTACCCTCGCTGTCAAACTCGGTGCAAACTCCACACTCGCATGCAAAATGCTACTTTCCGCACTCGACGAGTAATGTACTATTCAATAAAAACATGTAAAGTGATTCGGGAAAGAAAATGTTTGAGTTTTATTAGGGCAAAAACCTCATTTATTTATTTGAACTGGATGGATTAAACCTAGAACTTACTCGGAATTGGAGACTTGGCTTACTTTTTTTACATAAATGTTTTTATTGGAATACATCTCGCATAATAAGGCTAATTATTTTAGAGTATTATTAAAATTTAATTTTTTATTACAGGTTTACAAAATGGATTACCTCAAGTAAGCTACGTCAAAGCATTGGACGTTTGGATGGGAACATGCACAGGTAATCAATTTAAATTTTTTTATTTATTTCTATCTATATTATTTGTAAAATAATATAGTATAATAATATATATTATTAGTTTTGTAAAACAAACAAATTTAGGGTGTAAGAAACAGAAATAATATTCTATAGCAGTAGTAGGATTTAGAAATAGTTCCTCTTTTTAAAGAAAGAGCTATTACAACAAAGAGGAAAAATGGCACCCTGTTGAAATTACAAAATTGACATTTTCAACGCTTGATAGCTGCTAAAATAAGGCTTTAAGAGAAAAAAAATGAATTGTAAAATTATCCTATTTTAAACTCAAAAATTCAAAATTGGTTTAAAAAAATATTTTTAATTACATTTTCGATTGCGAGTAAAATGACTACGTGCGTTGCTATAGCAACTAAATAAAAATAAAATTTTTGAAAAGATAGCGTTGAAATTTTATTTTTTACCCTAAAATAAGACAAATTTACTCTTGCATTTTTTCCCCTGAAACCTTTACTTTGGCTGTAATTAAACGTCTAAAATGTAAATTTTGTAATTTCAACTGTACCCACGAAAAAAAAGTAGTTTTTTATGCATGATAATGATTGCAACAAACCACAGTTTGATATCTCAAATATTAACGGAGATAATTAGGCGTTGCCGAACTTTTGCCACACCCTGTATAATTGTTTGTGGGGACTGCGATTCCGAATACGTAGGACAAACTGGCCGTAGTTTCAAAACGAGAACGATGGAACACCTACAGCGGCCTAGCTGTAGATTTAACCAACATCTTATTGAATTTAATCACATACCAGCTTAGCATAGGATCGGGTTCCTTCATTTTGCCAAGAAAGGACGCAGACTTGACTCGCTAGAGAACTTAGAAATTATCAGGAGTCAATGTAGAGCGGGAGATAAAAATCTGAATGAGCGGGGGGAAGCATCTTCCTTGATAAGAACCCTGACTGGAGCGTCTACTAGGATCAGTCTTACGTTAGTCTCCGACATCGTATGACTCTCCCACTACATTTTTTTCTTTATATAATATGTTGTTAATGTATCCCTAGTCATACTTAATTGGTTAGCTCTCTTATTATTTCTTTGACTATGTCTTTTGTTTTATGTTTATTTTTATCGTTATTTTTTGATTATTCTTCCATTTTTACATTTTCGGTTGTTGTAATTTTTAACTGTTTTCCTGTGTTACTAATTGTTAATTGTTTTGTTATTTCTTTAACACATTTTGATTAATTATCGTCATATTTGTTTTTGTTAATCTTTTCTTACCTTTTTGGTGGTTTATCTCTTATTTTGTTATTAGCTTTTATTCATTTTCTTGTCTTTTCAGTTTTGTTGCATGTTAGTAGATTTTTTAACGCTTAGTGTTTGTTCATAGGCACTGATGACGGCTTTATAAAAGCCGAAAGCTGCTTTGATAAATATACAAGTATTTTCTTCCGTGGAGAGACTGGTTCTTTTTATTCATTAAGATGACCTCCATCAACGCTCTTATTTCTCAACTAAAAAGGACTATTTTAGGGTTAGCTTATAATTTTCCTGTCATAGTACATAAAGAGTTTTTAAAGCAAGAAGGGGTTTACTGAAAAATGGGATTATAACAGAATTTCGTTATTTCATTGTATTTACAAGTAAATTCTAAAAACAAAATCATTTTACCCATTAGTGCCCGTAATTATTTTTGTCGAGATATTTTGATGAAATTTTAGGAATAGAATTGACCTCCTGATTAAAGGAAAAATTAAAAAAAAATCTATGGGCAACCAAATTTGCATAAATTGCTGTATCCATATGGCTGCGCTGGGCACTTGTGTGCTACTTCCTAGAAGCTTACTTTTTAAGCTTATTCTATACTAAACCAACAGTTATGATATTAAACAGTAGTATATAGACTAAAAATAACAATAATAAGTAATTAATTGAATCTTAAAATTAAATTAAATTAACAACAATTGTTATTGGTAATATTTTTATTTTTTTATTTTTTTATTTTTTTTTTTTTTGTAAAATAAGTTAAAAAAAAAAAAATGTTAAATAGAATATTGTAAAGCAGTCTATATAGACGGCATCATTTCATTTATTCTGGAAGGGTGACTATTTCTTGCACATCTTTCTTTATTTTCTATTAGTGTGCGGTTACGTAATGCTCTTGAGGATCAAAGCGAATTTCATCAGATACTCTTGAGATATACTTTCATGATGGGACTTCTTCTTGCTTCTGTATAACTTGTGAGATATGTTTATGCTAAACCTCATCTTAAAGCTGACTGATTAAATCTATTATTTAATAATCCAATTAAAATTACGAAAACAATCCAAGCATTTTGTAATGATACGTCTAACTATTTAGTATTAACATTAACATTTTGGTACATGAAATTTGTCCTCCCATCCCATTAACGTACTTTACAATTGCACGAAGTCTTCCTTGATATGTCAAAATCAATTGAATAATTTTATCTCTGGGGTTGCTCAAAATCTCCCTCTATCTATTTTTTTATCAACAATTTCTCTTATTGAAAATGTTTGGCCTTGTATAGGGTTTTTTTAGAAAAAGGTATTTTATATAAAAAATATAAAACTAAACTTTTCTTTTTTTATATAATTTGCTATATTTCGCCCTCTCACATTGGGGCTTCTTCAGGCTTATAATCATTCCAGGTCACATGAGTCGATATAATAAATATTTTCTTTAAAACAGTATTTTAAAACATCACTAATACATGTGAGTGGAATATAATTTAAAAAAATATATTTACATATATATATTCTTACACATTTCACAAAAAAACAAAAAAAAAACAACTTGGAATCTTCCCTGCTTGAATGTCAGGGAGAGACCGTCAGGAGAGAGTCTCTCCCTGACATTCAAGCAGGGAAGATTCCAAGTTGTTTTTTTTTTGTTTTTTTGTGAAATGTGTAAGAATATATATATGTATATATATTTATTTAAATTATATTCCACTCACATGTATTAGTGATGTTTTAAAATACTGTTTTAAAGAAAATATTTATTATATCGACTCATGTGACCTGGAATGATTATAAGCCTGAAGAAGCCCCAATGTGAGAGGGCGAAATATAGCAAATTATATAAAAAAAGAAAAGTTTAGTTTTATATTTTTTATATAAAATACCTCCCTCTATCTATTTTGCACAATTTGTGATCCAAACATCATTGAGTTTGAAGTACCAGGAACTTGCTGTTGCTACTAAAGCAGGGAAAGCAGGAGTTGCAGGGCTTGCAGTAGTAATGGGATATCCGTAATTGTTGTTTGAATAACCCCCTATTAGATCTGATTTTCCTACTACAATTTTAACAGGAGCTAAGCATTTACTATCTGATAAATGTAGGAAGTCTCCCTCTTCACCATCCTTATTCCCAGAATTTTTAGATGTTATAAGTGGATCCATTGCATCTTGAACGGTTATTTCTGGTTTGAAAAACAAAAATTATAATTTTATATTTAATAATTAACACAAATAACATTAAAAAATAAGTGCCATTAGCCACTATATAATAATACCATTTTATTGATCATTATTTACAATTCTTGACGATTATTACTCTTATTACTGTTTTTACAATTTTTGACAATGCTATTACAAACATACGTATACATATACATACTTACACATATCCCTATACATTTTACAATAAATCTATATATTAAGATAACATTAACAACTTAAATACTATGTATAAAAGTTCAGATACTGTCAAAAATCATAACAACACTATCATGACCAAATCAGATTTTCATCTGTGGTTACCATATGGAAGGTTAATTTTGTAGCTAGTTTTGTTTTTGTTTTTTAAATGATGATTGCTTTCCCTATTTATTTTTTTATTTTTTACTATTTAATTAAACTGTTTATTTGTTTATTATAATATTTTGAATTATTTTAGAGCCAAACTTCACTATACACTTGAGTCATTCTTCTCCACTCTTGCCGGTCCCGTGCAACCCTTTGCCACGTTTCTCCTTCGCATGTTTTCTTGAATTCTTCATCCCAGCTTATTCTCGGCCTTCCTCTTCCTCTTCTTCTTTCTCTCGGATACCATTGAATAATTTTCTTTGTACATCTTCCGTCTGATGTTCTCACAATATGGCCTGTCCAATTCCATTTCCTCTTGCTTATTGTTATTCCAATATCTTCAATTCCAGTTTTCTCGCTAATCCAATTGTTACTTTTCCTATCTTTCCTTGAAATTTTAAGCATACTTCTCATCATACTTCTTTGCGCCATCCTCAGTTTATTAATAGTTTCTTTACTTAACACCCATGTTTCACATCCATAAATCATTACCGGCAGCACACACATGTTCCATAGCCTTCTCTTGTTATCTGCACCTACCTCGGATCTAAATAGACTTCTGTAGCGATTGTAGCTGTTCCATCCCATTGCTATTCTTCTTCCCAAGTCTTTTTCTTCGCAGTTTACCTCCTTAGTAATCAGACTGCCTAGATATACATATTCCCCTACTTGCTCCAAATTTCCACATTCATTAGTTTGTATGCCGTCTTCTACGTTTATTGCCATTATTTTGCTTTTAGTTCTGTTTATCTCTAAACCTATTCTGTTTGATTAAACAGAACTGTGGCCATTAGCCACTAAATACTCTAAAAATAGTGTCATTTCCACTAATACTCGACTTAGATTATCTTTTTTATGTCGTTATGTGCCCAGCGTAGCCATAATATGGCTACGCTGAGATAAATGAGTACTTCTAGCCTAGATAATCTTACATTTCTGGATAAAAAAAGGTTTCAACTCATCTTTCAACATTCTAGATTAAAAATTAATGACAATAAAATAAATATTTAATTAATTTCGATACTTATCCTAACAAATTATAGAGGTGGCCGATGTCAATAAATTTACTCATTTTTTTCTCTCTTGTATGTCAACTCTGTAAGAGCTAGGACACTAAGTAGAACGTAATAACATAAATTAAACCTTCCTGAAGTGGTAATGATTTAAATAACCGCCCTCGGGTAAATAATAATCATAATAAACAAATAAATGTACAGTACATAGCAGTTTAGTGATGCCATATGGCTGCGCTGGGCACTGGTTTAATGTCACGCTTTTAAAGATTTTGTAATTTTTTATCAAATTCAGGATTTAGTAAGCATTATATTCATCGGGAATACAAAATCTGTGCAAATTTCAGCTTTCTAGGTAGTTGGCAAGTGAGTCAAATTTAGGTTTCAAAATTTTGAAGGTAAACAAAACACAAGTGAAGTTATAAGGCATTGCAGACGGACCGCTTTATTACCGCTTATTATTGCTTTGTATTTATTGCGTCAAAATTTTATGGTTCTCGGTATTTCTAAAGAATTTAAATATTCTAATTCAAAGGTTATCTCAGTTGCACCCTCCTGAAGAGCTACATGTTTGCTAATAGCAGTTAAGTTTGACCAACGTCCCTGGCGTGCTCTTAAAACAATTTAAATTTACAATATTTCTCCAATTCAATTGCTTTTGAGAGTCGAATTTAATCCTAGTATTTCATGATTTAATAATAGCAACGAATTTCCCGGTTGAAAATGTAATTTTATGAAAATTTATTTATAAGAAATTTACCCTCCTTGCATTATAATCTAGAGGATATAATTGAAAATAAAAATTTACACCTGACGTAACAGTTATTTTAATATCGTTTTATAGTAACCAATACTTTTTTATACGTTCTAAATTTATTATTAGTTTTTCAGGTACATTTACTGCTTAATAAAATAGGTATGTAAAATAAATTTTGTGATAGTGAAAGATTTTTAAAAGTTTAAAAAAAAAAAAAAAAGAGTTTAAAGAAAGAGTTTTAAAAGTTGTATACTAAATTTTAAAGTTTATTTTATTATATTAATTTTAGTGGTAAAATATTTTAAATCATCAATGTGCATATTAAAATTGAAACAAGAGAAAGGCAGAATAAAAAGCACCTGCTTCCGGTAATCCAACACAGTTCTTTGAGTTTACGCCAAATTCCTTTAGCCACTGAAATGCAGGGGGAACAATAATTGACACCTAGTATTAAATTTATATATTAAAATAAACATATCAGTGGCAAAAGAATTCGACTATGGCAAGGAAATGTAGAAATAAAATAATAATTTTGAAGTAAATGAGTTTCACCTTAGAGGTTTTCTTGTAATCACCAACATTGTTGGTTCTAAGATTTTGTGCAGGACAGAAGCAGGTAACAAGATTAATGCTAACTTGAGTTTGATTAACCCTTAACTGCCCGAATTATTTTTTTTGGGCATTGTTTGGTTTTTTTCTGGGGATTTTGTCTGTTAAGAGGTCCCTTAATGTGTAAAAAATGTTTAAAAAAATTGGGAAAAATTCCTTACCCCAAATTTGGGCTGTTGCCATATGGCAACGCTAGGACATTAGCCCTACAGTTTTTTTTCTCAGTAAATGTTTTAATAATTTCTTTTACAAAGTTATGTTATATAAATTTTAGGTTAAAAATGAACAAATAATACTAACAAAATACTAAATTGATTTAAAAGAACAAAAAAGTAAATGTAATTTTTTTTTTTTTTTTTTTTTTTTGTATTATGTATCATGTTGTTTATCTGTAAAATTAGGTAATTATTTCTTTATTTTTTGTTTTATGCATGTGTTTTTGTTATTACCTTTAAAAATATATATGTATTATTCAATTGTAATAAAAAAATATAGATATTCTTAGATACATATTATTTTTAAAAGAATAGCCCAATAATATTTGTTACTAATTATACTTGTTCAACAAAAATAATTACAAGATTTAGAGACTAATTAAGAAATATTTAGAAAATAATTAATAAAAAATGAACATTAGGCAAAAAAACATCAAAAGTTTGTATATAAATATGACTGAATAAAATTACCACTTAGAAAAAAACTGTAAGGCTAATGTCCTAGCGTTGCCATATGGCAACTTTCAAATTGACGCTCAATTTAGGGCAGAAAAATTAAATTTTGTGAAACTGCAATAATTTTATATTTTTAATCACTCTTCATTCTAGTAGTTTCATTACCAATAATAAAATTATTTAATTAATTCATTCATTAAAAAAATTAAAATTCTTTCCGTGTCACAAATTTGGAATAACCCATTTTTTAAACCTGTCTTGTCGCATACGTGTTGCACCAAACAAATAAATCTAATGATTAAAAATCAATTTAGTCCTTCTTTTGACATAATATTAACATTTAAAAAGTTCTATATTAACTCGGACCTCTCCAGACAATAATAAAGGGAGGGGGTTTTGCTGTTGCCATATGGCAACGCTAGGTTATTAAGGGTTAAGTCTAATATAATATCTTGAAGTAATAAGTTCTAAATTAAAAAAAAGACACTTTATCAGTCACTTATGAAGAGGATCTGATGAAATCTTTGAAGGAAACGTTGCTTGGAAAATATGCGCTTGGTTATAATATATATCAATTTAAAGGTCTTGAAGTGTAGAAAAAGAATATGCAACCATTAAGCCACCTGTGTTTATGAAATTTGGATAATAAGAAGAAAAAGAGAGCAATTATGTTTTTGGAAGGAAAGAGATTTTGTGATGTTTGTAAAGGCGAAAGATTTAGATGGTTGGGACTTGTTGGAAGAAGTAAGGCTAGCTTGAAATTGTACTGCATAAGAAAATCTTTGGAACATGGACAACCCAGATGAGGACTTAGGATGTTGAAGAAGACCTAAGAGTGTTAGAGTACCTAAGAGTTGTTAGAGAAACATATCTGGCCGCAGAGAAAAACAGGGAAATATATTTTATCTACTCGCGGCAGCAAAATTAAACATTACTTAACTGTTTTTAGGCTGGAAAGTACTATTTCCCTGATTTGTCATTCAAATATTAAAAACAGGCAGGAAAGTAGTTAAAACAGTCAGGAAAATACTTTCTCTGCCTAGGCAGGGAAATATTTCCCTGCCTAGGCAGAGAAAGTAACAGTGTTTACCACTGCGTGTCATAACCTCTTATTTTGGCAAGAACAGTTTATACTATTATCTCTATCTTATAACATTATATATTATAGTTAAATAAGTAATATTTAATAATAAATAAAGGTTTTAATAATAAAATGATTTGTTTATATTTGTTAATTCTGTTAAATAAGTTCAATGATTAGTAGATCTTTAATTAAAAAAAATAGTAGAGTCACTAACTAAACTGTAGCGTCATGTAAACATTGAACATCCATATTATTTTTATTATTGAAGTCTTTCTAGATTAGACTAGCTACTTTTCTTGATGTATCCTACTTACTTCTTTTCTTTTAAGCAATAGAAGATATCTTTAACACTTTTATTAATTTTTTAGTAAAAATATAAATAAATATTTTATATTGCGTGCATTATTTATTCAGAAGTTATGTGTGTTATAAACGTGTGTTTTGTTGTTATAAATTGAGTTTGCTTTTCACTTATTGTTATTATTCCCGAGTTTCTTATTTGAACATTAATTTTAGTTAATACATATGTTATTATCTTTATAAATATGACACATAGTTTTTAACTATGTTTTATATTAATAAAGATAACATTTTAGCAGCTTCATTTTTCTTCCGCAAGTAGATAAAATATTGTATGCAACTAGGCAGCAAAGGAAACATTTCTGCCTCGTTTATTCATTGCCTGCCTCGGCTTCGCCTCGGCAGTCAAATAGGTAAATTACCTGCCTCGGCTTCGCCTCGGCAGTTAATTATCATAGCCTGTCCTCGCCTTCGGCTCGGAGGCTAATCTAATCACTCGTCAGTAAAATTCCATTTTGCTGCCTAGTTACATAAATAACTATTGCCTGAGAACCAAATCCAATCTTGGCTTAAAAGTAAACTTTAGTCACCACCATAATATTTAAAGTTAAACTACTTCACCCAGAGGTTGCAGTTAATACTATAGCTAAGTCTACTCAAATTCATAATTTTATAAATGTTTAATCTAATAAATCATACATTCTACCTTTATAATGTTAAGTTTTTTAAATAGAATTATCGACTAATCGGTTTTATTACGAAGAGACTATTTATTACCAAATATACCAAATGCGTGTATGAAAACAATGTACAAATAACAAGCAAACGTAAGCTTATGAAAATGAATTTTGAGTAGAAACTGCGTCCGTTCCCCACTCTACCATCCTTCAATAATTCTGTATCTTCCACAGTACCCGTTACACACAACTACAACCCTGTGGCAAAATATAAACTCACAGTCATCAAAAAATACATAATGTAAATGAAGCTCTCTAGAGGCAGAAGGTGTGAACTTTTTAATTTAAACAATTTCCCTGGTTATTTTTATTAAGAGATTCTACTAATAAAAAAATATATATATATCAAGCACGAAGGAATAATGAAGCCTTCCAATTTATATTTTTTAACTTTGATAATTTAATAATATGGGAAAATTCTAATGAAAAAAAATATATTCCATTAATTTTATATTAATTTATATTAACACTGTGCGGAAGAATGACGTCACATATTTTAATTGGCTTCTGGTTTAATTCCAAGTGTAAACTTATTTTATTCTTTTAAAAAAAACTTTTAATTCAATATCGAGACTAATTAAAAAAACTCAAGTTCAACTAAATTTGGTTATGTATATATTATGTAAGTATATACAGGGTGGGCCAAAAAAAGCACTTTTTTTGAACACTTTACGGCTTTGTCTGTCCGTTGCTTGTTTCAATTCATAAACTACTATAGCTAGGAACATGAAATTCAGACACAGGTGGATCTCGGTATTTGAGATAACTGAGCACTTTTTGGAGTTTTCACACTTAATATTTTCAAGCTGGCGGCCAATATGGCGGGCGACTAAAAAAAAGTTTTTAGTCACCATGACATGTTATATATATAAATTTAAAGGTCTTAAAGTGTAGAAAAAGAATATGCAACGATTGAAATTTTACACTTAATATTTTCAAGATGGCGGACAATATGGCGGGTGACTAAAAAAAGTGTTGTCACCATGACATGTTATACATAATTTTAAAGGTCTTGAAGTGTAGAAAACGAATATGCAACTATTAATATTGTACACTTATAATTTTAACTTAATCGTACAGAAACCAGCGATTATCGCCTCACGCACTTACGTCAAGGGCGCCTTACTTGTTTAGTTATAATTTTAGAATCTATTTAATTTAAAAAAAATATATATATTTTTTTTAGAATCTATCTTTCTAATTTTTAGAATCTACTTTCTTTTGAAAAATTGAGGCAAATGTTCCCCCTCGCCTGTTCTCTGTGAGGGGTGACGTGGAGTGGATTGCGCGCTCACCAGATTTGAGTATTTGTGACTTTTTTCTTTGGGGATATCTAAAGGAAAAAGTTTCTTAACAATCGCCCACACACCCTGGAAGAACTTAAGGAAAGAATCCCAATGTGCTGACAAGCGATTGAAAACTTCCGGAATCGCCTTCAAGAATTTATCGCGGTTGACGGCCGCCATATTAATGATGTCACCTTTAAAACTGTATCGAACATTATAAACCTAATTTATGGAAGTTGAATTGTTTTTGTTCTACATCCCTTTAAAACTGATTCATATCTTTTGCCCCACCCTGTATAACAACATTATATATTTGTTGTATAGAGGAGACATTTCAACCGGTTTATGTATACAGTGTATTTTCTTTTTAGTAAATAATGTTTTCTTTTATGCAATGAAAGTTTAGATTGGAAATTCTAAGGAAAGTTTCATTTTATCCCACTTGGAAAGTGAAGTTGCTTTTAAACCAGCTGATCGATGTGAAGCCGATAGAGAGATGAAATACGCAACAGGTGATGGATTTTATAACCAGAGAAAACTTTCTAAAGAATAAAGTAAAACTAAAGTATCTTGACTAAAGTACTTAGGACACAAGACTTAAGCAAGACTTCTTTTATTCTATTATGTGCTTAAAAGATCGATAAAACTCTGTGGTTAGAATATTTCAACTAATATTAACCTATCAATCTATATGTAGGCAAATACCATTCACTCTTTCACTCATCCAGCACAGTATCTCTTAAACGTGTAATGATATAAGCAAATGATGAAAGGATTTTTTAATCGGTCATTATGTTTCAAGACGGCAGCCTTGATCGTATTTGAAACTAAATGCATTGTTCATATAGGAAAAAATTAAATAAATTAAACATTAATTCTTTGTAAAATCATAAAATCAATGAAATACGTGATATGATGCGAGGAGGCTATGTGCCAACCTAATTAGGAGTCTATTATTTAAACCAATAGTTCTTTTAATGCTAAGAAATGGATTTATTTAATAACGCAAAATATATGTAATATAACAAACAGAGAATTTCCACCTGTCGAAGTAAAAACTGTATAATGTCTAAAGAGAAAATTTGATAATGTATTATGCTTAAACTTTTTGCCCAAACAAGTGCCAAAGAAAAATCATTGATAAATATTCATAATTCTGTTGGTAACGAAGCAGGTGATTTATAGCTTTAAAATTCTCCCTCTCCCCTGATAAATAGCTTTCATGAACCTCGTTTCACCGAAAAGCGGCTTTTAAAATTAACTAGAAAATTTATTTAAATCAGATACACATCGGCTGTATATAAGGCTTGTGTGGTAAATTTTAGAGGACCGAAGGCCCAGGTTTTTGTTTTAGCGAGCTGTTTTGTTTCGGTTTATTTTAGAGGGAACCTTGTTGAATAAAGAGTTAGACCGTGATGGAACATCGTTTGTTATCCTCACACCCAAACGAAGGGTCGAAAGGCAAATTTTCAGCGGTTTAATGTGGTTGGGAACGACGTGGTCCTTGATGTAAAACACCGTTGGGTTTTGGAAAGAGGTCACGAACAGCACATCATTATTTAAAACCTTATCCATTTTACTTTAACTCACTCTTGTAAACCTTTTTTTTTCTGAGAGTTGTTAACAACCCTGATAAAATTCCAATATAATACCCTTTTAGCTAAATTCCTGCCGTGGTAAAATGGATATTTTAAAAAGATATACAGTTATCTTAAATTGATTAAATCTAAAACCAAGTGAAACGGGATAATACATCCATCACTCAAGCAAAATACAGTTATGACTTTCAACACCGAAGAAAGTGATTCTTAAAACTAAAACGTTACCGGTGAAGCCTAACATCGTTATCAGAGTAAGGTAGTGAGTGATTTTTCACTTTACCGCAATATTCTACTACAACTGGAATAACAACAGGGAAGCCATATATCATAATTAGAGTAACGTAGTGAGTGATTCATCACTTAACCGTAATAGTGTGCTAGAATTTGAATGTTACCAGGGAAGCCAGATATCTTTATCAGAATAACGTAGTGAAGTTTTAAGGCTGTGTAAAGGGGGGGGGGGGTATCTTAGAGGAAGTAGAATCCCCACCTAATCTCGTCAGGATTGCAAGTATCTTCTAATTCTTGACAAAAACAACCCCAAGGATGCTAAGATCCCTTAAAACCTAAAGAACTTTAACCTTAGTCTTATTACCAGGGATTGGCTCATAATCAACAGGTCAAAATAGCACAATGGACAGAGAGTGATTGCACTTGTAGACCGGGAATCTATAAAGTTCCTTAGGCGTATGAGTATAGCCCTTACCTAGCCCATGCCAGGTTTCAGATGTCATTATTAGACAAGTGGACGAAACCCTCTAGCAACAGACCAGGGAGGATGAGAAAAAATCCTTAAGGCAAGGAAAGGAGACGACAAGGAAGCCAGAAGAACTTCCGTGAGTCAGAGGAGGGGCAATCCAACCCTTCGCCATTAAGTTAAGGCAGCTGACTTGGGAATGGATGAAAGCATTCAACTATCAGGGCCCTCTCCTCATCACCCCCCCCCCCCCCCCCCCCCCCACCCCCCCCCCTTTAAGGGTAAGATACTACCACATCAACAGAGATCAGAACAGATGATTATGATCTGGTGGTCTATGATTTTGGGATTCATTATTTCCCCCGATTATACAAAAAAAATGTTTACAGTAATAGTGGGATGGAACTAAAATGTTACCTGGGATGCTAAAAATTGTTATCAGATATACGTTGAGAAGTTGTAAAGCAGATTCAGTAGAATAACTCTACGCCTGGCAATATTAATATTCAAACTCTGTACAGGTACTGTACTGTACATCAGATTAACTTACTTATTACGAAGTCGACATTAAAAATTGAATCAGTTATTGAAGTTCTTTAGAAATAGGTTAAGAACGCGTTGCAGTAATAAAACTATATGTAAAAAGGCTTTTAAGTTTATTTGAAATCATACCAACGTACAATTTGTGATATACATTGTCCTTCAATTTTGATTTTGTACAAAGCAGTAATAATTTCCCTTAAAAATGTAATAATTCGAATCTTGGAGCAGTTTTTATTAGTCAAACATCTGAGGATTAATAAAAGGGATCGTTGAATATTTGAAGAACAGAGTTTGTTGGACATTGTTGGTTCTAATGAAGACGTCTACTTAATCCTACTCTGGCTCACAAGTACAATAAGTTCTTTTCTGTTTGGAATTAAATTACACCAAGTAAATATATAATGAATTGAGCAGTAATTGCATTTGGAGCTGGAGGCAGCTGCTCAATAATAGATCTTCTCTTTCGAGTCATTTATAAGGGAGTCGGTCTTAACCTTTCTTCTGCTCGCTATTGAAAAGTCAAATTCATCACAATTACTTTTATCTTACTTGAGAGCATTTCATTTTCATTATCCTGTCTTGAATTTGTTCTTTATTCCATCAGCTACATCTTGATATATAACTAGATATCGACTCCATCGTAAAGCTAACGATCAAAAGTCCTATGAACATTTTAACAAAAACACGTTCATTTTGATCCAACATCCGTGCGAGAGATAAATTTGACTTTTTGTGTAGTCAGCGAGAGCGAGCATTCGCACTTGCATGAAAATCAACTTAAACTTAAACTATCGTTACATGTAATGCCAATAGACTCACCTTTTTCTAACTATACGAGTATGTTCCAAAGAGTAAAATATTTAGTGAAGCAGGGCAAAACACATGATAATAATCAAACAAAAAGAGTTATACAGAATTGAGTTTGCCGCTATACTTGTAAGAATCAAAACTAGTTTGATTGAGAGTCTGTTAGTATTGAGAAAAAAGGTTGATAAATAAATTCTCCACCCCAGTAAAATCAAACCAAGAATTTCCATACCAAAAGCTCAAATCATTTAGCTTTAGCTCCATTAAATGGGTCGACGGTTATTTCACAGTGGGATAAATGCTACTTTATATTTCTTTATCCCTTTAAATGTATTATATTTTTTTATCCCCCTTTACATTTCTTTACATTTTATAATGTTGATCACTAATTAATGGAAGCGAGCGTAAGCGAGCTTCTTACATTCAACGATATGCATCTTGTCTGTCTGTCTGTAACGTTTACGTGTCCGACGATAACTTGAGTAAAAGTTGACCGATTTAGTTGAAATTTGGTATACATCTTTCTTTTACTAATACTCAGGCTAAGTTCGTTGGACAGCGTGATCCGTCCAAGAGTTCGCGCGCAATGCTCGCGTAAACGTGAGCTTCAAATTTAAAATTGGGATTTCAGGACGGGAAAAAAATTCCATCATCACCAATTCGATGAGACGAACATTCTTTACAAATAACATTTTTTAGTAAAACCAACAACGACACTGCTATGAATTAATAAAAATCGCTAAAACTATTAAAGCGGACCTAAACGTTTAAAATAGAGAAAACAACCTTTTTACCGATATCTTACGTTCTAAAGTAACGATTTTAATAAAACTTCATGTACATCGTCTAAAGTACAATTGAAACAAGTATGTAAAATTTCAACTTGATACAAGCAGTAGTATTTGAGTAATGAAGTGATACATTTATAATATTAGTTTAAAAGGTATTACGGGTGGTTAAGATTCTGATAGTCGTATTGAGGGTAGGTTTGTTTAGGAAGTAAAGCTTTATACCGAGTACCCCCACTCTACCCCTGACTACCCTCTTCCACTTATCTTCAACTATGACATTCATCATGATTAACAATTTCAATATTCAGTATTTTATTGCAATACGCTCGCTTCAATGACAGAGCCACGCGATGCCTAGTTGTATTTTTATAGTGCTCAAATGTTTCACAACAATTAATCCAATCAAACGAGACATTATACCTTCCAAGTGATCCGGTGGTTCTGATTTTTTAAGTGTTGTAGGTAGACTAATAATAAACCGAAGTATTCGACCCTGACGGAGCGCTGCCGACGCTGTTCGTGCCGTAAACACCGCAATATTTTTTCAGTTTTAGCTGGGTTTCATAATAAAGGGGTGATCTAATCGATAACAAAATGTATATTTCTATTAAGTATTGTAAATTTTTACTATTAAAGAAAACAATCATATTTATAACGCTAATACTTCCCAAGTTAAAGCTCTTCAAAAGTCGAGTATATAAGCGATTTTTAATCAACTAAAAACAACCACTTTTTGTAATACCAAAAGTGGTTTTTTTTAGTTGATTGTGTCAATTTTTCACCCTGAAGCCTTGGTTTGTCATCAATTTTTTAAGCAGAATCATTGTCCTATAATTTGCAACCAGTATAATATTTCTATTTTAAATAGCTTTCAAAGAACGGCTGTTTGATGTTAGGGTGTTTTTTTGAGAAATTACGTAAAAATCAACTTGAGTTGGAGGGAGTCTCGTAAGATTGAAGGTTATTTTAGCCGATTTTACAAGAAATAGGTATCATAGGTAATTAATGTTGTCCGTTACTTTACCCCGTAATATATATCCACCAAAAAGCCCAAGAAATATTGAGGCCCCTTTTTGAAGGTGAAGCTGCTTCTCAGAAATGAGCAGATTTTATTTTTCCCATGGTTGAAAAGACAATGATGTAGTGTCGCTGCCGAAAAATGTCTTAGATCTGAAACATTTACGTAATTTCTCAATAAACCAAACATCAAACAGCCGTATCTCGGATGCTATTAACAACCGAATCCTTATAATACAAGTCACAAATTATTGGACAAGTAATTTTACTAAAAAGTTTGAGCAATGAGCGAATTCGTTAAGGGCACGCTCCTCTAGCGATTTAATTTTCGTTGAAGCTATGTAAGCTTAAGTTACCAAAGAAATATTTTTAGAAAATGATCACAACTAAATTCTTTTAATTGACATGATACATTTTTTTTTTTTTTTTTTTTTTTTTTTTTGAAATTTCTAATATATTAGTGCAGCAGGCAGGAGGAACAGCTGCCATGGAAGCAACAGCTGTTATTTCCAAGTCCCTATATATTGGGTTTTTGGCGTCAGCAGCACTTGCATCAAGTGCTGCTACCCCTATAGAACATAGAAAATCATTTGGCCGAGTATATTCTTTCAGCAAACACAATGAGTCTATAGGCAATTTAACAAATTGGATGAGTTCGATAATCTACATGATCAGCCCAGCCATATCAAAATTTCGGCTATTTTAAAGTTTGTTCCAGCTTTAACTCATGATTTATTATAATGACTTATCATGTATTATATAAAGTATTTTTATCTACGATTGATACGAAATATAAACATTATATCTTTGTTTAGATGCGTAGAAAGTGATTATTTACGTACTTGTATTCATTGTGCATGCGCGTCTCATAGTTCTGAATAATTCCTCTTCTTTACCACACTAGCGCGGTAAAGAAGAGGAATTCTTCAGCTTTACGCACGATTAGCAAGTTTGTTTATATTTAACAAAACTAATTTGCTGTTCCTTTATTAAAGTAACTGTTAATACTCCTCCAGAAATAATTAATTCGGCAAAAAACACAACTCAAGATTAATGCCATCTTTATCAAGAGAGAGATACGAACTTACATACAGCAAGTTTATTTTTTTCTGTATTTATTATTTAAATCTAACAATAGTAGATAAAGTACGGTACGCAACTCGTGCGAAAACGGCATTTTGCATGCGAGTGTGGAGTTTGCACCCGAGCGATAGCGAGGGTGGTAAAACCACACGAGCAATGCAAAATGCTACTTTCCGCACTCGACGCGTAATGTACTATTACTGTCCAAACGCAATAAACTACTCCGAAGTATCTAGCTCGACCCGTTCCTAGGATAATACATTTTCCAAGACAGAAATCAGTTTCAGACATCAGGATTCATTTTTGGTTCCGTGTCTGTATTTCGGTCTGTAGGTCTGCGAACCAACATATCTTAATAACTACTCGTCCAGTTTTATTGAAATTTAGATGATAGGTCATAATTAGCCCATTGTTGGTCCCATAAAAGTTTCAACCTTATGCGCCCTTTTGTTTCTCTTCCACATGCGCATAAACATACATTTATTTACACCTATATCTTCAAAAGTACTCAACTGATTTTTATGAAATTTTGATGGTTTGTTGAAAGTAGCCTGGAGATACCCCCAGATTAATTTTAACCGTCTACACTCATTAAAGATTGCTATATTGATACTTTAATTCATGTAAAAAAAACCAATTTTGACAGTTTTAAATAACGGGGGAGAAATTGAATAAATTAGACAAAAATAGGTTGTAAAAGTATAAAATCATTAATTTATAGACAATTAGACGCGATGAATCTATGTGCCACACTAATTGACAGACTATTTTGGTTCCGAATATGATTGTCGGTCTGTTGGTCTGTCGCTTAAATTTTGCGAACCAACATAACTTAATAACTACTTGTCCGGTTTTAAAGAAATTTAAATGGCAGATCATAATTAGCCCATTGTTGGTCCCATATAAGTTTCAACCTTCTGCACCTATATGATCTCTTTCACATGCGCACAAACATGCATTTATTTACACCTGTATCTTCAAAAGTATTCAACTGATTTTTATGAAATTTTGATGTTTTTTTAAAGTAGCCCATAGATAGCCCCAGATTAATTTCAAACGTCTGCGCTATACTCATCCTTTAATTCATGAAAAATATTAAAACAATTTTGACTGATTTAACAAATAGTCCAGTCGACAAGTACATTTTATCTTGCAAAAGGTCATAAAAACTTTTTTTTTTTATTGTATGTACCTAGACATTAGTTAAAAACCCAAGTTTTCGACCTCCTAGACCCTGTGCTAACCCAGAGGGGGGCCAAAATACACGAAATTTGAGTGTTTCTTTTAGTTTTATTCTTTATAACTCTTTACCTATTTGTCCTGAAAAAAAAAGATCGTATCTTTCTTGTAGAGCACTAAATTTGCAACAATTTTTATATACCACATTTTTTCCTAAACCCTATACTTTCCTAAATATAGAGCTTTAAAGATGCAATATTGTTTTGAAAATATCAAAAATAACATCTCTTTTGAGGACGAAAGGGGTCTATTAGTGTTTTCCCACCCCTCCCAGTTAGATATTTTGGGTATATTCTACCTATGGAAGTACAAATAACCACCACTAACTACAACTACTAACCACTAGTAACCATTACTAACCGCTACCTACCTACAATAAACTAAATTTTCGGGATGTTTTGTTTATCCTTTTTTTAGAGCACTAAATTGGGAACAATTTTATATTTCACATTTTTTCTAAACCCTATTCTTTCCGAAATATAGAGCTTCAAAGATGCAATATTTTATTTTAATAACTGCAAAACCCAAGTTGCGGAGGTATTAGTGGTGGTTATTTGGACTTCCATAGGTAGGATATACCAAAAAACCACTGTGTGGGGGAGGGATAACAAACATTGACCCCTTTCGTCCTCAGTATGTTATTTTTGATATTTTCACAAAAATATTGCATCTTTGAAGCTCAATATTTCGGAAAATATAGGTTTTAGAAAAAAATGTGAAATATAAAAATTGGTCCAAATTTAGTGCTCTACAAGAAAGGATGAATAAAAAACCCCGAAAATTTAGTTAATTGTTGGTTATTTGCGGTTAGTATTGGTTACTAGTGGTTAGTAGTTGTGGTTAGTGGTGGTTATTTGTACTTCCATAGGTAGAATATACCTAAAATATCTAACTGGGAGGGGTGGGATAACACAAATAGACCCCTTTCGTCCTCAGAAAAGATGTTATTTTTGATATTTTTAAAACAATATTGCATCTTTGAAGCTCTATATTTAGGAAAGAATAGGGTTTAGGGCAAAATGTGGTATATAAAAACTGTTGCAAATTTAGTGCTCTACAAAAAAGATACGATTACTTTTTTTCAGGACATATAGGTAAAGAGTTATAAAGAAAAAACTAGAAGAAACACTAAAATTTCGCGTATTTTGGTCCCCCTCTGGGTTAGCACAGGGTCTAGAAGGTCGAAAACTAGGGTTTTTATCTAATGTCTAGGTACATAGAATAAAAAAAAAATAAAAAAGTTTTTTTATGACCTTTTGCAAGGTAGACCCTTATTTTTAATACCTG
The DNA here is from genome assembly GCA_951217055.1 of Gerris lacustris. NCBI lineage: Eukaryota > Metazoa > Arthropoda > Insecta > Hemiptera > Gerridae > Gerris > Gerris lacustris. Next base: position 89,350,355 of record OX578277.1, read on the forward strand.
TCGACTGGACTAAAATGGGAGGAATTAAATAAATTTGACACAAATGGGTTTTAAAAGCATAAAATCATTTAAGTAATCGAAATGGGACGAGAGGAGCTATGTACCTCACTAATTGACAGACTATTTTATCAGGTAAATAAATAGAAGGGCGGGGCACGAAAAACGCAATTTTCAAGGACACAAGGCTCAATGATGGAATATATATTTGACCTCAGGGTCTTTCATTTAACATTCCACATAATGGATTTACGTTAGATAAAATTGTTTCAACCCCTTAAACATTAACCCCCTAGATTCTGAGAGATGGTTTTTTGGGGGCTTCCCTATAATTGTCCTGTGATTGGGTTGTTACACATAACATAACTGAAAAGTCTCAAATTTTAGTGTTGGGTACTTTTGGAGGTCAGACAAACAGACAAGCGCATGAATGAATAAGGGTCCTCCTTTTTAGCTAAGGGCCCTGAAAATTATAACTATCGAACCTTTTGCAAGTGAACTCTTACTAAGCGACATACATATTCACTGGAGTTGACATTTATTAATTGTAGTTCTTATATGTTACGCTGTTTAGTTACCCTTATAAAAATCGTTTACAAACAGACTCCACTCTGTTAAAAAAGTACAAATATTAGGAAAGGATATTATGCTTGCCTATGTTGGTTAGATTCCCTGGCTTGGAGAAAATCTGCAGTTAGTTAGTTATTTATAAGTTTTAGTCAGTTCCACTCCGTATCGTAGCTTAAGTCCTCTGGGGTGAAACCTGTATTAAAAATAGATGAAAACGTAATGACACAGCTACAAGGCATTTGCAAGCTTAAAAGAATTCCCCCGATACTTACTATGAATTAATTACGGTCAATGTAAGCATATACAAGACTTGGATTTTTCTCTGAGCCTTACCTTACTTTCAAACAATCCTGGTACTACTTAATTGATTAGAAAATTTTTCTTATTTCTAAAAATCTTACTTTTTTTAAGTTTGTATTATACATTAAAACAAAGTATTGTGTTGGCGAGAGAATATTGTAAAATAATACTTATTTAATAGTACCTACTTTTGATTAAAGATAAGCTTGAAATAACAACTAAATACTAATAGTACTAATTAATAATGTATAATAAAAAATTATATTTCATATTCTTAAAATGATTTAAAAACAATATAAAATTCACATTACAACATAATGCTACATTACTTTTTAATGTTATATTTTATTTCTTTTCTTTATTAAAAGTAATTGCCATAATTTGATTGTTTACTACACAAAAAAAAGTATGGTAAATTTTATATTCCATTTTGGAAGAATTAAATAAAAATGTTTATACTGCTTTATGTAAATTTAATTGAATATTCTATTACGTCTTTTTTATATAAATTTAGATCTCATAACTTACAAAAAAAAAGAAATAAAGAGAAAATCTGTGGTTTATTCAGTTAAATAATTTCTTCCAAATGCCTCCCCTTAAATTTTGTTTTATTAAAGCGTTATGAAAACAAATAAAACATGAATCGTCTGTCATGTAAACAACACAGAAATATTATGATATAGAAAGTTTTACGCTTTCTTTAATACTGACAGAGATCTTTTGATGTTTTTACGGGGGAGACTTGTTTTATTTATCTTTCACTCGCGTTATCAAAGTAAAAAATAAATTTATATTGGATAAATAAATATATAAATGTGATTTTGTTAGTTTCACTCGTTTTGATACAAATAAAAATGTTTTATATTAATTCATATCGTGTTTCTGACCTCTCGAGTGAGACGATAAAACAATACTGCTACAGAAAAATAACTGGAATTATAATATATTGTGGGACTTCGCAGAATATTATATTGATAAAGAATTTACACGTATTAAAGTCCCCTGAGACCAAATATATATATATATATATATATATATATATAATATATATACCACGAAAATTCCATCGATAGAAAAGAGCGAACTATCATCGCTCTCGCAGCACATTGTACTGACTTGAGTCATAAAGCCGACCTCACCCCTGAGAATGTTAAAACTCTCAGGATTGAGCATGACACCAGGAAACGGCGCATCCTTGAGATGCTTTACATCAAGGATAATAAATGTGCAATGAACTTCAGATCGGACGTTTGTAGACTTAGTGAGCTGTATAAATATCTTCTCGAATCTTGATATACGTCTCTGGCAGCTGTGCGGCTTTGATTCTCCTTATTATTTGAAACACCGATCTTTCTGGTTGCTGTCTCTCACTAGTACCTACTTCTCCCTCCGTCTGTGCTGCTCCTAGCTGTCAAACCAGATCATATTTACTTCTCTACACATGTCTCGAGTCGAGCTCAGTGTCTAGTTATGATAGTTTTCCGGTGTTTTATTTGGTTTAACTGTGTTTTGTCTTTTCTACTTATGTCTTAACCTCATTTTTTTTTTTTTTTTTTTTTTCACTTAAGTTTTGCTTTATTTCGGTTCAAGTTATTTTGTTTTTTTTTCACTTCACTTTGTATGACAACTTTTTATCAAACCCTGTTTCTTTTTATGTCTCATTTTGTGTTTTCCTTGTTTTATTGTTTAGTTTATCGCCCTGAATGATGGCTCAATATACGGTAGGCTTAAAGTGAATGCTTGAAGATTATATTTGGCCATTGATATATATATATATATATATATATATATATATATATATATATATATATATATATATATATATATATATATATATATATATATATATATATATATATAATATATATATATATATATATATATATATATATATATATATATAAATATATATATATATATATATATATATATATATATATATATATATATATATATATATATATATATATTAGTTAATTTTAAATTGATTTTAGAAGAAACTCTACAAGCACGTTAATTCTCATTAAGTGTTTACTATTGGTTCTATATAAAACTCAGAAGCAATAAGTAACAACTATAGCAATGACCTACGTTGTTGTTTTTTTTACCTACTTATTCGGTGCTACATTCCGTGCAGGGCTGTAGCGCCATAACAACTCCTCATCATTCTTCCCTATTCTGCAAGCGCAAGCGGATAACTCTCTTCATCCTGGTTATCCTCTAGCCACCTATTTCTACGTCTTCTTATTTTCTTCCTCCTCCGGGGGTTTCATCCATGAGTTCTTCGGGAATCGTCCTTCTTCCATCTTGCCCACGATGTTCCAGCCAGTGAATCCTTCTAGGTTTTATAAAGCTTACTATGTCCAGCTGTGGATATAATATGTTATTTAGTTACTGGTTGTTTAGTGTTCACTAGGTACCTTACTCTGACCTCCATAGATCTTACGTCGTACCTTCCGTTCCCATCTATGTAAGCTTTCCTCGTCTTTATTGACGAGATCCGTTAGTTTACACTTGGTCGTACTACACTTTAACAGTCGTGCAGTTTAGTATTCCGGCTTAAGTTAAGAAATCTGAAGAGTAAAATAACACCTGATCTTTGCTACTAGTCTGGCATTTATTTCTTTGACTCAGTTCTTTTTTTACTGAAGACCCCAGGTATTTACATTCCCTAACTATCGAAAGCGCCTCTAATTTTTACTATATCTTCCTAATTTCCTTCTCTTCTCGTAGTTAAAGTAGTAGTTTTGGAGTTCACCTCCAGGCACATCGATACAGCTGCATCCTTGAGTGTCCTGAAGTCGTCATCTAAGCATTTTTCCGCCTAGCCATCCTATCAATACCATCAGAAAAAGCCAATTACTGTATCATCCAATTGTAGATGCCCGCTACTACTATAGCATCTGATGCCCGCTGTTTCTAGTTCCAACATATCCTTCTTTAATGCTATAGTAGATTAATAATTAGAATTTATTCTCACAGCCAATAAAATAAAAATGGAGTAGAGATCCAATCGAAATAATAATGAAGTAGAGATGCAATGTGAGCTCTAGATTGTGTCATCTGACCTAGTAGTCAGAATCTCAAGCTCTCGATGACTCTCTTTTCGATTTTCTCGCTGTCAGTATCAATTCTAATTGTAAGACTACGATAGGTAAAACATGGTGGTGGAAATCACATCATCATGACATAGTCTTTGCCACTCAGCATTTCTCCATAGCTTGTCTCAGGGCGAAAATTTGGTCATTAGTGGACCTCCGAAGACCCCCTTGCTCTAAACCCACATTGGAATTATTATTTTTTTTTTACATTTTGGATTTTAAATTGAAAAACAAAATGTCATTAGCAATTTTGAACTAATTATTAAAATTAATTTTAAAACAGGTGTTAAATTAAAATTATCTCACTATTAAAAAGTTTTATTAAGCAGTTTTATATAATTAACTATGGCACTTGCTTTTTCATTACAAATAGTTTTTCATAGAAATTAAATAATAATATCTTCTCAAAAGAAATATTATCGTGTTTAATGGAGAGTGGTAAATTGTTTCAACTGTTTTAATGATTTTAAACTTCAAAAAGATCCAAATTAGATTATATAATATTAAAACATTTATAATAACTTGTATTTATTTAAATAATTAACTATTTTAAAGTTTTTATTTTAAATTAACTTGAAGATAAAATCAAAATTACTTTAAAAATACCTTGATATCTGTCATATAATCGGTGACATTCTTTTAAAATACTGCAGATAAAACTACACTTAAACTACAATTCTTTATATGGCTATTATATTTCAGTTTGTAATGAATCAGTCTTTTGCTTCTTCAAATAATATCAGTGCTGTTATTATTATTATTATTAAAAACCGTTTTTTTTTTTTTATTCTTAAGTATGAATGATAACTATTTGGTATAATTTTATAAGGGTTAAGCTCCCATTTATCATTTTATTATGAAGAATTATGATCGCCATATTAAAGAACAAATATGCATTTTTCTGGAATTACCATTATACTGTATGTGCTTATTCTATTCTTACCCACATAAAATGGGTTGGCAACTATTTTATGTGGATTTTATTTTTGTGTGTGTATGTGTAAGTGCCTATTAACCAAATACGCTAAAAACAATTTTACGACGGAAGAAAATACCTATGTTTAACTGCAAGAAATACAGGGGTCTGCATTTCTATTTCTGGTGCGGGGGGGGGATGTATTCTTTTATTTCCTCGCTTTCCTCTTTAATAATGTGCAATTTGTAAATTTAGGCATGGATTTCTATTAACTTCACATTCTAAATTAATTAATTATTCTTTAACACGCACTGAGTACTATTGTAGCTCAATATCTTATTAGCTACTTTAATTTAGCTCACCAGATATAAAAAAAAATATCCCTAATAATTGGGATTTATTAATTTAGCGGAACAGGTGAAAATTCTTGTTTCGTTAAACACAGTGGTTATTAGACCATTGCAGGTTGTACAATGTACTCACATGGATAGTTTGATTTCCGACAAAGTCCAGTTTTATTTTTACTACGTTTTTATTAGCTTGCTTTCTTGTTTGTTTGTTTGTTTGTTTGTTCATCCGGTACAAATTTGGCAATCGATTTCTAACTAACTTCCCGAATAGCTAGACATTTTAAACTTTTAGCATAGCTCAGAACACGATGACAATGTATTATTTTAATACTTTTAGCCATCTTTTAGCAGAATTTAATTAGTTTTCAGCAAATTTTGCTGTGCGGAAAGTTAGTTCGGAAAAAATCCGCAAGTTATTTTATTTGTTTTGCCATATCCAATATTTACGCAATCTTCATTTTGACGGGTTTCAAATTTGTGATAGAACATAACATAACATTGAATGACAGCAAAACAGGAAATATGGATTATACCAAGTGTGCAATGCAGTTGTCTGCTTGCAATATTGAGCGGAGCATGCATTTTAATCTTAACTAATAAACATTTGTATTTATAAGCAGCTGAAATCGGATGAAAAAAAATAAAATCTCTATTTTTAATTAAAAAGCACTTTTTCCTGTTTTCCTATTTTACCCCCTTAAATGAAAATATAACAAAAGTGAACATAACAACAATAACTGTACTCGTATAGAGCTTTCCAACGACAAGCATCATGAAGGGCATATACTATTTTCACTTTTGTACCCCGTACCCCGTACCCCTGTGTACCAATTTGGACCATTTTAGATTTATACTTTCCTGTGGTTGGTCACTATGACCTTGCCGAATTTCGTGCGATTCGGTTCAGCCGTTCAGGAGGAAACTTTTGTACCCCGTACCCCGTACCCCTGTGTACCAATTTGGACCATTTTAGATTTATACTTTCCTGTGGTTGGTCACTATGACCGTGGCGAATTTCGTGTGAATCGGTTCAGCCGCTCAGGAGGAAACTTTTGTACCCCGTACCCCGTACCCCTGTCTACCAATTTGGACCATTTCAGATTTATACCTTCCTGTGGTTTGTCACTATGACCGTGCCAAATTTTGTGCAGATCCGTTCAGCTGTTCAGGAGGAGTATGCGTCAGAAAAAATGCAAAGTGCAGTATAAGAGCTTCGCTTCGCTCAGCTCAATTATTTATCGATTGTATTATTTATATTACTTCAAATATATCGATGGCACGGTTTAGATTTGGTGTTGCGGAGATCCGTTGTACAAAGATTTGTCATTTTATAGGTTTAAGCTCTCTAGATGGTTGTCATTTATGTTAAGTAAATAAATTCGAAACTATTTTTTTTTCACTAACATTATATATTATATAACAATAACAATTATATTATTACACACGATTCAACAGAAAATTTAAAACGTAGTATGTAAAAAGTTCTTTTTATCTTGAAATTTTTCTTTCTTAATTAACAAGTTTTTTCTTTCTTTTTTAACAACAAGTGTAGTTTGGATTCCTTCTCGTGTGGCCCCTGTCTATAGTAATATATCTGTATGTATAGCGTATAATTCGACTATAGGATAGTAAATTACACGTATAGCTGTCTAAAACTTGACCTCATGTGAACATGTATGCTAGTTTACTATACCTATAGTAAAAAATATACGCTAGTTTTCTATTCTGTGTGTTTTCACCTTAACTTAATTAAAAAAGTATTGGGGAATCGGTTTTAGGAATTTTAATTACTATGAAATTCAGTATTAAATTAACAGACGTGGTGTAAACTCTGAATCGATTGAATTCAACAGAAAAGGGACATGTTGTAGCGAAGTATATTCGATATGAAATCCGGCACCCTATATGAAATCCATACACCTGAGTTTATAACTTGATAAAGCATTTGATCGACTGAAAGCCTACTTCTCTATGTTTATGTACAAGGGAAGTGTTGACTATTAGTCATATCTATGATTCACTCATATCATACAGATTAGTTCAACTCAAATGTAACGGGTACAAGGACAAACATAAGTGAGAGAAACCAGACAAAGTATAGGTCCGACAAATAAAGCAATACTTTCTCATATAAGATATTCATGGTGTTTTAAACCCCATGTTTTTAAATCCTTTATATTAATTTCTTTTTTTGTTAGTTTGTGTGCGGCTGGCTGTCGTTAAAATATTTTGAGTGCTACTTCACTCTTTTCTAATGAAACTTGGCAAATAGACTCTGTACCAACATAAACACCAGTCTATTAAATTGTAGGGTTACTCAAAAATTATTATATTACATATAATATTGTAAAGGATTTATATAACAATTTTGATTTTACGGGCTGTTTTTTTCATTTTTCCTTACCTTCCATGAAGTTACAAAAGAAATGTATTATATTTACTCAAAAATTCCGACACCCGAAATTTCAACAACATTATCTCTTTTGAGTTTAAGATCATATGAGTGGTTTTTAGCTGAATGTCTGTCTGTGTATGTTGTTGTGACTGAGGTATGCATAATGCCCACAGTTTTTAAGCTTTTGAATTGAAATTTGATTCACAAATCATTACTTTCATGTAGGTTGTGTTGCCCTGAAAATCATTCATTTTTGACGTCATTAACTCATTTTGCTGAGTCAGGAAAATTCGATTGCGCTGAAATTTGCACCAAAAATATATCTTTACTATATATAGTTTATAAAACAAAAAAATCCTCTAAATATCGTTGGGATATGGGCCGCCATTTTTAAAATATCGAATTTTGAACTTTGAAATTTTTAAACTCTAAATTTTGCCAATTGAGCTGAAATTCAGTGTCTTAAACTTTTTCCAGTGTGCCGGATCACGTGACCACGTTTTTGGTTTATAATATTGTGTCGTATATCATTTGAAAGGCCTTGATATTTACATTAACGCTATTTTATTGGTTTATTTTTAAATAATTGTCCACGTACTTTTGTACCAATTTTTAATTTTGTTGTTGATTAAAGGGTTTAAATAATTTTTTGTTATTAGGTTTTGTATTTATATTTATTTATTAGTTTAATTAATGCCCTTTTGTATTGTTTGTTTTTTAAAAATATAATTTTAGTACCTCAAAGTACAGGGGTACAAATGTCAAAGTTAATCTTTTATAATATTATGTATATCGTTGAAAAGCTCTTGAATAGTAGATTCATTTTTGTTTACGTTCTATTTTGTGTTGTTTCTACTTTTGTGGGGGTAAAATTGAAAAAAAATTATTAATTTTTTTTTTAGAGAATAATGGTTTGTTAAAAGCATAAAATCAATGAAGTACGTGAATAGGATGCGAGGAAGCTATGTGCCACACCAATTGGCAGTCTATTTTTAAACGGGGTGACTTAAAAATATATAAATCCGTAAAATTCTAATACAATCCCAATATTTTCTCTCTCCGGAAAAAGTAAATACGACGAAATTTATATTATTTTATATTTATCATCGTAAATAATTGTTTTCAATTTCATGACTTTATCTAAACCATTGCTTTAAGGGTAAAAAAGCTAGAGAATTATTAATCCTGAAATTTTACGCTATTCCTGAATTAGTTTTCCCTCTACATTTGTATTAGATGAAATACAGTATCGTTTTCATTCTTTTATTTCTTCTTCCGAGCTTTTGAGAAGAAGTAAACTTGGCTAGAAAAAGGGAATACCAAGTTTCATTCATAACAATGAAATATTAACTAGCCAACAGTATTATATTTTTATGCCATATCCCCTTATCTTGAAACATTATAAACTTCGAATTTATGTTTCAACAATTCATGGTTTTGCTGTAACAACTCTAGAAGGAGTTTATTTTTGGAAACACTACAATATGAGAATTTTAAAAACCAAATTATTATTTTTTTCTGTATTTTTCTTTTTTAATTTCTTATCCTTCTAAACATTTGTATTTATTTTCCTGATATAAAAATGAATGAAAATAACACAAAAATATTAAATTGAAATACGATTACAATTTTATTTCGAAGAACAAATTACTTTCAGCGCATTAAATTTATCTTATTTTTATAACTATTTTTAAACTTAATTCACTTTTTTTAAATCCTTTTTATTAATTTCGTTTATGATTGAGCCAGTCACCTGCCTTCAAAATCTTCGGAAGATTAATTACCTTTCTTACAGTCATCCAATCGAACCGAAACTAGGCATATTAACTGTAAATCAATTCAAAAACATTCTATCAAATTAATTAATCAATCAATTAACTAATTAAGTTGCCGATGTCTCACCCAACTAAAATCTATAAGTATTAAGGATTTATAATAAAAACTTTGTTTTTATGGGCTTGTAGTATTATTTTCTCATATACTTAGTTTGCATATAAAATAAAGTAATTTTATGGCACAAATAATCCATTTTGATATATTGATACGTTTCCTCTGAGTCCAATAAAGTAGTTTTTAAAAAATGTCGGCTTGTCAGCTGTAATCGGTGCAGACATGTGGAGTCTAAACTACTTGACCGATCTCGATGAGATTTGTGGCATTCATGTTCAGAAAAACAAACTCTGTGGGAAATCAATAAATAAATTTTAGCTCCGAATTCAGGGACGTTACCCCGCAAAAGCTCTGAAAAGTAAGAGGAAAAAAAATTAGCGAAAAAGGTTCCTACGATTTTGATTAAAGTGTTCTAAAATACAGTCCATTTATTCACAAATCTAACGATATAAGTCGTTTTCCCAGGAATAATCTAGTTCCCGAGATATTGATAAAAGTAAAATCTGATTTTATTGAAAATCTAAAACTTAATGTAAACAGCCAACTGTTAAAAACTTCAATTAAAACTTCTACCAATTTTAAATTAAACTTCTATCAATTAAATGAGATATTATGGGAGTTTAATACATAATCAATTTTGTTGGATTTATCGGAACGATTGTTTTTATTTTCAAGTGTGCCATTTAGTTGATTTATTCTGTGTATTTTTCTCCATTCATTCCACATAGGAATAGTATTGTTAAAATATAAATATCTATATTTTATTTATGCCTACTTTTTAGGTTAACTTGTACCTCTAGGTCCCCTTCTCACCATGCACACCATGGTGCAATGCCACCAAACAGAGTAACAAGAAAGAAAGATACTGGATTGTTTAAACCCAGTCTTAGTTGAGAAAACACCGTCCGGCCAGTTGGCGATCTTTATCCTGGGCTCGATCTTTACTCCCTTTCAAGGATTTCTCCTTGTTTGCAAAGCCTTTTTCCCATGTTATACTTGATCTTATCTTTAGTCGTTTTTCCTACCTGATGTATCTTGCTTTCCACAACACTTCAGGATATCTCGGCCATAATGCATTCTACTTAGATGACCAGAATATTTTATTCTGTATATCTCGTTTTGATTTAATACTGCATGTATTTCAAATACTTTCATATCTTCCTGTTTGACATATCTTATTCCAGCATTCTGCAAACCGATTTTATGATTTGTTTTTTCAAGACACTGTATGCCAGATTGAGCATATAAACTACACGGGGCAGTCTTCTTTGTATTCTTTTCAATTTCACTTTTTCCTATAAACCGTTTACTCCGTGAAAAAAATTGCTGTGTTGCAGTTATCCTTTTTTCAATCTCCAGATGTGTCGATCTTGTTTGGCTAGGTTACTTAATCTTTCAACTTACCTGCTCCACTAACTGTCAGTTATCTTGTTACACCTACATCAGTTTTCTAGCTAACACCAACGTATTGGCTTTTGCTACACACATTACTATCACCTGGCATGGACTATGACATGGACTTTACTATGGTGCCTTGTTTCCTCTGTTTTAGATCTTTAAATTGGATTGCAGGTCACTAGCATTATTCACAATAAAGGCTATGACATTAGTGAAAACTACTTTGGCTATTTTAACACATTTAGGTTCTCTGAATTCTCTAGTTCCATACACTATAGCTTTTGGTCCACCTTTTATACTCTTCCATAATATATGATCTATCAGAGTAATTAAAAAGTGAAATATTGTCAACTTGCCTTACGCGCCTGGTGGTATTCTGAATTCCATTGGTGACCATAACTGGTGTTCTACCTTAACTTCAAACTACCCTAATAAAGCCATTTTAATTTCTCTTTATTATTTATAAATCTTAATAATGACGATGGAACAAGAAAGCATCCTGATATTTTAAAAATCCTCTAGAATTATCTATGAACTGTAAATATATTTTATTATTTAATGAAAATGTGGTATTACTAATAATTTCTGTTTAATAAATTGTTTTTTAATAAAGATTTTAGATAATAAAATTTCTTCTCGATTTAAGTATTTCTCATCATTTATACATTTTTGTCAAAAAGGTATATTATGTAGACTTGTAACAAATGTTTCTGTGTGTAGCATGATACTATGATACTATTCTGAACTATCTGGACAATGACTCCTTAATTCCCTTTTAAATTTAAAGATCTCTAGCTACACAACGTGTCGTGTTTCCTGACCATACGTTGGGCGCACGTATGGTCAGGATCAGGAAACACAGCAGTTTTATGAGGGACATTTAGAGCTATTTCGAACATGAGTTTTCAAATGGTTACATGTAATAGGATTAAACGACTGAGGACTAACACGGAAAGGATAGTAGACCCCTGTAATCCCTTATACTATTTTAATAGCATTGCAACAAGCACACAAAAAATTCTAAATCTCTTTTAGATTTGAAGAAATTTTATTTTTATCACATTTTTATTTATATATATATTATTTTTTTATTTTTATCATATATATATATATATATATATATATATATATATATATATATATATATATATATATATATATATATATATATATATATATATATATATATATATTGTTTATTTTAATATATATATAGATTATAAACTAAACCGCTTTAATAGTTTTAGCGATCTTTATTAATTCATAGCGGTGTCGCTGTTGGTTTTACTAAAAAATGTTATTTGTAAAAAATGTTCGTCTCATCGAATAGATGATGATAGAATCTTTTCCCGTCCTGAAATTCTAATTTAATTTTTAACCCTCTCGTTTACGCGAGCGTTGCGCGCGAACTCTTGGACGGATCACGCTGTCCAACGAACTTAGCCTGAGTATTAGTAAGAGGATCAGGTATACCAAATTTCAACTAAATCGGTCAACTTTTACTCAAGTTATCGTCACACGCGTGAACGTTACTGACAGACAGACAGACAGACAGACAAGATGCATAGTTTGTTGAATGTAAGAAGCTCGCTTACGCTCTCTTCAATTATTATTATTCGGATATCATGGACAAAAAACGAACTATGGGGCAACAAGTCATGGCTTGTATGACGGCTTAATTTACATAATAACTTCCTCAATAAACTTTCAACTTAAATTCATGCTTAAGCTCTTTCAATAATAGAAAGAGTGCAAGTGAATTCTTTATTTCAGAGACTTGGAATTAAGAATTCTGTTTGTTTATTTGTATCGATAACTAGCTAAAAGGAGACCGATATGAACAAAATTTGGTACACAGTTGCATCTCAGCAATTGTGGCAACGGCCAGCATGCTAATACATCGTTATTAATGTCTTTAGTACTACAGTGCTGGTACTAGGAAAAGAATATGTAACTATTAAAATTGCACACTGAATATTTCAAGATGACATCTTGAAAAAGACTATTATTACATTTTTATTTTTTGTGGTATTTTTAAACAAGTATAGGCGAAATGAGGGTGTTCAAAAAAGTTTATACTTACTACTTAAGTTATACTATGTTACTTGTTATATATATATTACCTAAATATATAGCATGTTAAATATTATTTTAAAGTTCTTTTCAGGTAGATTAAAAAGATGTAAGTTTTCCCCTAAATATTTTTCTGGTAGCCATATTGAAATATATATATATATATATATATATATATATATATATATATATATATATATATATATATATATTGTCGATATAAGAGCTTAATTCAAAATTTTCTTCTCAAGTTTTTTTATGCACCAAATCACTGAGTTTAAGACGTTTTATTATCAAGGTACCACTAAGGTGGTAGTTGTTCTTATAATTTTTAAGAAAGGTTTTATATCATGCTATCTAATAAATGTATCCTTAACCCAACCTTGTCGTTTGGTCTTGCCGTTAGGAAAATGTTGCTAAGCTAACAGCAGTTTTATTTTCGTAGAATCAAAAAGTAGCAACATTTAACCAGTTGTTATTTTTTTAGGTTCAATCGGTAAATAACTATTTTTAAAAGACTTTTTTCTACTCTGTTATAAGCCTACAAACTCTGCCATGCTTTATCCAACCGGTCTAATAAAACTTCTAAGACCAGCATGCAATAAATTCTCCTTTATACCATACTTTATTGGCTTCAAAATGCAATCTAGTGGATGTCCAATAAATTCACATCAGTTCAGTATAGGTATTGGAATATTCTAATTAATATCTTTGCGCTGTTTCAGTCTTGATATTGTTTAATATTAGGTACTTCGGTCCAATAGATCAAGAGAGCAATCGACGTACCCTAAGTACTGGATTTCTTCTCATAAATGCTACATATATATCACCTATACATACATGTATATCGCACTACTCATAACTTTATTATTTATCATGTGATAAAAAAAAATCCTATTTTGAAATATTTCTTCGCATTTGTTAAAATTTTGTTCTGGATATATCCTAAAGCCTATATTAAGTTTACTTATCAGTACAGTTCCAACTCATGTGTCTTTATTGAATGCTGTAATTTGAGGCCAGCATTAAAAAGATATTACCAGACAAAGATATAACCAGTTTAGAGAATGATGTACTTGCAATCACCTGCTTTGACTTAGATGTGGAAATCCTATGCTCCTAAATCCTATTTGACTAAGGATAATCTAATGCTACAGGTCTTAAGACAACGAAGAAACGCCTATGAGTTCTAGTTTCGAAGATCTGAGTGAAAATCTATAAAACGACAACTTTAAAGAACTCCCTCCCTATAGCTCACCCCTTCCACCAGGACTTTTTATTTTCTTCAAACTGAGGTAAGGGAGACACACCAGGGCACCAGGGCTGGTTGTTACACTTATTTTATTTGGCCAAGCCATAAATTTTGTGAATGTAATTTAAGTTAGTTCGTTAAACCCTAAGGTAACTGTTGGCTACCTCAGTTATTTTTTTCGGCTCACAATATTCACGTTTCTTATCGTAGGGACATATAATCTCAGATAACTTAAATTATAACAACCTACCCCGCTGTGGGGGTACTTGATAAATGCAAGACATTTGGAACGTCCATAAATAATTTCTTACAACTCTCAACACGCAAGTTCCTTTACCAATATAACTGTAACAACTTACCCTAATACATGTAACAACTTACACCCATAGCGGGTAAGTTCCAAATGTCTTGAATTTATCAAGTACCTCATTGAAACACTTTTTTATGATTCAAGTAATATGATTTTAAGAACTTCAGTTACATTAGGTTGCTTGGGTTAGAAAAATTAAACAACAACAAGTTTAACAATTTGTTTTATATTTAGTTGCTTAATAGGAAAAATAGTTAAGGACACAAAAAATAATAAAATGAAAGTAAAAATTGAAAAAAATGGATAAATGATTTTCTTAAAATTTGTCAAAACCATTTAAGTAGAGAGAAAAGCAAAATATTTTTTAAAGTTAATCATATTTAACCGCTGAACCTCGACCTGCTCGTAATAAAATTAAAAAGAGAAAAAAGTATAGCTTATAAGTGAATTTTAAACAGTTTGCTTCAATTTACTTATAATTAATTTTATACCTCCATAAATAAGAAAATGGTGAAATACTACTCTAAATAATAAAATTATTCCCTTTTGACCTTTTTTTTTTTTTTCTTATAGATTTTATTCATAGCTTTTATTATTCATTTTTAATCATATTTTCATTATAGCTTAGTTTCGTTATAAGTAAAACTTGAACAAAATCTTGGTTAAAACAGTTTATTTAACAATCATTTACATTCCTAGGGTCGGTTATTACAGATAAAAAGTAATAAGGCAGGTTGATACAGTGTAACAACTTACCCCGTAACAATCAGCCCCATGCTGCCATTTTAGATGCAATCGAGTAAAGCGTCTACCCACATAAGTTTAAAACATCTACTAAATTGTGATAATTAAGCTTAATGAATATTGTTTTCAATCGAATATTTACTAAAGCTACATTAAAACAAATGAAGACAGAAGAACATATTTTATAGCACTTTTTTTTTACTTTTAGGAGCTTAAAACATAAATAAGTACGTATTTATAGGATGAAGGGACCTGTCCTCAAGCTGATAACGGAAGAACTAAGGTATCTTGTCCTTGACAGACTGAGATATGCATTGTAGATCTCTCCACCTCAGTACAATTAAAATTCAGTATGTAACAACCCAGCCCATGTAACAACCAGCCCCGGTCACCCCTACACAAATGGAACAACTTTACCGATGGGATTTATTTCTCACGATTGCCTTTATTGTGTCTAATTTGACTGAACTGTACTCTTAACTCCTTACAATAAAATTTGTGGCATATCTTATTGGTTTCCTACAGGTATATATTATTGGTTATCCCACAGATTTTAATTATTTTCTTTAGAACAACTTTAGGACAATATTCGTAATTGAGGCATTAACCTTCCTCTAGTTTTTATAGTTATTAATTCAGATCTTATACGTAACTAACTCTTAATTCGTAGTTATCTAACTCTTCTGATGATTAATCCTGATATCTATATAATATAACGAAGTGTGTTTTTCCTTCAAATGAAAGCAAAAAAAGTTGTTTTTTTGCTGTTAGTTGTTTCTCATTTTAGGCCAATCTCAAGTTACGAAAAAACACAATCCTGGGTTAATTATAACTGAGAAAAATATTAAAGAATGTTAGTTATATTCAATGGCATTTTAACATTAGTTGATAACTTGTTGGAAAATAATAAGTCATAAATATTATATTAACCTGTGTTTGTACCAAAGTAATGTTTTAAAACGCATGATATCTTACTAATTTTGAGCAGTACTGTAATCTTTGACAATTAATGCGATAAATTATAATTGTATGTTGAGATAGGAGGTACCAAAGTAAGTAAGTAATTTTATGTACTTACATATCAAAGTAAAAGTTCTTTAGTAATGTGGCGTTTTTTTTCCTCCAAAAAGTATTTGTTCAAAATCATTGCGCTTATCAATTGCTGACGGACTTAAACAGTTAGATTAGGGGATAAATATTTTTGTGATTAGAGAATAAAACTTTTTTGAAACATATTATAATGATTTGACGCGTAAAACTTTTACAATCCATCTTAATAAAAATTGATTTAATAAAAAAGAAATTGTTGAAAAAAAAAGCAAGATAAAACAAATAAAAGTTATAAAAAATGAAGAATGAAGAACAAAAAGATTTTTTCTTAAAAAGTTAATTTAAGCAAAGTGAATTTAGAATTATTCGAGCGGATTATAATTTTTTCTTTCATTTCCTTAATTTTTTTCAAGTTATTTAAAAAAAGAGTGAGGTAAAACTTTTTGAAGATATTTAGAATGAAAATCAGTAAAGCAGGATTTCTTTTCAGGAACTTTTTTTTTATTTTCTTTAACATTTCTCTATTTCGACACTTTGTAAACCGTCTTACTTTGATTTTTTTTTATGGAAGTGTTTTTCCCCCCTTTTTCGATTACGTCTATATATTCGGAGACGAAGAAATAAAATGTCTTATAAGTGCAATCAAAGAAGTAGAGTAAGTTCGTTGGTAAGAGCTCCATAAAACGAATTGATTTGACTTGGGTTTTTTTCGGATTTCTTCGTTCTCTTTTTGGTTAGAATTCTGACGCTTTTATCAAAGGTTGGTATGTAGTAATCTGCTTGGTGTAAGGTGTACATTGTAATTGTTAAAAAAAAAAAAAAAATCTCAAAAACATCTCAGAAAATTATAACAAATTTGTTTTTCTGTTTTAGATTAACACAAGTGGTCTGTTTGTACAAGAAAGTTAATTAGGGAGTCTTTCATAAGAAAGACTCTTTATCATTAACGTTTCAAAAACTCTTAGAAATAGAATAGTGTGGCCAGCTAATTTGTTTTATAAAACGGCAAATAACAATGAACGTATCAAACTCAGTCTCAGTGTTTTATGAATCATGATATCTTAATGTCAATTTATTCGTACGACAAGGAGTTATTGTAAAGATTTATACGTACGACAAGGAGTTAGGAAAGTACAGGAGGTACTTTCTCTCGGCCTAAAGAAATAAAAACTATGAAGGCGCATATTAACAATTCGTAGAAGGCGGGCCGGCGTCTTTGAATTCAGTCGTTTGTAATCAAGCCGCGGCAGTGCCGGTGTGGAGATAAGAATAAAAATTATCTTTCATCTACTTTTATCAATTACTTGAATAAATTACCGATTTTATTTAATTTTATGTCGGTTAGAGCTTTAGGTAGGTATTTTACGCAGAGCGAAAACATGAAAATGTCTCACTGTCTTGCGGACTCGTATGCAAGAAGTATTTTATAATATTCTAAAGTTTCCTTCGTAATACTTTTAATACTTATATTTGTGGACGTTTGTTTGTTGCAGCATTTGTTTTCTGCGCTTTGCTGGAGTTCACCTTTGTCAACTACAAATGGCGAAAGATCCCGATTGAAATGCTAAATATTCCGCCAGCTAAGGATGCTAACGGCGACGTCACAACTCTTAAAGACGAACAGCCCAACATTATCTCAGTCTCAGTCGTAAGTAGACATAACGTTTTGTGAGTTTGGATAAGATACGTACTTAAACTTTTGGCGTTAGAATGTTAAAGAGCTCTTTGCTTGAAAGGTTTGAAACATTTCCCCGGAGAGTGAAATTTCCCTTATCAAACACATATCTTCAAATTTAATGAATTATTCTCAATAGTTCTTCACAATGTACAAAAACGTACATTCTCAATAGTTTGTGGGCTTTATCTAAGGTTCAGTTGTTTTCAAAACCTTTATTAATTTAGTTTTGTTTATCATTTAACAATAATCATGGATACAATTGATTATAATTCTTCTTTGTCAAGTAGATGTTTCTCTTTTACATATATATTTACCTAGAAATAAACCTTTGACTTGCAGCTCTGGCATAGACTAGTTCATATAATTGGATATCTTTGTATTTGATATCGTGAAATTATCAATTATAAGGAAGATAGTAATTATTCTAAACTAATTGTTACAGACTGACCACATCACTACTCTTTTTCCAACTTGTTTTATGCGAAGTTCAATGAAATTACCAGCGGAAAAAACACTTCCACTTTACTATCTTTGTTAGAAACATTTTAATTAACCATTGTAAGTATAACAATGCGTCATTATACCAAACTCCATAATCATAACACAAATCTCAGTCATTTTGTATTATTGAAAGGAACTCGCAAGAACACTGAATATTTACTCTAATATAGATTTAACAAATCATAGGAACATCGCGGACCAAATACGGTAAGATCGGTAGGGCAATGCTCATACGAACAAGTAGTTACATGTGCAATGATCCACCGTTAGATTTATACTTTGTTATAACCTACTTGTAAGCTCTGGAATAATCCGCTGGATTCGAGATGGAAACTGGGAAACTCCTGGAAGCTAACTGTGAAGCAAAATTGATTGAGAAGAGAAAGGGGAAAACCTGGAGAAAAATAAGTAGAACGAAATGCAGGCTTGATGGCAATAGTTATTTATGCAACTAGTGAGCAAAGTGGAACTTTGCTGCACTCGAGAGAAATATTTAAGCACGAGCCGCTGGCGAGGGCGAAAAGGTTTCTCGAGTGCAGCAGACACTTTAAGCTCGAGTTGCACATTACATTTTTCCTACAGTTAGTTTTTAATCTGTTAATAAAAAATAAAATAATAGAGTGTTCATCAACATGTAAAACGTTTTACAATATCAACTAAACCAGCTGTTCTGTTTATAGCCAGTGTTGCCTTTTTTTGCCTTATTCAGCAAACCTGACACTGTTATTATTTTTCATCACAACACTTACTCATCACATTTGATTCTTTTTTTAGATTGTCTATCTTTATTTTTTATATTTGAGATATAGTGTTTAAATCATGAAGTTAGTTGAAAAATAATCATTAGTGTTATTATTATTATAATTTGGATTATTTAATCTTTGTTTAGATTTAAGTTCTTTGTGTTCGTAAGTTGGAACACTGGAGTGCGGTAAAGTAAAATGAATGCGGTAAAGTAGTAAGTGCAGGAATCTGCTGTTTTGTGTACTATTTTGAGTGCGATAACAACCACTTTATCGGTCAACTGAAGGAAAAATGTATTTTATATCCTATGCATTTAAGAGTTTAACCAAAAAAAACCAGTGTTCTTTATGACTGAAATTATTAGCTATCTGATTTTTTTAGATTTGTATGTTCGGAGAATCACAACATAAATATGCTCATTAGAAAGGGTCAAGGATCTGCCGAATGGGGACTTCCATAGTTATGTTATTCTAAATTAATAATTTACGGTGTTATCAAAATGTATTTTATCCTCATTTGACGTTGTCAATTTTGTAGCATCCGACTATACCGAAGGTAACAGAAGATTAATGATCATTCTGAATGCCTTTTTTATGTCTCCAAATTCAAAAATTCTTTGACAGAAATCTGTCTAGTAGAAATTTGTCTAGTATCTGTCTGTCTTTGTCACAAATTACTCCATTTTCCTGTGATAGTTGAATTTTTATTTCTTTCTCCGTTAGAAATTAACTCTAAAATTAAAACCAAATTTTTCCGTTTTTCCTTTAAGTCTCGAAAAACTCAATTTTCATTTGATTTGACAATATACAAATCTTCAATATAACAAGTCATACAATTTTAAAACAAAACAAAAAATAAACTAAAATTCTTTTCATATCGCTCAATGTGCGACAGTCATTCAATTCGACAGTTTGGTGAACCAGCATATATTATCCTAAAAACAACTCATCTGATTTTAATAAAATGTTGATGATACCTAGGTCATAATTAGCCCATTGTTGGTCACATATAAGTTTTAACCTTTTTCAGCCAGCCATTGGATTCTCGAATAAATTGAAAACTCGATTTTCCTGGGAAAAGAGACTTATATCGTTAGATTTGTATTTAAATTGAATAATATATGTGAGCATTGTTTATTCAAAATCGTCGAAACCGTATTCGAGAAAAACAATTTTTCCCGTTTTTTCATATTTTTTTGTGGGGTTTAACCACCCCTGAATTTAAGTTGAAATTCATTTCTCGATTTCGCCTCGGGGTACAATTTATCTGAACCTGTACACAAAATTGATTGAAATCGGCCTAGAAGTTATTGGACTCAAATGTGTCTCTAATAAAATCTCAAAATTGAATTTTCGCCCCTATCACAATACTTTCTCTTTATAAGTACAACGGATTTGAGAAAAAAAAAACAATTGTGGCTCAAAACATACAGCCATACTTTAATTGCTTTGTGATCATTAGCCCAATGTATGAGAGGAAGCTTTTTGCCATACTAAATGGCAGAATGTTTATTTGTATGTTGCTGTTAAAGTTTTTTGTTGTACTTTTGTAAAATGCACCGATAATGACCATTTGTGGACAGCAAGTTGGCATTATAAAGATTTTATATTGTCCAATGACTACATCCAATGAGGAACACAGTTCTATGATGAGTCCCTATCACACATTGGAGGAACACAGTCTATGATGAGTCCCTATCACACATTGGAGGAACACAGTTCTATGATGAGTCCCTATCACACATTGGAGGAACACAGTTCTATGATGAGTCCCTATCACACATTGGAGGAACACAGTCCTATTATGAGTCCCTATCATACAGTCGAGGATTTTAAGTACTTATGGTTGTTTGAATTTCGGATATTTTCCCGGGTAGAGCTAGCCACTGGGCCTGCTGAATTAAGTCCATGTGACAAATAATTTAGTTAAAGTGTGAAATCATGTTACTATAGCTATGGCAACACTAGTTTATTTATTGTACCTGGAGTTTTCCAACTAGTTGCGTCTTGAGTTAGCTGTGCTTAAAGATCCATTAAGAACCGCCGACTCTTCACCTCAAAAGAAAAGCAACCCCCTCCGGAGAGGTTACTCTGGATTACCCCTCACTTTTCCCCAGGCTGGTTTGAACTGTTTTGAATATAATTACCATTCAGTAATAATTGTTCTCAGTTATATTATGCTCTGGTTCGTTTTTTCGTAGCTTGAGCTATTATTCCTCTAATGAGAATCCAACAATTACTACGATTTACTTTCAACATACATTTTGGTATTATTTTGTACAAATATCATCAAGTATTTATTTAGGGGTTGGTTTGAGAAAATATATAAACCTTTGTTAACATTCTTGAAGGGAAATAAAAAAAGGTAGGGATTTATAATGTTATAGAATTCTAAATCTTGTTGAATCTGTTTCTAAAATGTCGTTAAATCTTTAGGTCCTTCCAATCCTCTTATGAACATTCTTATCGCGGTCGTTTACAAAAAAGACAAAGTATCCGTTTTACTGTATTTTTTTTTTTTTACCAGACAAAGGTTATATATTTTTTATAAGAGAGAAAGAGCACTTGCGAATGCTGCAGTATATAAAGAAGCCAAAATAAATTACGTCAATTTTAAGCGATTGAGTTTACAGAGAAGATAAAGATAATTCTAGTTTTCCGGTTGATGTATCTGGTCTTTAGCTTATATACCCTTGAAATATTTCAATAGAGAGTACTTGAAAAACTTTTTGTTTAATTTAAACCATTTATATGTATTAATGGTATACAGGTTTTTTCCACTTTCAATGGCATTGTCAAGTTTTTGCTTTGTAGAAATCGATCAAATGAACTATACAAAAGGAGGGTTCATAAAGTAGAATTAAAAAAGAAGTCGCACGTGTACATTTATCTAACCTGACCCTCTTTTTTGTTTGTTTTAAAATTAGAACCTCAGACTTCTGTGTTTAATCTACTTGCCAAATCAATTTTTTTCTAGAGACAAACCATTGATTAATATTTAATAAGCACTGTTTTAAGTTTGCGGTAATGATTCTATAGAGTATATATTGATAAATAAGCTTGTGTAGAAAGTAAACAATCTATTATTTATCGGTGATCATCGAAAATATAATAACATTTATACCATTCTTTATATTCCACGTATGCATTTTATACGCATGTATTTAAATTAAGAAAATTTCGTAATTTGGCTACAGGCAAGGACTTTTATCTTGTTTATATTTACTTTAATTTCATTTTTAAGTTTTAGGTAGTATTCATACTACGGAAAGTTTAAATTTTAATTTAAATCAAATTATAATTATTATTGAAAGGGAGACAGGCAGAGCAAAATAGACTCCAGCGCCGGGACTTGAACCACGGGCCTCTATATATACGGGCCTCTATATAGAGGCCCGTGGTTCAAATCCCGGCGCTGGAGTCTATTTTTCTCTGTCTGTCTCCCTTTGTTAATAATAATTATAATTTGATTTATATTTACTTTAATGTGAATCCCCAACGCAAAAACCTAACCGTGAAAAAAACCTAGTTCCAGACCCCATCCTAACATCAGCCTATAAATGTAGTGCATATTATGTATATTCATTGTGGCCAAGTTGTCCATTCTTTAGTGCATATCTTCAGTTCACTCCTACTTTCTTGAGCAACACTATTCTTTAATTTTTTTGCTTAACGCTTTGTTAGTTTCTGAATGAGGCATAAAACAGACTTGGCCTCAAGTAGATACAACCAATTACAATGGGGAGGGGGGGTCTGGAACTTGACTTCAACTAAAGTAAAACCGATGGAGGTACGAAAAAAGTCAGAGAATTAAATTTGTAGATCTTCCAAAATCAGTAACTGTTTTTATCTTAGGGGGTGGAGGTAAAATTAAAAAAATGCAATTTTTTTAATTTTTCTGTTAGTTACATAGCTACAGCTGCAAGTGTGCCAAATTGCAAGCTTATAGCTATTCTGATAACTAACATTTGATGATCAGTGAGTCAGTAAATCAATAACAATGCAAACTTTGGAACTCTCCCCTTTTGAAAAGGCTTAAATATTAAAGGCTTAATTTTTTAAAGTGTATTAAGCTGCTGAAGCTTAATCAATGTTTAAAATTTCAAAAGCCCATCTCAAGGGATCTCAAGGGAATTTGATAAAAATTAGGTGAATTGGTTCAAGTAAAGATACACTGCATGCTTGTTGGAACTTTGCCGAACTATCGCATTTCCGTGCACTCAGATATGTAGCATTTGTCAAGTTTTTATTTTAAATTGAATTGACATTGACTTTTTTTTTTTTTTTAGTGTCATTGTATAAAAACATTGTGTAAAAGAAACTTTATGAATGTTATTAATGTAATTTTTGTGGATTGTAAGAGGCAGTTTGCTGGAGCGCAGATCCGGGAATCTTAAGGTAAAATGTTGCTACATACTGGAAGTTTGATTAACAACTTACGCTGTCAAGGTTTCTTTAGGATTGTTAGTAAAACGATAGGACGGGATGTTTGGAAAGCCTATAACCCTCTCAGGGGTTTCAGAAGTACTGGGAGGTTATTTGATATCACACAGAGAAGTGAAGTTACTGCAACTACTTTCATTAGATCGGCTAAAACTAGTATGTGCATGCCGGCCATCGTATTGGGCACGTGGAAGACTGACACCCTGTGTAAGGCTCAAGATGCGCTAGTAGCAGCTTTAAAAATCGGCTACAGAGCCATAGACACGTCTGCACACTACGGTAACGAAGAAGTTTTAGGTTTAGCTTTGAAAACAGCTTTGGATGTGACTAAACTTTGCCGGGAGGATGTATTCCTCATCACGAAGCTTCCGTTCAATGCGATGCGCTGTGAAAAAGTCAAGGAATACATGTGTAAATCTCTTAAAAATCTTAAGACGGAATTCGTGGATCTTTATATGATTAACTTTCCTGCTGGAAGCGTCAAAGACGAATCGGGTAACTGGGTTCCTGACGATAAAGTAGACCATGGCGCCATTTGGAAAGCAATGGAAGAAATGGTGGACAAGGGCAAAACCAAATATTTAGGAGTCTGCAATTTCAACTGTAAACAGCTGAAAGATCTTCTCACATGTGCTAAAATCATGCCTTCTAACGTTCAGGTTGAAATCAACGCTTACTTTCAAGACGAATCTTACCGTAATATGGCTAAAGACAATTGCATAACTGTGACTGGTTACGCGCCTCTAGGTAGATCTCCAGGTCTAGAAGAATGGATGAAAGAAAAAGGAGTTGAATCTAAGAAAGAGAGCCCGTTGAACGATGGTTGTGTGTCCTCCATAGCGAGGAAAGTGGAAAAGAACAACGGTCAGGTCCTGCTGAGATACCTACTTCAGCTGGACGATAACCTGGGTGTGATCATCGGAGCTTCGGACCCAAAGATAATTTGCGAAAACTTTGACCTCTTCAATTTCTGCATTGATGATAAAGATTTCTGTAAACTTAAGCAACTTGATAAGGGCAAAAAAGGAAGATTGTTCGACAAAGACGTCTTCAAATTACACTTTCCTGGAGTAGAATGCAGTCCTGACTTCCCCTGGCCAGACGATTAAAAGCTGTCTTAGAAAATAATATCCAATTCCAAAACTAAATAAAAAAAAAAGTTAATAAACATATTGGAATAGAATAAATAAGCGACTTAAATTGCCTATTAATGCTAATAATACACAGATTTTAAGAATGTTCAGTGAAAGTTAAATCGTAAAAGAGAAGTAAGAATTCAACATTTTTATTATTATTATTATTATTATGTTTCCAATTGCATTGAAACAGTAACACACTTCTTATCTCTTATATAATATTTAACTTTATCGGTAGAATAATTTATTTATCCAAATAGCGATAAGGATATAAATTATCCAAAAAGCATTAAGTATTTAAATTCTTCAAATAGTAATAAGAATATAAACAACTGGTAAACTTAAATGTGATAATTTTTCATCTAGATATTTTTAAACGTACACTTAATAGCAATTATTCTTATCATATAAATTTATTGTATTGGCCATTATTTCTATCGGGTTTTCTGTGGTTTTAGCTCTAAGATAACATAACTATATACTTCTACGTTGTGCAATGACATTTTTTAGGAGGAAATATATATTAAAGCCCATAGTTAATCATTTGGCTGAACCTCTTGCATATTTTATCAAGGCATTAATGAATACTGACCTTGACCATCTAGATTCATTTTTTCATGAATGACACATATTTTTACATAAATACCAACTACCACTATGGTTTTTTAATCTGGGGGGGGGGGGGCTTACTCATGAAGACATGAACCATGAAGTGGGTCCTTTGAACAAGCCCGGGGAGCCTTGTATCAATCCAATACTGGATTGATACCTGACAACCAAACCCATCACTCACGAGTAACGTATTAGTCGGTAAACCATGTCTTCAAAACTTCGGTTTTCTTTGATACATTTTTTATCAAACCACCATGGAAGTGCCGACAATGGTTTTCCAGACCAAAAACTGGTGGCGCTAAATCTTTCGATCGGCTTCCCATTTTTTTAATCAACGCTGGGTGGACATTGAGAGGGCCCGGTCCGGGAATCGAACCCCATCTAACTACAGACCACACCTGATGCAGCTTAACTTCAATGATGGAAAGCCAACTGCTCTCCAACTCGAGCAACCGCGGGACTCCGTACTAAAGTTACTACAGGCCTTTAGGAGTAATTTCTCGCAACCCGACGAAAATAATATGTGATTATTGATTTTGTTATTTTTCTCGAATTCAGTTTCAACCATTTTGATTATATAAAACAAATTGTTGTACAGTAATTAATTTAGGTGGCTTTCACATCGTAAAAGCAGGGAACAAAAACAGAGCGTCATAAGACAGGATATAATACCTTTCCAGTTGGGGAGGCTCGGGTTCATGTCTCTTTAGTGCGAAAGCAATATTACATATTAATATTAATATAATAGATCAGTTCAGTGAAGATATGATACGATTACTTTATATCTCCTGTTTCTTTTCACCTGTTTTCTATCCTCTTTCCTTCTGTATGAAAGCCCCTTTAAATGCCGATAAAATTGATAATCCAGTAATTTTGTCGCCTGAAAGTATGGGGTAGTATGCGTCAAATCCGGTAGTTCTGATTTTTTGCAGACTTGTTGATGATGTTGGCCTAATGAATAATCCAAGTTTGTGACCTCGAGCGCCGAACGCAACTTTGTCAAAAATCGAAAAAATCGTTATTATTTCAAATTTTGGCGATTATAACCCAAAAGGACTAGTTTTTGAAAAAAAAAACCTTTTTTAGGACCTTTTTAAAGTAGACTAAATTTGCTACAATATGATACTAGAACTGTCTCTATAGACCCAATAGTTTCCGAGATAAAGCCTCCGAGATAAAGCCAAAGTTCATCATTTTTTTCGAACTTCGCATTTTTTGCTATATTTTAGATACACGTTTTTAACCTTGCCTAAGTTTTTTTTTTTCATTTTTAGTTGTTGACTGGCCTGCTGCCCATAATGTGAGTGCCGTTTGAACTCAAAATCCACAGAATGTCTGGTCCCAGTCCCAGCGTGGGTTTGTGTTTTATATGTAAGGAGACTTTAAGTGAAGGTCAAGTGCGCCTAGTGAAGGAAAGAGGTGTAAAAACCCTTCTTGCGTCGAGTATTTCCCTTAAGAACATAAAAAAAATCAGCGTTTATTAAAGGGTTTAAATGTGATATATGTGCACAGTGCTTGTCAAATAAAATACAATAATCTGAAGTTGATCAAAGCAGCTGTTAGCAGTGGAAAATCAAATATTACGTCATCAAGGGCCACGAGATCAGTCTTTGAGCAGTTCAAAAATTGCAAAGTTCGAAAAAAATGATAAACTTTGAAAGGCTTAATCTCGGAAACTATTGGCTCTACAGAGACAGTTCTAGTATTATATTGTAGCAAATTTAGTCTACTTTAAAAACGTCCTAAAAATGTTTTTTCAAAAACTAGTCCTTAAGGGTTATAATCACCAACATCATAAACAAGTCGGCAAAAAATCAGAACTACCGGATTTGACGCATACTGTGATGTATAAAGTTAGGTACTGGACTATGAATGCCTTGTCACTTTTTTCGCTCCTATAGCAAAGGGCATCAGGAGAATCCGCTCATCTCGATCCAGTCTAGCCAGGCTCATGAGTTCACCCCCAGGATTTCCCAACTTGTCCTGCCTCCTTTTCCACTGTTCTTCCACTCGAAAGCTTTCATATCAATTGCTCCTTTATCAGGTTTCCTTAAGGTATGTCCCAGAAGTCTCAATTTTTCGTTCTTGGGTTTATCGACTGACCAGTCTAAAACGCATCCATAATTCTTCATGTGCTTGTTTCTGGCCACGCATCATGGAGATATCCATGATGCGTGGCCATCTGCTTACAAAGACCTGTAGTTAAGCATGGATTTTAGCGTACACTTGCTATTGCTGTCTTATTTGACTACAATTGGACTGTCTTAATATTTGTATTGATGATACTAATTTTAGTTTGCTTTTTTATTATATATATATATACAGGGTGTCCCGGGTCAGAACCGACAAACTTTGGGATGTGATAGTACAGTTAATTTGGAGTAAAAAAAGTTCTATAAACCATGGTCCTATTCTCATTTGTTTTCTAGCTATCTTATTTTTAACTTTTTTTTGTGAAACGTGACTTTGACTTAATAAATTGGCAATATCATATGAAGTAATTAAGCTAGAATTATAAATGATATACCACCTGAAAGAGCATGAAAAATTCTTAAAGAAAAACATCATTTCAGCTATTAAATTTCATTTTTAGTCACACGTTAATTCGTTAGAACTTGGAAATAATAAAATTTAATTAAAAAAAGAAAATGTTAGAGCTTGTATAACTACAGTATTGTATTAGATAACTATGGGTGCAAAACTCCTTAAAGTTGGCGCATTTACTAAGCTTCAAAACGATACTATTAAATTTAAAATATTGCAACTTAAAGTATCCGAAATACTGACAAAATTAAAAAAAAACATGTCCTACTATAAGCTGAGATAGGGTTGGGGGAATGGGAAGTGCCCTGAAAATGCAAACGTCGGGTCATTTTTTTTCTTTTTCTTTTAAGTTGCTCCAGTATAATAAAACGTTAAAGTCAGAGTTTAGTCATAGTACCTGTGTGGTATCAGTCATGGTACCAATGATACTACAGTCATTGTAAAGTCATAGCACCTGATGAATCTTATAATTATTAAGGGTGTAATAATTTATTTTTATTACGATAATCAATTATTTTTATAATAATGTTCTTTGTAACTAAACCAAAATTGTACTGTATTAATTGAATTATCTTATTACTTTGTTAAAAAAAAATCATTAAAGATGAAATAGAAAAGTGTAATAATAAAATAAACCGACCTTTTTTATTTATAATTAACACTTCTGTAATTACTATAATAAATGTTCAAAATGGTGCCCTCCTTCATTCATACACATCCACAATTTTTAAGTCGAGATTTGCTGCATTTTATAGGAGTAGCTTTTTGGTCATTTATTTGATGAGCTGCAGTGGAGCTAATAGGTGCAGTGGAAGAGGAGAAGCGGTTGCTTGGCCACCCAGGTCACCAGACATTGCACCTTTAGATTTCTGTTTGGGGGGGGGGTGGATGAAAGATTTGGTGTTTAGAATACCGGTTAACAGTCAAGAGGAGCTAATAAACAGGATACAAGGAGCAGCTCATCAAATAAATGACCAAAAAGCTACTCCTATAAAATGCAGCAAATCTCGACTTAAAAATTGTGGATGTGTATGAATGAAGGAGGGCACCATTTTGAACATTTATTATAGTAATTACAGAAGTGTTAATTATAAATAAAAAAGGTAGGTTTATTTTATTATTACACTTTTCTATTTCATCTTTAATGATTTTTTTTTAACAAAGTAATAAGATAATTCAATTAATACAGTACAATTTTGGTTTAGTTACAAAGAACATTATTATAAAAATAATTGATTATCGTAATAAAAATAAATTATTACACCCTTAATAATTATAAGATTCATCAGGTGCTATGACTTTACAATGACTGTAGTATCATTGGTACCATGACTGATACCACACAGGTACTATGACTAAACTCTGACTTTAACGTTTTATTATACTGGAGCAACTTAAAAGAAAAAGAAAAAAAATGACCCGACGTTTGCATTTTCAGGGCACTTCCCATTCCCCCAACCCTATCTCAGCTTATAGTAGGACATGTTTTTTTTTAATTTTGTCAGTATTTCGGATACTTTAAGTTGCAATATTTTAAATTTAATAGTATCGTTTTGAAGCTTAGTAAATGCGCCAACTTTAAGGAGTTTTGCACCCATAGTTATCTAATACAATACTGTAGTTATACAAGCTCTAACATTTTCTTTTTTTAATTAAATTTTATTATTTCCAAGTTCTAACGAATTAACGTGTGACTAAAAATGAAATTTAATAGCTGAAATGATGTTTTTCTTTAAGAATTTTTCATGCTCTTTCAGGTGGTATATCATTTATAATTCTAGCTTAATTACTTCATATGATATTGCCAATTTATTAAGTCAAAGTCACGTTTCACAAAAAAAAGTTAAAAATAAGATAGCTAGAAAACAAATGAGAATAGGATCATGGTTTATAGAACTTTTTTTACTCCAAATTAACTGTACTATCACATCCCAAAGTTTGTCGGTCCTGACCCGGGACACCCTGTATATATTTTATATATATATATATATATATATATATATATATATATATATATATATATATACAAATTTACAATTTGTAATATAATACATATACAAAAATATAATATATGTATACAAAAATACAAATTTTAAGACAGCCCTATTGCAGTCAAGAAATATATATATATAACGTATCCTTTTTAGAGTTTTGAAACCTTGAAAAGGGTGATGCGTGACTGTCTGTCGATCGTACTTTGGTTCATATCTGCCGAACCGTTCCAGCTAGAGAGTTAAAATTTAAAAAACTGGTGAAACTTATAAATCCACACATAGAAAAAAATATGGAGAAGTTAAAAATTTAATATGTGCATGCGTAATTCGCACAAATGTGGTAAAGTCCCTTTTAATTTTTGAGTGGGGTATCAAATGAAAGCTACTGAAGAGTAGATTATAAATATAATAATTATAAATTATTAATGCCATATGGCATTATGTAAAAAAAAAAATTCTAGGATCTAGAGAAAATAAATACTAGAAATTACATCAAGAGTACGGACTAACACAATAAAATCTGGAATATGTCAGAGTTATCTTGAACCGTCTATTTATATAACTTACTATTTATTAAAACCTACTATATATTTTTAAATTTGATTATAATAGTAATAAAATAAAATTTAATTTTTTTTTTTTTTTTTCTGAATTATTATTTTCTTACTTTCTGCTTGTTAAAGGGACTTAATGAATAATTTATTTTTTTTCTCCCCAAGGAAAATCGAGGTCCCTAAATTAATAATAATAAAAAAGGAAAAAAATGAATCCTTGAACTTAGTCAATAATTTTTTATTTAAAGTTTTGGCCCTGACTTTTCAGAGTCATTATTATGTTGTAATGAAAGTGAATTTTTGAATGTAAATTTTTCTCTGTTTCCGTCTCTTTTTTTCTCCCTAAGATTATTATTTTTGAGTCAGGTCAAGACTTAGAAATGATAAATCTCTATTATACATTTATAAACTAACTTCTTTTTTCAAATTATTTTCTCTTTACTTAATGCCAAATTATATTTTCTTATCGTATTCTCTATTTTCTTTTTCTACCGAGGAAATTGAATATTAAAAAAGGCGTGATTAAAACGGAGTAATTATATTATTCTTCGAAAATTGTTTTATTATTCCCCATCTTCCTCTTTCATTATTTTAATTTTAATATCAAGTTGAAAATCGATTAAAATATATATTCTAATCCTCAGTTTTAAAATAAATAAAAAAATTCAAGGAACTTGAGATTTGCGCATTATTATTTTATTTTATTTTTTTTTTTTTTATCAAATGGGGGACAAATTTTAATTATTTTTTTAAATAAATCAAAAGGTAAGATAAAATAATCATATTAAAATAATTATGTTGGGGGGTTAATTAACGTATATGTATACAGAAGTTAAAAATTAAATGTTAACATACGCAATTCGCAAAAATATGGTTAACTCAAAAATTATTATTTTTTAATTTTCGAGTAGGGTCTCAAATGAAAGCTGCTTAAGAGAAGGATTAGTAGGAATAAGGACAAATGCCAAAAAAAAAAAATAAATAAATAAATAAATAAATAAAGAGTAGGATACAAATATATTAATGCTTTATTAAATTTTCCATTCTTCACTTGTTTTATGAGTTGAAATGTACCCAAAAAAATGTTGGGTCGCGAAATCCTTTATAAATTCTTCTTATTTCTTTCGTGTACTTCTTATGTCTGATTTATTTATTCTCTAGGTTTGACACCTAGTATAATCTTATTGTTTCTTTCGTTGTGCCATCCAGTGGCGGATCTAGGATAATATTTTGGGGGGGGCTTCTGGGGGTAAGGATTTTCCCCGTAGGAAGGGGGGTCCGGGGGCCCTCCCCCGGAAAATTTTTGGTTTTTTAATTGCAAATCTATGAATTTTTAGCATTTTTAATAACTAACTCTTAAGTCAGAAACAAACATGGTTAAGATAAAAAGAACTAGTTTTTAGATTGTATTGACCATAATGATATTACAAAATATTTATAGTGTTGATCCCTTTCACTTGATGTTTAAAAGGAATTAAATTATGTTCTCACTTAATTAAGAAATAAATTTATTTTACCAATATCAATCTATGTACATGATATAAAATAAATTAGATTTATTAGTCTAATTGCTGAAAAAACTAAACACAAATATTTTAAGTTTTATTAAAAGTCATGATATGTCAAGATTTATTAGCCTAGTTACTCTAAAATACCAACAAAACATATTAATTTAATCTCATTCGTCTGGGCAGAACACTTGCAAACTTGTCAATAACATTTGACGGGTTCAACACGTTGCTATTTTTGTGAATGTTCATAAGGGCTAATCCATTCAGACGGGTCTTCTACCATTGTGACCTCAGGTATGACATGATTAATTCCAATGTTAAAAAGCTTCTTCCTCCAGTACAGTACATGCTGTCACTGGCAGGATACAATTGAGATGAAATGAAGAAGTTTTTGATGTTAGGATAACACCTTCTGATTGGGCCGCTGAACGCTCAACTGCTGAAAAAGGTCGATCCTTTTGCTCTCTCCGTAGTGTTCTCGCCAAAATCCACAATTCAATCT
Source organism: Gerris lacustris (assembly GCA_951217055.1). NCBI lineage: Eukaryota > Metazoa > Arthropoda > Insecta > Hemiptera > Gerridae > Gerris > Gerris lacustris. Next base: position 89,382,919 of record OX578277.1, read on the forward strand.
CATATCTGAGTTTTTCTCCAGTCTCCAGCGTACTTCTCAGCGGCAATGACAATGCTTTCCAGATCACCGTTATGATTGAGAGATTTGGCTGGAATTATGTTCAGTTTGATTCCAGCCAAAAGCATTAAATCGCCATGAGCTGGAGTGCATCACATTCACTAATTAGTCTGATAGTTCACTAATTTGTCTGTCAATAAATAATATGAAAACACTCTTTCTGTAGTATTCTTTTGGGTTTGAATCGCCAATGTTTGATAGATGAACTTGTTCACCTGCTATGCGGGGACATATAACTTCAATCTATGTTCTGAGGCTACTTTAAGAGCATTCTCATAAATTGTTTGCCATATTGTAGCAGAGATTAAGATCAACACTAAGGGCTCTGGACGTCTCTTGATAAAGCAGCAGGCAAATCAAGGACTGTTCCTAAGATGTGAAAAGTTAAAACAAATTCAAACTGAAGCATAGCAAATAAAATGCCCGCAGATTTTGTGGATGGTTAGAGGAACTTCTTCGATAGTTTCGAAGAAAACTACAGCAGCCCCAAACACATATAAAAAAATGTTAAAGCATCATGCCTTTCAATGAAGCGAATTTCACAAAGGGTTATCAGTTTTTGTCTCATCACATCCGGGTCATGCTCTTTAATGATGTTTTTCAAAAGAAGTACCTACTCTTTTTGAAGAATCTTTAGCAATCATTTCTGATCATAGGCTCATTACTTGCATGTGTAAGAGCAAGATTTAATTGATGTGAAGAACAATGAACATATATATATTTATATATATGGCTAAAAAGGTTTAATTCTAGAATGCGAGCCTGAACTCTTTTAAATTTTCCTGCCATATTAGAACCTCCTTCACAAGCCTGGCATCTCAAAAAATTTAAATCTATGCCTAGTTTTTCAATATTTTTAAAGAATTAGTTCTTCAAGTTCTTTCTGTGGCCTCTACAATGCCAACAAATACCTCTTTTATTTTTTGCAAGACTCCAAGTCAAGAAATCTTGCATATTGTGAGTTGTTCAACAGAACTGGTGTCTCTTGTTTCTTCAGCAATTAAGGAATAATAGTTTGAATGTCTAACTTCTTTGACGATTTCATCCATAATTAACGAACCGCAACTATGGCGTTTTGGGTTGTCTTGCTTATAAAAGTTTCATTTTTAGGAGCTGATTTAAGGTGGTGGTAATATCTTATCACCTGCGTCTACACGAAATCTTAGCAGGGCTCTGAATTTTCTTTCATTTCGTTGTATGTCATGTAGTCCAAGTTTCCGTCACTCTGTAGCTTTCATACAAGATAACTGGTGGTTTCCTTTAGAAACATGATCTTTAAATACTTCTAAAGAATGTTTGTATTTAGTTAAAGGAGTTAGCACTAATTTCCCTAATACGACTTTATCCAATATCACACACTTCCCTGTCCCTCCAGCCTAGGCCAATCGTTTTAATATTTATTTGCACAGCACTCCCGTGTCCCTTTTATCTTCGCTGTTGGCGTTAAGATAGTAAGAAAATATACTTAAAATTTAAATTTAATCACAGAGTCATAATTTTAGCCCGATATGTAGATGCTTATTTACTAGGATTCAGCCAGATAAACTTTTAAATTTCCAGTATTTTGGGGGGGGCTTCAGCCCGGAAGCCCCCCCCGTAAATCCGCCACTGGTGCCATCTTATTTTTTATTCATGTTAGCTTCTTTCTGACATTTATATTTATTTAAGTAATGCAATTAATTATAAGTTTTACTATAAATAACAAAAAAAAAAAATCAATATAGAAATCACTAAAGGACAAACTCATCTATTTTTTGATAGTTGTTGTAGTGATAGACGTTATCATTAACACTTATTATCTTTAAAATTTATTCAATAAATGCGTTTTTTTTTCTTTCAGGTACAAAACTTTGGTATGTTTAATCATTTATGTACATCAAGCTTTAATTAGGGATAGTCTTAATTATACATTATCGTCCTTTTTTTTTTTAATCAACTGATCTTATTATTTTTTTTGACAATCCTAATTCTTTATGCATCAGATCATTTTCAGTTACGAATTAATCATGGCTATTACAAGGTCTTAGATCGTGCAAAATCAATTTCTTATTACTTACTTATTATCTACGATTCATTATTCACTGTTTAATATTCACTATTCAATATTTAATAGTCATTATTCTCAATTTATTATTCACTATCCAATAGTAAAAACTTATCACAAATTTACCACTTTGTAGGTAAAATATATACTCATTTTTTCCATTTTATGGAAAAGTAGTGAATCATGGATATGCTTTTGGGCATTGAAGCCACACATCCACATTTCAATGCTTTTCCATGAAGTGGAGAAAACCAGTTTATATTTGTCTAATTGATATAGTAGATGAATCTTAAGGTGCAAAATTATGAAACATTAATCCATATTGATTACCATTTGGTCCGCTAGGAGCGCTGATATAGTTTTATATAAAATTTCGAACTTCTATCGGCAAAATATAGTACTACAATGAATACAAGTGAAAACAAAACTACTCCCTATTATATTCTAACTTTGTGATACGATATTTAAAAGCGTCACATTTTGCAAGTTTATTGAAACTTCAGACCGCCTATCGTCAAAATATTGTACTATAAATAAAAACCTATCGACCTCCTGTAACATCTTAACTTATTGGCTCAATATTTAAAAGCGTCTCATTTTCCATGTCGTTTTTGCGTGTACCCCAAAGCTAAAACAATCCACGTTAAAATTAATTTCAATTTTGGAACGAAGTTCCTTATGGCACGTTCTCGAGCCCGGGAGTGAATCCGAGAAAAACGACCGTCACAAAACCAAGCGTCACGAAATCTACAGATGACGATAACTTGAGTAAAAGATAACTGAGGTAGTTGAAATTTGGCGCACATGTTCATTTTACCAATGCCCAGGCTTACATTATCCGCCCAAGCGTTCATGTGCAACTCTCGCGTAAACTTAAGCTTCAAATTTAAAATTGGAATTTTAAGACGGGAAAAAATTCTAACTTCATCTATTTAATGAGGCAAACAACTTTTTTTAAATAAATATTTAGTAAAACGAACACCGACACTGCAATGAAGTGATAAAGATCGCTAAATTTATTAAAGCGGACCTAAACGTTTAAAATAAAGAAAACAACGTTTTTACCGATATCTTGCGTTCTAACGTAACGATTTAAATCAAACTTCTTACACATCGTCTAAAGTACAATTGAAACAGCCGCATGTAAAATTTCAACCTGAACCAAGCAGACGTTTTTGAGTAGGGAAGAAATATATTTTATAATATTTTAAATTAGTAGGCCGGATAGACAGAAAACAGTCCTATTTCCTACCAACTGCAAACATACTCTTTATCTATAAACTCATCATGATGAACTTTTTTCTGAATATTCAATACATATTTATTGTAAGACGCTTGATTTGATGATACAAATAATGCTTTTCTTTTAATTTTGCCTTAACCCCGCTAGGTACAAACAGATGGATACTTTTAATTTTGTCTCTTTTCTAACTCCACCATGTATAAGTAGTTAGCAACGTATGCGTTATCCGTACTTAGCAGTGTGATTTTATAATTTATATTTAATGAAAAATATAAGGAACTTACTTCCTACGCGGGTGTCCAGCGACACCACACTTTTTTTAATAAATGTTTAAAAATGTATATATTGTATATAAAGTCCTCTAAATCTATCCATAACATTTTAATTTTTTAGTATTAATGATTTCTATGATTTTCGGTGACAATCACGTCTTAATTGGGTTCACGACGTTTAGCTCCAAATACTAGTAGCATCTTGGTATCAGATAGAGTTGAGAGGAGAACAGGTCAGTTCAACCCACAACTGAAGTTTAAGCTGGCCCTTATGAACAACTCTTAATATATTAGATACCTAAGAGAGATACCTTCGGAATCACTAACAAGGTCGACCGAGAAAAACCGGTGTCTGGAAAGACCAACCTAAACAACTGACCACGTTCGTAAACCTTCGATTGATTTACCGATCGACCAGAGCTGTTGCTACCTCTTCGACCAAGTTCAGAATATGTTTAGTTCGGTTAGTTAACCATATGGTTACCTACTAGCCTTAATTTAAAAGTTGAAAAGATTGTTTACTTCACCATGAAGTGTTTCTGTTCAATTGTATATATTGTTTTTGATTTGCTACTACTCAGAAACTTATAACGATAAAAAAAAAATTAAGTTTTTCAACGTGAGCTTACTCGCTATAGCTTCAAACCAACACTTCACTTCACACAACAACCACAACAGCAAAACCCAATTTATATTTATAACCTGGTCCACCTCTGCCTTCCATAAGACCCCTAGGCAGCTAGAATTATTTGAAACTAAAACCGCCATGATACTAACCACAACAAACCACTGGTCGACTTGTTAGTAATTCCGAACGCATCCTTTGATGTTCCTACACTCATCCAATCGTGTTTTCTACCGAAATAGAGTCATATGATGTTGCCAACTGCGGAAACCTAATCAATATATTAGTTTAGACTACTTATTCACAGATAATAAGTACAAAATGTTTTCAAACCCTCGTTTTTCGACCAAGGGGACCTCAAAGCGTGTAAATCATACCAAATTGTAAAATTAAATTATTTTGCAAACTGGGTGTGTAAATTGTAACATTTCAGGAAAAAGTGAGAATTAAGGAGAATTTTGTTTGCAATCGGTTAAAATCGATCGATTCTTCTATTAACTTAATCATTTATATAAATACAAGCCGTTAAAAGCCCGTGGCAACAGGCTTAATTTTATATTTATAAAAAGAAAGTAAAATTAAGTAAATTAATTTAGAGTGTGTCCCCGGATCGACGCATGAGTAGGTGAAAAATACTAAAATTTTTTAATTGCAATTTCATCTTCTAGTTCAGCCCTCCTTGGATGGAAACTAATTTATGTCATAATTTTAGTTTCGAAAAATCAAGTATGTCTTGGAAATTTACAAAAAAGTTATTTTTCTCACTAGTAAAGTGCTTTTTCTCTAGAAGATAGGACAAAATGTTATTTAAAAAAGTTGATCAGAAAGAAAACAAAATTTTTAAACCCTCCGCCTACTTTGAAATTTTATATTTTTACATTCCATATTTAGCTTAGTGTGATGTTGAAAATGGTTAAAACTGAAAATTTAAGCTGTGTTTTCTGTGCCATAAAATAGATTTCAAACTTCGATAATACCTCTGTGAATATTGTTAAATTACTATGAAATTAAATTTAATCGTGAATTATTTGGGTTTTTTATTTTGTTATTTTGCTTCCGAGCTTACCGAAGGTAACGGAAGCATTGTGTTCACTTTTGAGTGCATGTCTCAATTTTAAAAATTCCAAGACAGAAATCCGTTTCAGACATCAGGGAACATTTTTGGTCTCGTGTCTGTCTGTCTGTCTGTCGGTCTGTGTGTCCTCGAATTATGAAACGTGCGAAGATCACTTGAGTAAATGTTGACCGATTTTAATGAAATTTGGTAGACACATTTTGTTCAAATACAATTTTTTAGTAAAACCAACTGCGACACAGCTATGAAGTGTTAAAGATCGCTAAAACTATATTAATAGTTTTTACACAATAAACAATATAACAATAAACTAATATAACAATAATTTTAATGTTAATATAACAAAGTACATGATAGTATGCGAGGAAGCTATGTGCCACACTAATTGACAGTCTATTTATTATTCTTATTTCTTTTAATAATTATCTAAATATCTTAACAGACGAAAGAAAGTAAACTAAAACTTTTTTCCCTTGCATAATTTATCAATTTTGAAGGAACGTTTCCTAACGAAGTCGAAGTACTTAACATCTTCAACAATTCAAAATAATGCAAAATATCAAAGTAGGTGGAGGGTTTTAAAATTTTGAAATCTTAATCAGTTTTTCTTTCTGAACAACTTTTTTGTGGGTGAAATAACTTTTTTGTATATTTCCAAGACATACTTGATTTATCGAAACTAAAATTATGACATAAATTAGTTTCCATCCAAGCAGGGCTGAACCCTAGAAGATGAAATTTCAATTAAAAAATGTTTAGTATTTTTCACCTATTCATGCGTCGATCCGGGGACACACTGTATATTTTCGTAAGTAATTATATCTATTTGAAGACCAACAAATAAAAACAAACATTTATTTAATCGGAATAAATGTGGTTGCCTTAGCTTAGCAATAACAAATCATTTCAAGGTGAGACGTCGCTGTCGTCGGGACACTACTCGATTATATAAATTATACAACACTTACATTTTACATATTTACGATTTGAGTTAACATCTAATAACCAATACACAGGTTTATATTACAGAAGCAAAATTTATATATGTGTCCTTTTTCACATAAAATTGGCTGTATCAATATCAAAAATTAATCTCCAATAAATCCTCTCTTTTGACATATTTTATTGGTTTGGAAGTACGATGTGGAGATTGTGCCATAAATCGACAACAGTATTGGTATATTCATATTAATATCGATGCACTTTCATCTTGACAGGTTCAATATCAGTACGATTCCGCTTTAAACTGACCAATCGACGCACCTTAATAAATCCTCTGTTTATGACATCCGCTATATTAATTATTCTGTTTTGACATTTCTGCGATAGAATGCGTTACTGTTGGTCCGATTCGAAGATTAAAGTTTATCGTTGTCAAAAGGTTTTCGCTTAAAATTGTAGAAAAATTTCCGACGGTCTGATAGAAATATTGTACCTATAGTTTTCTACAAAAACATTTTTATTAAAGATACAGGATAAAATAAGATATAAAAATACTTGTATTATGATAGAAGTTAAAATAGAGTAATATTTTTATTATTTTTATACAGTTGCTGGCCAATAACATACTATGGCTTTTAAATTATAAAACATGTATCGATTTTGAGGTCTATAACAAAAAACTAACTATAAGAATACGTATAACCAAAAACATTTCAGGTCTTGTTTTACAGGCCTATAATTATATATTTAGATATTTATATATTGCCTCCGAGCTTACCGAAGGTGACGGAAGCCATGTGATCGTTCCAACAAACGATTTTTTTTTATATCTTTGATTTCAAATATTCCAAGACAGAAATCCGTTTCAGACATCAGGGAACATTTGTAGGTTCCGTGTCAGTCTGTCGATCAAGTATTGTGAACTATCATATCTTAAAATTACTCGTCCGATTTTAATTAAATTTGGGTGGTGTTGATAATTCGTCCATTGTTGAAAAGTTTCAACCTTCTGCGTCTATTTGTTTCTCTTCCACATGTGCACTAACATACATTTATTTACACCTATTAAGTATATTTTTGGACAGTATATAAAACTTTTTTCTTTACAGTATCTTCTAATTTCTGTTATAAGTTGAAAATAAAAAATAGCATTACCAGAGGACACGACAACCCTTGCGTTTCGTTCTCTTACCTCTTAATTTAGTGATTTTCTTTCACTTTCTCATATAAAAAGAAAGTATTGTGAAGGCGCGAAAATTCGATTTTGATGGATATACAAGTGGTTTTTAAAAAATGTCTATCTGTCGTCTGTGCAGACTCTGCCTTCTACTCGCTTCGCTCGTCGAAAAGCGCTGCCTTAAACCTTCGCACAATTTGACACATTTGCTTGTTTACAAAACTGTTTTAATATTATAGATCTCAGAGTAAGGAAGGGGTAGAGGGAGCAATGCGATTTGAAAAGTGGTTCATTATGCGACACCCATATACTACCCCGCTCAACCCGAACTAAAGCGACAACTGCACGATCACGTGGTCACTGGTCCTTGTCTTATTGGTCTATTCCTTGTCCTTACGTGCCCACGGACGCTTGTCGACCAAACCTTTACACGTCATGTGCTTTGTTTGATTGTTTTATTATCGAAATGTCAAATATTTAAAAGAAAAATCTGATGTGATTTCTTTAGAAGACGATTTTGTTTTATATAAGATTGCTGTTTGTTATATAGAAACTGGAACTATTACATGTTATTAACAATGTAACTGCCTTTATTAGATAATTAATTCGGTTAACAATAAACACTAAAGTACATATGTATTTATAAAGAAAACTGTATTAAAATATTAAATGTCGTAAGAAAATATCACATTATACTTATCCTTATCAGCTGACATCAGATAAATTTCGAGTTTTTATCGAGATATCGATTCTGTTTCACAAAACTGCAGCTTGGGAGGTTTAGTATAGGGGTGTCGCATAATGAACCACTTTTTGAGACCCCGATTCTATAGTATTGTTCCCTCTACCCCTTCCTTACTCTGAGATATAGATAGATAAATGAGATATTATGGAATTTAAATACAGTTTCAAAATTATGAGATAGTTTTTCTGAACTATCATGTACTGATTTTTTATTTAATGTTGATATTCTCCGTTCTTATGAATGATTCTGAGATTAGATTAAAATTATCTTCAGATGCAAACGGGAAATATTCACCGAAGAAGAAGGATTCATTTATATTCACTTCAAAAGTTCTAATCAAATCTTATTATCTTTAGATGAAGATAGTAAAGATTCACTGAAGAAAAATGATTAATTTACCTTAACATCAGAAGTTCTAATTATCTTTAGTGAGAATCAGTTGCTGCTTCAGATATTAGGTGTTGAGAATTCTAATTATTTATTGACCTTTTAACATTTTACTCTGGAGAATCTTAATTGGCCTCATTAGCAGCGAATGGAGTAATAAATACCTTTATTGTGTCCACTTGTGAAATAACAGAATGTTTCCAAACTTCATCTTCAAGCGTTTAGAATGAAAAGCTAACATTTCTTTTGCTGCATGAGATACATTGAGTTTCCTAAGGCGGCTTTCACACCGAAGTAGCAAGTCGCACTTGCATCCTCGGTGTGTAAGCTCTCGTTCAGTTATACAGTCCGGTGTTTAAGTGGCATGCATCTTGCCACCAGGACGCATGCATCCTGCGACTTGCTACTTCGGTGTAAAAGCCGCCTAAGAGTTCTTGTGTGTTTATTAAAGAGTGGTGACTTCAACGTACAAAAAAATATTTTAAATTTTACTCTTTTGTATACAGTTTTATATAAGTGAGATAATATTAAGTGCAAAAATTGATACCTGGACGTTATATACTAACCAGAAATAATTTATTTGAAATGTTATTGTATGGTGAGAAAAATTCGTATCCATTGGGTAGATTGATTTTTATTTTTATTTTTTTTAAATACACATCTTACACTATAGCCTTTAGCAGTTATATAATGTTAAAAAATAATGTTTGTGCGATATTTTAAATTATAATATATACTACGTTTTCATGAGTTTTCAAAACCGTCTTGAAAACGGTTTTGGTATTCAAAACCCCATGGAAATGGTGATTTCAAGATGTTTTAAGTTCAAGGTCACAATAGCAAATTTTTGATTGTATTGAAACTGTTTTTAAAAAAAGCATGGAAACAGGTATTGAATTGAAATCAGAATTGAGACATGCACAGTAGGTGTGCTAATTATAAATATGACAACTTGACTTAACTATAACTAGTCTGGGAGTTTATAGTTTTCAAAATTGTTAAGAAAACTTTTTTCAAAGTCCTCATGGAAACACTTTCGTTTTAAAACCAAAACAGTTTTCAAAACGGTTTTGATAACTCAGGTTAATGTAGTAATAGCTAATTAATAATTTAATAATACAAGCATTTACTACACTATCGTATATTTGAGTAAAAAGTTATAAGCGCAGCAACTTTTCAATTAATCGAATTAGTTTTTAAAGGCGTAAAGTAGGTTGATAAATGAGTAGGCACTGTTCATCATCTGAAAATAAATAAAATCATTTTACTTAAGTAAACCAAAAAAGTTGCAATCTTTACAGCAATGAATGAATATTTTTCTGATAAGTCAAATGAGGGAGGTTATGCTTGATTAAATGAAACATTAAAATTAACTGATTTTTCTTCAAAAAAAAGATCTTGTCGTTAAAGAAAAGAAATAATTTACGCAGCAGTTACCACAGCCAAACTCTTGGGCAGGTTCAAACGTAAGGTTCTGCTCCAGATATATATATTCCGGTACGAGATTCGCAAGGACAGTGGCGATCACGATGAAATGAGGAATTACATACAGTTTATAATTATATCTCCCTTTCAAGCTTTATAAGGATCCAGCGATAGCAGTGGTATGACCTCGTTAACTGTATTATAGGAGAGGACCGCCTAGCCAAACGAGTCTTCCAAGCTCGGCCATAGGGCGTTCGTCCCAGAGGGGGGCCTAAAGTGGTCAGATAGTGTGGAAGAGGACAGCCGGCAGGCGGGACTTCGGTTCAATTTTAAGAGGGATGTCTGGAGGGGCCAATTTGTTCAGGCCAGGGACCACTGGGTTCGTCGTGCCATTTGAAGAAGAAGTTACCTCTAAGGAATAAAAAATGTTTAGGTACCAATGGAAGTTGTGCTGAAGATGTACTTGTATGTGATTTAGAAGCAGATATATGTATCCCATCTTAAGCAACAGTAATGGGAATATACTCTGTTTTTGTCGCGATCTCTCTATTTCTACTGATGTAATATCCCCGCCTCGAGTTTGCACCATAAAGGGTTGACGCGCTCCTAAAGCGGGCTTGGGTTATTGCTGATGAGATTATACACATTTACAATTAATTAAATTGAATGAAGGATCTTTGATTATAGATTATCTGTAGACGGTTAGAGATTGACTGTATCCTTCAGAAATTTAAACCGCTGTTAAAATAGTTATTAGATTCTGATGCCTTGATGCTGGTCACCCAATGACAATGATGCAATGAAGTGTAAAAACTTCTTAGATTTTATATTCTTTCATTGACTGCTACACAATAAGTTCTGAGAGCATTGCTTATAATTAAATTGTAACTAAGTACCTTAGCGAATGTTTCGAAATCTGGTTTAACGTCAACATAGGCTGCAGATAATGAAGGTGGACTTAGTATTCTTGCCAACATGATCCGGAGAGATCTTTTCATTCCTTCAGGCCAGTGATACCAGTTAGTAAAGTAAAGCTCCTGCCGCACCTCTTCACCCTGAGAACGATAAAAACTTGGTTAAATCATGGTGGCATTGCATTTTTTGCTGTGTTTTATTATTTCACTTATTTTTATTTGTTTCCTGTTTCTTTTACACCCCAAACAATATAGTCCGACCACATTACCCATCAACTCTATGTGATATTCTGTATGAAGCATGTCTCCCTTCTCTGGGATTCCAGATTACTGGATATGGCCGGGTTTAGACTTATAGGTTTCAGGTAGAGTTAGGCAACTAGAATAACCACTCAGCTATGCCGGTCTCCAATATTTCACTGATTTTGGACCAAACCCTTAATAACTTCCAAACTGTAAAATATGTGAGCGCTTATTATCACAAACTGTAGGTATGTTTTCGGTCCTCTAGTTAGTTTTTTAATAACTGTTATGAAAACAAATTTATAAAGCATAGACTTAATTTATAGACTACACGAACGTTGTAATTTGATAAAGCATTTATGGTTGAAGTTCCTAAAATTATGAAGAAACGAAAGATAAAATAAAAAAAATTGAGGCTTCTTAAAAGGGCACGAGAAAAAGATGTTACCTAGAAGTAGGTGAAGGAGGAACTGTGCTGAAAATAATCTGCAGATTCTTGGTATCTGAATGAGAAGATCTATAGCTCAAACTGGAGTTTAGATAGCGGTGTAATAATTTGTTAGTAGCTAGGATCCCCAGGACTGTTATCTTGTTTTTTTACTTGCTTCTTTGGATATTGGAATGTATTTTGGTGAGTACGCCTACCTCTAGGATATCTTTCTTGTACTTTTTTTGTATTTAAGTACTTTTTTCTACATTTTTAGTTTATTTGTACTGGTACTCTTTTAGTTTGGTACCCCCAAAAGGGGGTACCAAACTAAAATAGGCCCCATGTGGCAGCACTTTAGTTTGGTACCCCGTTTATTTTTATTTAAATACATGATGAAATGGTATTTTATATAAATAAAAAATTAACAATCTTAATAGGGGAATGTTCAAAAGCAGTGGGGCTTTTGTGTGTGGTTGAGAAAGGGGAAAGAAAGAGAAGAAAAAGATAGGGGGTACCAAACTAAAAGAGGCGCCCCTATACGCCTCTTTTAGTTTGATACCCCCCTAAGAAAAAGGAATAATCAAGTAGGATTATTTAATTAATTAATTAATTAATTTAGGGCAGGAATTAAAATGGAAAAGTGAGAAACACCTCTCTAATTTCATAGACAAAGGGAGTATTATGTATCATTTCTTGGGGCTTTTTTTTGTAATTGAATGACCTGTTATATGTCAAAATAGCATTGTCAATTAAATTTTATTTCGTTGACAGAAAAAATATTAGATTTGTCTAAAACGAAATTAAAATAAGTTGAGTTTTAGAGGAATAGAAGGGTCTAAATTTCCGAAGTGTAATTCTGTTTAATGGACAATTAGATGAGAGAGAGTTTTTTCAATGGATGCAAGGTAAGGTACTTAAAATTTGAATTGCAATTTTTATGAAAGTTTGTTTGAGGTATTTTATTTCTTAAAATTTGAACATATTAAAATGAATGAAAATAACCTAGTATCGCTCACTCATATCTTCCGGTAAATATATCGTAACTGGCCAACTTTGACTAAAAAACTATTAAGGAAAAGGAATGTTTAGTCACTTTTGTATATAAAAATGTGATATTCCTTTGTCCCAATGTACATTAGACTAAATATCCGATTATTGTTGTAGTTATTTAGACAAAGTGGGTCAATCTTTTCCTTCCCATTTCGGGGAAAGAAAAGATGATCAGAAACAATGTTTTGTAAAAGTATGTAAAATCCACTCATTATATATGATTAATTACTGAACCATTTCATTGGAAATTTAAGATGACCTGGGTGTTTAAATTGGTTGGGCATAGTACTAACTATCCAACTAGGCAAGTCAGACTATTTCCCACTCAAAAGTAGGGGAAGTAGGGGGGTACCAAACTAAAAGAGTGTCTTTGTGCTTACATAATTTTTTTTATCTGTTTTGGGTTTCCCTTTACAAAGTGGGCTTTTGAATTTTGTTTCACTAGTTCTGCATTCAAAAGAGTATTATCAAGAAGTTGTACATTTTGCTGATATTTGGCGATGATATTGCAGTTAAAATCCTCTCCTATTGTTTTATAGGATTCAGGATAACTAAATTTTCATTTTATATCTTCCTCCAGTGCTTCGATGTACATATTTATTATAGTCACTCTTTGGAGGGATTTATATCAAGTCAATAACAAAAGTCCAGTTCAATATAAGTTATACGAAAATCCAAAATCTATTAACTCTTACAATCTAGGTTCTGCTTATCCTTCTATTAGCTAGCAAGATTAAAACTTCCTCTGGCCCATTCTCTGGAGCAGATTTTCTTTTCTGAAAGAGAATTCATGATTTGGTATAAATTTAGATGTTACTAGGGCTTTGAGAGACCTAAAATATATATAAATTAAACTGACATGTTTTTAGTCATTGCACAATGATTTAATTATACCTTCAACTTTCCAAAATATTAAGCTATGCACGGTTTAGGGAGCAGCCTTTTCATTTGGTTGATTTGTTATCGGTTATAGGACGAAATAAAATGTGATGTTACTCTGTTATATTTGATTAGTTTCCGCTTATTATTTTTTTTTTTTTTAAATTATTATTTTTATTATAAGTTTACTCAATTATTATTGATAATGATAATAATTTACTTTCACCAACACTTTTGTTTGTACCTACTGGAATTTCAGAATTATCTTACCAAAAAGTAAATCTGAGCTCCGTAGTAGCAAAGGACCCAAACTCCTGCTGTATCTACTGAGCCGAAAACAGTAAAACTCACTTTCAATGTTAAATCACCAACGTCCTAAAATCAAAATTTAATTTTTACATAATCCTTATCATTTTAATCATCATTTATTTGTTTTAAAGCCATAATTTTGAATGTATTTTTATTTTTTTATTTTTTTCACTTAAGTTTATAATTGAAGCGAGCACACGCGAGCTCCTTACATTCAATAAATTATGCATCTGTAGTCTGTTAGTACTGTAGTGCATTTGTAGTCTGTTAGTCAGTATCGTTTATGCGTGTGATGATAACTTGAGCAAAATTTGACATGAGCAAACATGTTCCTTACCAATGCTCAGGCTAAGTACGTTGGGCAGCGTTATCCGTCCAAGAGTTCATCATTCGCGTGAACGTCTGTTTCAAATTTATAATTGGATTTTTTTTCGAGTACATTTTTTTTGAAAAAACCAACGACTACACCGCAATGAAGTGATAAAGATTGCCAAGTCTTTTAGTTGGATCTAAACGATTTCAAGAGCGGAAACAATGTTTTTACCAATATCTTGAGTCTAATGTATCAATTTAACATGTACAGGGTGGGCCAAAAAAACCGCACTTTTTTGAACACTTATAGCTCAGCTTCTGTAGTAGATAGAGATATGAAGTTTGCGGGGTCTGAAAACTACATTCTTCTACTTTAAATTTCATATCTATAACTTTATAAACGATTGGGTGAAAGCTACGCAATGATGGTTTGAAATAGGGTCTTTAAAAAAGTCGTTGTCCGGGTAGTTATCTTGTCTGGAATTATAGTTTTGATAGAATAAATTACCATATGGGGGGGGGGGGGGTCTTTGTTGGTAAGTGGGAGGAGTCCCGCGGTGTTATAACAAACATTGAAGATAGGTAAGATGGGTTCAGCACAATTTTGCCTGAAATGAAAGATCAAATGCTAAATAATTACACGTTTATGCAAGATGTTACCCCGTCCCATCGCTCCTTGCAAACAATTCAATACTTGCAAGAGAATTGCCCATACTAAGGCAACTTTGTGCTTTGCATCTTCAATGTTTGTTATAACACTGTGAAACTCCTCCCACTTACCTAAAAAGAACTCCCCCTCCCCCCTTCCACCGTATGGTAATTTATTCTATCAAAACTATAATAACAGACAAGATCACTTTTTTAACGACTTCTTTTAAGACCCTATTTCAAACCGTCATTAAGTGGCTTTCACCCAATCGTTTTTAAGGTTATAGATATGAAATTTAAAGTAGAAGAATGTAGTTTTCAGGCCCCGCAAACCCCATATCTCTATTTACTACAGAAGCTGAGCTATAAGTGTTCAAAAAAGTGCGGTTTTTTGGCCCACCCTGTATATATTATTTATTTATATCATCTAATTTACTATTTAAACATGCTTGTATTATTTTAACTTGATACAAGTAGAATTTTGAAGTGATATATTTTATAATAGTCAAAAAGAATATGGCCGGGGTGTATAAATTAGAGGAATGGGGTTACCCGGCTATTCCACTACTTGGCTCTTTATTCTAATCATCCTCTTTAACCATCAAATTATCATGGTTACTATTCTTACAATTAGGCTGGGCGCACATTGAGACGCAGGTGACGCAGGGCAGGGCAACACAGTTATTTCTACCACAGAAATATACGAGACCTCACGAATTGAGTCACCGGATCCTCTAGCGTGCAGACGCTAGAGGACGCTAGGTCTGCTGCAGAGCAGACCCTCTTCAACTCAAATAGTGCGGTTTCATATATATATCTGCGGTTGAAGAAGTCTTTGCTGCCCTGCCCTGCGTCTCAATGTGCGCCCGGGCTTAGTTTTGACTTTGACAGCGAGGGAAAATAAAAAATAAAAAAATGTGGAAGAGATTCAATGAGAGCACTGATTTTAAATTCTAGAAGGTTGGGCCAACTAGGCAAATAAAAATGTCAATTGTAAGAATAGTATAATTATTTTCTTAATACTCAATAATTATTGCAACATGCACGCTTCAATGATAAAGCCACGCAATGTTTCGTTTAAACAATTTCGTTTCATATTATAAAGAACATAACATTTAAAATAGATTATAACTCACTATCACAATGAAGCAAATAGCTGCACCAATAATCAACGATCCTAGCCAAAGCACGACTGTTAGTGGTACGTTACTAACTATTCTAAGTAATTTAATGCACCTGTAAAATAATAAGCATCAATTTATTCAACATGCTGTGGCTGTGGATACATGAAATATAATTAAACGTTTTGTCTAAATAGATAAATTAAATCGTTGATAGTGATAGAGAAATCTAATTATTTTAAAGGCCTTGTAAATCTACTATACGTACAGAGATCCTGATATAGGAAATATGGAGAGCTAATGGCAATCAATAAAAGCTTTGTTTGCTCATAAAATAACAATTTTGAATGCTAGAATTCATTTTCTGGAGGATATAAAAATTTTGCCGTACCCCGTAAAATATTGTTTAATACTAACTCTCGGCCTCCATAAGTTCAAAAGCTTTGTGATGGTCATTACTCATACCTAAGCATTAAATGATACCTGAGTAGTTCTTGGTGGCTTCGGGAGATTTCGCTGAAACTTTCTTCGCATATGGCTTGAAATTTCGGTTCTCTATAAAGATCAAAGTAATCCTCGTCTGTTATCGGGTCAAATATCGGATTGTCTTCACCTGCTAAATTTATCGCTTTGAACTTGGCTAAGCAATCTTTATGCATTGACTTAATCGCTTCAATAATTATTTCGTACTTTTCAATAACTTTACTAGACAAGAAAAAAAACAGGGGCACCGAGAAAATAAGAAAAGCACAGAACGTTTGAACTGCGTATATTTCGAAGAGTAATGCTAATAAGAATCCAAAAGTATTTTGAGTGTCAAAAGGGAACCATAAAGGAAACGGCAGACTGTACGATAAAGATTTCAAATAATAATCCAACAACGGACTTATTGTCATGAAAATAGCCCAAGATATCCAAACGATCGGTGCCCAGTAGGATCGGAAAAACTTTAAGGCTAATTCTGCTTGGGAAGACCTTTTTTGACGAGGAAGTTCCCAGAGGATGATTTGATCGACCACAAGTTTGCCTTCAACACGATAGTAACCTATGTGTAATTGGGTTACAACCGACAGAAACATTATAACAGCCAAATGCGACAAAACTATTGTATCGGACAGATCGACATCCCGAAATGAAAATGTGCATATGATTAAAACCACGCACAACAATGACGTCGAAGCTAATGATACAGTGTATCCCAGGAATTTTAGAATATTCTTCGGATCTATGTCAAAATAAATCCCATTATTTCGCAGTGCAAGAAATCCTATAGTTTCATTTAAGTATTTCATGATGTGCTCTTCGGGACATTCTTCTAAATCAACGTTTAAAAACTTGCACACTCCATTGCTCAAAGTAACTCGTAAATTAGGTAACATTTTAAACGCAAAAATATGATTGTGTATAAATAATTTTTTTGGAGCTGTTACAAAACAATAAATACAGAAGTACTATTTAAGTTTGCCAAATTTAATTTACTACTTCAAATTCTTAGCAGGTCTTGGACACGTTTGAATGTGAAAACAACTCATTTAATAAAATCAGATTTGCCAAAATATTTTACAATGTTATTGTACATTTACTATGGTAACTGTTTAATTATATCAGTAACAATTATAATCTTTAAAAATAAAATATTTAATTCGACTTAAGACACTTTTTTCTGATTTCATTCCAATGAATTAAAAAGAAAAAGGGAAATTATTTCTAGGAATTGTGAAACAGACAAAATCTGTGCAATTATGAAAAAATATGAAAATAAGAAAAAAAAAACATTTTGGTAATCTAATTATATTTTATGTAATTAGTTATAATGGCCCTTTCATTTTTTATCAGTCTCTTTTTATCTCTGTATTATTATCTTTTCTTTTATTATCAGTTGGCTTTTTATTTTCATGTTATTAGCCTAACTTCTTCTCAGATATTCAACCACTATAATTACCCAATAAATAATTTGTCAAGTTGAGATTTATTAATACTGGATATTTTTTAGTAAAATCTCCGAGTACATCGTTCCTTCTAAAATTTTAGATATGAATACTTCCCACCTTTCAATCTTAGATCGGTTTTAGCATTCTAAAAAAAAAATTACTTTCTCATTTAAAGGAAAAGTATTGTAATGCCACGAAAATTCAATCTTGATTTACACGTATTGAGGTCCTCTGAGTCCAAAAAGGTGGTTTTTAAAAACGTCTGTCTGTCGTCTGTGCAGAGCGTGGAGCCTAAAATACTGGACCGATATTGACGAAATTTGGCATACATGTTCAAACAAATTAATCCCGAGGTAAAATCGATAAATGAATACCCCCCAAAAACTCGAAAACGGTTCCGACGATTAAAAAATTCTAACAAGCAGTCCATTTAAATATAAATCTAACAAGCCGTTTTCCCAGGAAAACGGCTTATATCGTTTGAATCTCGTTTTCTTGAAAATCAAAAATAAAAAAGAAACAAAAAAAAAAGGTAAAAAGGTTGCACTTTAAAAAAAAAGATAAAACTTATTGCAATCTAGTGGATTTTAATCGTGCTACGAAGTAGGTCTAATTCATTGCAGTGCTAAAAACGGCACTTTTGATAACTACTACTAGGATATAAAACAAGTGTTCAATTTTTTTTTAAATTTTTCGAAAAAATATAAAGGTAATCAGTTAATGGTTAAATTAAACAACTTAATTATTTAAACTACATATCGAATTTACACAGACACTAAATGTCTGTAAAATATAAATAACAGTAAAGTTACACGGATACTATATTTTAACACCAAAAAATTACACGAAATGCCATAAAAGGTTTAGGTTTTAGCAGGCCCGGACTGGCCCGCCGGCCCGCCGGCCGTAGGGCCGGTGCGCCTTTTAGAAAATCATGATCAACGCCTTCAACAAAATAAAAAAAAAAAGTTCAATAAAAAAAAATATATTTTTGGGAGATAAAAATAAATATGAGAGATAAAACAAATAAGAGTTTAATTCGGAGTTAAAAATGTTATGAAACGGTATGGTTTAGAGCTCAGTTTGGTTTGCAAGTTAGGTGTCAATACCTATATAATTATATGCGTGCGTAAGTATATCCGAATAGAGATAACCGATTCTCCCTTCTTCATTTTGGACTGGTAGGGAGTCGCGGTTTAACTTAGATTCTAACTCTCTTCTTTCTTATCTAGGAAATTTTACCTTCCTTTGTAGTTGTTATCTTTTCTGCCCTTCCCTTAATTTTTGAATTGTTATCTCCTAATCAAATAAAAATATCTTAGCTTAGATCTGTACTGTTATAGCTCTCGTGCAAGCTGGTTGCAACTAAAAAGTTGTGCTATTTTTATTTCATATTGAATATTTTAGTTATTTTGAGTGTAACATTTAATTGTTTTACTGAAGAATTCAATTGAAAAGGTAAGTGCGTGAATTTATCAGACTATAGCTTGATAAAATATATTTATTTTATAAATTTATTATACTATAAATTTCGTGTGTCCAAAAATGTGAAAAAATATTAAAAATGTGCGGTCTGTTGGGCCATAGAAAAAATAAGAATAGCAATTTGATCTGATAACTGGGAATCTGGGAATCCAAAATGGCGAATAATTCATGTCACTCAAAAAAAAATACTGCTTTCAAATTTTGGGTGGGATATCTAATAAAAGGTGAAGAGTAGATTACAAATATATATAAAATTTAAATTACCTCGTCGTTATATAATTGCCATTTATTGATAAAAAAAAAGTTTACTTTCTTTTTAAATCGGTTTAAAACCATGGCAAGTTGTCATTATTACCGATAAAAAACATTGTGAACCCCTTGGGGATCGAACCACAGACCCCTTATTATTTTATTTTTTTTAATTCTATCGATAAATAATTTCATGTTCAGAATACAAACGAAACTCTTTCGATGTAAGATTTCACGCGCAACCATCTTATTTTTTAGTTTAATCTGTTTTATTTTCCTATCTATTTCTAATACTCTGTATAAAAAAATCTGGTGGGCCTTAAAATAGAAATTCAATGTTATCATTGATCAAATTAACCAGAGCAGGGCAGCAAGATTTTCTGATCAAAATAAATTATATAAAGACCTTTCGTGCTTTGACCCACGGCGGCTCCTTGAACTGAAACAAGGAATTCCAAAAAATGTCTTGGACAGAGTTTGCTCCCTAAACCCTAATATTGACAGGGGAAAATTGTTAGAAGAACTAGAGTTATTTGTTAACCAGTAGCCAAATATGTCGTTATCATTAAAAGATAATTATCTGGACCGAGACCCGAAGAAAGCTCAAGAGGAAGAGCATTTTCAAAGTAGTTCGGATTCTGAAGGTGCAGGTGAACAGACGTACACGTGCAACGTTAAGAAACCTTGCCAGTCTTGCGTCAAGATGCGTTTAAGCTCATCCACGAGTACAACATGTACTGTGTAATGTACCCGCAGCTCAACAAGGCCTACCAGTACCTACTGACAATCCCGCTAACCCAAGTTAGTTGCGAGCGTGCATTCTCCAAGCTTAAACTAGTAAAAACAAGAATTCGATCTTCAATTAGCAATGAAAATGTAGAAGCTCTTCTATTGATGCAGTCGGAAAGAGAATTACTCACAGCGATTGACAATGAAGTAATTATAAACGAACTTTGTGGGCAAAGTGAAGAAATGAAACGACTATTGTCCTTCTAGTTTTGCTTCTAAAATGTAAATAACACTATACCTACTCTGAACCAGATTATAAATTATTCCTATTGTAAGATGTAAGCTATGTAGTCACTGACTCTAGCTCAATATAGTAATCTAATCGTATGTCGTATTTTTTTAATTTAATTAATTTCAGATTACCAAATTTTTCCAATTTAGGCTACAAATAAATAAAATATGTGTATAAATACTCAATACCTGATTATTGTTGTTTTTTAGTTACATACCTCTCTGTAAAACTTCAATTTGCAAGTTAGCATGGACATATAAATAATGTCTCATATATAATTAATATCGTTAGTTCATACAGGCTGTATTTGCCAATGCAAAAAGTTATAAAAACGAGTTTTTGAAAGACAAAATTTAATAAATATGAGGCCCCCTCCCTCTCCCTCCCAAACCACCAGGCCCCAATATGCGCCTTTTGGCAAGCCAAGGTGTGCGCCTTTTTGGAGGACCCAGTCCGGGCCTGGGTTTTAGGTTTCTGTACGAAGTAAAAAAAGAAATCTTATAATATAACGGTTCTGTCTGTTTGTCCGTTGGTGTCGGTCCGTTGGCTTGTTTCAATTCATAAACTACTATAGCTAGGAACATGAAATTCGGTACACAGGTGCATCTCGGCATTTAAGGCAACTGTACGCTTTTTGGAGTTTTCACACTTAATATTTTCAAGATGGCGACCAATATGGCGGGCTGCAAAAAAATAAGGCTTTAGTCACCATGACATGTTATACATCAATTTAAAGGTCTTGAAGTGTAGAAAAAGAATATGCAACTATTAAAATTTTACACTTATAATTTTAACTTAATCGTACAGAAACCGGCGATTATCGCCTCACGTACTTACGTGAAGCGCGCCTTACTTGTTTCATAAGAATATCACATACATCAAATTTCAAAGCGACGGGGTGCCACCTAGCACGTGTTCAAATGAGCCCAACTTTTGGAATCTTTCATTTCTAGCATAATAACAATTTTTTATCAGTACATTTTTTTAAATTTCCAAAAAAAAAAAATGTCGACCCGATTTCACTTAAACCTCTGCGTTAAGGGGTGCGAGAACATATACAAATGATTTAAGGGTGTGGGACATATAAAAGGTTGGGAACCCCTGGTCTAAACAGGGACTGTATTTGTAATTACATACTCGGATCTAATTTATACTCCCATGAATTTAAATGTTTCTAAATTATTTATCAGGTACTATGTAACATTTTCATTTAGAGAGTCAAAATTTAGCTTTCACGATATTAAAACAAAATACCATCTTAATAAAGATAATGTAAAGTTTATCTATATAAATATTTAGATAAAGACAAATTTATCATTGCTATTAGTACTAGTCACGGGTGCATTACATTTTCTACCTTGGTAACATTTGTTACAAAACTGGGCTATTGTTTATGTTGTAATTAGTAAGAGAGGATGAGAGGTTTGCTGTTTGCTTCCTCTGATAGCGGAAGCCTACGAGAAATTAAGGCAAAACATGAATCATAATTTGAATTATTCGTAACAGGCGGCGCACCAAGCTCGTCTCCCTTCCCCCACTTCTACCTCTGTTAATTATTTTCCGCTAAGAGGTGCTGACAGAGCTTCTCTATCCTTCGCCTCTTCTACATCCAACCCTCCTATTAAAACTGCATCATTTACTCACAAACCAACAACAACATGCTTCATACAAAGCATTTAAAATCAACTTAAAATCCTATTAAACATTTTTATATTTTTTCTCTCTTGCTTTTTTTTATATTTTTAGGAGTAACCATAATGCTATACATTTCAATGAAGATTTTGTGTAATTAATTACTAATTATCACATTTTAAAAAATGGTTTTAACAATTAAGTAAAATCATAATATTTATTTCTAAATTAAAATATTTAAAGAAAAATATACATATATGCACATAAAATGATTTTCCTAAATTGAAATGATTGTTGTTGAGTTTTTAATTTTAATCTGTTTCAGTACCGCCTAAAAACCTCTGTCCAAGTATTGATGAAACATTATTTCACACTTGGTCGTATCAAGAGTAAGTGGTGTGGACTGTACAGTGTGAAATGGTGTGGTGTCAAGCGGCTTTTGACACAAATAACAAAAAATAAATAAATAATGTGTAGAACAACAACCTACATTGGATCAGGTTCATTAGTTAACAAGGCAAGCGTTAACACAAATAATATTAACTAAGCAACAAATTTGAAATTGGTGGTTTCCACTTGGTGCCTTTGCAGTGGAAGCATAAGGCCAGGCGTACACTGGAGACAAAACAGTCTGCTGACTGTTTCCGAACTGTCTTCGTTGTGTCTGCCTTGCCACACGTGTGTTGCTACAGCCTTGCACACTGGAGGCAAGGCAGTAGCATATTATTTACCCAGCGAAATGGATCTCGTGGAAATTGCTGTGATTTGTGCATAACAGTCTGCGGACAGAAATGTGTTGGGACATCTCCTAGGCTGGAGGACTCTTTTGTCTTGCACCAGTCTTTGCCTCCAGTGTGCGGTTCGCACTCCCATACCTACTGTATAAACCCTTGAGGTGGTGACAAAACTGTCTGCTGGCAAAAATACTAGTGTGCGCCTGGTCTAAGGGTCAGTTTATCCAATCGATCAAAATGTGTTATCCGAAAAAAAAATCCTAGATTCTAATAATAATTTTATCTTCAGGTCATTTTGCCCCTTTAAAATCTAAAATGTTTTCGAAAAGCTTTTAGTTAGAGTGGGTAACAATATATAAACGCACTTTTATTGAATACCACTTCTTTGAAACTCTAAAATAAAAACATTGTATGTATTTGGTATAATTTGTAAAATTATATTAATAGGGATCTCTAAGGGGGGAAATAGGGGCAAACTAAACCTTGAGCTCAGTCTGATCTTCTGAAGTTGGAAAGTAAATACTTGGGAAAGAACTTCTTTTTATAATGTGAGCACATATAAGTATATTAATATAAGATAACTTCAATTTTAACCCAGCGATTAAAGACCGGCGGGATGGAAGGAAAATACCGTTGCTTTTTACAGAAACTTAACTTTTAAAACTTTTAGTCGGAATCAATTACTAATTAGGAATTTTTGCAATTTTATCCAAGAAATATGGGGGGGAGGGGTTTAAGAAACTCTACGGCATCTAAATATTCTCGCTTTGCTTCACTGTAGTTTAACTCGTAAAATTAAAACACTACATTAAAAAGGACACACTCCATAGTCCATAGCGAAGCACGGTAATCCAGCTGTACCATAATATAAAAGAACTCTAATATATAACACATATATTTTTTCAGGTGTAGTGTAAAATTATTTAATTTGGGCAGACACATGATGGTAAGTTTGTGTTAAACTTTTATTAGAAGAAATGTGGTTGTTGCAATTTGCAATGTCTATACCCTGTTTCCGAAGTATTAGGTCTAGAGAGGTCAAGTGAGGCATGCTAAGGGTTCCTATGTGCATGTATCTCCGTATCTCTTTGTTTTTATTCGTCTGTTGGCTTGTTTTATCTGCTGGGATGAGAGGTTATGTTGTTAAATCCAGTACGTGGCTGTTAGATCTACTTATTACGTTTGCTGAATGTTAAAAACCACTTCTCAAGTTCTCTTCATATACGCGCCACACTTTTCACTCTTCTTTCAGATACGATAAAAACACAGACCAAAGTTGTTTTTATGAGCATTTGTTTCCAAAAGTTCCAAAAAAGTAACTTTTTACGAAATTACAACTGTCAATTTACAATAAAGTAATTCTGAGGCCAATATGCATTGCTCATATTTGACGTAGAGGATCATTATTGGACATTTGTTAGGATCCAGCGTAAAAATCATATTTAATGTAGAGGGTGATTATTGGACATTTTTGTGAGACATTTATTAGGATTTTCCGAAGAAGAGATCATTCAGGTGTATGTAAATGGGATTAGGTTTTAATTATGAAAAAAGTAAGTCGCTGATATTAGATATGGAAATTTCTACTGAGGTCATCTTAAAAGAATAACATAAACTGTTTCTCCACGTATGTTCTGAGTTTAAGTGAAGTTTTTTATTTAACAAAGCAGCTTTCAGCCTTCATAAGGCCATCATCAGTGCCAAAATACGCAAGGAAAGGAGTCAAGTTAATAAAATGAATGAGTGAAAGGTAAGTCATGTTCAAAATCAATGTGACGTAAGACTCCAGTTGACCTCTTATTACCATAATTCTTATTCAGTTGAACTCATTTCCTTCCGCATTTCGGTTCTGTTTCTAATGTTGATCTTGGGCATGGAATAACCTTACTTCTCATCAATTCATTTTATAAATTTGACTCTTTCCTTCCTTATTTTCAGGGGCGCCACACTGATGCAAATTCCATATACCATATGAGAAAGTTTTGTTCGGCCTGTCGGACCAATGTTTCTATTTTTTATGATCGACTTGGCGGCGCTTCAGGAAATTTCTCGTCTTTCCGATGCCCCCATTCGTCCCTGCTTATTTTGGCACTTATGATGGTATTATGTAGGCTGAATGTTGCTTTGTTAAATAAAAAAAATATTCATTTAAAGGAGAGACTTTTTTATTTCTTTTAGGGCACTTCTTTAGATTGTTACTCCCCTTATAAAGTAATCAGAGGGGAGTAACAATCTAAAGAAGGTGTAAAGAATGTTCTTCTTTAGACTGTTACTCCTCTTATCAAAATAGAAGTGGGATATGCCTTTGTCCCAAAGTACATTAGATTAAATATTCGTTTGTCTTTATAGTTATTTAGTCTAAGTAATTTTTATACTAAAAAACATAGGGGAGTAACAATCTAAAGAAGTACCTCTTTTAGTTTCTAATATTACATAATATTTATAGATCAAGAGTTTCGTGGAATCAACTGGTGCTTTGGAGCCACAGAACATTTAAACGTATCGTTTTTTCTTTCTTTAAATTTACCCCAGGAAAATAATCACAACATAGCTAGATAAGTGTACCTTCTAAAGTTTTCGCCATAAGACGACGTCTTCATCAAAAAAACCAACATTTACTTAAGGCAACTCTGAAGCCTTAAGTGAATGAGAAGTTTATATGACATGACTGAGATTGTTAAAGATTTTTGACATTTTCATGTTTAGGCTGTGCTACATAACTCAAAAAGCGTTACTAAAAAACTTTACACGGTGTATCGAGGAGTTAGAAAGGTATAGAAGGTGTTGAAATTTTCATGTTTAGGCTGTGCTACATAACTCTAAAAGCGTTACTAATAAACGTTACACGGTGTATCAAGGAGTTAGAAAGGTATAGAAAGTGTGCACAGTCTGTCTCCAGCTGTTGGGCTTCCCTCCACCGCACGTCATAGGACCGAAAAATGTTTATAAAAAATGATTTATACGTGTGATAGAGAGTTAGGAAAGTACAGGAGGTTGCCATCAACTCTCAGCCCTCTCAGCCTAAAGAAATAAAAAGTATGAAGGCATATTAACAATTCGTAAAGGCGGGCCGGCGCTATTGAATTCAGTCGTTTGTAATCAAGCCACGGCAGTGCCGGTGTGGAGATAAGAATAAAAATTATCTTCCATCTACTTTTATCAATTACTTAAATAAATTACCCATTTTATTTCATTTTATGTCGGTAGTGTACGCAGAGCGAAAACATGAAAATGTCTCACTGTCTTGCGGACTCGTATGCAAGAAGTATTATGACTTCATTTTTTTCTATTTAACCAAGCGAATTACCTTTCAATATGAGATTACTGTAGTTGTAACACGTTAATTATATTACTGATTGTTTTTATTTTAGATGACGCTGAATCAGCTGCAAGTAAGTAGTTAACATCAAACATTGATAGAGGTCGCTTACAATTGCAAATATTGCAGCGGATAACAAATCGGAATAGCCATAAAGAACAACTACTCTCGCTGGGATTTAAATCCATCTTCTTTAAAACTTAA
The DNA here is from genome assembly GCA_951217055.1 of Gerris lacustris. NCBI lineage: Eukaryota > Metazoa > Arthropoda > Insecta > Hemiptera > Gerridae > Gerris > Gerris lacustris. Next base: position 89,409,392 of record OX578277.1, read on the forward strand.
TATATTCAATAACTTCATACAGCCAGCTATATTCTTGCAAGATAAAAATGTTGCTTCATTTAATTTCTGCTCTAAGCTTTATGTTGCATCAAGTATAAACTACCGAACAATGGAAACACATTAAATTTCCATTGTTATCTGTCCTTTAATACAGGAATATTAAGGATTCAACCCACAACGTAGAGAGTAGTTGTTATCACCTTTTTTCGTTTATTTTTCAAGCACTTTAAATATCTAGAATAAAAAATCGTTCAGAACACTTTCTTTATTTTTGTTTTATTTTTTTCAATAAAGCCTCACTTAAGGCTCCACTTCTATCACTTTACTTATATCCGCGCATGTCTAGTTGTAAGTCTGCGGATTTATTTCTAATTTTCTGTCAATTACTTTTTAATTTTAATAATTATTTATTAATTAATATTATTTAAAGAGAGAGGAATAAGTACAGATGATAAAAATCACATGGATCAATAGTTGGTTTAAGCCATTGTGCATTTTTACCTGTTTTTTTCTGATAATAATGACAATTCATGCCAGGAAATTCATCAAATTATTTCAAAGAGTAATTTGATGAATTTCCTGGCATTAATTGATATTATTTTCAACTTTCTTAATTAATTAAATTTAATTATTAACTATCCTAAAGTGATCGTAACGTAATAAATACCTAAATAGTTAAATGTTTAATAAAATGTGTGCTTTAATAGCACATAATAATATGTAAATTTTTGTCACGAGTGGAAGGCAAAAAAAATAAATAGTATCGTTTAACTAAAATTCAATATGCTTAAATTAATCTCCTGGTAGATGATAGGAAAAGCTTACACAACTTTCAAGCAATATGTAAACATTAATTGCATAGCGCAAGCATAACAGCTTACTTAAAAGTTTGTTGTTCTCGATAAAATAAAAATAGCGTAATAAAAATGTAATTAATTGTTTTTTATGTTTAATATATAGGTTTATTTTTTAAATTAGTTAATGTTAAATCGTAAAATTAGTAACCGTAATTAATTAACTTTATGCCAATAGAAGTAAGTTTAGCAAATTAAAAAAAAAACAGCTTTTTGTAGTAACTGCTAAAAATTGTAGTTAATTAAATTGTTCGTGGAACATTTTTTCTCTCGTTTACGTTAAAAGTCGTTTCACTTTTTACATTTCGCCCGCGAAAAAGTAAGCTACTGAAAATAATATAATAGTTGAAAATATTGGGAGATTGGTCCAATATTACGTCTGGTAGTATACGCAATTCCTACTAAAATTCTACACCATTTTATTTTCAATTTTTTTAAAAATATTTAAATCGTTTACTAGTGTAATTCTAAGTGCTTTCTTTTTTTCCACTGCAGAACTCATTCATTAATTAATCATTAATACATAAATAAAATAAGGTAAACATCATTCCTGCCATCCCTCGATTTAAACTATTAAATTTAAATATAGTATTATTTAAATATAATTTGTTTATTTAATTTTAAAATATGTTTTATTCTATTAAATAATATTTTATCACATTTTTTTTTTATTATTATTATTTTTGCAATATCAATACTTACTTATTTCTGCACCACTCACTTTTTTCTTTTTTTCTCTATTTTTACTTTAGTTTAAATTTAGTTTTTAAGTTATCTTTATGGACAAGAGGCTTAAGGAGTTATTTCTGAAACTAATGTGCAATTAGAAACACTGAAGCTTTGAAAAAGAAAATGGATAAACAGAAAAATTTCAACAAAACATTTATTTATGAAAAAGTAATAAATCTTATGTAATCTAATTTTATTCCTATTTGAGCTAAATCTGAAATATTATCACTTTACTAAAAATTCAAGGTATGCCCGAAGGAAACCGCATTACTTCTGGATCTTATAGCAAATTTGACTCGCAAAATAACTTCGTTTTTTTGCGAGATATTCGCAAATTAACATTAAAAATCATCGGTAAGAGTCTTACCATAAAACACCTTGAAGTATACCATGTAGGGTGTCGAATGAAACCAATCCCAGCTCTTCAATGAAACCCTGATTTTTCATCAAAATTTGTAAGTCCTAAACTTGGTTGTTATTTATTTATTTTTATTAATAGAGAGACAAAGTACTTTGCATTTCAACGGAGTCAAAGAGACTGTCTTCCTTTGTAATTAGTTCTTTGAATCCATTAAGATGATCTCCCTCAACTCTCTAATTCCTGAAAATTTTAAGAGGGTTTTCGCTGTATTAGATTTTGTATATTTGCTCTACTAGGTTTGTTTCAAGGTGTTTAATGGTAAAAAGCGTAGTTTTTGAGAATTGTAATTATGAACGTTAAAAATATATATATATTTTAAGATGTTTTTAAGAAGAATTTAAATCTTTTGAAGAATTCCGGCTTTTTTTTAAAAAAAACAAAAAAAAAAAAAAACAATAATACTCACCATAAGAAGGGAGTCGCTGATTGATAAAGTTTTCTTACCTTTTGGAATCGCTTATTTATGCCGTGTCCACCGATGAATTGGGTACATGGCAAGCTCCCAGTGGCTATATAATATAAGGAGGTCGGTAAATTTTAATACTAAGTTTAAGATATCTGCTAATTCAAATACCACAAAAGGAAAAAAGAAAAATTGTCTAAAAAAAAAAGTTTTGTAAAATTTAATAATTTTAACATTCATTAATTAAAATATGATTCCAAAAATGAATGATTACACTATTTAATCTCAATTTTTAAATTAGAAGTTTGGTAAAAAAAGCAAAAAGAAAAAAAATAAACATAATGACTAGAAGTATATGTATTAAATATAATTATACATTTCCTGGCAAAGCGTACGTATAAGTATAATAATTCATTATACTTTAGATACATCTTTAAGCGTGCTCCTAAAATGGAAATTCGTTAGGTTTGCTGAAGTTGAATTTCTAATTTAAGATCTGCGGGTTGAAGATATCCGTTGCAACAAGTGCCAATAACTTGTACAAAGTCGTTTTTAAAGGCGATTATACTGCTGAGCAAACTTCCATTTTGATGTATGCAAATCTCTCCCGGCACTAATTCCCCTACTAAAAAGTCCTTTAAAAGTTGCTGGAAACTTCCTGCTAGACATTGTAATATCTTTGAAAACCCAGCTAAGAAAAGTTTTTGGTAGATGCTACGACAAAAGTTTTGAGGTTACGGAAATTTGTTGTGAGTTTACACCAGATTTGATCGTTTTAAAGTAATTGTAATATTTTGGAAGAATGTCTGCCAGTTAAGTTTATTTTATTATTTGACGTAATTACAAATTGTTAATCTAGGTGTAATTCATTTATTTATTTTAGAATTGTAAAAGATAATAAAATCCAACAATCCACACCGCAGTGGTAAATTAGATCGTCACATTTTAAATTAGATCGTCACATTTTAAATGAGATCGTCACATTTTAGCTCGTTATTTTCTACATTTTTTACTAGCTAAAAATGGAAAATTGAGCAGTCTATCTTCAAAGTATTCATCTTTAGGGTCCGTGTCCGTAAGGAAAAAAGGCCACTTATACATTCCAGCACTTCTCTGTCTGTCCGTCTATAACGTACTTGATATCCGAAAGTATGTAATGTTATTTGTAACAACCCGATCACAGGAAAATTATAGGGAAGCCTAAAAAAAAATCCTTCCTTCAAAAACTAGGGTTTGGATTTTTTTCAACGGATATGCGTCATGTGAGTTACTAGGTGAAAATGGAGGATGCCCTGAGTTCAAATATACTTTCTTCGTTTTTTTTACCAATTCATTGCGCCTTGTGTCCTTGAAAATTGCGTTTTTTTTAAGTCCTTCCCCCTTATTTTTTTAACAAATCGACAAAAAAAAAATCTTTGTCAAAAACAGACAATTAGTGTGTGTGCCATAAACCTATTTATAATTTGGACTTACTTATAATACCCTATGTTTGGACCCACCCATTCGTTTACCACTTATAAAATATAAGCTAAATAGCTATTAACACAAAGGGATAGTCCAAAGAACTTTGGGACAAAGGTACATTACATTTCTGTAAAGTGTGTAAAGGTAATGATATCACTTAGTCTAATGAACTATCAAGACAGGGGAATATTTACACATTAAAGTAATTTGGGGTAGGAAGCAAGTAAATTAGCGCCCTAATACAGAAGGGTTTCGACCAATGAAAGTGTTTTCAAGCTAGCAAGTTAATTTAAAATTTAATATCATATTGTTGGTTAGCAACGTTAATTATCGGCTTAGGATTATAAATTTTCGAATTTATCTGGCGATGCAAAATTGTAATTATAATTTTGTTCTATATTGGAAAACAGCAGATCTGGCAAAATACAAGCACATTCTTTCCCCGTAACTATTTATAAAATGAAGAATTGATGTTTAGTTAATTAAAAGAGAAAAAAATACATCCCTGACAGGTAACAAAAGGTAATGATTATGTTTATAATCTAAATGTGATTACATTGGCTCATCATTATATTTGTAGAATAAGTTGCGATTGACACCTTTTAATTTGATTATTGACGTTATGGTTGATGGACCAATTTTAGGTGTAAATAAATTATTAGTCCTAAAGATTTCTATACTCTATGTTACTTGTAGTAAGACCTTATTTTTCATTAATTGGTGATTATTGTTATTACAGAAATAAAGAATATGACTGAAGATGACCTTAGTAAGAAGGGTCGAAACGTCTCAGTAAAAATGACATAAGGTTATTTATTTACACCTAAAATTGGTCCATCAACCATAACGTCCATTATATTTGTAGTATTTGTTTCAAATGTTATTTTTTTCTCTTTAGTTGAATGTGATTGATAATATGTGATCCCAAAAATAGAGATTTTTCCATTTTCCTAAATTTTACCTGAAATTTAAACTTTTGAATGGTTATTCTGTCATCCTCTTATTCTTTCTGTATTTCACCTGCATCAAATTCTTGATTCCATAATACTCTCGGCATACAATCCTTATTGATAATGTTATTAAATGCTACCTCGTTTTTCAACGTATATTTTTTCTGCCCGGCCTTCAAGTTTTCACAAAATCGTAGGAATTAACGAAGGTAATCAATTTGTTCGACATTTCAATTGTTTTTGACATTTGGATTTATTTCTCTTAAAATAACAAAGCTTGGTTTAGAAAGGAAATATGTTTGTTTCAATCAAGCTGGGAACAAACGTTGTATCGCTAGTTTTTATTTATGTCAGTTTTGTCATAAATAGCTTAATAGATTGTTTAATAGTTACTTTTGAAAATTCTGTTTTCAATACATTTTAAATTCGAAATAAATACTGTTAGTTCTAGAAGAACCGCTTCAACGGTTATACGGGGTTATATAGGTTCGATCTGCTTGTTCGAAATTAGTGATCAGGCCCTTAATGGCCTCCTTTCACCTCGTGATAGGGCTCCAGCCACTTCACACGAAATCCATTGTATATTGTTCAGTGTACCACGAATCGAGTATGGTGCGATCATTAGTTAGCTATGTAAATCAGAGAACCAATGCGTAGGATCGTAACTTTGTTCCGCCTTCAATTTATAGATATAAATCAGAGCAATGTGGCATGAGATCGAGCTCACAATCTTGTTCCGCTGTCGATTCAAATATGGCCGAGCAGAAAGGACAAGTGAGTTTATCACCACGATTATACTGTCTCCTATAATTATGGTTACGTGGAAAGCAGAAAAATTGAGAAATAAAGTGAAGACCAGAATAAAAAATAAAACAAAATATAGTGGTCTATAATTGCTGTACAGTGTTGTCACATTAGAATATAACATTTGAATTTAAATGTTTTTTGGATAGCTTTCTACACCAAATCGAAGGAGATTTGTCTGATTTGCATTACCAAATTACCATCGATAATTGTAGAATTTGAAGATAGGCTGACGCCATTACCTCAAGGAAAGAGAACACTATAAACTATAAGAATATAATATGTTGAATTTCATCTATTCAGCCTCCTTGATTCTATTTTGCTAGTGCGTTACGTTATTTAAATGAAGATGGAGTTAAGCCGATGCCGATCTTGTAACAAAGAGAGTGTAGTTAAAGTTGTTATCCAAGAATACGGATTGATAAGTAAGGCTTTAAAAACGAATATTAGTACCACCAAAGTTGGTGACAAACCGGAAAAAAAATTGTTACCTCGCTAATACTCGTTAAATACCTGTTTGACATTAATTAAATAAGCTACAAGAATGATGAAAATTATCTGTAATAACAAGATAGCAAGAATGAAAATCTAATTATGATCATTTCAACATTGCCTGGACGAACAGGGTCCCATTTTTTTGCACTTATATGACTCCTTGACAGATTCCTTCCTATATCATTTACCGGCCAAGATGACGAAAGTTGGCTTTAAATAATTTGTAGTTAGAAGGTGTTCGTTTTTATCTTACTGTGGATTTCTAAGTTTCTATTGCAATAATAATTAATTATGTATCATTATCTATTTTTTATATTCTATTGCACAAATCTAACGAATGAAGGCATGTTTGCGTCTTCATATGACAGTTATTTCGCACACATTCCTTGCCCTCTATTAGTTTCAATTCTTCTATGAGTCCTAGACAAATTTTGAGAGCGTTTTAAGTTAAGTGGTGTTTTCTAGTACTTTAGGATAATTGAGGACAAACTTGTGCCATTAAATGTTTTGTTAAACTTGGGGAATCCTCCTCTGTACTTGTGAAAACTTGAAGCAATTCTATATGGAGATTATTCCACCATCCATAACAAAACTATTCAGACAACGCGAAACTTTTTTTTAGAGGCCGTGAAAGAAGTGGAAGTCCAACCTCGTTCTAAAAAACATTCAATTCTAAAAACTGACCAGCAAATCGTAATAATGAGGTCTCTTGTGAAAGTTAGATCGTCCATAGATAATAATAATAGACAGTGAGTAAAATCTGTTTTGCGTCTGAAGAATTTGAATAAACGAAAAGCGATTATTAAGATAGCTAGACAATATGAATATTTAATGTTTATATATATATATATATATATATATATATATATATATATATATATATATATATATATATATATATATATATATATTATATATATATATATATATATATATATATATATATATATATATATATATATATATATATATATATATATATATATATATTTGTGTGTGTGTGTGCGTGTATGATATAAACTTCAATACATATATTATTAACAAAATATCTTAGATTATAATCGGAATGCCAATCAAGCAAGGTTATTTAGTGAATTTCATTACTGCGTTTTTATTAGCTTGCTTTCTTGTTTGTTTGTTTTTTGTCCAGTACAAATCTTGCAATCGATTTTTAACTAACTTCCTGAGTAGCTAGACATTTGAAACTTTTAGAATAGCTCAGAACACGATGACGATGCATTATTTTAATACTGTTAGCCATCTTTCAGCAGAATTTAATTCGTTTTCAGAAAATTTTGCTGTATGGAAAGTTAGTTCGGAAAAAATCCGCAACTTATTTTATTTGTTTTGACATATCCCATATTTACAATCTTCATTTTGACAGGTTTCAAATTTATTATTTATGACAGAAAATATAAAAACGTTGTATATAAAATAGTATATTATGTTACTAGGCTGTGAAGTGAGTTTTTTCTTTACCGCGGCAATTACATTTACTGTCGAGCGAAGCGAGACAGTAAATGTAAGGTAAAGAAAAAAGGTAAGAAGGTTGCCAAGGTAAAGAAAAAACACTTTTTTTCCGAGGTAGCAGACAATGAAAAAACATTAAATATTAATCACTAATCAATATATAATAATAACAAATATTAATACATATTTAAGACTTAAAAGAATCCTTAAAAAGAGGTTACACTATAAGAAAAGATAAATAAAACGCATTGACATCTAGCGGATTTTTATCGTACTAGAAGCATTTCTACAAAGACTGCAGCACTACTAACGGAAGTTTTGACAACTACCCGCCGGAAAATAAAAATCTTTTAGTTCCTAGGACGTAAAAGATTTTTTCTTTACAGCTAGGAGTAATGAAAATATTTTTTAAGTTCCTCGTAATGAAAAAATGGATTTTAGCTATGTTTTTTAGGCTCTAAAGTTACTATTTTACAGCCTACCACGGAAAAAGTTCTTTTTATCTTGTAATTATTTCATTTTAAGTTTCTGTTCAAACTGTTTCAAAAAAAAAAAATCACTTTACATGCTGTCATTTTATCTCTAAAACTCTTACTTTATTTTCAATTTAATCTCCAGAATACAAGTATAAATATATTTTTAAATTTTGAAACTTAAAGAAAAAGGTTGGATAAAAAAATAGAATTTTTTCCTTCTTCATTTCAGTCGAGCACTCTTTAGTTCCTTGTAGACAAGCACTAACGCTTCTTACTTTTCACTTTTTTCTTGTCATTAACACTCTACCCTTGAATAATGACATCCACTTTTGAATAATGACAATTTCATTTCAGCCTCTTTCAAAATAATAAAAATGTAAAGATAAAGGAAAATTAATGAAAAATGGGAATTCTTTTAAGTTTCAGCAATACAGTTGTAATATTTGTCACTAAGTTTTGATGAAATGTGTCAAGCAAGAGAAAATTCACCTTTTTTTTTCTTTTTCTTTAAAAATTATTGTTTTAAGCAATATTCAACTTTTTTAAATATGCAATGTGTGTGAAACGTATGAAAATAAAAAAGCTTGGACTTCTGACAGTGATTTATAATGGTTTTCAGGTTTTTTATTTTAAAATAGAAATAATATATACTGTTTGAAAAGTAAAATTTAGTTGAAGAATTCTAGTTGTAGAACTATATTTTATACATACATACATTTTCCTCTTTTATATACATACATTTCTTACCCAAAACTATCAGTCTTTCTGTCTTAAAACTATACCAATGCTTCTATATACTTATTAGAAGCAATCTATTGGTAAATCAAAATATTTTTCCAAACGAATAAAATGACAATTGACTGAATTCAAATGCTTTAAATCATTGTCACAAGTATTAAACCAATAGAAGTTAAGCCACATTCTTATTTTATTTATTGGTGTTATCTATAAAGGTAAAGGATGTGAAGACGTTATACTTATTCAGGGGAAGTTAATAATTTATATGTTCGAAAATATAAACTTATTTATATGATACATACATTTTTGTAGAAATGAACGATCATTGCAAATCATTGTTTATTGTCCTAAGAGATAGTTAAAACATATTTCTTTATAAAAGTCAGAAGTTGCGAGTTGTTCAGTCTGCGAGGGAGGCCGAATGAGGTGCGTTTGGCAGTCATTGCTCGATTATTTGGGATTGATTTTATTTATTTTTTAAGGATGGACTGGAGAAAACAAAAAATTAATTATACCTTTGTTCTTAACTTTTAGGAAAAGTTACAGGGGGAGAGATGAAATCAATATGAAAAATCGAAATACCTTGAAACTCGTTAAAGGTGAAAAATTAATTAATGCTTAAAAATAGGGAGGTTTTAGGATACTAGAGGGTGGGTTCTACCAAGGGAGTTGCAGTTTGCTTCATACTTTGCATATATACTATAAAAAAAATACTTTAGGTCGAGAATTTACTGGGAAAAGTGCAAAAATCAAGTCCAAAAGTATCTACGGTCAAAAATGGCGTTTTTTGGTAATAACTTTTAAAATACCTATTCGAGCATAGGGTTGTTTGAGCGGCTATTGCACCCCTCACGAATTTCTAATGGTAGTTGAGAAAATTGCTATTAACAACAAAGAGAGTTCATATTTTATTTTTAATTCTGCATTCTCTGCAAGTTGGTAAATCAAAATTAAATTACATAAAAGCCTGCTTGTTCACGAACCTGCAAGCCTTGAAGGCTAAGCCTTTTTGACGTCTTATAACGGTCGATTATGTTGTTTGTAACCAGAGGAATACCTGTCATTTTCGATCTTTCTCTTATTTTCCTTCCATCACGGCCTTCCACAGCTTCTTCTGCAACGTGGATGACCATCCTGTTCATAGAATATTTCGACGATCATTCATGAATCCAGGCATGAATGATCGTCTCTTTTATTCATTTGTTTTTATCCTCCAATTTCCCAAACCGTTTACTGCTCCAAACAATTTTCTTAAGATCTTTCTTGTACCTTTTCTTAACCTTTCTTTAAATTTTACGGCTTTAATATACATCTCCGGAGTTCTAAAGGATAGCAAAGTTTTTACTTAAGAAGGAAGAGAAGACTAATAGCATCTATTACAAACAACCTTTCCCATCTTCTTAATCTTATACCACTTAAATTTGTCTCTCAAGGGCATACGGGTAGTTGTTACACATAGCACTATTGTATAAATTTGGATTAACAGTTGTGAACATTTTAGCTTTCAAAGGGATAAAAGCGTTATAAAATCTATTACCGACATTAAGTCGTGCTTTAGTATCTTCAGCATTGCTATTTCCTTTCGTAATTAGTGTTCCAACTTTTTAAAAGCTTTACATTTTCAAGTGGTTCTCGACCAACACGACCATTCTTTTTTGAGTCTGTTGTCCCTCTTCGTTTTCAAAGGTACTTAATTTTATACACATGCACTCTATATCTTGTGTGTAGTGTATAGTGTATCCTGTAGGTTTCTTTTGACCCTGTTTTGAATGATATATGTTATGATAGGTCTGTAAATACTAAAATGTTCCATTTTGTGGAAAGACTTATCTTTCCGTATCTTTGTGAATAAGAATTATTTGGTTATCAGTAAACTGATGTCAGGTCACTCATTTCTGTTTCTTGTTTTTCTACAGTCGGTGCTCATTAGCTAAGAGACTATTGCTAATTAATATGTTACTTCTCGGTGTATATGACTAATCAAAGCAAATATTTCCTTGATTCATAATTTATTTATTTATTTATTTATAGGGTGTTTGACATTTGTTCATTAACGCCCTAAAATTGATTCATAATTTAACTTAGTGGAATTTTATTTTAAGAATATTGAAATTAATGGGGGTTTTTTTCACTTTTCCTCAAACCCAACCAATGATAAATGTATTATTATTATCTCGTAGAACGATTGTGGTTTCTTCTAAAGATAACCCACCTCATTTTTAGGCATTTTATGTATTCATTTTCACATAATAAATTATTTTTACCCTCCCACATATTGTAATCGTATTTCCCATCTTCGAAGCCTGTAAAGCACCCGAGACATACTCGTATAATTGTATACCCACTTCCGTTGAATGAAAAACCAAATGGAAAAATGAATTGTCATAATCGATACTGAAGCCTTGTCGTCAGGGTTACATTATTATAATTTTTTCTTAAAAATAAAACATCTTACAAGAAGAAGACATCTAACCATTTCATTTCTTTAGAAATTGTTATTACATGGCTTGCACATATAATATACCGACATTCATATGGCTATAAGTTCTTTGATATTGTTTGATTCTCCTCAAGTTGGATGAAATATTCTACCTTTTCTTTAGCTATTATAAATTCTGCTTATACTGATTGTATAGGAAATAGCGTACCTACGTAATGTAGTAATCTACGTTTTATGTAAAAAAAAAGAAGTTTAGTATTCTTCTATAGAAAAATAGAGTGGCAGATAGCTTCCTCCTGAACGATTGGTCACATGGGAATGAAAAGTGTGGTTGTGTGGATCTTCTTCGATTCCCAGAGGGGCTAAACTTATTTTTATTCATTAATAAATGTGCTCAGATGGTTAAAATTAATAAGGGACCAATGGGACCATCTGTGGTCTACTATTGACAAACCATTCAATTTTTTTTTCAAAATCAGATAAGTACTTTTAAAGATATGTCTTAATAAAGAAAATTTTGTGAGCACATGACAGAGAAAACAATGGGTGTAACTTGTTGAAATTAAAATGGGACCAATGGGCTAATTATGAGTTGTTTTTAGTGATTTTGGTTCGACAGATCACAAGATATTTAGTGGTGGTGGAACGAAAGATCGACAGACTCTAGACCCCAAAAATATACCTTGATATCTGAAATGGATATCAGTCTAGGAATTTTTGAATTCGTTCTTCAGAATGATCATCCTTGCGTTACCATTGATAAGCTCGTAGGCAATAAAATCGAAAAGCTACAAAATACAAAATCTCATCAGTGAAAGTGGTAGTTTGAGGGTTTGTTTTTTGGACTTACGATATTTATCATGAAGATTCTTAAATCTTTTTTTAGATCTGTTTAGACTCGAGTATCATTAATAAAGCTTAGAGTTGGGATTTGGTGGGATAAAAATCCAACCAAAATCTTAATTTCTTCTGTACAAACCTCCACTTAAACCTCTAATTAATCGGTCCAATTTCTCATTTTTCGTTATCTTTAATCAAAAGATAAGAGAAAAAGTTTTTTTATCAGTTTTCAAAGATTAAATCAAGTTATAACAACGGTAAACTATGTACTTTTTATTACTCACATAAGATATTATCATGGTAATCTCTAATGTACCCATTCCAAAGCGCGCGTAGCAGCTTTTAAATAACGAAAAAATATGTTAATGACATTATACTAATCAAATTTGAATAATGGAAATATAGAGCATAAAATAAAAAGATAATGGTTTAAAATAAGAGTTGGGAAATATATTTTTCAATTGAAAAACCGTGGCACAATGGTAAATGGGTATATGCCGTTGTTCCGCCGGCTTGGACCAACTAAACTGCTTTTTATACAACAATAGCAGTAAAGGGTGTCGCAAGATCAAATACCATCTCTCGAATTATCTGGATTCGAAACCTGCTTTGATAATAAAAGTAAAATATCCAAAATAAATTATCACAGTTGTTTATTGTTCACAAAATCACTTGAGAGATGAAAAAAAAAGCAAAGCTCTGAATTCTAAAATAACCGACAATTCTAAATTAGTACATAGTATCACTTTTACATTACTGCATTCGAGCTTACCGAATTTCTATCTTTTCTTAAATTGAAAAATTCCCAGTCAGAAATCTGTTTCAGACATCAAGGAACATTTTTAGTCTCGCGTCTATCTGTTGTTTAATTTTTGGCAATCCACTATATCTTAAAAACAACTTGTCTGATGTTGAAATTTGGATGGTAGGTCATAATTAGCGGATTAAGGGTCCCATATGAATTTCAAATTTCTGTGAATATTCCTTACCTTTTCGAATGCGCACAAACTTCTATTTTTATTAACACCTATAATCTTTAAAATTATTCATCTGATTTGAAAGAAATTGGGATGGTTTGTCGAAAGTTGACCACAGATCGTCCCATATTAATTCCAACCGTCAGCGAAAATTTAATAAAATATGTGTGACCCCACTGGGAATCGAAAAAGATCCAAATGTCGTGAAACCATTCGTCAAATTTTAGGACAAAGCTATGTGCCACACAAATTGCAGGACTATTTCTTTTTTTAAATTTACATTTGTCTTTTTTTTTATGAATGATTACATTCCATACGTGCCTTTATATAACATTCAGAGTGTTTCTGAAAAACTTGGTATGATACAAAGATATAAACCTGTGGTTTTTTTTATACGCGAGAATGTAATCTATATGAATAGTTAGAGATAAGATAAAGATAAGGGAAGAAAATATATATATTGTTAGTAGAATTTGAACTTGTATAAATCCAAGAATTATTAGACCTATAGGATCTTTGAAAGGCTTAAAGGCTTCTGGGTAAAAATGGTCGGCTGCATTGACTAATGTGTGCAATACATGGCCTCTATCCCTTGATATTCATAACATATAGAATGAGAATGGTTTAGAAAAGGAATTCCGCAGAGAAAGGAGAGATAAAGTTCACTGAAGCTAATACTAGAGATATACCCCTAAAACCTCCTTTGCTATTTGTAACTTTGATCCTACGAACCCCCCCTTTAGAAAATAGATAACCCATAGAACTTCAACGTAAACCCCATTTTTCCCCCCTTCGGCCCCATCCCTTAAGGCTAAATCGTTTTTGAAACTCAATAGGATGAACTGGAAGATTCAACCTGAATATAAACTACTAGAAGCGTTTTTTTTTTTTTTTTCTTTTTCCTTCTTTTTAACTTCCGCCTATTCTGTTTGGCCTGCAGGTTATCCCTAAAACCCCATTATTTAACTCGCGTAGGGTATAAAAAAAGAAGTAGAAAAGGGTGAAGAAATAAAATAAAATATGCATTTTTTAATAATATAATAAAAAAGATTAGGGGAAGACAGAAGCAGGCTGTTAACTGAACAAACTGATATCTATCCTTAGGGCTCATTCACACTGGGATTCCGGAATACGATTCACGAATGCGATTCGTGTATGAGATTCAATCCCCCACTTTTCCTAGTTTAGATCCCACTTGTATTATACACTGACATATATATGTTTTTAATTTGTAAATAATTAATTATATTTTATTTATATTCATAATTAACCTATTTTATTTAAAGTAAATAAAACAATTGAAAAAAAATATATTAAATAATATATTACATTGATTTATTAATATATTTATATAATTAAAATATTTTATGCAACGTAAATAAAATTATTTATAATAAAATATTATAATTAATGATATTACAGTAATTATTATGAATTTATAATTAAAATATTTTATTTAAAGAAAATAAATAGCAAGAGGATGGAAGCAGAATCGCCTAGTCTGAATGGGCCCATATAGCGCAATGTATCATGAGCCGTTTTCTAAGAAAAATTCTAAAAAGAATCGAGGCGGCTCACGGTGACGGGATACTCGATTTGAGAATCTCATACGAATCGCATACCGGAATCGTAGTCTGAATGGACATAAGCAAAATACATAGGCCGCCTGGTATCATTAGAATCTTCGATTCGTGAATCGCATTCCGGAATCCCAGTGTGAATGAGCCCTTAGTGTAGGATATTGCCTCTCCAGCAATCAAACACAGATATTATGTTTAAAATGTTGTTCCAAATAGAATGCTATAAGCGTTTTTAACTCTGTTTCCCCTTTTTAGAGTTATTAAAATGAAATTATATTGAAAAAAATCTATCAAACTTGGTTCCTTTAATGAAACAAAATTTAAGGGAATAAAAAAAAGCACTACGTTTCTGGTTATAATTATGTACTACAATTCCAAATTATGAGTTTTTACAACAATTTTTAAAACTATAAGCTCCAAGACTTGATATAATTATGTCAGGTTATCATATCTCTGCTCATCATACCTACTGCGCATTTCCCATTTCTGATTTCAATCCAATAAACGTTTTCGAGCTATTTTTTTCATAAAAGTCTCAATACAAAACCAAAAATTTACTGTTTTGATCTTGAACTCATAACATTTTTTAAATCACCGTTCCCATTAGGTTTTGAATGCCACATACCACGACAGTTTTAAAAACCGTTTTGAAAAACCAATGGAAAGGAAACATAGTTAATTATATGAGGAATTGAATTATACGCAGGTGTGAAGAAAAGAAATTTACATTAAAAAAAATATATATAGATTTAATAAATTATTGGTAGATACAGTAGCTGCCTTTCAAAATATGCGTTAAAAAAAAAAAAAAAAAAAAAAAAAATGTTTTAGTAACATGAACATGATTGATCGAAGTTTAAACATATTTTTGATTATATTTTTTGTGAAAATAAAATAGATTAACGGGATTTTTGATTATATTAATTTTATAAACATGCTGTCAATACATATTATAGGGTATAAATTATTAACTTTTAATAAAGTCGGTAAAGTAATAATATGTCTGCTTATAATGGTTTTTTTAAGCTATAAAGAGAAAATCTTATAACATATAAGGGAGGATTTAAAAATGAGGATTTTCTTTAATATGAAGTCTCTTTCGGTATGAATTGTAGCGGGTTTGAATTCTGAAGCTAGATAATCCTAGTGAGCTATCAATCATCTCTCTTTCGAACAGACTAGGCTTTTACTGGGAATTACTGTGAGTCTTTGTAGAGGGATCCCGCTTACCCATAATGCTTACCATATCGTTTTAATATAACCTGACACTGCTTGCTATACTTCAATTTTTTTAAAAAACAATTTTTCATTTTCTTTTTCCGATTTTTTCTTTATTTATTTCTTTTATCCTTGATAGGATCATCAATTAATAAATTATTCAACAACATTTTTTATAATT
Source organism: Gerris lacustris (assembly GCA_951217055.1). Classification (NCBI taxonomy): domain Eukaryota; kingdom Metazoa; phylum Arthropoda; class Insecta; order Hemiptera; family Gerridae; genus Gerris; species Gerris lacustris. The sequence continues at coordinate 89,425,432 of OX578277.1, forward strand.
TAATTTTTTAATCTGAAAGTTTTTTTGTTTTTTTTTTAATCTTTAAGTAGACACTGGACAAGCTAAATAACGTTCTTATTCAAATTACAAAATACATTAAGTTGTAATAGGGGAATAATAATTAAAGATAAGCTTGATTAAGAATAAAGAAAGACGTCTTTCCACTAAAAGAAACTTTATTAAGGTGGGTTCATATCATGCGTTTTTTATGCGCTTCAGAATAATCTATAGGCTATAGGCAGTCATAACATGAAGCGAGAAAAGTTAACCTGAATGAAACCTTCCCGTCCTCTTACCTCTTGATTCAGGGTCGGTCTGGCTATAAGGGAGTTCGGGAGTTTTCTTGGTGGGCCAGTCTGGTTAAGGCCTAAAAAGGGCCGGTCCTTTGGCCAACTCAAGGCTTGAGGGCCGGTCTGATGGAGAAACTCCCGGGCCGAAATTTCTTCCCAGTCCGACCCTGTCTTGATTATCCATTCTCATAGTCATCCATTTACATAGTAAATATTAAACCAGCTTCATGGTCCAACTTGGCCAAGGGGGGGGGGGGGGGGGCTTGTGGGATCTGTGTTGGATGCACGGGGAATCCGACTCGACCTTGACGTACGACATGTTGCCAACCACCCCACTCACAGTCCAACTGTCCTACCACATTGGCTCGTTGGAGTGAGTGTCATATGACCAAGTTGGACTGTGAATGGCTGGTTTTAAACACACACTTATGTTTTTAATTTTCAAACCATCCATTTATAAAGAGTATTGTATTTCAATTTTCAATAATATATTCGGATTTGTTTATAACCTTATAACCTGAACGGAACTATGCCAAGTGCGTGGCGGTATAGAACGATGCGTGAAGTGAACAAGGAAGGAAGGGTGGGGGAAAACATTCAGTGGCGCCTCCACGGCTTCATGAATGTATTTGTATCTATATAATAGCCCAAACACGCATAAAAAAGCATGCTATGAACCTACCTAGCCGGCTTTTAACCACAAGTGGTCTTAGGTCAGATTCCAACCTCTGTCTCAACTCTACACTGACGCTGTTCAACTTGTCTCACCACCACTGAATATGACTGCTAGTGGTTATAAGACGGCTTTGCTTACAATAATAGAGGGCCTCGATAGCTCATAGCTCATTTAGTTGAGCAGTTAGCTCTCCTATTAATAAAGTTACATCAGCATCTGGTTACAACTTGGATGGTAATCATAGATCAGGGTTCAATTCCCCCACCCCCACTGTTCACCAAGAATCATTAAATAAATAGGTAGCTGCTTATGTGAAGTGGCGATCAACTGGTTGCATATTATGTCAATGGTACAAAGTTTAAACTAAACAGCTGATGTAGCAGCAACACACTAACCTCATCCATTACACAGTATATGATTGTACAAGCCTTTTGGCAGGCTAGTGAAGCACCAAAAATTTAGTTTGTACTCTTGACCACAACTAATGTTTGATAACAGCCCTATGTGCAAATAAGTTTTTTAGTTATGATACCTACTAACTCATAACAATATTTTTTATGAATGCATTTTATCATTATACATTCATCAAATGTATTTCTATAAAGAATGCTTGGCTCAGTTTTTAACTTATGTGAAATTTAATGTTTGAATATGCTATGTGTCAGCAGGTAAAGAGGCCTGTTATCAGGGACCCGTTGAATCCAAACAGGCACATGGTAATAGCAAGAAAAATAGATGAGTACTCGAGGTTCTGTTTCCCCTTAGTCTTCGGTGTCTTCAACGTCTTCTACTGGTCCTACTACCTTCTGTAATTCACTCACACAACGAATGTAACTTGGTAAGTATCATTTATTTTTAACTTAACTTTTTATGAAATTTAATCTAGGTAAAGAAGGTAATTTAAAGTAGGTAAACATCATGATTGAAATTTAAATTTATTAGGATGTGGTCCCCTGTAGTTATTTATGTGTTGGGTTGAATGTGTTGGGTCAGTGAGGAGTGAAATAAAAGTGTAGAACTACTTCATGAAATTGGCTATATTTCGTTAATTAAGGAACATCTTCAGGCCTAAACAAAGGTACTTTTTTTATATATATAAATTAAGAAATTGTCGGTTACAATTATTAAAACATTAAGCTACCACTCTAATAATGTGTCAGGAGGAATACTAGATTCTCTCACTTATACATACAAAATAAGTGAGAGAATCTAGTATTCCTCCTGACACATTATTAGAGTGGTAGCTTAATGTTTTAATAATTGTAACCGACAATTTCTTAATTTATATATTTAAAAAAAGTACCTTTGTTTAGGCCTGAAGATGTTCCTTAATTAACAAAATATAGCCAATTTCATGAAGTAGTTCTACACTTTTATTTCACCCCTCACTGACCCAACACATTCTACACTTTTATTTCACCCCTCACTGACCCAACACATTCTACACTTTTATTTCACCCCTCACTGACCCAACACATTCTACACTTTTATTTCACCCCTCACTGACCCAACACATTCTACACTTTTATTTCACCCCTCACTGACCCAACACATTCTACACTTTTATTTCACCCCTCACTGACCCAACACATTCTACACTTTTATTTCACCCCTCACTGACCCAACACATTCTACACTTTTATTTCACCCCTCACTGACCCAACACATTCTACACTTTTATTTCACCCCTCACTGACCCAACACATTCTACACTTTTATTTCACCCCTCACTGACCCAACACATTCTACACTTTTATTTCACCCCTCACTGACCCAACACAATCAACACTTTTATTTCACCCCTCACTGACCCAACACATTCAACACCATAATTGAAGTTAGCATTAAAATATTAGATAGTAAAATCGTTTCATAGTCTGTGCCCATGGAAGTTTAAGAAATCAGAGGATTTAAGAATTAAGAATTTATAGTTAACTTGACTATTATAATTTGACAATGCTGAACTAATTTATTAATGTCTCTTTTCAGACCCACTGATTTGAAAGAAGCAGGACAAAAACATAAAGAATACGACAAAAATGCGAGCAGGAGAAAACAAAATTTATCAACTGATTAATGATCCACTAATTCAAACAGGTTAACTGAAAAACTGACTATGTTTAAAAAAAATTAACATTCAAGACAAAAACAAATAAAAGTATTGAAAATAAACTATTAATGAAATTTAATTATTCATAAAATATAGTTTAATTATGATAGAACAATTAAAATTTCATGGAATAATTGTATCCGTGATAATTGTAAATTGTGAAATTTAATTGTGATAGAGGAAAGTGGGGTAATGGGACACATTTCTGCGCATAGGGATCAGCTCTGTATTTGAAAATAGCAGCATTGTAAAGCTTTAATTAGACTTCAGATCATCTGCAATTGTACCAGTCTATAGATAAGATAGATAGGTATATAATCTAGATCTTTACAGGCCTACAATAAATCTATAGATAAAACTACAGTCAATTTAGTCTACTTAATCCATCTAAGTAAAGTGATTATATTTGAACTTGGACAATTATAAACTATCAAGGTTTTCATCTTACATTTCAATATCTCGGACAAATTACAAACGATTGAGTAAAGTTGAGTGTATTTCCTTTCCCCCACACTCCTCTATTTTCAATAAAAAATAAATAAATATTTGATTGTTATTTTTTTCAATATATAATGAAGCTCTTATCTAAAATTTTACTTTTTATGGCATGTGTGAAAAATAGAGTTCACTAAAAAAAAAAAAAAAAAAAAAAAAAAAAAATGGGAACATGTAGGTGACAGAAATATGTCTGTTCTATTTTACGTTATGAAAATTAACTGTAGTTAGAATTAACGGTAGTTGAAATTAACTGTTCATTAGTAATGTAATTACATTACTAATGAATAATTAAAAATAATAAAATTGTTTTAAATCCAAAAGTATATTGCCCTGTACATATAATTATTAGTTGCAATGTGTTTTGTTCTACAAAAAATTGTAATCGTTTCAATTTATTAATAATTTATATTTGTTTTTTATTTTGTATAATTTAAAAATTTTTAAAATGTAATAAACAAAAGAAATAACTTAATAGCTGATCAGATTATTTATGAAAATCAAACAATATGGCATCATTTTAAAAGATGATTAAGTTAAATATTACCACACTGATGGATAAACTAAAGGTCAATCATATTGTATGATCTGAGAGGTAAACTGTCATTAGACTAGTTATATATAGTCTTTCATACTATATGATATCATTTTGATAAGTTGCCTACATGGCAGATTGTTAGTCAATCTCATAGTTTGTTAATTATCAGAAGATTGGCCAGCTCTCGTCTTTGTAATAAACTACCATCAGTTAATTATTACTATGAGTAAATTATCTAATTTAAAAGATTTGACCAGTTACAGAGAGCCAAACTAAGCGTGGTAAACAGTCTTTAGTTAATAATATTTATTATATGTAACCATACTGAAAGATTGGTGACTTCTGCCAGTCTCAGTGGTAAATTACATAGCTCAATTGTACCATAAGACAGCATGAAATTTACCTCAGTTATAGTGTCATTCAAGGTGATTAACTAACATCTAAATAGATTACTTAATTTACTAACTGCAATGAACCAACAGGTCCAATCGAAAAATTATCAGAAACTGGGGTTTTCTGGGAAAACATGATCTTATGAAGGAAATAATGAATAAACATGATCTTATGAATTTATTTTTCTTTTTAAATATATCTACAAGAGATATTAAATTTGATTAGGTATTTTGATACTCTCAGGTAAAAAAACTATTAAGAAAAATCTTGAGAAAAGGTTGAGACAAGAATATTAAGTAAACTAGAGGTATAGAGTAAAACTGAATCGAAAATTATGTCTTCTATATTAAAAAAAAAAAAAAAAAAAAAAAATCTCAAAAATTAACTGTCACATTTTGTTTCTAGTCTGAAAAAATGTTATATGTGTAAAATATATGTGTAGTATATTTTTAAATTATAAGAATGAATAAAAGAGAAAATGCATTATTTACGCGCATTGTGCTTCTAGTACGGAAAGCAGCATTTTGCATGCGAGAGTCGAGTTTGCACCCGAGCGATAGCGAGGGTAGTAAAACCACATGAGCAAAGCAAAATGCAGTTTTCGCACGAGTTGCGTACCGCACTTTATCTAGGATTGTGGATTTTAATAATAAATAGAGAAACAAAAAATTAATAAACTTCCTGTATGTAAGTTCTTATTTCTCTTTCGATTAAGATGACATTAATTCATTAGTTGTACTTTGCGCCAAATTAATTATTTTGGGAGACGTATTATTCTCCTCATTTTCGTCATTATCACTTAAATCACTCATTGTTTTTTCACTAAAAACTCGATATAAACAGTTACTTTAACTAAACAAACAGCAAATTAGTTTTGTTAAATGAAAACTAACTCGCTAATCATGTGTTAAGGTAAAGAATTCCTCTTTTTTTCTGCACTAGGGCGGAAAAAAAGAAGAATTATGAACCCACATGCGCAATGAATATACAGCTATGAAAAGAATAACTTTCTGTGCATCTAAACAGAGATATAATGTTTATATTTTGTATAAATCATAGTTAAAATAATTTAAAAAACATTTTTCATTAATGTCACTATGCAAGGTGTACCAAAAGTCATACACCATAGGGATTTTTTTGACTTCTAACTTTTTTTGGAAAGAACTGTGTCATTGGTCCCATGCTGTAACACTCGACATATAATAACTCCTTTATGATAATAATGATGGTAAATGTTTCAAGTAACTTCGGCAATTTTAATTTTTACAATAGTAGAAGCTCTCTTAACTGGCCACCTTTGGACTGAACCCATGGACCAGTACTCGTTGTCGTTAAAAAATACTTGGTTCTTATCTGTTTAAAATCCAGAACTAAAAGTATTTTTACTATTCTTCATTTGACACGTTTGTTTTAGTTTCTTTGACAACTAATAAAGTACATCACAAGCAGAGAAATGCTTTTAAAAATATATGTAAGAATGGAAATACATTTAAGTGAATGCACAGTATTCTAGAATAAATCTATAACAGTGGTAAATAGGCCTTTTATATTTCTCGAGGTATTGTGATGTAAAACAATATTCTATTAACTTCTGTCACTAAAAGAATAAATAAATGTGTATAATAATGATTATTAAAGATTTAATATTTAGTGTTTAAAAAAAAATGAATAAATAAATAATAATAATTTTATTATTATTGAACATCTGTATTTTTTAAAAAAAAAATATTTGAAAAGTAAATAATTAACAAAACAGTCTCTTATAATATAACAGTTGCTGTCTCTTAATAATGTAAGTTACTGTCTCTTATAATGTAAGTTACTGTCTCTTATAATGTAAGTTACTGTCTCTTATAATGTAAGTTACTGTTTTTATAATGTAAGTTACTGCCTCTTATAATGTAAGTTACTGTCTCTTATAATGTAAGTTACTGTCTCTTATAATGTAAGTTACTGCCTCTTATAATGTAAGTTACTGTCTCTTATAATGTAAGTTGCTGTCTCTTAAACAAAGTATATGCTTATATAAAGAGAAAGTATCATGATACAAGAAAGATGCGATAACAACTAAAATATATTCTTAACGGAGTCATCTAAATGGGTTGGCATGGTTTGTAGGCACCACCAATGTCAAAGTCCATGCCTTATTTTGACTGGGTTCCAATTGTATGGATTGGATGTTCAGTAGGATAAGGATCTCTAGTGTTTAACTTTTAACACCTTTATTGTTCGTTTTTAAGTCAGAAATGTAAAACTTCCACCAAGAGCCAACTTCGAGGGTCTTTGTCTTCACAGGCACTCTTGAGGAAACTGGTAGATTAGGGAGCTGAAGGTCGATGTGTTATGAGTGGAGGAACCCCCTCGGTGCACTGTCTTCTCTATTCCTTCCCCAGTACAGACAAGAGTGAGCAAGAGGTTCCATTGCCTATTGAGCAAGGGATTATAATAAATTTTTAAACAAAGTAAGGCATTAAACCATTGAAAATTGTGATCCGATTGAAGGTGCAGTTTGGTGACACCACCCTGTCCCAGACCCAAGTGTTTGATTTGGCTAGCAAGTTTAAGGGGGTCAAGTCTCACAGATGACAACATCCATGCACTTTAAGACCTTATCAAAGATGAACGATGGCTCACTGATGATGCAATCGCTTCAGCGGAGATATCAGTCAAAGGAGTGTTTATGTCATATCACCATCAGAGAAGTCATCCTTTTCCATGACAACACCAGACAAAGGATAAACAGAGGAAATGGTTTGGTTAACCCTTGATCACCCCTTACAAGAGTCCAGATTTTTTCACCTGTGATTATTATTTTTTGTTTTTGCCCTTGAAAAAGCACTAGGAGGAGAACAAAGATCACTTGTGCAATTAGTTCTAAATTCAACCTCAACATTTTTTCGAAGAAGGGATTTACAAGCTTTAGAAATTCTAAAGAAAATGTGAAGATGACATACAAGAGGTGCATATTATATAGGGTTTAATTATTCAGGGTATGAAGGAAAAATAATTACAGAATAGCCTCCAAAAAATTAAATGAATGAATTGAAAAAGACCCATTATCCTAGAAATGCTTTTTTTCTAATTGTTACCATGCTTTGTTAACTTATTAGTCTTCATGCTGGGTATTACCACTGCCTTTGTCTTGTAAAGTTTCATAAAAAAAAAGTCATAAAGTATCAAAGATTAAAAGTTTAATTATTTATTTTGTTTTAAATTCATAAATTTAATTGTAGAGGGCATTAAATTATTAATGAAGTTGAGAAAGAATAATTATTTAAAAAAAAAAAAAGACACCTATGAATGGACTCATTATTAAAAGAGAAGTAAAAAACGGAATGAATAGGGGTTAAATAGACAAAAGAGGGAATAGTCAGTTTGCCATTGTGGAAAATAATTGGATTTTACGAGTGAACATTTTTGTTCTCCATTGTGAATCCGGTGCAACTAGCTTTAACCATTGACTTATTTCAGTTTTTCAAAACTACTGAGTTCAACGAAAGTTTGACCTTTTAGAATGAAGTCCAGCTCAAATACCATTGACACTACTAGATTTAATATACTCGAGCGACATTCACTTGGTCCAATGAGGAAAAAAAAAATTGATAAAAAAAAAACTCTGCTAAGCTTTTGTAAAGGTTAGTGATAAAAGTGGATCATAATATTTATATATTAAAACCACAACCATTCAAACCTCTAAATTTGAGAGGAGACTATTGTCAGTGCATTATTGAACCAAAGTAATATATTTCACAATGAGGTCTAAATACGTTAGTCAGACCATTAAATCAGTAAATGAAATATTCTTGGCCTAGGCTTGGTAGGGTTTATTGCTTCTACGAGCAGTAAAAAAATCTTAATTTAAATCAAATTATAATTATTATTAACTACGGGAAACAGACAGAGAAAAATTCACTCCAGCGCCGGGATTTGAACCACGGGCCTCTATATTTCCAGTATGTAGCGCTCTACACTGGAGAATAATTTCCTCTGTCAGAAACGATACCTGGTCCCGAATTAAGCTTTCAATTTTCCACAAGTCTAGAAGTCGAAAATTTAATCGTTCCGTAGTATGAATACTACCGAAATGGTAAAAAAAAAAAATCTAAAAATAATAACTTACATAGAGAAAGGTATTTGTCTCACCACTATCTCTGTCTCTATCTTTTTTGTACATTTTCAATTTATTTTACAATTTTTTTTATTTCATATTTTAACTCTATAAAAAATTGGTCTGTTATTTAATATAATCTAACTCTTTTAATATAATAAATTAATATAAGTACATATGGTACTAAACTATACAAACAATTATCAAAAGGATAAATAAAAGAAAATAAAGGCATGTATGTGATATATATATATAAAAAATACATAATATTTTATTTAGATACAATATATACAATCTTCACTGAATGTACTTACATGTAATCTACACAAGCAAAGATACAACACTTGTTAATAATAGTACATGTAATCTATTTAGTTTCTTCTTTTACAAAATCTACGTCTATGAAATAATATATATGTATTGAGTAATATACATAAATAAATACATAAAGAATACATAAATAAAAAAAATACATAAATGTACATTTAGTTAATTATTTAAATTTAATTATAAATATCTAAATGTTAGAGAACATATAGCGAAAAACACCTGAATCTTCTGTCTCAATTTAATAGGAATTTATTGGAAAACAAAATTTTAAAAATGATACACATAAAAGATTTATAACTGTTTATACTATTCTTCATATTAAAAAAAAACCTGTCGAAATTAATTAATTAATAATTTCCCTATTATAAAATGTCACTTCAGTGGTGCTTTTAATTCAACAATTATTTTTGTAAATATCATGACCATAAAAATACAAGAAAATAAAAAAAAATATGAAAGATATTATATTAAAATTAAGTACTATTATACATTATATTAATAAATGATAAACATTTTAAAATTAAATAGTATATATATGTTAAAGATAAAAATGTGTAAGAATACAATTAAGACATGGGAATCGGGAATTTTTAAATATGGAGGGTTCTTACGCCTTTAATATTGAGAGATAAATGAATAAAAAAATATTAAAAAGTTCATGAAAGTATCTATTGATTTTGTTATTAGGATGAAATTTATCTGTTTTTAATGAGGCATTGCTATTTGAAAAAAATATATTTCCTTAAATACATTTTGTGCATAAATCTAAAAATGTATCATTTTATTAATAAAACAAAATCAAATCTCTATAGCAGTGTTTCCCAAACGTGGCACACTACAAAAAGAAATAGCCAAAGCACACCAATTACTTTTTTGAAACTTACATATCTGGCTATCACTTTTTACGCTGTTTTGGCTTTAACCCCTCATAAACAGTTACCACAATCTTTATGGAAGCACTTTTTTTTTGTTTTTATGTTTTGGGTTTTAGTCCCGATCAACTGCCAGAGAAGCACTTATTAAAAGGTTAATAATAGCCAATAACCAAGGCACACCTATTACTTTTTTGAAACTTACATGTCTGGCAATCACTTTTTACACTGTTTTGGCTTTAAGCCCTCATAAACAGTTACCACGATCTTTATGGAAGCACTTATTAAAAGGTTAATAAATACTTGATAGTAAAGCAATTATTATTCAACTTAGATGCTGTTTATTTTAGTTTCTTTTTTGGAACCATGGCTCCATTCGATAGCTCTGCGCAGATGACACAAATGATGTTGAAGTAAATCCAAAAGACAAATAAGTTTCATGATACAGTAGAACCTCGATAATAAGTGTCTCTAGGGGATTAAGGAAACAGTGTTGTTATCGAGGTGCTCTTTTTGTTAAGGGGTGCTCTTTTATCAAGGTTATTTTGGCTATCAGTCGTGTTATCGAGGTTAATGGACAGGGTATTCAAGTCTAGACTTGTTCAAGGTCGACCAGTTCCTGTATAGAGACGTGTTATAGAGGTTGAGTTGACTTCTCAAAACGACTTGCTATAGAGGTTCTGAGTTACATTTTAAATTGGAAAAAATCCGTGTTATAGAGGTTGTTTGGATAATAATAGTCGCGTTATAGAGGTTAATTTAACATTATGTGTTATGGCAATCTCAAGGGGATTTTAAAATTGCACTTGTAATTGAGATTGTGTTATTGAGGGTCGTGTAAGCGAGGTTCTACTGTATTTCCGATCAGTCAACTTTGAATCTCTGTTTGAACTAAACTAAGTGCCTACTGTACTTCTACAGACAGACGGCACACCTGTCCGGCCTCATGGCACACAGTTTGGGAAACCCGGCTCTATAGCTAATGTTTAGTAGAGACTAATTTTGACCAATTTAGTTAGTCATCATCAGTTCACTGATTTTGACTAATTTAGTTATACCTTTTTATATACTCTTTAAAATTAGTATTAACTTTTCACAGCGTGGGAAAATCGAAAAAATGTGGAGGGGAGCCAATGACAGCACTGAATTTTGAATTCGAGAAGGTCGGGCCAACTAGGCAAATAAAAATGTCACTGGGCCCACACATCTCAAAAGCCTGGTGGCTTTATTTTTTTTTTCCTCATATTGGCTGGCCAATCTGAGAGTCAAAAGTTAATACTAATTGTATTAGTCATCATCAGTGAACTGATTAAATACTGATGAATTAGCCATTATTTATTTTATTTTTTTTAAATAAACTGATCAATTTGTCTGGTTGAGTTAGTTTCATTCGTTCGTTTCGGTTCGTTAGAAAGTACTAGACTACTACTACTAGTTTCATTCACTTTTTATTATTTGCCCTTAGACTCTGAGGTAGATTCCTCATTAAAAGAAACACTTCCAAATTATACTTTCATATTTTACAAACAGCCAATCCTTAAATTTAGCAACTTTGCCTATTTGCAAGAATTTTTTTGAATCTTAATTTTAAAATTTGCATACCTTACCCTTCTATTTTACCAATATAAAAAAATAAAAAAAAAATAAAAAAAGATGTCACTTTTAGGTCTAATAAGATGTATTAAGAGAATTGGGATGGTAAACTTGAATTCGGAGCAATGGAGTCATTATATTTTAAAAGCAAGAATATACTGTCTCTCCCCTATAGATTTATTAAGACAAAACCTATCAACTATTAAACTAGTAACAATAATTGATATTTCATGTACTTAAAATGTTAAAAACTTGGCATACTTCTTGTTCTTTATTAAAAATGAGACATGAAGTATCAATGACTCATTATATTTTAATCACCGATACCATTATGTCTTAATGTAAATTTATTTTTGTATAAATAAAAAAAAAAACTTTATCTATCTAGAATATAAATATTAGAATTAAGTTGTAGATATAAAAAAACAAAACAAAGACAACAAGGAAAAATGCGGGACATTAAACGTAATATTTTATAGAAAATTTACTCTGGCAGGAAAAAAAATGAATGGGATGGATTCTACTCCTCTCTACTCATTAACCACACCTTCTATAAATTACAAGTATTTACATAATTAGTATTACATTTTACATAATTATAATTAAGGATTTCTTAAAATATTTTTTAGTGATAGTACTTTCCTCTAATATTTTGTTGGATTAATTCTATTATTGTAATTTACTATTTTTGTAACTTTTTTTACTGAATTATTGCTGTTAATTTTTGTTGTTATAATTTAATAACTAAGCACTAATAATATGATGGTCCCAAGTAAATATTTCAGAAGATAAATTTTAAAAACCTATGGTTAACCCTTTCACTGCTGGCTAGTCTGAGAGGAACAGTACTGCTGGGTGTGGGACCCTCACTAAACTGTTCCTTGTTGCGGCATTGTTTTACACACCACACCGCTTTTTATCCTGACATTTTCATTTTATTCTATCTTCCTCATAGTCCAGGAGATAGCGTGCAAAAAAGTGTCTGACTAACATCAAGCTGGAATTTTGTATACAAGTCAATCTTTTAGTGCCTTTTAAGAATATGTGATCGGCTAAGTTCATCTGCGGGACATAGCTTGGCAATAGGCGTTTGAAAAAAACAAACCGGTGGAGAGCGGCCATGTCTCACCAATTATGGTGGACAATGTGATTTTCATGATCCTGAGTACAGAATTAGTTAGTACACCAACAATCAAGTCGATGTTATTTTCACACTTGATAGGTTAGTTATTCAAATATTACTAAAAAGCAACGTGGTCACCTATCAACGTACAAACTAACATCAACTTGATTTTCGGTCTACTAACTAATTCTGCACTCAGGATCATTAAAATCACATTGTCCACCATAATTGGTGAGATATGGCTGCTCTCCACCGGTTTGTTTTTTTCAAACGCCTATTGCCAAGCTATGTCCTTGCCAAGCTAGATTTACTTGTATACAAAATTCTAGCTTGATGTTAGTCAGACACTTTTTTGCACGCTATCTCCAGGACTATCGTGACAATTTAAAAACATTTTTTAATAACAATATTGAATATTACACATTATAATCTTTGATTTCTTTGTTAAAAATGTATAAAATAATTGTTGTAAGTATTTATACATGTGTAAAATAAAGCCTCTAGGAAGCGAGGGGTTGAGCAAGGGTTAGAGGGAATGTCCTCGAAAAATACAAATTTCAACAAGAATTTTATCTTTTAAAAATAAAATCACAAAGGTGTCATCTAGAGGCCATGATTTAAAAATTCAATAATAACATAAAGAATCACTAAAGATTATCACTAGGTTGCTAATAGTATGTAGAAATCTGACACTCACAATTCCATTCCAAACTGCAAGAACTCCATGATATGTATTCCAGTTATCATCAATGATGGAATTTGTTTCACAAGACAATCAGAGTGAAAGGATTTGGTTAAGGCCTTCTGTAACATAAAATTAAATTACAATAATGTGGTAATTTTATTTAAAATATTATTGCCTAATATCCTTAAATTTACAAATTGTTTGTAAAGGTAGATTGTATAAATTATTTGATTTGGATGTGGTTTATAGTCTTAATTTTAACTAACACATTTGTGGCTCCTGGCGGAAAAATAGCCTAATCCACTTAAAAAACCGAATTAAATATATATTTTAATAACTTTTTTCCTACATTTTCAAGAAATAATAGTCTAACCTTTGTTACATTAATATGTTTCCAATGGTCCCAAAATTCAAAGCATCATTAATTTCAAATATTGTGGGTTAGACTAGTTTTCTACTAGTTGTTTCAGGGAGCAGGTTCATTTCCCATTATCAGGGTTTTAACCTATTGCAGCACATTTCTATTCAAAATTAGTCAAAAATAGATCAGTTTATGAGTGTTTTTGCACATGTATGAGTTTGAATTTCAATCTATTGCACTAGTGACCTGTTCTTGCACAGTCACAAATTGGGATGTGATACATTAAAATTATCTGTTCCTAAAATGTTTTAAGTTAATAGTTATTTACACACCAAGGGAGTAAACTAAGTAATTGCACCCTGAGCGGTGAAGTTGGTTCCTGAGGCGAAGCCGAGGGAACCATAACGTTTACTCCCAAGGCGGAGCCGAGGGAGTTAATTATCACAAGGGTGCAAGTGATTTTTACTCTAAGGTACATACAAGGTTTTACCTCCAAAAGGGAGAAAAAAATATGGCCACCTTCACTGTGTTTGCTTCTTGTTCAATGTCAACAGGAATGTTTGAAAACAGTTCATCAAGGTCCACTAAGTTATCTTCCATGATCATTCCTTATTTATCTATTTTAAGTAACTTTACATTTAAATAAAAACGAGCAAATTTAAAAAAGAACTAATGAATTTAACTAAAAACAACACAATTAATAGAACATTTACTCAAAACATGGAGCGTTTTAAAACAAAACAAAGAAATATTTAAAAACAGCTGATTGCGAGTCATGTTTGTAATAAACAGTGTTGCCAACTAAAATCTTTGTAAAATCCGTTTAAACGCAGTTCTTTTACTATAATTAAGTTGGCTGCACTGAATTTACAGGGAGTTATGCCATAACTCCCTGCTATAACTCTATAGCCTGCTATAACCTATCCCCATTTAACACCCTAAAAACCAGGCAGTTAAGTTAACTTCTTCTCCCGCCTGGAGGTAAAAACAATTTAGATGAAAAGGTATTTCAAAATGAAAAATAAACAAAATTTCCAAATAAAAATAGAGAAATAAACAGAATGCCAAAATGAAAAATAGAGAAATAAACAGATTGTCCAAATAGTATTTCTGCACCTTAAATAGATCTAATAAAAAAAAAACTATTAGAGGTTGAATGGGAGCATTTTCAAGCGCAATGTAGGAGAATTACTAAAAGCCGGTAAAAACGCCTTCTTTGTGGTTTAAAGCATATATGTAAAGGTTGTTGAATTTATAGACAAGTTTGGTCACTAGTATTAACATCTGTTATGGTCTCCTCAATATCTGGAGGTTTTTTATAAGCATGTACCCAAGAACCTATCTTTAGTATAAACCATCTTGCAGGGAATGAAGATTGTAACTTATTAATGAAAATTCAGTTATTACTTGTTTCTAATGAGATATTTTTGATTTCACCCGTACAAGTAAACCATACAAGCAAACTGAATTCTTTGATTTATTAAGAGATCCGTTATTTATTTATAATTGATCTCTTTTATTCACAGTATATTTACTAGATTTAGCCATGGCGCACGTCGAGACGCACATGACGCAGGGCAGGGCAGTACAGTTTTATTTGACCCTAAAAATATACGATGCCACGCAAATTAAGACGCCAGATCCACTAGCGTCGGGGCGTCGGGTAGGTGTAATACTACCCTGCCCTGCTCTGCGTCTCAATTTGTGCAGTTTCATATCTACCTGGGGTTGAAAAAAAACTATGTTACTTTCATTGAAAAGATGTGGAACATAATTAGGTAAAAGTTAAATATTGTTTAAATATTTTATAAATCATTGTTATAAAAAAAATATATATTGTAGTGATAATGTATTAATAATAAAACCAATTTTTATTTTAAAATAGATTCTTATTTTATCATTGAATAATAATTTCAATATTTGTATACAATAATTTCTGCTTATTTGTTTTAATTTATAAATTATATTTATTTAACTTTATTAATTCATGTCAACAAATCATAAGTAGATTATAATAAAACATAATTGTTAATATTAATATAAAATATTGTAAGTAAAAAAAATATATAGATGTATAACATAAAAAAAATATATAAATATACATACAATTTATTATAGAATTAGTTTTATAAATGTATTATTATTAATATATTATATGTTTTTCTTATTACTAAAGAAAAGACAAAGAAAGTGAAAAATGATATACAAGAAAAATCAGATAACATACAAATGCTGTGCAAATTCAGAAAAATTGATTATAAAAACTAAAAAAAAAGTTTTTTTTTAATACTTCAAGAGAACACTTTATTAATAGTCAGTCGTACAACAAATTGAATTTTAATATTAAAGCTGGCTTTTAGCCTCGTGTTTTTTACAGTACGAGGAAAAGAAAGAGGAAAAACAAACTAAAAGTATAATATTAGACAAACATTTTATCCTCATCATACTTTCTAAATTAGTTCATCAGTTCACCACCAATAGTATATTGTTAGTCAATGAACTAGTTTCTCACTGGTACAGACTAATCTAATGGGAATTGGTGAAGCCTATTTTCTACCTAAGTGACTATGATGAGAATAAATTAGAGTTACAATTAATTTCATTTCAATATGAGAGGTAGAAAGTCAGTCGGCTATGAAAAATCAAAGTAACTTTTGATTTTCAGGCTTTTTTCTTTTTAGTTTCTCACTATTACAAACTTATCATTAATAATCACAATATGGGAATTGGTGAAGCCTATTTTGTAACTAAGTGACTATGATGAGAATAAATTAGAGTTACAATTAATGTCATTTCAATATGAGAGGTAGAAAGTCAACTATGATAAATCACAATTACTTTAGATTTTCAGAGTAATTTTTCTTGTGAATCCACTGCTCACTATTAAATTTAGTGATAAAAATCAACAGATATTAATATATTCTTAAAGATAGATTTTTTCTTCATTTAAAAATATGATGATACTAAAAATTATTTTACTATTTTATTGTAAATACATTTAAATTGATGATAGAACACTGGTTATAACTGACACAAATTGCAACAAAAAAAGTCACTAATAAAACAAATGTACATCTTAAATCTAATATTTTCATATTTATATTGAATATAATAAATTGGCATAAACAAAAATATTAAAAAAGGTTATTAACCTAAGTCAAATATTGTATAATAAAAAATAAGCAAAAGTTAAACGTTACTCAAAATTGTTCAAAAACAAGAATTTAAAATGAAAAATAAAAAATATTTTATAAATTATCAAATAATCTATGAGTAGGATTCTTTAAATGACTTTTTAAAAAAATTGAAATCAAAATAAATATATATTATATACAACAGAAAATGGTCTTTTTCATTTTAAAACAAGAAAATTTGTTTTATTATTTCATAAATTTCAAATTAGTTATTTTACTTAAATGTTCTTTAGACTATTGTACAACCTATTTTACTTTGTGAGACAATGTTTTAGTGTGAACATTTTTATAAACAATAATTTCTGTAAAGGTTTTTGAAAGTTAGTAGAAATAATAAATGTTAAAGGGGAAATTGTTTTAATTTTATTTATAAGAGCAAGTATGTTTTAATCTTTTAGTGTAACACATAACACATGTCCTTAGAGGTTTTAAAATTTGGGATGGCTAATATCTTAACTACTACCCCTAACAATATTTATATTAAATAATCTGTAAAAGCATCTAATAATAAAGACAGGTTTAAAGGCATCCTAAAGCCTAGTCCACACCAGTAGACACGTTGCGAGACATTTCTGTAGACGGTCTCATAGACCGTCTACAGAAATGTCTCGCAACATGTCTATAGACATCTTCTGAGACCGTCTATGGTCTAGGTCTAGCATCCACACTTGTAGACACGTTGCGCAACATGTCTAACGTTGTACCATGTCTACCATTTAGAATGGAAAACCATAGACATGCGATTTTGGTCTAGCAACGAGACCGTAGACGCCGTTTGTCTCAGCCAATGTCTATAGACAAATCGCTAGACATGTCTCTGAGACCAAAATCGTGCAACATGTCTACTAGTGTGGACAAGGCTTAATACATTCGTTCTCTTCTCTCACCCTCTTTTATACACTGCATTAATGTTACAAATGTTCTTCAACATAAAAACCCGAACAACACAAAATAAGGTTACTACAGGATGGGGGATCGGCCAATTAATACATCTACTCGATGTGATCTCGGTGTGAAAGTCTCATGTGAGAACATTTTTTTTTTTTACTTTTGATAGTTTACATGACGATAATAATGTTGTTAACTCAAAGATAAATAGGTTACTTCTTTTTGAAACTTTGCTATTAAAATTTATCAATAATTTAGACATTGAATTTTAATAATAACTATTACTTTTGAAGTTGGAACATAATAGTAAAAGTATTAATTTAAAAAAAAAAAAAAAAAAAAGATTAAACATTTAACATAATGAAAAAGGCCCAAAAAATTTACATTTATACAATTAATATTATAATTTTGTACATTTTAATATAATATATCTTTGAACTAATTATAAAAAAAAAATATATTTAAAAAAAACACTTGTAATACTCTAAGAATATAGTACCAAAAATAAATAAATGTATTCATAAGATATATATATTGTTTACTATTTGTGTAAAATAAGTTGAAATATATTATAATAACATGGATATATAATTATGTTTAACAAGGTAAAGATTTAATATTTAAAAAAAAAGTGAGTTGTTGAGTGGTTTGAAATGTGATTTTTTTATTTTATGTTAAATACTACCAGAGATATTAATAGTATATGGTTATTTCATCTGTGAATAAATAATCTGTACAAAATAGTGTTTTTAATTTATTTAATAATTAACCTGATGCCTATATACACATGCTTATTGCATATTTTAATTACTAAACGTTAACAAATTTAACCCTTTTGCTACTGGCGAGTTTGAGTAAAACAGTACTGTTGGTTGTGGCACACACTCAGTACCCTTAACTGTCCCTCCTTGCAGCATTGTTTTACACCTGCTTCATATTCCAACTTTCTAGCTTCATCAAGACAATTTAATAGTACATTACGCGTCTAGGACAGAATGTAGCATTTTGCATGCGAGTGGTAGTAAAACCACACAAGCAAAGCAAAATGCAGTTTTCGCACGAGTTGCGTACCGTACTTTATATCTACGATTGTGGATTTTAATAATAAATACAGAAAAAAAATGTAATAAACTTCCTGCATGTAAGTTCGTATTTCTCTTTTGATTAAGATGACATTAATTCATTAGTTGTATTTATGCCGAATTAATTATTTCGGAAGGCGTATTATTCTCCTAATTTTCTTCATACTCACTTAAATCACTCGTTGTTTCTCTAAAAACTCGATATAAACAGTTACTTTAATTAAACAAACAGCAAATTAGAATGTAAACAAACTCGCTAATTGTGCTTTAAGAATTTCCCGCCCTAGGTCAGAAAAAAAAGAGGAATTCTTCACCTCATTATGAACGTGCATACAGCTACGAAAAGAATCACTTTCTGTGCATCTAAACAGAGATATAATGTTTATATTTCATATCAATTGTAGATAAAAACATTTTTTAATAACAATATTGAATATTACTAATTAAAATTAAGAAATACCATGACATGTGGACCAGACATCCACGATTATGGCTTTGTTTTCACATGATGATTATATTCATTATCAGCAGAGAAAGAGATTTCAGATCATTGAAGATAGATTGTTTTAAAGATCAATAGATTAAAGTTTATTTAAAAAAGTTTACTTACAAATCATTACCTTTGTTGTATTTAAATCCTTTTCCTCAAGTGAGCCATGTTGTAAGTTCAACTTGTTTGAAATTCTTAGCTGCCTGGAATTACAAACAGCCGTCAAGGTCCACTACAACTGGAGCATCATCTTCATCATCCTCGTCCAGATTGTTGAAATCCCATTCAAACCTACAACATAATTATATTGTTCATTCATTAATCTATTTACAACAGACAATTAGTATTTTACTAATTCATTAATAATCATACATCTGATTTTATGGCATCAAGATTATACATAAAATATTTTACAATTCCTCCAGCTTTCTAGTGTTGTGAAAGTAAAAAATACAATTTTTTTTCTATTATAGGCATATTTAAAATTTGGAAATTGTAATGAGGAAAGTAAAAAGAAAGCTATAATGTCACACATTGAAAAGTAAAACTTCTGTTTTAACTTCCAGAGTTAGCTTGCAACTTTTTGACAACCATAAAAAGATTGATTTGGTTTCACTACATGACCACATATCACTTACACACATATTGTACTTGAAATGCCCAAGTAAATGGATGTGCAAACTAAGGCTGCAATTCACCTGCCGAGTGCTGGGACAGTGCGATCGGCAGAGTACTCGGCTAATGTGACAAGTACAGTTAGT
The DNA here is from genome assembly GCA_951217055.1 of Gerris lacustris. NCBI lineage: Eukaryota > Metazoa > Arthropoda > Insecta > Hemiptera > Gerridae > Gerris > Gerris lacustris. The sequence goes on from OX578277.1 coordinate 89,445,421, forward strand.
CAGTGTTCGGCCTAGTAGCAGGTAGCGATCCTGTAAGACAGTAGATAGACACATGTTCCATTATCTTGGGTGATTACTTAGGCTACTGTCGGCCCAGCACTCGGCAGGTGTAAATGTGGCCTAAACAATAAAATTGTTTTAAGTTAGGGAGAATAAACCAAAATTAATCAGATACTTTGAACAAAACTATTAAAAATTAATATCACATGATTAAATTAAACACAAAGTAAGAAGCTAAGTGTTGAGGAGGCCAATGATAAAATTTAACAATAGAATCTATGAGCTATAATTAAGATAAAAATACACTGCCAATTAGTGTGGCACATAGCATCCTCGCATCCTATCATGTACTTTATTGTTATATTAACATTAAAGTTTTATTACTTTATTGTTATATTGTTTATTGTGTAAGAACAATTAACATTTTTTAGCGATCTTCAACACTTTATAGGGGTGTCGCTGTAGGTTTTACAAAAAAATTGTATTTGAAAAAAATGTTCGTCTCATTGAATAGATAAGGTTTGATTTTTTTTCCGACCGAAAATTCCAATTTTTAATTTGAAGTTCACGTTTACGCGAGCGTTGCGCGTGAACGCTTGAACGGATAACGTTGTCCAACGAACTCGACCTGAGCATTGGTAATATAAACATGTCTACCAAATTTCATCAAAATCGGGCAACATTTACTCAAGTTATTGTCGCACGTTTCACGATTCGCGGACACACAGACCGACAGACACGGAACCAAAAATGTTCCCTGATGTCTGAAACAGATTTCTGTCTTGGAATTTTTAAAATCGGAGGCATACAATTTTTTGTTCTCAAAAGTGAACACAATGCTTCCGTTACCTTCGGTAAGCTCGGAAGCAATATAAACCTTGGCTTATAAAAGTCTTGAAATGAAGATTTTGTTTCTAAGCCAAATGCTTAGGTAAGTCTGTCTCAGCCCAGCACTCGGTAGGTGAAGACCTTTCAAGCCAACTTCCTTACCTTTCAATATCAAAAATGAAGGAAATGCTCACTAGCAGTATTGTTGTGATAGTTGCAAATGGAGTTAATAGTATTTGTAAGATAAACACCATTTCTAGCCGTACCTTGGTTTTTGTTTTATTCAGTTACATAAAAAAAAATGGGTACGACAAACTCAAACAAAGACTCAATTCACACAATTTAATGATACAGAGTAAGAATGAATTTAAATTCAAACATATCTAATTTAATCAATTTATTTTTACACATTTAAAAAGTGTGGCGATTGAACACTTTTGATTTCAACTACCATCAAAATCGTATTTCATCAATATCTCATAAACTTTAAAAAATGTTCCCAAGTTTTTTCAAAACTTTTGGAATAGCACCCCAAATTTATAGGTACAATGTATTCCTCGATTTCACATTGGGGTATGATTTTTTTTTAAAATGTACGTTAAATTTGTTCGTTAAATATCAGCCCAGTAGTTTAGGTTCCATGCATCTTAACATACTGCAAACAACAGACATATTTTTTGGGATTCATGAAACCTTAAAACATGCAAATACATCAATAATGTCTCTCTATAATATACTACATATATAAGAAAATACCTTTCAGATAGTTTTTGGCTGAAATTGAGAGCAGTTTTCTTAAGGCGTGGATCAATTCCTTCACCTGTAAGAGTGGATCGGAACACATCCCTCAAACTCATATAGATAGCGTTCTCAGATTCAACTATATCCACCAGGAAATCTTCTGGTATGTGTTGCAGCTGTGCATGAAGTACTGAGAGAAGCATAGTGTAGAAGACTGGTCGCTGTGATACAGCACGGTCACATTTACATGCTAGGATAACAAGGTGTTTCCAGGCCTCAAGCGCATCAAGGCTCAAACCAGCAAGGAAACAGACAAAACTTAACTCAACTTCACCAATATACTCCTTCTCACTGTAAAAAAACAACAAATAAAATTAATAACATCGATTTAATCCTTACTAAATAACAAGGTAGCTGGTTAAAGCATTCCTGTGTAAACAAAGGGTTCCGAGATTTGAAGCTCTAAGCATGGATAGCCCTTCTTAAAAAATAGAATTCAATTAAAAAAGTAGAATTTAAAAAAAAAAAAAAAAAAAAAAAATGCATCTTTATAAAATCTAAACAGATTGAGATAAATTAATGCTTGTTGGGGGATCTGTACTATATAAAGGGAAGATTGTAACCATTCACTCACCCACTAGAGGGCAACCGCCTTTTTCACCCCTAGGCCATCCAACTTAAAAATTTTAAACTTGAATGTGTATTTTTTATAGCAGATTTGTAATCTATAGCAAAAAATAAGAAAATCTAATATTTTACTTATAACATTTTTTCTACCAACAATATTTTTCCCCTTACATATATGGTAGATTTCAGTGCACTTGTATAGGAAGAAAAAATCCCAAAAATAAACTAAATAAAGACAGAAATTAGTCCCCAAAACAAGTTTTGAAAAAAGGATTAAAAGACTAAGAAAACTACAGAATCTAATGTAAAAACATTGGAAAAAGATAGCTGTATTTTAAACGGTTTAAATAAATACTAAGACAAATTGTAAATGACAGTTCTCATTTATCTAGTAATTTAGTGTATATTACGTCTAGAAAAAAAGGGGAAAATTATTAAATAAAATGTGATTTGATTGATTTATATAACATCAAAAACTCAATTACTAATATGTGCAATGTTCAATATATGCTATTGTTGTTTTTTTTACAAGTGCACTGAAATATACAATTTTTATACTTTTGCCCCCATATAGGGGGCAAAATATTGTAGGTACAAAAAATGTTAAAAGTAAAATTTTATTAATTTTTGCCATCAATTCAAAAACTGCTATAAAAAATACGCATTCCAATTTGAAACGTTTAAGTTGTATGGCCTAGGGACAAAAAAAGGATGCAACTAGTGCGCAAGAGGATGAATACAAACTTTCCTTTACATGGTGCAGATCCCTCAAGTTTCATTAATACAAGTTATATTTCTTTACTATTTTTGGGAGGGTTATGTTTCTATCTTTGCCCTCCTATAGGGGATAAAATATTGGAGATAAAAAAAATGCCCTAGTAAAATGCTATTTATTTTTTTCTGCTATCAAAAATATACACTCCGATTTGAAATTTTGTAGTTGGGCGGCCTGGGGGCAATAAGTAACGTAAAATGATAACAAACTTTCCTTTGCATAGTACAGATCCTCCAAGTTTAATTAATTTATCTCAAACCTTTCAAAATTTAAGAGGGGGGGGGGGGCTTTTGGACCACCCTGTATATATTATTCTTGCACGAGAAATGTTAGAGGTAGTTTGGCTACCTCATAACTATAAAAGTGATGTGGCTAGTCAAGTTGAGTTGAAAGTTAAATAATAAAAAATACCTATTGTATTGAATTTAAGACACACATTTTTCCATGATTTTGAGTGCTCAAAAATGGGGTGAGTCTTAAATTTTACACCGTCTTAAATGCGAGGGCATCTTAAATGCAAGGGGGTCTTATATTGATATATTTATTTATATTACTTAAACTACTTTCAGAGCATAGAGTAAAAACTTTATTTATCTTAAATTTAAATCCAATTATAATTACAATTTATAAAGGGGGACAGACAGAGAAAAATAGACTTCAGCCCCGGGACTCGAACCACGGACCTCCCCTTATAAAAATGTAATTTAGTTATCTCTCCCAGAGAATTAAGATGACAAACTTTCTTCTGAATAAATTTAGGAGGAAAGACCTTGGAAGGTAGAAAAAGGACTATAAAGTCTACCTAGAAGTTGTTTATATTTATTCCTAAAAATGCAACGGTGCACTCACCGTGCGCGAGTGCTGGAGGGTTTAGTTAAATAAAAACAAAGTTAGAGAGAAAAAAATGTAACCGACAGCTAGTTTTAGTAATCACGGAAAGCTCGTGATTCTTTATTATATGACCATAACTATTTCGTTTAGATTTAAAAGTTGGTCAGTTCTAACGCAATGATCATGGAAAGACAACTCTTTTTCAAGCAATTCCAATTCTACTGTGTCTGATTAAATTAATTTTTATGTGTGACTAAATTAACCTATGTTTATGGTAATGATGATAATCAAACTTGTAATTATATTAAAATTATTGAAGGGTGTCTTAATTTGATTTTTTTTTTTGTTTTTACCAAAGTTTATCAAAATTAGGGTGTCTTAAATTCAATGCAATATAATAGTTAGAAAAAATACAAGATAAAATAAGTATAAAAAAAATATAAATACTTTTCCATGGCAGCTAGAAGAGTTTCAAGGGTGTATGTCGGGTCTATTGAATGTTTTGTAATATCGGCAGGAGTTGAACCCTCAGGGAATAAATCTTCAGGTACTTCTGTAAACCTGAGCTGTGTACCAGGAGTAGGTTTTAAATGTGGAAGAAGATTCGCTTCCAAATCTTTTCTTCTCAGTCTTCTAACAACTTCTACAGGACTTTTAACTTCAGAAGCACAAGAATCTGATTTATCACTTTTACTAAATTCCTCGACAGTTTCTTTAGGTTTTTCTATACTTGATTCCTCCATTTTTTCTGATTTATTGTCATTAGTTGTCTTAGTGATTATACCAGACGTCGAAGGTCCTGCAGATGAAGTTCCAGGTAAGGAAGAATCAGTTTTGATATCGCTCACCAAATCAAGAGCTGATCTAATTACACCGCATTCAGGAGTCACTCGATTTACAAGCTTATCTAAAAATTAATAATGTATAAAAGATAAAATGTTATATGTTTAAATCTATTTAATAATGCATAACAGATAAAAGCATTATGTTTAAATCTATGTTGTGTTTATAGACGGGGGTCATTAAGGGTTTTTGATAAAACTTGACACAGTTACATCATGTCATAATTTCAGCTATATTTTGTCCCTCTCCGAGACGTAGATGTGCCGGTCGAGTGAATAGGTACAAAGGTTTAATTCAAAACAGAAATTGCGTATTCTCCCGGAACACTTCTATCGCTAACATAAAAATATAACAATATAAGGCCCAATGCACACAGAACAAGCGAGAGGCGGAGGCGTGGCGTGGGCGAGGTGCAGGTGCGGCGTGAAACAAGCCTCCTCCATATAAACATATGGCCCAATGCACACAGAGCAGGCGAGAAGCGGAGGCGTGGCGCAGGCGAGGTGCAGCTGCAGCGTGAATCACGTGTCCTCCATGTAAACATATAGCCAATGCACACAGAGCAGAATTCTTGAGGTAAAAAAACCCGACCCTTTTTATGTTAAAATGATGTAAATGATGTATGTTTTTTTTTAAAACAGCTTCCGCTAACTTTGGTAAGCTGGGAAACAAAAATAAAATAGATTATTAACTGACCTGTAACATGTTTGATTAGTGTTTTCCAAGTATCATAAACATCAAAAGGATATGGTCCAAGAAACTCATCCAAATTAAACAGATTAGATTTCAACCTTGACACTTCTTCTTCACTGGCAGCTGTGAAAATGATGGTAGAATTTAATAAATATTATTTGGATTAGTTGTCTTAACAGTGATAACTGATAAGCAATCAGTACTGCAAAATATTCATTACAGTCTTCGCACAACTAGAATCGACGCGTTGACAGCACGCGGGAAATTGAGTGACACACAGATTGGCCAACCTCTCTGGGGGAAAAAATAAAGCCACTAAGAAGCCTTCTTATACTGTTATCCAGAGGGCCTCTCCCCTCCACTAGAGACATTTATCTTTGCCTAGTTGGCCCGACCTTTTGTCCGGGAAAATCTCAAGCTCTCATTGGCTCGTACCCCCTTTTGCTAGTTTTTCCCGCGCTGTCAACGCGTCGATTCTAGTTGTGCGAAGACTGTAGCAAACATAGGGGAAATCTCATAGGATTGTTGACCTTCACCAAAAAAAAAAACCAAAAAAGATGCTGAGTTCAATTCCAGGCAATATGGATAAAAATGTAAAGGTATGTAATTTTTTTCCGTAAAAATGTTCTAGTTTTTTAATACACATGTTTTGGGTGTTCAGTGAAATCCTCTTACCATGAAAAGTGTTCTGTGCGTTATAAAAGGTATGATGAAACCTTTCCTTACATTAGACAAACTTTATAAAATTTAGTTATGATAAAAAATTAAAGAAATGATAATAATGTTATAAGTACCCTCTGAAGCAAGTTCTTCCAAATCAGAGTTCCACTTTTTTACAACGATTTCTGACCTCTTGAAGTTATGAATAAATGATGCTCTGGGAGCTATGTCTCCATACTTATTCGAAATACTGTCATAAAAATAAATAAATTCCAATTAACTCATGATAAAGAATAAGAATAAAATTATCACACTCTGATGAGTCTTAACCTATGAATACCTGTGTGTGCTATTGCACCAGAATACAAAAAGCAAAAAGCAATGAGGGTAAATCACAACCTCATACACACAGTACCCTCAGTAACAGAGTAATACAGAAAAAAGCATAGTAGTAGTAGCAAGGGCCTTAAGAACAGTAGGATTAAAAGCATTTATCATACTATCACTAATGTATGCATACAAGAGTTAGACACTGACAATTAACAATCATCCCCCTTCTGCCAAACTTGTGAAATTGCATTGTCAATTTTGGAGGAGAGAGAAACAAAAAACCTTTTTACCCAACAATAATTAGTTTTTGCAGTAACTAACTATTAGTAGTAATATCTGTAAATAAACTAATTCATAATAATCTACATAATCGACAAGGAGAAAGAAAAATATATCTCCGAAAAACATGTATCTTCCCTGTACTGGACTGCTAGAGCTAAAATGGCTGAATTGCCCCAAGCTGGCGTAGAATAAAAAAATAATAAAAATAAATAAATAAATAAAAACATTTTTAATGTCTATGCTTTTTTGTCTTCATTTTAAGGGGGGAATTCGGGCTCTCAAAATTTACCAAACTGTTTAAACTGCCAGAGAGGGGAAGAAATATCCATAGTGGAGTAAGTAGAGAATTTAGTTGAAATCAGGTTTACAGTACACTCTCAGTGTGTGACTCCAAGAGCCTGATTCCTAAGCAGAATTTTCTTACTGAATGATCAAAAACCCAAAATAGCTGTTTTAACAAAGATGTTAAATAACTGGTTGTTAAAGCTGGTCTGTTTAAAACACTAGCTGCTGTGGATTTAGACAATAACTGAGAAAATTCATAATATCTCTGTTAAAACAATCAACTTTAACCCTTAAATACTAATGGTAATTGGAAGGCTGGTATTACTAAACCTTCGTCGATTTGACTAACATATGCACAAAATACATTTTTTGGGTTGAAACTACACTTTTATAAAGAGAAAACTATTAAGAACTAATTATTAAATCTTTTAGTGAGATATACAAACATTTGATGACTAATAACTTAGTAGGAACATCAGAAGAATCTGAAATTGAGTGAAGACTAATGCACCAGGTCCCATGCCCCAGGTCAAAAGCCCTAGGCCCTTTGCTAAGTGCTCCAGACCCCAGATTATCGGCCATTGGTCTCTGGCCCAAGGCCAATTACCCTAGGCCCATTATCCCTTACCCCAGGCCCATTTTCTCAGGCTATATGTTAATTATTCGACGACCAAATAATTCCCTACGTTTATTACTAAACGTTAGTCGAATCAACGAAGTAGCTTTGACGGGAATTTGCCAGGAAACGAGTGTATGCTCAAAAGGACTACTACCGCTTCACTAGCAGGTGTGTTGGTGTGTTACTAACCAGTGCAAGCACTGCAGAAGGATGGGGTACCTATCACCATCGAGCGTAAAAGTTCAAACTGTGCTCGTCGATTCGACTACCATTAGCATTAAGGTAGTCTTTCAGGGTTAAAGTATTGTCTGGTATCTGGCTAAGGTTTTAAGTGAAATGCCCCTTAAAATGCAGAGGCCAAATACCCCATAGTAACCCACCATTGTATGAAGGATAAAAAAGAAATAAGTAAATTCCAGGAAATAAACAGAAAATGAAACAAAGTCAGTAAGACCTCTTGAAATTTGTAAGTCAATTAATTAAATAGGGTTCACAGTAATTGGATAATAGTCCAGGAGATAGCGTGCAAGAAAATGTCTGACTAACATCAAATTTATCTTTTAAGAATATATGGTCGGCTAAGTTTGTCTGCACGACATGGCTTGGCAATAGGCATTTGAAAAAAAACAAACCAGTGGAGAGCGGCCAGTCCCGCTAATTATGGTGGAAAATGTGATTTTTATGATCCTGAGTACAAAATTAGTTAGCAGACCAAAAATCAAGTTTATGCTAGTTTGTCACTTGATAGGTTAGTTATTCAAATATTGCTCCAAATCAAAGTGGTCATCTATCAAGTGGCAAACTAACATAAACTTGATTTTCGGTCTACTAACTAATTGTGTACTCAGGATCATGAAAATTACAAATTACATTGTCCACCATAATTAGCCGGTATGTTTTCTTCAAATGCCTATTGCCAAGCTATGTCCCACAGACGAACTTAGCCGACCACATATTCTTAAAAGGCACCAAAAGATTAACTTATATACAAAATTCAAGCTTGATGTTAGTCACTTTTTTGCACACTATCTTCTGGGCTATAAGGTCTAAAGTTTGAAGTCTAACGACATTCGAAGCAATTAATGTCAACATCTAAAAGGATAAAGAATGAAATACTTACTTGTAATAAAACATGTGTAAACCAGGAGGTATCATTTTAACTCCTCTGAACTTGGGGCCGGTATGCCATGTCTTCATATCTATACCGAACTCACTTCCTTCAGGAAGACCTAAAATAATAAGAGTTGCTCCTTCCACTAGCAGCTTCTTAGCCACATCTTGATCCATACGTAAACATTCGTCATCCATTTTAGCACAAATGTATCTAACAAGATTATTCAAAACAATTGAAATATTCACGAAACACTTACTACGTTCACACATCGTTTTGGAAACGGTTTTGAAAACGATCCGCTAGTTCAAAACGCTGTACGAACGGAGATCGACGGATCGTATCGGTTTAGATCCGATCCACCAAAAATACGTGATCGGAACGGGGGATCGAATTCAAAACGCTCGTGTGAACAGGTCGTGGAGGGGATCGAGGTTTCAGGTTATTTTACTCTTTTCCACTTTTTAAGTTCTTTGTCTTCGTGAGCTTCCGTTTCTTTTTTTTTAACTGCAAAAACGTTTTTAAACAAAATTTAATACTATAAAGAACCTGTAAAAACTTTTAATAACTTGTAAATAACATGTAAAAATTCGCGGACATATTGGGTAACAAGAAAGAAGGTTTTACTCGTGACGTCACCGTTACGAGATTTCGAAAACAAATATTTCGATCACCTGTATTTTTTGTTGTACGAACGCGTATCGTTTTGAAAACGAATTGGATCCGAAACGCTTTCAAAACGATGTGTGAACGTAGTAACTGTCTCATTCACTCCCTAGTCTATGCACTGTCTAAAAACATAACCTGACAATAAACAAATAACCTTGTAAGAAGGTTACAATGATGTAACAGCTGCTGAACTCTAGCGGGTAAAAGAAATACCAATATAAAGCCCACTTAAAATATTATATGAACAAAAGCACTGCAATCAGTGGCGTAAATAGCGCCCCCGCCACCACGGTGTGGGGGGGGGGGGGCTGCTCTAGGGGGCGCCGAAAAATGAGTAAACAATAATATTTAACAGAAACTTAAAACTAAAAGAAACTACTACTAAAAATTTTAAAAAAAAACTGTAGGCGGAATTATTTTAATAAAATTATTTTTGGGAGATAAAAATAAAGGTAAATTCGGATTGTACGTGCCCCCACTTTGAGGTTAGGCGATAAAATCCCGTATATTAAATTAAAAACCTTAATTTTGTTTACTCTTGAATTTTCAATAACTGCTCCACATCGAACAAATAAAGAGTATAGACAGGGGTGCCCCCCCCCCCCCCCCCAAGCTCTATAAAGCACCCCCCCCCCCCCAACTTTTTGAGATATCTTAATACATGCACATTTTCTTCGGTTTACATTAAGTTTGTAAAGTATAAATACTTTAACTGACTTATATTTTTGTCAGTATTTATATAGTGCATAGTGCATTCTCATCACAAATTTTTACATTTTAAAATAAAAATAAATAGGAAATGTAATAAAACTCCTTTTTTAGTTAACCTTTGTACTTTATACGCTATATGCATCTCGTCTATTTGAGAGTAACTTTTAAGCGAGTGTTGAAAGCTTGAGTAAAAGATGACCTAGCAAGAATCAAAAAAGTGGGTTGTTCCCCTCTTTTGAAACGGTTTGAGCTTTTTTTCTCTTTTGAAACTTTTGAACGGTTTGAGATAAGTTAATGAAACTTGGGGGATCCGTACCATGTAAAGGGAAGTTTGTTTTCATACAATCGCGCACTAGGGGCAACCACCCACTTTGCCCTCAGGCCACCCAAATTTCAAATTGGAGTGTACATTTTTGATGGCATATTTGGATTCTACGGTTAAAAAAAAAAAAAAAAAAAAAAAAAAATAGAATTTTATATGAAACTTCTTTTTCTTCTATCTCCAATATTTTGCCCCCTGTAGCTGTAGGGAGGCAAAGATAGCAAAATTACCCTACCAAAAATAGTTAAAATATATCACTTATATCGTTATAAAACCTAAACGGTTTGAAATAAATTAAAATTAGGGGAACTTGGTGGATCTCTACCATGTAAAGAGAAGTCTGTACTCACCTACTCGCGTACTAGGGGCAACCTCCAATTTTGCCCCTAGGCGCTGAAATTGACCTTTTTCATACTTTGGCCCCATATAGGAGGCAAACAATTTGGAATTAAATATTCAGAAACAGTTTGAAATAAAATATTCTTATTTTTCACCGTAGAATCCAAATCTGCTAGAAAAAAATATACACTCCAATTTGAAATTTTACTGCGCGATTGCATGAAAGCAAACTTCCTTTTACATGGTACGGATCCCTAAGTTTTTTTTAAATTTATCTCAAACCGTTCAAAAGTTAAGAGGGGGGAGATTTTTGGACCACCCTGTATATTTGGATTCGTTTTTGTACCAATTCATCTTTCCGCCATGGATCATTAAAAATTGAGTTTCTGTCTGAAAAATATGTGTGCTAAAATTAATATAGATACCTCAAGAAATGAAAGAGCCTATAATAGACATATACACACACAAACATACACACCCAAGTTGACTTTTAAATATTTATTTATTTTATCATTATATTACCAAAATATAATCAATATTTCTTACACTAGACCAATTTTCTATTTGCAAATCCCTCCTATGGTGGAACAACGTCGAAGTGGTAGTTTATATTTTGTATGCCTCAAACAAAAATTTTATTCTTTTTATAATGTAAGTATATTAATTATAATTATTATTTATTTGTTAGTTTTTTGGCTCTACTATAAAACAGTATATGCAATTACGTTGTTCCGCTGGAGGAGCGAAATTTTCAATTAAATGCATAAGTTAAATAAAGGTCTGTTTGAAAATAAACGTATATGTCTATTTTGTATATTTATTTTTAAAATGTTAAGGTTATTCAAATAAACATTAGTTATTTTTAAAAATCACTTTATTATATATGATAAAATTAATACAAGATTTTTTAATTAACATACTTGATTTATAACGATTAAAAATATAGATGTAGTTATTTTAACTGGTTGTTATACTAAGAACAACTTGTTTAGTTTCAGTAATAGAAGGAGTAGTAAGTTTGCACTGATAAGAACCTGAGTCCTCTTCCTTAACAGGTTCCAACTGAAGAGTGAACATGGAATAGGTATCACCTCTTTCCGTCTTGAAGGCTCGTACAGTTAATCCGAATCTCCGGTCTTCTTGATGTTCCAGCCTGGTACCTCTCGACATCAACAACGGTTCCTTATCTTCTGAATCCTCACGAGGAAGACGGTACCATTCTATAAGATTAGTTTGGTCTTCGGGATCTACTAAAAGTGCTGTACAATCTAGATATACAGCCCTTCCGGATTCTTTAGTAACTGAATCGGTAAAATTTGTAATCATAGGTTCAGTTGGATAAAAGCTATCATCGCTTTTAACTTGTTTTAAAGCAGCTATCAAAACTAATAAAATAGCTGAATATTTCATCAGCATTTTTAATAGTTATGAAAAAGAGATATAAGCTTGGAACAATAATAGGACGAGCTTTTGCAATTAGCAAAAGCTATTTTCTACAAACAATTCAGTAATTGTTTAACTCACAGCACTTCTTTTATGTATCCTCTGGAACTCTTCTGTAGTTGTTTGTAGTTTTCTCTGTTACAAATTGTAGAAAGTGAAGATAGCGTGGCTAAATTGCTGTCACTTATTCGTAAATAAAGTAATTAACTAAAGATTCACAACCTCTATTTGCTTGGAAGACAGTTTTAAAACGGAGGATGTACTGTCAGTAGATTGTTAGACGAGACTGAAGGTACTACGTCTACTGTTGCCTGCCTCGAAGACATCATAACGAGTAAGAAAGATTTGATTACTCTGATCTTGGACTATCTAAGGATCAATTGGTTCAAATGGACCTGCTCTGACGTACACTTCAATAATATGGTTTGAAGAGGGGGGGTGGGGGTCGTAACCTAGAAATTGCCGTAAGAACATACATAGCTATATCACCTAAATAAAAATGCATGAAGCCAAAAGGACTATGATTTGATCAATATAATCTAATAAATCAATATAATTCTCTTATATTTTAATTCTATATATTAATAATTTTATGATTGAAAAATGCCACTAAAAATAATTAGCCAATTTGCCTTATATATAATATAAATAGGCGAAAAAATTGAATAATATTAAAATTAGACAAGATTACTCGATTTTTATTATAATAAAAAAATTGATTATATTATTAAGTATATTTTGTTTGATTTTATTCTATTGAAATAATTTAAAGGGAGTGCCGTATTTTAGTCTCTCATATTATTATACCAAATACATAACGAAAGTATGTATTGAAAAAAAAACTATTTTGATGGATTTACTCATTTGAAAGCATCCCCAGTGTAAATTTATGTTTTGTTTTAATGTTCGTCTTTGCGTGCCATGCGAATCTTCTTCTAAGTGAATCTACTGAAACTGAACTGATATGAAATTAAAAAACGAACTATTGAAAGTGCCCCACGCTAATATCTATAGAAACAAACACATGTACACTTTTTTCACTCGAAGTCCTGTGTCTGTAAATATTCTGCCAATTAGTGGGGCACATGACATACTCGCGTTATATTTTGTATACTATAATGATTTTATACCATTAAAACCTATAATAAAACCTATAATTTTCCCCCATTTTTTAAAACTTTCAAAATTGTTTTAATTTTTTATATCTATTAATTCAAGTATCAATTTAGCAATATTTAAAGGGCGCAGAAATTAATCTGGGGCTATCTGGGGACTACTTTCGACGAACCATCAAAATTTCATAAAAATCAGATAAGTGTACTTTTGAAACTATAGGAGTAAATAAATGTATGTTTATGAGCATGTTGAAGAATATTAAAGTGTAAAAGATTAAAACTTATATGGGACTAACAATGGGCTAATTATAATCTACCATCTAAATTTCATTAAAATCGAACGTCCAGTTTTTAAGATATGATGGATCGCAAAAAATAAGTGACAGACAGACCGACAGATAAAAAGGAACCAAAAGTGTTCCCCGATGTCTGAAACGGATTTCTGTCATAGAATATTTGAAATCGGAGACATTAAATATTTTGTTTCTTCAGAACGATCACATAGCTTCCGTTACCTTCGGTAAGCTAGGAAGAAGAAATATTTTTTCTTCATTTTAGTGTAATATTTTGTAAAAAAAAAAAAAAATGCTTTATTTTTATGAAAAAAAAAAAAAAAAAAAAAAATATTCTCTATTTAATTATAATCATCTTTATATTAAATATTGTTATATACTCTAACCCTTGTTAAATTTTCTTTTCTAATTTTACTAAGAAAATGTCTCCTAGGAATTTATTGATTTATCGGCTAAAACAAACGATTTTGTTAAATAATGACTCAATGACTGACTATTATAATATTATCATCCGGAACGTTCCTCTGCCAAATTTCTAAAGGTGGGTATACACTAGAACAGCGGTTCCCAAACTGTGGTACGCGTACCACTATTGTGGTACGCAGGATCGTGTCCAATGGTACGCTACGCATAAATATTTGCGGTTGTTAGGAGTGTATTCATCCCTTATATACCTCAAAACCAAGTATAGAAACAGACTGTCCTGCGTTTAGGATGATATGCACCAGACATTGTTAGTTTGAGCCAATTATTGCAAGCACATCCATCCCATTATTATCCTGCCTAACCACATTGTTGATTAGGACGTATTCTTTCATTATGTTCTTTCATGAATTTTTTGTAAAAAAAAAAAAAATACAATTTTTATTTAGTCCTTTTTAATATAACAATCATCCTCATACACCTACTCTCTATCCAGGCGATTAAAGGTAAAAGAATAATAATACAGTACTCTGGTTTGGTATAAATAAGTTAATGCATTAGAAAGAAATGAGATATGCCTACGTTTTTGAACCTTTAAAAGTCAAAGTCTTTCCGGGGGAAGGCCCCCGGATCCCCTATTCTCTGTGAAAACGCCCTGGTTATTCCTGTATAAACATCAGTGGTACATGAAAAAGTCAATACATATTAAGTGATACGCCACCAAAAAAGTTTGAGAACCCCTGCACTAGAGCATTTGCCCCGAATGAGTATGCATTCGCCCCCCAAATGGGCATGCGTTCGCCCCCAAATGAGCATGCGATCGCCCCGATGTGTTAAGAAATGGACAGGGCGAGTCGAACGGAAACGCATGCTCAATCGGGGCGAATGCTCAAGAGCGTGTCCCCGCCTTGTGATTTTTGATTTTGGTAGGTTACAAAATTTTTCCCTCAGAGGCAAGTGAAACTTAAAATCAATTTAATTTTTTTTTTTTTTTTTTCGTAAATACCTTAAACAAACTCTTATTGTATTCAAAACATAAATTATAAACTTTAAATTCTACTGCACGTGTACGAATTATAATTAAGTTTATATGAATGACGAGTCAAAAGAAATGATCACGCAACTGTTGTCAATGACCTTGAACTTGAAAACCAGACTTAATAAGTGGCATACCACCTCACCTCTATATGAAGGTTATATAAACAAAATTTAAGTCGTTTATCGTTTGCTCACGCTATTAAAATGCATTTTTTTTTTTATTTAGTTAAGCTCGCTTCGACCTTTACTTCTATCTATACTTTTTTCAAGGTAATTTCTATATTAGGGTCAAAAGCTGCGACAAGAAGAAAACTAATAATTGTTACAAGAGCAAATTAGAGTTAATGAAGAATAAGAAAGGGAAGTGTAAACACCTGCAGTGGATAACTATATTTGATGAACATTTCTAACCTAATCTCCAAACTAGTTTCTAACCTTAACTTAATATGAGCCATACTTAGGTCTAGTTTAGCCTTTACATTTACATATCTATCAGTTTTAAGTCAAAAGTTTATAATGATTCTACTAACACCACTATCTACTAGTCGTTAGCTAGTTTAAAGTTGCTTTAAGATGTTTAAAAATGTTATCTTAAATAATTGTGTGAACTTTTTAAATAATTTCGCATCAAGTTTAATCAGTTCTTAAGTACTACTGTCAACATCCAACATCCAACTGAAGCTTTTATACCTCACGCAGGTCGTACAACCTTGAGCATCCAAAGTTGCAGTACTGTAAAAGACATCCCTGAGATATCCTTTTATCCAAATTGTATCCTATCCCTGATCGCTTGTCCATCGGTTCCCCTACGGTAATCCCATTTTGGATGCCTCATTGCAGGTCGGTAAAAAGAAAAAAGTAAAAATTTTGTAATCCTTGAAACTAATTACCTAGAAATTTTAGGATTTTGAGCAACTTTCAGACAAAACTTTATTTTTAATTATAAAGGTTTGTAATTTGAAAAAAGTCCATTCATGCACCATGACTTAATGAGCGAATTTTCAAAGAAATATGCGTATTATTGGCTTATGATAATATAGGAAACTTTTGGTTTAGCATTTGCATGGGTGAAAAGAAAAATTGGTACACAGGGGTACGAGGTACAAAAGTCAAAATAGTATTTACCCTTCAAGATGCATGTCGTTGGAAAACTCTTTAAGAGTACAGTAATTGTTGTTATGTACACTTTTATCATATTTTTATATAAAAGAGGGGTAAAATGGAAAAAACACGTTTTTATGCTATTTTTGACCCTAAATTGTAAAAATTTGACCCCTAAATGAACTCCAAAAATTCTGGCCAACGAACTCATCCTTTCTTTTGATATTATTGACATTTTAAGATTTGTTTGAAATTTTCAAGTGCATCCTAAGGGAGACTTTTAAGAGGGGACTTTTAGACTTAAGGTAGACTTTTAAGTGCATCCTATCGTCTGCAGTGACACATATATACATACATACATAAAAAGTGTTGTGTGTGTGTTTAAAAAATTTTAGGAACCGATTCAGAATGGTCTAAAACGCATTTCCATGGAAAAAATTACATCATACTCTTTATCAATGCTCGATTTCTAGAAATTAAGGTGCCAGACTACCCCCCTCCCCATATAGAAGGGGGGTCCGGGGGTCCTCCCCCGGGAAAATTTTGGAAAGTAAACGTTCAAAAACAGCATTTTAAGCAGTTTTAGACATAAACCCATATACTAATTTTTATTTTATTTGTAATTTTATAGCCCCTTCAAATCAGACGGGGGGGGGGGGGGGGCTCAAGCCCGATAGCCCCCCCCCCGTTCCTACGTCACTGGCCACTACTGTCCATTATTTTAAATATTTACGTTTTGAACAACCAGAATATGGGCTAAAGCTGTCCCTGGCTATGATATGGACGTCCCCTGGATGTTAGAAGGGCGTACACCGGATCAGCCTTAACAGGACCATAGATTAACCATCTATCATTGACCATTTCAATCATCTATACGGGATGTGCCGAAAAACAAGTGACTCCTCTTATGGATATCCTATCGACAAAGATTAGTTAAATAAATAAAGGATTCAAATAAATCTCTCCATAGTGTCCATAGATAGTTTTTCCATTAACAATCTAATTTCAGACAAAAAAATAAAGCTTTATTACTGTTTATTCGTTTTATAGCATAGTTTAAAACAATTTAATTACATTCAAATAAAATTATTAATACATTCCATAAAGTGTATTAATTTAAAATTATTTCAATCCTATTTTTACAAATATCACATTTTTTTTGGAAGCGTCTTTACATTAACTAAAAAACTGGAAACAATAAAAATAAACAAAAAATGTATAAAAATAGAATTAAAAAGTAGTGCTTGATTTTTGATTTTTCTTTTTTTTACGTAGTATTATAGTGATAAGAAAGTCTTAAATAATTATTTTTTAAAAATCATATTGTGAAACCTATATAATTTTTTAATCTAATACAAAAAGTATGGATTTAAAAGTAAATAGAATAGTTAAGTGGTTTTACAAGAACCTATTATAACTTGTGAATAGTTGCTATCTACATATCACATTCTAAATCTGAACTAAAATTTAGTACAAAACGAATTATAATGCAGTGGCGTATCCAGGGGGGGGGGCACAGGGGGCACGTGCCCCCCAGACGGGCCCAGACCCAATAGAGTAAAAAAAAATAAAAAAAATACCCCGTATTTTTTTTTAATACATATTTTTACATTCACCTCATATTCAATTTCACCTCAGAAATGCATAAAAGCGCTGTTTTTAGACGTCATAATTTAAAAATTTTCCCGGACCCCTCACCATAGGTCCCCCCCCCCCCCCCCAATAATTTACTGCAGGTGACGCCCATGACTTACAGTAAGATATTGTACTGCAGTAAGCATCAGCATAAGATTTTCTTAAGAATACGTTCTAAAACAGTGATTGTTCCTTGGGCGAGACATTTTTTTGGGGGGGGGGGGGCATCTGCTTTTTGATATAAGTTGGTCCCTTTTCTTGTTACCACTACGAATTCCCCCCCCCCCCCCCCCCTATCTAAACGGACTTAGAATGTGCCCCCTCCAGACCTAGCCGCTGGATACGCCACTGTTATAATGATAAACGTTTCACTAATATAAAAAATCTAATTAGCTATATAATTTTACCAATTCTTTATATTAACTTATAGTTTTACCTATTATTATTATTATTATTATTTATATATTAATGGAAGCTTGTTTTGTATTAAGTCAAAATACAAGAAAGTTAAAGTTAATGACAATCAAGGCCAATTGACATTAAAATCATAATTGTTATTAAAAAGGAATGGAGAAGTACAGATAAAAATTCTCCTTCCACCAGTATTCGAACCACGGATGTAGGGATTAGTGATGGGATTTCCGGTGGCGATTGATTTTTTTACATTTTTAGGGTTTCGTAGATCCTTTTTGAAGCCCTAATGTCGAGGGTGATGTGTCTGTCCGTCCGTCGCTCTTTGTTTCATACCTCCCTTATCCTATAGTATGAAGTATAAAGTTAAAATTTAGAACACTAAACACTGGAATAACATTTTAACCCACACATAGAAAAATATAGAGAAAATAAAACTGTAATATGCGCGCATGCTTAATTTGTGCGAAAAAACTAAAAAAAAATTAATTTTCGAGTGGGGTATTAAATGAAAGCTGCTGAAGAGTAAGTTTCAAAAATATATATATGCTTTTTTAAATTTTGAATCTTTATTGGTTTAATGAGTTAAAATATACTCCAAACAAATCCCCCCCCCCCCCCCAACCACCCTATAACGGATAGTCCTAAAATTTTGAAATAATTCATGAAAATACATTATTGTAAGTATCTTATTGTCATTACCGATAATAGTACATTACGCGTCGAGTGCGGAAAGTAGCATTTTGCATGCGAGTGTGGAGTTTGCACCCGAGCAATGCAAAATGCCGTTTTCGCACGAGTTGCGTACCGTACTTTATCTACGATTGTTAGATTTAAATAATAAATACAGAAAAAAATAAACTTGCTGTATGTAAGTTCGTATCTCTCTCTTGATAAAGATGACATTAATTCATTAGTTGTATTTTTTGCCGAATTAATTATTTCTGGAGGAGTATTATTCTCCACATTTTCGTCAAAGTCACTTGATTCACTCATTGTTGTTCACTAAAAACTCGATATAAACAGTTACTTTAATAAAAGAACAGCAAATTAGTTTTGTTAAATGTAAACAAACTTGCTAATCGTGCGTAAAGCTGAAGAATTCCTCTTCTTTACCGCACTAGTGTGGTAAAGAAGAGGAATTATTCAGAACTATGAGACGCGCATGCGAAATGAATACAAGTACGTAAAGAATCACTTTCTACGCATCTAAACAAAGATATAATGTTTATATTTCGTATCAATCGTAGATAGAAAACATTGTGACACCCCGGAGGAAATAAATCAGGGACCCTTTAATTTGTTTTGTTTTTTTGGGCCTTATACGCCTAAATTTGTTTTTATTTTCATATACAGCAGGATGGGGAAATAAAGAAATTTTATTTAATAATATAATAATGTACGCAACCCTAAATAGTACGTGGAGGCATGTACTTCCCTGTAACTTTACTTTCTTATATACGTGGTATATATAAGAAGAAAGTATTGAGATAGTGAATAATCCGGTTTTAAGATGTTGGTTTATTTACACGTTTTGAGGTCCCCTGAGTCCAAAAGTTTTTTTTTTTTTTAAATAAAAATATGTTTGTCATATTCTGTCGTCAGTGCGCAGGCGCGAGGAGCCTAAACTACCGGGCCGATTTCGATGAAATTAGGCATAAATGTTCAGAAAAAAAAATACCCCCAGGTGAATTAGAGAATGAATTTTAGCTATAAATTTGGTGGCGCTACCTCCAAAAATTATGTAACAACGTAAAGATAATGTATTTTTATGGCGCGAAAATTTAAATTTATTAAAACAGTACAAGTTAAATTCAGTCTAGCAGTCTTGGTCTTTTAGTTGGTGTGGCTCTTTAGCCTAGTTTGCACGGGTCGAGTATTTTAGTAGAGTAGTTTAGTAATTTAATAATCTACTCGTTTGGACACTTTGTTACTTACTAAATTTATATTACATAGTTGACACTGACTAAATTACTCGACCGTGGCTACAAATACTAAAATACTCGACCGTACAAACTAGGCTTTAAAGTTACGTAGTCTCGTGTGTTTCATTATCTTCAATTTAACTACTTATTTAAAGCCCAGGTCTCGAAAACGTAAAATGTAACCACGAAAACTCAAAACTAACTCCAAAACACTGGACCAAGTAATTATTATATACTTGGATATGAGAAAGTTTATTTCAAGCTGCATCGGACATATTTTATACCTTCCTCTTTAATAATAATTATCAACTATTATCGATCCTTAACTTTAGCGACAACACTGTCACAAAAACGTCATAGATGTAAAAATTGCGAATTTTAAGTCATTAAATTCATGGTAAAAAGGTGGCCAAGTGTATTAGATAATGTTAAAGATACTTTTTTTACAATTAGTATTATCTTTTGACATCGCAGGAAAGTCGGAATAATGTGGAGGGGATGAGCCAATGAGAGCACTAGATTTTTGATTCGAGAAGGTCGGGCCAACTAAGCAAATAAAAATGTCACTAGACCCACCCCTCCCACAGGCC
The DNA here is from genome assembly GCA_951217055.1 of Gerris lacustris. Lineage (NCBI taxonomy): Eukaryota > Metazoa > Arthropoda > Insecta > Hemiptera > Gerridae > Gerris > Gerris lacustris. The sequence continues at coordinate 89,466,061 of OX578277.1, forward strand.
TAGTGGCTTTATTTTTTTCCCCATACAGGTTGGCCAATCCAAGAGTTAATACTAATTGTAAAAAGAGAATGCATACCAAAAAATATTTTAATATAATAACTCTGAAACAAATAAAAAGTTAAATTATATATTCCTCACACTGATATGACTCCTCTTAATTTGTCTAAGCTCTTTATTTTCTTGCCTAATTACATCACTTTTATTTAACGCTTCTAGTCTGGTTCCTTTTAAATAAGGGTAGTGACACACTTCGCCACCCGGGTAGCGCCACCTAGGTGGCGCCCACCTAGTTGATGCCACTTGCTCCCGCCACCTGACTTGCGCCACCCACTTATATGAGGGATACAGTCAGACCCTTATTTGATTTCCCCTATATTTGATTGAAGGAGTGGGGGCTGAGTGGCAGGGTCTTGGGTGGCACCGTGTGACAGGCTCAATTAAAATCAATGGGTTGACCGGGCGCCTCTGGGTGGCGGCTAGACCGTCGGACGGTCGACCGTGTAGTGCCACCCGGCAGGTGGCGCCACCTCGTGTGACAGGTTCCATCTATTCTCATTGACGACCGGGTAGCGCCACCCAGGTGGCTAAGTGTGTCACCCCCCTAAGTTAAACACTTAAAAAAATATATCACCCTCCGTTGCCGTAGAATGAATATACTATATGTTCTAATGTGCAAGGTTAATATTAAAGAACAAAATTAATATATTTTATCCAGTGTTGTTTCCATTTTTTCCGAATGATTGATATCTCGTAATACTCATGAAAAGAAGGTTACTTTGTTATTATATTTCCCCAATTAATACTTTGAATAGAACATATCTTGTTAGACCTACTAGTGATCAATATAACTATCCGCAAATAAGCAGGATAGTTATGCGAAAGTTAAATTTATGCCATAAACAAATTTTAGCAAATAATTGAAGTCGTAAAAATTAAGGACTGACTGTATACAAGAAAAGTAAATTATTAAATACAGTAAGGATATTTTGCCTAAAATGTAATAAGAACATTTTTCTTATTGAACTATAATTTATAATAGGGTTAATTATGTGCATTTCTGCATTTGTTTAGTTATAATGTATTTTTGTTTTTTAATTCCACTACGACTGTTTGGTTTGTTTATACAGGAATCCAGAAGGAACTTTCTTGTGAGTTCCCTTCGAATGGTTTTAGTTTTTGTTTGTTTACATTGTTAGGAACTCTTCGTTTTATACTTTTTAGCTTGTCCGTCCTTTCTTGTTTGACTTCTTGTGGCTTGATGCATTGATCAACATTTTTAATAGACGTCCTGGATGATCTTCCATGACTTGAAGGAGGTAGCGGCTCTAGATGACTCTCTCTAGGAGAGCGGATTAACTTCTCTGGTAGGATACCTGAAGATGGAGCAGTTATGCTTGTATGAGTCGAAGGTTCTCTCCTGCAAGTCAATCCTTCAGATTTAGCTCTGTACAAGCGGTATTTCAAATAATCTTGAGGTGAACGAATCACCAACGGATCTAGAACCTTGTAGGTATTTTCACGAACAAGCTTCGGCTTAGGAGTTATTGCTGGTAGTGGCTCGAATCTGAAAACACAAACGTAATATGTAATTAATTTACTAAATTCATATTTGAAGAATTATTATTTACTATTACCGTGGGTACTTGCAAGGTTTAAAGTTTCGGCTATACATATACATCATCATCAACAAGAAGAACATAAAACTCTGAAAGTCTAACTGAATTTGCAGTTGTTACTTGAGATGGAATAAAGTTAAAGAAAAAGAGGTTAGTAGAATACATAGACAATAGGGTATGTATGCCATTTGGGAATATCCGAGGGACGGAATTCGGTAAGTGTCAGGTTCGGCGAGCTTAATAGTACATTAGTGCGTCTAGTGCGGAAAGTAGCATTTTGCATGCGAGTAGTAAAACCACACGAGCAAAGCAAAATGCAGTTTTCGCACGAGTTGCGTACCGTACTTTATCTACGATATTGGATTTTAATAATAAATACAGAAAAAAACTTTTATAAACTTCCTGTATGTAAGTTCGTATTTCTCTTTTGATAAAGATGACATTAATTCATTAGTTATATTTTGTGCCGAATTAATTATTTCGGGTCGAGAGGCGTATTATTCTTCTCATTTTCGTCATAATCACTTAAATCACTCATTGTTTTTCACTAATATAAACAGTTACTTTAATTATTAACAGCAAATTAGTTTTGTTAAATTTAAACAAACTCGCTAATTTTGCGTTAAGGTCAAGAATTCCTCTTTTTTCAGCACTAGGGCGGAAAAAAAGAATAATTATGAACACAGAATCTCAATGAATACAGTTACGAAAAGAATCACTTTCTATGCATCTAAACAGAGATATAATGTTTATATTTTGTATCAATCGTAGATAAAATAATTTAAAAAAACATTTTTCATTATTATCATTATGCAAGGTGTACCTTGTATGGTTTAGTTTTTGTGACCGCTGATGCTGAAATGACCTTATCTCGTTTACTTCAAATCTCAATTTGACTACTTACTTAAAACCAAGTTTACACCAAACGACTTATTGCACATTTTAATTTTGAATTTTGGTGGTCTCCTTTAAATGATTAATCTCTTCGATTTAAGAAAGTGGTTTAAAATAGGTCAACAGGGATAATAAAACTATCTCCTTTAATACAACCTGGCTATATTTCGACCTTCTCTCTTAGGTCATCTTCAAGGCTATAACATAATTGAAAACAAAATTTTACTATTCACTATTCTATCATAATGCTGAACAAGGTTATTACTTATATTTATTAAAAATTTCTCTACCTTATGCGTTTACAAATTAATAACAATAAAAATTTCCGTCAATTTGTAAAAAATGTTCCCAACTTCAGTCGCTATCATTACCTGCTTGGTAATTTGTCATCGAAATGCTGCTATTTAATTTTTAAATTTAAACTACAATAATAGTTATTTATGTAACTAGGCAGCAAAATGGAATTTTTCTGACGAATGATCAAGTTAGCTTCCGAGCCGAAGGCGAGGACAGGCTATGGTAATTTATTCGATTGACTGCCGAGGCGAAGCCGAGGCAGGCAATACATCAATGAGGCAGAAATATTTCCTTTGCTGCCTTGTTGCATACAATATTTTTCCTACTGGCGGCGGCAGAAAAATGTTTCCTATAAATAATATTTATTTCATAATACTTACTTATCAAATACTATTTATTATTGAACTATTTAAATTTAAAATAAAAAACAAGCTACAATATCAAATGTTACAATAATAAATATTGAATTAACAGAAATACAGTAAAAACAAAACAAAATGATGATAATAGACGAGCTGCAGCTGCAGTGTTTTTTATGACTATTTTAAAACCTATTATTTTAAGTAATATTTTTATTTCTTTTTTATCTTTTTACTCCATTCTATTTTATAAATATAATCTATTATAAGTATTTATAAACCTTTTTTTATTAATTCATAATATTTTTAAGGTAAATTGTTTAAATAATTTAGGTTAAAGATTACATAAAACAAAAGGTTGTTTGTTTATTATTTATTTGAAGCGGGGAATGTGGGCGTGGCTTAGCCTGGAATCCTCAGCATAATATTGCTGCGTATTGTAAAGTTTTCTTGAAACCTCAGAGAAATTAAATTTTCATGCCAAAAAACTGTTCAATAATGCGTAATTTTGCTGCCGCTAGTAGGAAAATATTTATTAAGTTATTTGTATGTTTTAATTTGTGATATATAGGTATGGATAAGAAAAATTATTTATTGTGGTTTAGATATTATAAGTTTTTAATTAAATAGCAACATTTCGATGACAAATTACCAAGGAGGTAAATTTTTTAATGACCTAATAATGACCTAATAAAGCTGTTGAACGGGACTAAAACTACAAATCAAAAAAATTACCAAGGAGGTAATTTTTTTTTTTTTTTTTTGACTAATTGTAAAAACTCTAATTTAAAAATTAAACCAAGAAATAATTTGTAATAATTGTTGACCAATTTAGTTGAAATTTTGTATAAATATTATTTTTATCAATGCTAAATATCATATTAAATAATATAGATAACATATTAAGCTTAGATTATTTTTCTACACAAAATTCTATTTAAGTTAATGAATTCCATGATGTTTTTGGGAAAAAAGATTAGTTAAAAATTGTGTAAATTTTATTGTAGAAGTTTGTACGCAGCTTAGATAAAGATTTTACTCATAAATTTGAAAAAATAAAGATAAATTAGGACAATATAGTTGAATTTTAATAAATTGTGACAAGCTTATTAAATATTATTATGCCCAACTCTTTAAAGTTTTAAAAGTAGAACTCACCTCTAACTACCAACTAGAGGTGAGTCGTAATTTAAAAACAAATAGATAAGTCTATTTCAGTCCTGTCGACAGTCTTGAAGACAGTCTCTGTCAGAGCACTGTTCTTTTGAAAAGGGAAAAGAACCTACCCTGATTACATTGCATTGCTGACATAATTTGGGCTTAACATTTTTTTGCTATTTTAAGTTACATATATATGTAGTATACCTTTAGAATGTTTTGTTTAAATACATAAGCTGACTGGGGCATATTACCTCTATAATATTACATAGATAGTGGAAGAGGTCGATATCCAACAAGTGTAATAATGAAAGATTTAATCACAGACGACGGACGATATGGACAAACTAAATCTGGATTACAGAAGTGGGACTGGTTTCAGAAACTTTCACTGCATGATGAGCATTGATTTTAAGGGATAACAAGTTTCTTGATTTTCTATCGACGTTTTCCTTATATATACCAAAACTCACAGCAATTTCAATCAAAGGAGTCATGCCTTTTATTTTGGTTCCTATATAAATACTTCCAATATACAATCCAACAAAACTGATCGATTCTGACACAAATTACGAATCTATTAAATATAAGACCATTTCATTTGACCACTCCATAGTTCTTGTAGTACACATTTATATTTTTTGTAAAAAAGTGAGCTGGGGAATCGAAATAAATAAATGGAAACACTAAAAAACACACTACTTTAGAAAAACATCAAAGTACAACTCAGGAAGAAGAAAGAACCTGATTCTGGTACGCTTGGAAAAATAGGTGTCAAGATAAGAAGGAGAAAATATATAATAATTAAATAATTAACAAATAAAATAAATAAATAAATAAACGCCCTTATTGACACGTGAACATGAACATGAGCAATGCTTCCAGATGGCTTCCGGAACGACAAATGGACGGGTTCGGTTTGGCATGACAGTTGGCTTTATGTCAAGTTTGGCAAAATGGCACATTCCAAACATGAATTCCACATCACACTTTCCATTTGTGCCATTTGGCCTTTGAATTCCTTGTCATTTGGCATAGAGTTAACATGGCTTTAGAAACATTTTGCGTTTCATTATTTTAAAATATATATATTTCTACAGCTTTCAAATTTATTGATACTCTTAGATTATTGAAGACGTAAGAAGATGTAAGATAAATGTGCAGCTAAATAAGTCATAATGATGATTAAAAAAATTAAATTTTAGCTGTCGATAAAACACTGGTTTCGACCACTTAAATTGTTCATCATCAATCATCAGGGGACATAAAGGGATACTTAACACATTAAGAGACCTAGAGCAATTATGTACATAATGATATATTACTTACTTGGAACAACAAAACATAATCATCAAGTTAAACGGTATATAACACTTGCATCGTTAAACAACAATATATATATGTATGTATGTATGTATGTAGATATATAAATTATATTCATAAACACATACACACAAAATTGTGTATATGTATAAGAATATACGTATATGTACATATATACGAGAATGTAAGGATGTTTTAATAAAAACTAAAATATAAAATATTCCTTAAATACTTTAAACGGTAATGAATTAATAGATGATAACCAGTCGTAGCTAGTTAAATAATGAAACAAAAAGTCATAAAAATACACAAATTAGTAACACGAAACGACTCGATTATGACAATGAATAGGATTTAACTAGTGCATTAGTTTTACCTTGTCAGCTTGCGTCGTGCTGTTGGCTCAATCTTTGGTATACAAGCATCTTCTTTCTTCTTCTTGTCCTTGTTTGTGAACAGTTTCACCAATTTCAGCTTACCCTTACCATACATAATACAAATGTAAACTACTTCCACATGACAAAATGTAAACACTGTTAAACTTCTCAATAAATCTCGACATCATATTATTATAATTATAAAAATGTTAAAAAGATTATTAAAAAATGAAATTTTCTATATAATTTGAATGAATGTCTTGTAGAACGATTTTCAATTTGAAACTAGATTAATCTTAAATTTGAAACTATATTCTAATTTCAATATAAATTAGATACAATATAAGGTTAGATATTTAATCTTGAAAATAATAAATATGATGATATAGTATTTCTTTAAAATTACTTTTTAGGTTATCTTTTAGGTTACAAATGATTAAATTAGGTTAGTTTTTATAGGTTAAGAATGTCCAATCTGTAGAATATACGAGATTATCTGATTGAGAGACCTTCAAAATACAGACTAAAAGATAAAGCCCTGTCCAAACTAAAGCTTCAAAAATAAATCAATCGGTTTATGAAGTTTATGGTAGTTGTTATGGTGACGGGCAGGGAGTTATTTTAAAAGCGACACGGCACGATATTCAAGTTGATCTCTTTTTAGTTTCACATCAGTAGCTGTGAGACCTTGCTTCCACTCTTTGTTTAGTCAATAGAATGACAGGAAATGAAAGCACGCAACATGTATTATCTCTTATTATAATCATTCCCATTCCTTTAAATGTTGCTTCTTTATAGCAATGTATTATACAAAACAAATTCATCAATAATGTAGGTCAAACTTTATAAATATACTTAAAGGGAATTATAAAATATTGGATTTTTATATTGATTAAAAAATGCTATATTTATTTGAATTGATAGTAACTATAATAGATGCCCTAAATATTTAAAGATAGAACATTCTAGGCTTGATAACAAGAGGGAAGGGATATGTTCGGTATCCACCCACCTAATTGAGGTAAATGGCTAATTGCTCAATAAAAGGGGAGTCTGTCGGTTATGTGAACCATAAACAAACTGATTGGTCAACACGATGACTTCGACTCACCCATCACTGCAACGGTAGCATAAGAGCAGTCTGGTTGTGGTTGACTCAGCTCGTAAGCTGCTGTACCGTGGAAGAGATTTATTTGAAAATAATATGGAAGATAAACAACACACAACACATGCATTGCATGTGATTTGATAATATAAGGAAACCAAGATCATTTTGTTTTTCAACAAATGTAGGTTTATTGAAACGAAGTTTCTTATGGCACGTACTGGAGCCCGGGAGTAAATCCGAAAAAAAAACGACTGTCACAAAACCAAGAGTCACGAAATCCGAAATCTACCAATGACGATAACTTGAGTAAAAGATGACCGAGTTAGTTGAAATTTGGTACACATGTTCATTTTACCAATGCCCAGGGTGAGTTCGTTGGACAACGTTATCCACCCAAACGTTCACGCGCAACGCTCGCAAAAACGTAAGCTTCAAATTTAAAATTTGAATTTTACGACGGGAAAAAATTCTAACTTCATCTATTTAATGAGACTAACAACTGCTAAAAAATTTTTTTTTTAGTAAAACGAACACCTATGAAGTGATAAAGATCGCTAAATTTATCAAAGCGGACCTAAACGTTTAAAATAAAGAAAACGTTTTTACCGATGTCTTATATACGTTTTAACGTAACGATTTTAATAAAACTTCTTACACATCGTCTAATCTAAAGTACAATTGAAACAGAGGCATGTAAAATTTCACCCTGATACAAGCCGACGTTTTTGAGCAGGGAAGAGATTTATTTTATAATATTTTAAATAAGAAGGCCGGGTATGTAGAAAGCAGTCCTATTTCCTAACAACTACAAACATACTCTTTAAATACAAACTCATCATGATTAACTTTTTTCTCAATATTCAATACATATTTATTGCAATAAATATGTATTGAATATTGTATACATGTAAGACGCTTGCTTTAATGATTGATACAAATAAAGTTTGTTTTTTTTAATTTTGCCTTAACTCCGCTAGGTACTAGGTACAAACAGTTTGTTTCTTTTAATTTTGTCTCTTTTTTAACTCCACCATGTATTAGTAGTTAGTAACGTATACGTAATTAGCATTCCATCCAATTTTATAATTTATATTTAATGAAAAATGTAAGGAACTTCGTTCCTACCGGGTGTTCCATGGCACCACACGAATTTTTATAAAATAAGTATGGATTTAGAAAATATGATATTTAATTACTATTTATTCACATAATTGGTGCGATTTAAGAGTGATCAGTAAAAACAAAAATATCTCTATTTGAATGCATTTTCGGGGTTCTTCGGTAAATCCGAGAATCCCTCATAATTCTCACGTTTGTAACATGGGCCCCATAGTAGATATAATATATCTTTTAATTTATTTTATCTACTTGCGGCAGCAAAATGAGGCATTATTGAACTGATTTCGGGCAGAGAATAGTTATTTACGCACCAAGGGAGGAAACAAAAGTCATTACACCCTGAGCGTTATTGTTGGTTCATGAGGCGTAGCCGAGGGAACCATACTGCCTAAATCTCGTGGAGTAGCCGAGGGAGTTATTTAGTTGGTTCCTGAGGCGCAGCCGAGGGAACCATGAAGTTTAATCACAAGGCATAGCCGAGGGAGCAGGAGGAAGCAGCATTGGGCGTGGTCAGTACTTGGATGGGTGACCGTTCTGAACAAACTGATTTATTATCATTCTTCAAAAAAACTTTATTTTTAATACCATATATTTAATAATAAAACTTTATATATATATTTAATAATATATTTTATTTAATTATTTGAAGTTTGGCGGTATTTTGACAGATGTAAACAAACTTTGACGTCATCAAAATTATCGCACTAATAAATAATTATATTCGCTTATAACTTTAACGAATATAAACGCTTTCGCTTATAAACTAATTAACGATAACTTAAAAATGGCGGCCAATATCAAAATGAAATTTGGTGGGCTTGTTTGTCATACAGAGATGTATATTCGTACCAAATTTCAACTCGATCAGGACCATTGTCGATTTATTACGATTTTTTAAAATTTTTGCTGGCTCAACAAACTGGGTTCAAGATGGCGGAAAAATTTGATTTTCCGGGCGGCACCACTACAGGTAAGGACTGATTTTTCTGCCAAGTTTCAACTCTCTATATAGGTTAAATACCTTGGGCGCTACGATGATAACACACACATACATACATACAGACGTCATGCTGAAAACCACTCAGGAGGTCTTAAAAACACCCAAAACAGATAATTCCGTTGAAATCTTGAAAAAAATAAATGTTGGTGAAAACAGTACTTTTCCTACTATACCTATAGGTAGTGAGGAAAAGTAAAAAAAACTGTTAACCTGTCGAGTCATTCAGTTAAACATAACTGATACTTGTTACATAACAGGCAACACTGATTTTTGTAAAGAATAATAAGTTGGCTCTACTGCCTTTTATTTTTACTTTCCACTCTGGTTTTAGGTTTCTGTACAAAGTACAAAAAGAAACCTTATATAACGGCTCTGTCTGTCTGTCCGTTGCTTGTTTCAATTCATAAACAACTATAGCTAGGATCATGAAATTCGGCACACAGGTGCATCTCGGCATTTGAGACAACTGGACAGATTTTGGATTTTTCACACTTAATATTTTCAAGATGGCGGCCAATATGGCGGGCGACTAAAACAAAAGATTTTAGTCACCATCACCATGACATGTTATATATCAATTTAAAGGTCTTGAAATGAAGAAAAAGAATTTGCAACTATTAAAATTTCACACGTAATATTTTTAAGATGGCGGGCGACTAAAAAAAGTTTTAAGTAACTATGACATGTTATACATCAACTTAAAGGTCTTAAAGTGTAGAAAAAGAATATGCAATTATTAAAATTTTCAAGATGGGGGCCAATATAGCGGGTAACTAAACATTGTTTTAGTTACCGCATAACATATTATACATGAATTTAAAGGTCTTACACTTAATAATTTTAACTTTAATGTACAGAAACCGGCGATTACCGCCCCACGTACTTACGTGAAGCGTGCCTTAATTGTTTACTTTCCGCCCTGATTTTAGTTTTCCTCCCTCATTTTAACAACTAGGCTGTAATTAGATCCAACCCTCCCTATAAACTAGGGTAGAATGTTAATTTATTCTCCCTTCTGGAGGAACAAAATAACCTTTATTAAGTTTTCGCGAAAAAAAAAAAAAAATCGGTGACAAATCGAACAAAACTTTCAGTGGGTATTTGTTTTTGCTATGTTGGTCATACTGTCGTGCAGGTAGTCCTTACCAAGTATTATAGTATTATAATAATTATATCGATGGTCCTTACTATACTCATACTCCTGCAACCCAAGGAGGATATAAAGCCTGAAACCAAGAGGCAATCCTCCCAATGGCCGTCACATCTGATCACGCTCAGCGAAAAAAATTCAAAACCACAATTTTAGCCAAAAAATCATGGCATCCGTTATTAAGACCACATAGGCATCATATTTATCGATTTTTTACCTCAGGGAGAAACCATAAATGCTGCACGGTATTCTGAGACCCTAAAAAAAAAAAATGTGGAGGGCGATTCAAAACAAAAGGAGGGGAATGCTGCAAAACGAAGTTTGCTTTTTGCACGACAACGTTAGGCCCCACACGGCCAACGTCACTAAGTAACTTCTCGACACGTTTGAGTGGGATGTTTTGAACCACTCCGCATTCCCCCGTCATATTATCATCTCATTACATCCCTGAAGATGCACATGGGTGGAAAAAGATATTCAACCGACCATGAAGTGAAAGAGGAGGTGAAGAAGTGGACGAAAGATGTGGCAGTAGAGTTCTATGTATGAACACGCAAAAAAATCTTTCGTCACCATATACATGCATCGAGAGGGATGGGGACTACGTAGGAAAATAGTTGACCTAAATACTGATGTAATCCTGTAACAAAAATAAAAAAAAAATCATACATTTTTTGTAGCCTACAAAAATTTAATACACTTACTTTCTGGATATGCCTGGTATAACTTTCTCAAATAGTATGTGATTTGATAAGGTAAGTTTGAGCGAACGATCTTGTTTATAAAATTGAGCAATAATATACTTGCTTATTTGGCTTTAGTAATGTTTGAATATTATTTTACTTAATCAGCAATTCTTCTGTAAGTGTAAGCTATTTTTAGGTCCTATAGTGAGCTGGAGCTAAACCCCATGATTAGACTAAACCAACATAAGTATTGAATAGTATTGAGTAAAATAAACCTGGATATAGCTCTTTGTTTTGATTTGTTTTGTTTTGTACCATTCCATTTTTCAGTACCACACCACACATCTATGCTGCAATATCTTCATATTTGTGGAAATTCTATTTTAAGGGAGATTAGTATTGGTTTTGTTATTTTAATACAATAGTTGTTAATGTGTCTGTGTTTATAATATTCGTTTTTATCTAGTCTGTTAAAATGCCTTTACCAGATTTCGTGTCTTCTTTAAGTGATAATCCTTATTTCGGAGCCGGGTTTGGACTTTTCGGTATAGGTGCCAGTGCCGCTATTCTAAGAAAAGCATTGCAAGCTTCATTAATTTATTTCCGTCGACAATATATGATAACTTTAGAAGTTCCGTGCAGAGATAAGAGTTATCAGTGGTTACTTCAGTGGATCACTGTTCGAGGTGCTAAATCTACACAGCATCTTAGTGTAGAGACCAGCTTCGAACAACACGATACAGGCCATATTAAAACTAAGTATGACTTCATACCGAGTGTTGGTACCCATTACTTCAAGTATAGAAGTACTTGGATTAAAGTCGATAGGAACAGAGAACAGCATACTTTAGACCTGCACATGGGTGTGCCTTGGGAAACAGTAACTCTAACGTCATTTGGTAAAAATAAACAGTTGTATTTTAATATTTTAGAAGAAGCTCGACAAATGGCGTTAGCTAAGACCGAGGGTAAAACAGTGATGTACATAGGCATGGGTCCAGAATGGAGACCCTTCGGTCACCCAAAGAAAAAAAGACCTATTAATTCCGTTGTTCTTGATGAAGGAGTTTCAGATAGAATAGTGTCTGACGTCACAGAATTCTTAAAATCGGCCTCTTGGTATAGTGACAGAGGTATACCGTACAGAAGAGGGTATTTACTTCATGGCCCACCAGGTTGTGGAAAATCCTCATTTATAACTGCTTTAGCTGGTGAATTGCAATTTGGTATATGCGTACTAAATTTAAGTGAACGTGGTCTATCAGACGATAGGTTAAATCATCTATTAAGTGTTGCTCCGCACAACACTATTATACTTTTAGAAGATGTAGATGCTGCTTTCGTTTCCAGAGAAGATAGTAAAATGGTTGCTTCAGCATACGAAGGTCTTAATCAAGTAACATTGTCTGGTTTACTCAACTGTTTGGACGGCGTAGCTAGCAGTGAAGCTCGTATTCTTTTCATGACAACTAATTACTTAGATAGACTTGACCCTGCGCTTATAAGACCTGGACGTGTAGATTTGAAAGAATACATAGGTTACTGCAGTCGTTCACAACTACAACACATGTTCATGAGGTTCTATCAGAGTCAAGATATACACGAGGCTGATGTCTTTGCACAATCTGTTCTAGATCATAAGAAACCTGTTAGTGCTGCTCAAATTCAAGGATATTTTATGAGACATAAAACTATGTCGCCCGAACATGTTATTAATAACACAGCCCTCATTTGGGATTAGAAATGTACAAAATTGTGTTAGTTTTACATTGTTCTGTTTCTCCAGGCTTGCAAAATGGTAGTTGAAACTGGCACTGTAGCAGATTTGAACGAATGATGGATGATGTTCATATTGGTGGTTAAGGCAACATAACTGCCAGAAACCAAATGAAGACTTCTGAAGTCTGTAATTTTGAGTAGAGAATATGCTGTTGATCAGCCATCACCTAATGTGGCATCACTATTAAGTCAACAGAGACAATCAGAAAGCTTTAGTTTTAATTAGATAAAAATGTAATTTACCTAACTATAATTTTGTCAAAGTTTATAAGAACTATCATTACAGGTTGGAAATTAAAATAATTAACAATAAGGATGTATGGGTCATTCTCAAATAAATTGTCACTTTCGAAACCTGAAAAATGAAGGAAACGGAAGATTCCAGTTTATGGAAACTACCATTAAGTGTACTATATAAGTGTTATACAAGTACTCAAGAGTGCACATTGAGACATGGTTTGTGCATTTGACAATTTTCCCTATTTTCTATACATTTTCAAAAATCCATATTTCGGTGTCATACAAGATAATTACACATTTTTAAAAAAAAAAATTATGATAATAATAAGTATTTTTAATGATATATAATAGAAATATACACACAAGTATAAATAGCATTATACTGTTATTTTTTATTTTCATGCGAGTTAAAAAGCAAACTGTAACTTGTGATATTTTAAAGGTATGTAGGAATATTGATGAATGTAAGTGTACCTACAGAAGTTGACCAGTCATGGAAAAGGCTATATAAAACTGATTAGGAAAAGGTTTTTTTGATGTGTTAAATTTCACGTAACTTGCGTGACCTACAATTAAAAGTCCAGAAGGTCAGAATGAGAAGAATCCCTTCACTGGCGCTCAAAGCTCTTGAGTAAGTAATAATAATAATAACAATAATAATAATAAGTGCTTCTCATGTGCTATTGAAGAACGTCCCCTCTCCCTGTACCGATAAACAAAAAAGGCCTCTTTTAGCGAAAAAAACTAAGTGTCTCAGTAATATTGCACAATCCATATAAGAAATATTACGTCATTTATTCAAGTAATGTTTATTTGAGATTGATCTGTACAGTTTGTGCGTTGAGTTGTGACTATTGACAGCATGGGAAAATCCAAAAAATTGGGGAGGGAAGCCAATGAGAGGCCAGGATTTTGAATTCTAGAGGATTGGGCCAACTAGGCAAACAAAAATGTCACTGGCCCCAGCTCTCCTACAGGCCTAGTGGCTTTATTTTTTTCCTCATTTAGGTTGGCCAATCTGAGTGTCAAAAGTCACAACTTGTAACACGCATACTGTAAACACAAAGCCACAACAAATAGATTTTCCCTAGTATGGAATTTATTACAGTAGTCTCGATAATCTGAGATTATCGAGACTCCAGTTATCGAGATTATCAATAACTAGAATTATCAATAACTCGATATCTCGAGTTATTGAGACTACTAGTATATAAGCATTTACACTACACTAAACATAGGTATTTTATTATTTTTTTTAATCCTTCAACCCCCCAGAGAGAGCCCTGTCTTAATTATTTAAAGATTTGTAAAAAAACAAACTCAAATGCAGAAGATATTATTTTTTTTACTGTTCGCAATCAAAACACTTTTGCGGCATTATATATATATATTTTTTTTTTTGTGTACATTTTAAAATCTGCCTCTTATTTTAAATCTGTGATAAAACTGTATAGTATTTTAACTTCTAATCTGTAAAAATGAAATAAAATATATCTAATATTCTTTAGATTGTATGTTTCTTTTTGTAAAAGTAAACTTACTTTTTGTTAAGGAAATTACAAAGATTGTTTTTTTCTAGTTTATCCAAACTTAAGGCAGCTTTCACACTAAAAAGAAAGGAGACACGTCTCTTAACTGAACCAATTCATTAAATATTATTGATAACTAATATTGTTTTCACACCAAAGAAAAGAGGGACAAATATGTGCCTAGTCGTAAAGGCCTTGCCACCTGTCTTTAGTCCCCTGCTTTTTCAGTCTGAAAGCCACCTAATACCACTATTTGAGGAGCCTAGTATCAAAGACGGACATTCGAAATTTTTTCCGAATTTCAGTTATCGATTGTTTCTTATAGATTTTTGGCCTCTGCATCAGATACTGCTATCCATTTGCATAAAAAACGACCAGAAAAGGGGTAAAAATGCAATAATATTTGTAATTTTGTTTCAAATACGGACAAGTCAACACTCGTTTTGCTTCAAAAGTGGACATAACCTAAACAGCCAATCAGGAGGCTGCATTTTACTAACTCGTTCTCATGATGCACTGCGGCCTTTAACATCTGAAAACCTACTCCTACCATATTTGACATACATGTTTAGAAAAATGATATCCTGAGGAGAAATCGATAAATTAATTTTAGCTCTAAATTTGAGGGCACTACCCCCTAAAACTCTGAAAAACGTGAAAAAAATTATTTCTAAAAACGGACTAAACCTGGTTTTTGTTTCAAAAGTGGACAACTCCATTTTGCAGTTAAAATATCAAAGAAATTCATGTTTTCAGAACTTCTAATAGTTTTCAGAGAAAAAAAAATCATAGCTCTAGCACCTGTAGAATTTGAACTACAGTTTTTCGGCTCTCCTGTAAAATTTTGAAATGTGCTCTTGTCCGTCTTTGATACTAAGCTCCTCATTTGGTTTTCACTGTATAGTGTTATTTTTAATATTATTGTAATTTCTCATTTGTGTTTTCTTAGAACAATTCAACTGAGAAATAAAATTACTTGTTAATATTTAAGGCATTGTTGAGGTTAATTATTTGGATTTAATTTTACAGAATAATTTCTTTGCCTTTCCAGAACCTATAAAAAGTTTTTTCAATTTCACAATTGGAGTGATCAAATTAACGAATTCAGCTGTACTGCATTTATTTTTCTTTAAATTACACATATGGCTACTATGTTTACTGATGGCTTATTGATCAGTCCAATTTTTATTTTAAGTTTATCTATAGTGTATTAAACCGAATATGGCAGTACTGTAGAAATATATCTGTATTTTTCAAATTTTTGAACTATTCATTGATTTAGTTTTATTACTGGTCTTATATTACTTTGCTTTGTAAGTTTCATCGCACATTTCCGTTTCCCCAATTTTGAACCACTTCCCGTGATTCAATCTTCCCCAAATTTAGCACATAGATACAACTAAGGTAAATAATACAGAAACAAAAAACAAAAAACAAAATGGCGTCAAATTTATTTGCTTTTTAAGTTTCATCGCACACCTATTACCCCAATTTTGAACCACTTACCGTCATTCAATCTTCACCAAATTTACAAATAGATGCAACTAAGGTGAAGAATACAGAAACCAAAAACAAAACAAAAAAAAAAAAAAAATGGCGTCAAATTTATTTGCTTTTTAAGTTTCATCGCACACCTATTACCCCAATTTTGAACCACTTTCCGTCATTCAATCTTCCCCAAATTTTGCTCATAGATACAACTAAGGTGAAGAATACAGAAACAAAAAAAAAAAAAAAAATTTTTAAAATAAGACCAGTTTTGAAAAATGGCATTTTTATATGAATTATTTTTACTTGTAAAATCTATATTTTGTTTGTTTTATTTTGACCTTAAATAGATCAAATATTTTCCTTCAATTATATAATGAAATAAGACGAAGTAGTAGAGTATTTTTGATCTGTTATTATGTATTAGACATGGACAGTAACAAGTAAAAACATGGACAATTTATGACAATATTTTATAAAGTAGCGATATCTTTTTGATTTATTCATCCATGAAGGGGACAAGAGTCAGTATCTTCCCATTTAGGAGAGGCAGTAGGGTGACAGCAGTAAGGTCTCTTTTCTCTAATGCTGTCCTGTATTGCTTTCTTAGTCAAGGCTTCCTTATCAGCGTTTGGTGGCTGTAAGGCTCTTAATTTTCCTGGCTGGCACTGAGGTCTCGGTAGAAGACATAGGCATGTACCACATCCAGTCCTTGTACATTTGTCTTGCATACCGTTGTAGATATCACATAGGCAATTTTCATATACTTGTCCACACCTTATCTCAATACTTTTTGCTTTAGTTGGTCTATTCCAAGTGTTGTATTGATGTGTCGAGCCAGGACTTGGAAATAATATTCTTGCGACATTCGGTACCTGATAGCAAATGTAATAATTTAAGCATAAAATATTACTACGTTTCCATGATGTTTCAATATGGTCTGAATACAGTTTTTGGATCCAAATTGTCCATGGAAACTTAGATTCAATACGGATTGAATACGATTTAGATCCAGTTACATACACTAAATTCTGGGATTGTATCTGGATCGAGTTTCGTGGAAACACCTAAACATGAACAGAGTGAGAGTGCCAAGTCAAATCAACACACTCCACTCAACCAAAAACTTTTATTTGTCATTTTTAGTTTTGATTTTAAAAGCAAACATTACAAACCTGGTTATAAAAGGTGAAGATTACAAAATATTTTATTATTATTCATTGGTGTATTGAATACGGATTCAATACCACTAATGGAAACACTTAACATGTTAAATCCCAAATTACGATTCAATCCTGGTTTAAACATCATGGAAACATTGTATATATATATTAACTATTTAAAGCCATCATAATTGTATCCCCTGTGGCTGGGTAACCAATTAAATAAGCACCGGTTATTGTAACTATTAAGCATAAAGGTGTGATGTTGACAAAAATGTATTAATCTTACCTAAGTATTTGTTAATTAGCCTGAGCATTTGTTATTAAAAAAATTTGTTGCTAGTAACTTTTCTTGTTTTTTTCTAAATCACTAAGTATATTACTTATATAAATACAGTAGATGCCGCTTAATGTGATTACTTTGTGACCCAGACAAAGTGATAACATTAACCAACTAATAACATTAACTAACTGATAATGATAAGCAAAAGGTACCACAGGAGGAAGTAAATTATAAACAAAACAAAATTATAAACAGGACTGTAGTGTTTATTATGTACACTGAGTGATGTGATGACACATTAGAAAATAAAAATAAAATCATTTGAATTTCAATGTACATAATTTTACATAAAATTTATTTTAATTTTAGGAACAATACAAAATTAATCTTGGACAAAACTAATACATGCAAATATTTGTGTAAATAAATATGTACATGATCACGACGTTTCAAAGGACTTATTCATTTTAAAATTAAACTTAACTTAAAAACAAAAAAATATATCTTCAAACTCAGAAGAATACAAATCATAGAAAGACTAAAAAAAAATAAAATTCTGAAATCTGACTGCGGTCCTTCATAGTAAATGGGGGGAGTTGAAAGGTTTACCGAAAAAAAGGATGTTCACTTAAACACCAGTGCCACAGATCTTGTCGTTTCCCCGAAAATTATAAAAAAAAAAATTCGGTACTTTTTTACTTTAGCACCCCCCTATATCCCTTTTTGTTAATAGTTATTTAGACAAAGGAACATAATATACAGAATAGCATACATCGCATTTTATTAAGATGAAGGGATATTTATTCCAATGTACCTTGGGACAAAGGAATATCACACTTATGTATGTAATTGTGATCATATCCCTTAGTCTAATCAACTATTAAGACAAGGGAATATTAAAGATAAAACTGCCCAATGTCTTGGAGAGACAAACACACAAACCGTTGAGACTTTAGTAGGGCAGAATGTTGTTTGAACTAAGGGGGGTGCTAAAGTAAAAAACGATCTCGACTTTGATCACAATAAACAGAAAATGTTTAATGCTTTGGTATTAGGTGGGCCCGTTGCAAGCTATTTTGATCACACTAAGAGGTTGAAAACATAAACTGTAATACAAGCGATGTCCACTGTATATCTCACTAAATTATAGAATAAATATTGGTGAAAATGCTTACACTTTCTTTCAAAACTTTCTTTGATGAAGTAGGTCTGACCTCAAGTACTGGTATAAAAGTTATAAGAGGTAATGTATACAGATCCCTTGTATACCTAGATTTCTTAGGACCTAGGAAGTTTGGCTGTGTCGTAGGCTCAGTGAACAAGCCTCCTCTGCAAGTATCATCTGCTTCTAAAACATTGATCAGATCCTCCAACTCTTTAACTGCACACTGGCGCACTTGATCCTTTAGTCCGTTTCCTGACATGTCCACCTTTTCTTCACAACTTATGTCTTATCATCAAAATATTTTCTTATCCCTGCTTTGTTATTTTGTTAAGTAATTTAATGTATATGTGTAGCCCAATATGAGAAAGGACATGTTTTCTTGAACTCGGTTCTAAGTAATCTGACCTGAGAAAAGTTTACAAAATACATTTTAATTGTATTAGATGCTTAGGCTATGAGGTTTTTTTTTATATTTGAAAAATAAGATTTCTTTACCATGAATATGGTACTTATGGAATAAAGTAAGTTAGGCCGATTTATATTTGTGACTAAAAGTGTTCTATTAACCATGAAGTGGCTCGATAAATCTAGTTGATCCTACCTGTCCGCCATAATACACTGTTTTATAGCTTAAAAAAATCATTACATTTTAATTTTTTAAACATTATTAGGTCTCATCGGGAATCACCTTTGTTATACATCTATTCATTATTTCCACACCTCCTGTAGGATGTGAGGTGAGGGTTAAATAATCGATTAAAGTCTTCGGATGTGTTATTGATAGATCTAGGATTGATTCAGATCACAGTCAGTAGCTTGTTAGGCAGGTCATCAAATAATAATAAATTGATATATAAATGTTGGGCAGAAGGGAAAAATCCCTTCTTAGCATGAACATTTATTTTGAGAAAAATGCCATTTAAAGTTTATCAATGAACAGAATGTAAAATAATGCGAACCAATTTTTTAAATAAATATAAAGTGTATATTTATACAATAACAAGTTAAAAAAATAATTTCAAAATAAAAATAACTAATTGAATGGGACCATTTAAACTTCAATAATGGGGTTATTCCTCACATGAGTGTGCTATCACCATACTGGATGATGAGGGTTTTCACCAAAAAAAAGGTGTGAAACTACACCTTAAAATCTAACAGATGGTACCATAAGTTAATTTTCTAACCAAAAATTGTATCTAACTATACGTTGATCAGAATTGGAAATTTTTATTTCATACATTACAAATAGCAAATCCGGCATTAACTTTTTTTCTTTCTGTATGTATGTCTGTCACCCTGGTCTGATTTTATAGACGCTTAACCTGCTGAACAAAATCCACTAATTTTTATGAAGTATATGGCGCATGCTATAGGCTTAATTTTTTTAAAAATATGTATTGAGTAGAAGCTGAGTTGTAAAGAATGCTGTAATTTTTATAACACGCTTTGAATATTATATAACTATCATGGTTATTGATTTTTATTTTAATTCCTTAATCTAGGTTCTGAGATCATAAGCAGCTTATTAAGATCTCTAATCATTCTTATGTTGGAATAAAGCAACAAATCTTTTGTCAGTTTTTAATTCACAAAATCAATACAGACTGTTTGTTGGCCTATATTCAAACTGATTGTCATTTTTATTTTTAGTTATAATTTACATCTCACTCTATTAAGACATTATTCAATAATAATAAAGTAATAATATAATATTGCTTCCGAGCTTACCAAAGGTAACGGAAGCTATGTGATCGTTCTGAAGAACGAAAATATTTTATGTATCAGATATCAAAACTTCTAAGACAGAAATCCGTTTCAGACATTAGGGATAATTCTTGGTTCCGCATCGGTCTGTCGCTCAATTTTTCCGAACCAACATATCTTAAAAACTACATGTCAGATTTTATTGAAATTTGTATGGTAGGTCATAATAAGCCCATTGTTGGTCCCATATAAGTTTCAACCTTCTGCTTATTTGTTCCTCTTCCATATGCGCACAAACATACATTTATTTACACCTATAGCTTCAAAAGTACTTATCTGATTTGTATGAAACTTTTATAGTTTATCGAAAGTAACCCACTGATCGGCTCAGATTTTTTTGAACCGTCTACGCTCTTTAACTTTTTCTATATTGATACTTAATTCAAGTTAAAAATCAAAACAATTTTGATTGATTAAACAAAAGGGAAACATAATTGACAATAATGGGTTGTAAAAGCTTAAAATCAATGAAGTACATAGGATGGGAGGAAGCTTTGTGTCAAACCAATTGGAAGTCAATTTTTTATTTTAACATATTATTAGTGATTGGATAAAATTTAAACTAAAAATGTTTTAAACCCTCAACTTGTTCATTACATCTCATTCTTACCTCTTGTAGTCATGAATAAATGTCTTCAGATTATCATCTTGTCTTGACTCCGTTACTTGTGATTTGCTGTTCGTACATCTAGTCTTGTTACTTGTGTTGGAAACATGCTGTCACATTAAGTCATCCCATATTTTATAAAAACACTTGTCATTTCTTATTTAAAAAAAACAACATTAAAATGGATTAGACTGTTAGATATCTATATCAAATAATACTCCTTGAGCAAAATTTATTAATTTAATTAAAAAAGTTATGATTAATAAGACCATTTAGGTTGTTCATAATTTAATATTCTAATTGCTTTTGATTTTATGAGGATAATGAATGAAGGGTCCTATGGAATATTCTAGTATGTAGTTGTCTAGGTAGGAAATGGTTCACAAATGTATGTATTTTAAGTAAATATTTTATAAATTCTGGTATAGTATTATTCCCCAGATACAGACGAAGCCACAGATATTGGTCTGAAATTAATTAAATAATTAACAAATTTTAAGCATTCATTTTTCAGAAAAACATAATAACTATTGATGAATAAGGATAGAAGAAGTTGGTCATTTCATATATTTAAGACCAACAATAGCTAGAAATGATTGGATGTTTAAGAGATCAAAAGAAGGATTGGATTGTGATGGAGAGCCTTCTACTGCAACCCACTACTTTTTTAATCTAAGGCCAGCATATCATAAAGCAAAACTCTAGAAAAGCGATTTGACGGTTACGAGACTTAGTGCTTAACAAGGAGACTAGACCTTCTTTTCCTAGGACTTTAGGAGGTAAGAGAGGTATCCACTTTTGCTGGTTAGTTTAAATTTTAGATTTAGGCGTAGAGAGGGGGGTGGACTGTAAGGATATATAATATATGTATATTGGTTCTTAAATAGATACAAGATAAAATGAAATATATAATAAAGATATATAAGTAAGCGGGTAAGAGTAGATCTAACCTGATACTGCAGCGGTGAGTCGGGTGTCCGGGGTGAACTTGAAATATGCCAGGTTTGAGGTAAGCACATTAAATAAATAAATTATAATGAATTATTTTGCGGGTTATTAAAAGCGGGTGGCTTAGCGGGTTAACAATTGTGGTGGTACGGCACACGATCCGACTTTGCCAACGTCTGGAAGCGGAAGGGGTGAAGGTATAGATGCTCCTGTCATATAGCCGAGCCGTGCTTCACAGTTCCTCCACTAGGTAGCAGCACGCACCAGACCTGGGCTGAGTAGAAGGAACATCCAGCTTTACACACTTACTTTTATAGAATATTATTTAAATAGGTTATAAGAAAAGATAGAATAATAGCAGATATAAGATAAATATTGTCCATAGACAATTTGAGAAGCAAAGAGTGGCAGTAAGATCATTGAAAATTGAAAGAAAGTGAAGGAAAGCTAATGCATGGATATGGCTTTTATACAAACTTGGAAGGCTTAGGAAAAGAGGTGATAGAAAGAAAGTGGAGATGGAGAAGACACATTATTACAGGTGTAGAAGGTAAGTTGGATGGTAGGTGGACAAAAAAAAAAAAAAAAATGATAGATTGGACACCTATAAATAAAAAAGGTTGACCCAAAACGATATGGGATGCGTAGATGTGATAGAGGCTGGCAAAATTGATAAATACATTTAAAACCTTGAAAAACGTGAAAAAAGGAATCTCAAAAACCGTTACAACGATTTGGATTAAAAGATTATAAAATGTAGTCCATTTAAATACGAAACTAACCATGTAGTTTTCCTGGGTAAAATTTAGTTTTTTTTTTTTTCTTCTTTTTGGGTTTTAGTCCCGATCAACTGCCAGGGTTATACAGGACGGGGGTTATCCAGCCACTTTACTCATCTAATCGATGAGATCATTAGTGTGAATTTAGTTATTGAATAATAATTATAATAATCATTTAGTTATTGGAAAAATTTCTATGAATGTGGACAGTGGGAGGCCGAGTTCGATTCCCAGTTGGAGAAGAGTTATTTGTAAGGTAAATTTTGATATAATGTTGAATTATAGTAAAATGTAATCGAATAAATATTGAAACAACGAACAAATGGAAAACACTGGACCAAGTAATGATTTACTTAGGTATGAGAAAATTTTCCTTATTGAGGGAGAATGACAGCCATCTTGAATTTTCAAAAAAAAAAAAAAAACAGGTATATATATTTTACATAATAAAAATTATTGGAATATTAAATTTAGATGAAACTTAGTACAGAGGTAAAGTATTAACATGGAGGTGAATTGATATAATTTTTCTGCAACCCAAAATGGCGGTCATTTTGAATGTTCAAAAAATCATAGGAACAAGTTTTCTTTTGTCCAGTTCTTTTTTTTAATTATTTCTTACTTCACACTTCACGTGTAATAATTCTGCAATGAATGGTACTTTCGAGAATCGCATGACCTGAATGTCGGTGGGGTTAGGCTAATATATTCCAATCAGCTCGTTACAATTTATAAATTTGAGAGATTATGTCCCTTTGCCAAAACCGTATATTCGAGATGGCTAGTTTTTATAGGTCCCGCCAACTTTTCTTAGCCCCTCCCTAAATAGTACTACTGCAGTTTCACCCACTGCTTGCGAAGACAGCGACCAGCTAGTTTCTGATAAATAGCAAATTTGGACCTTTCTGTTTGATTTGTCACACTTGAGCGTCGTTAGTGTTCTAATTCTAATCTATGTTTATATATAATCAAGAATCAAGTAATAAGGTTAATTGAACCTTAATTTAAGATTAATACGATATTTGGTGATGGGTAAAACCAACACCCAACAAATAATTTCTCTTAACGAACCCGCAGAACACAACGAAAAATTAAGTTAATCTGGGTTCCAAACCCCCCTAAACTTGATATCAGAGAAGAGTCGTTGAACTTCGAACTTTTAAAAATGTATTTTTGTCTGAAGTCTGAAGTGTTTTCACTTTTTTCACGTGTGTGATTCACTATTTACTTGACTTGGTTATCGTTACAAAAACTGTTAAAACAGGAGAATCGAGGCTGTCACCAATTTAATTCAGTTGTGTTATGCAGAGGTTTTTACCTTTCCGCAAAATGACAGCTTATTATTTCTCGATTAATTTGGTGCAGTTTTTGCAATATTACATCGCGGCACCGGCTGCTATTATTCTTCTGCCCCTTTTATTTAAAAACTATGTCAGTTCTTGGTTGAATCGCAACAAACTCCAAGGAAAAGTGAGCTATTTGTTGTTATAATTTTCATATTGACGGTAAACTTTGAATGAGTAGTACTTTCAGTAAGCCGGGCATAGTTTTTTTTTTTTTTAAAAAAAAAGAAGTACATCAAATAAAGTTTACAGTTTTAAGTTACTCTGTTATTTCCCTATTATAGTGGATATTTTGATTTTGGTAAAATAGCCTGATGATTTCTCTGTATTATCTGGTAGGAATATTTAATTCAGAACTAAATAGTTATAATATTGGTTAAATTAGCAAAGACGAAGAACTAGAGCCTGTGTTTTGAAGAGTAGGTGGGGTCTTGAGCTCTAATTGGCTCTCCTTTCCCTCGTTTTCTAAAGTTAGAAGTACAGTAGAGTCTCGTTTATCCGGACCCCGCTAGTCCGGACATCCGTATAATCCGGACGGGCCAAAAACTATGTACAAATTGGAACCAGGGCCTGTTAAGATTTGTTAATTGTTAAGATAATTGATGTTTCTGCTTTTATTGTCTATTAAAATGTATAAAATTGTTCCTAGTATAGTTTATAGGTGTATATTCAAACAGTCTAACACGAGGAATACCCGGTATTTTGTTAAAAATTAACAGATTTAAGAATAAGTAAGAACATCGATAAATCTGTTTCGATTCCATAGAAATGTTGGGCGGAAGATATAAAGGAAGTGTATTCCAGGAAGTACAATTATATGTGACTGAGATGGGGAAGGGTTTTAAGAAACATGTAGAGGCGGCTCAACCCAGTTCCATGAAATTTTGCCAAGCCAACAATGTCTAATGTCTCAAGTTTTTGTGAAATAATTATCACTCCTCGAATTTCATATCGGAACTCAGCCTGTTTCTCAGGAAGTCCCTTCTATACCTGCCACCTGCGTACATGACATGACTGGTGACAGAACTGCTCTTAACTAAAATAGTGGACCTACGTTGTACAAGCATGTTTTGGAGACTAGTAGAAGTAATTTTTACGATAAAAACCTCGATTTTAATAGTTTTACTCTACTAAAGCTTGTTCTGCAGACACATTAAAAATGATTCCGTTTAATCCGGACTGGGTTCGGTCCCGTTAAACCTGGATTAGCGAGACTCTACTATAGTCAAAAGTTGTTTGCATGCGTCAGACACTGTGACTATCATCAAGCTAGAATTTGGTGTATAAGTTAATCTTTTGGTGCCTTTTAAGAGTTTGTGGCCGGCTAAGGTCGTCTTTGGGATATAGCTTAGCAGTAGGCACTTAAAAAAAAATCAGTGGAAAGGTGCCATGTACCCATTTTGGTGGACAATGTGATTTTCATGATCCTGAGTACAAAATTAAACTCATGCCATTATGTTTCGTAAATCTGACAGAGCTGGAAAATAAAAAAATAATGGGAGGGGAGCCAATGAGAGCTCGAGATTTTGGCGGGTAGTAGATTGGGCTAACTAGGCAAACAAAAATATCTCTGGATAACCTGACCTCCTAGGGGCTTTATTTTTTCTCTCACTTAGATTGGCCAATCTGAGCTGTCAGATTTACAAAACCTAATGGCATAAATATAGTTAGTTGACCAAAAGTCAAGTTTGATTTGGAGTAATATTTTAATAACCAGCCTATCATGTGACAAACTAAGTTCAACTTTATTTTTGGTCTACTAACTAATTCTGTACTCATGATCGTGGAAATCACATTGTCCACCAAAATGGGTAGGTCATAGCAGCTCTCCACCGGTTTTTTTTTTTTTTTTTTTAAATACCTATTGCCAAGCTATGTCCCGCATACCAACTTAAATGACCACATATTCTTAAAAGGAACCAAAATATTAACACATATATAAAATTCTAGCTTGATGTTAGTGTTAGTTAGACACTCTTTTGCACAGTATCTCCTAGACTAAAAGGAATATTATAACTTATATACCCAAGAGTTATTACCCTTTGTCACAATTGTTATAAGAATAGAATAAAATTGTGAGTTGTGGGCTTACGAACTGTAAAGTTCTTTCCCTCTCTTAATTTAATATTCTGTTAATCTGCAGAACAGAGGACTTCTACTCATAAAAGAGATTGTATTTGTTTGTCTAAAGAACTGTTAGACAGGGAGACTCCATTCCTACTGTATATTATATAAGTGTTAATATCCCTTTGCCTAAACAGTTCATGAAACTAAGGGATGATATCACTTAAAACATCTTCTGTTCTGCAGATTTACCATATGTTCTGACTGAGGTCCTTAAGAGAAAATTGTGATACTACCATACTATAAGTCTGGCTTTAATTCTCAGAGATAATTCTGTAATCTTATTAAAAAAAATATATATGTGTATCTCTAATACTGATCCTCTGTCCAGTATTAACACATTACTATTGGGTGACAATGATATTAGAGGTAGCAAAAATAACTTTAAAATAATAAAATAAATCTAGATCTTCCTGCCTCTCAGTTTTAGACGCAAATAACTCTAATCATGAGCAAACTCCCTAGAGAAAAATCCCTCTAATGGGTTCAAAATATCGGAGATAACAATATCTTTGACGTGAGCCTCCTCCGAAAGATCTAGATTTATTTACGCTATACAATAAAACAAATACGAAGTTAAATTAAGAAATAAACATATATGCATTGTGATATTTCTTAAAGGTGGTGTTGATTACTGGAGCCAGTTCTGGTTTAGGGGAGGCCTTAGCTAACGAATTATTCAAGAAAGGTTGCAAATTAATTCTGGCTGCTAGGAGATTGGACCAGCTTGAGAGAGTTAAAGCACACCTCCTATCTCTAGACTGTGTAAGTTCGATATAGTCACATATGTTTTCTACCCTGATCTTTACCTGTTCCCTCTGTAAAGAATATGTGTGAGAAGCAAGGAGGGAAGCATAGAGTTTCCGGAGTATTCCACTAGTTCAATGGATTGCTGTCATATAAAAAAATATATTTATGAGCTATGTGACGAATCTACAAACTTGTAAAAGGAGTATTTAAAATGTATAAGGTTTTTTAAAAGCAGATCATTTCATCTGCTCTTCTTCAATCTTTTAATAATGGCTTTAAACTTATTTAAAATTGAGTGACAATTTATTTAGTATTAAGAGCGTTTATTACATTTTTTATCGATAAATATTTAAAGCATACTATTATTATATATGACACTAACATGTATAATCATATACACTGTGGTTGTTACAGGAAAATCTATATTATTATGGCTCAAGTCAAGGAAACAATTTATATAAATAATTATATTAATAATTATTATATAAATTATTTATATAAATAATATTTTCATAGGATGCTGAGACACATGTACCTGAAATAATACAACTGGATGTATCACAGCTTGGAACACTTCCAGCTAAGGCAGAAGAAATCTTGAAACTCTTCGGCAGGCTGGATGTGCTTCTGAATAATGCGGGGATCTCTTTCAGGGGTCGAGTCGATGAAACATCTATGGATGTACATCAGAGAGTTATGATGGTTAACTACTTCGGCCAAATAGGCCTTACTAAGGGTACTATTCTTGTATAAACGCTTTTTTGTTAAAATATTATAATTTTTTCTCTCTTCTAGAACTAGATTAACAATGGTAAGACAAAATTATAAATAATAATATAAATGACATGGCTTGTAACATAAAGCCCTAGAGTACCACTAGTGGCTTGCAGAGACTGAAAGAATAGTTATTTATGTCACTAGGCAGCAAAGTGGAATTTTGCTGACAAGTTTTTTAAGTTCTAGTTCCAAGCCGAAGGCGAGGATAAACTAAACAAATTTACTGCTGAGGCGAAGCCGAGGCAGGAAAACATTAATTACCTGCTGAGGTGTAACCGAAGCAGGTAATCTTTAAACGAGTCAGGAATGTTTCCTTTGCTGCATAGTTATATACAATATTTTATCTACTAACGGCAGAAAAATTACACTAAAGATTTTAGTACCTGATTTAGAGGGCAATAAACTTTCCTTGTATGATGTTGCAATATTTGCAATTTCGGGTGGTGTGTTATCAAACAAGTCTTCAACGACTTGCACAACATTATCATCCATATTTTTATTTAAACTTCAAAAACCTAATTAACAAATTTATCAAAATAGTAACAGAAAACTATTAAATTATCTTTTTTTGATAGATAAAAGATTTAAAGCAATGAAAGTTGTAAAAATCGAATTGATGACTCGAAAGTTTGAGTAAGTGTAATGACTCGAAAGTTAAAACAAAACAATCAGTGTTGCCACTTTTTTTTATTAAGAGCTGTTTTTTATCTCAATTTTTTTGCGATTTTTTAAAAATAATCACTGTACATAATAATATTAGTTTTAATATTTTAATTTTTAAAGGTATTTTCAAAAAACATATAAATATTTAGCAGAATATTACGCTTAAATATACAAAAATGAACCATGTGGGAGAGTTCATAACCTAAGATGTAGTAAATTTTTCTTAAAATTTGGCAGCCTGTTTTTTATTTTGCTGATACTTTGCTGCGTGTTTTTTTGACTTGTTACAAAAGAATCAAGAAAAATTACATTTTGCAGATTGAAAACAGTACAACAATGCCTAATTTTGCTGCCGTGAGTAGATAAAGTACCTTTGACTAGTAACAGCAAAAGTACCAGTTGATAAACTAGTTACAGAAGAATAAAGAATTAATTCTATAAAAAAAAAAAATGTTTGAACTTTTTGAAATTTTTTTTCTTAATGTGATATGAGGGTTTGTTTATGGTGGTTTTTTTATCATCTTTCTTCATGATTATGTAGATAGATACATTTATTATGATTTTACAGGACATTATATGTATGACTATTTATATTTAAATATTATGAATAAATAATGATGTATTACATTATTTTTTTATTGTTACAGCCCTCTTACCATCCATGGTGGCTCAGAAAAGTGGACATATTGTAATGATCAATAGTGTTCAAGGAAAAGTTGGCTTACCCTTCAGGTAATTTCTATAATCCTAGTTTAGTTTTGTTGCGAATTATTTTATTTTATTCATTTATGTCCTGATTGTTAACAATATTGGATTAATTAAGAATTGAGAGATCTGAAACTGGAACAATGTAATAAATTTTAACCTTTGCCAATCACTGTTCAAGTATTTAGTGAAATATAGGGTGTTTCATAAAGTGCGGAGGTTTTTAATTGGTGAGGAGGGGATGTGGCATTGTTTTGTATGAAGGTTCTCATAATTTTCATTATCACTTACCATTTTTATTATTCAAATATTTGTTATTTTTTCTTTAGTCGCCAAAGAGCGGTCCACTAATGGGCAATGCACAAAATCTTAAAAATTTAAACAAAAACGGGGAGGGCAATACAGAGACTTCTATCCATAAACTTTGTGCGAGCCTTGATGGATAATTAAAAAGACAGTTAAGCAAGAAAGTGGGAACGTCGAAGAAAGTAGGGTGTGCTCGGAAGGTGTGGCCTGACAGTTGTGTGATGACTGTGAATAAGGAGACAATAAAAGTTCGTAATATAAAATACCTTACCTGTCAAAGCACCTTAAATCTTTTGAAAATATTATTTTACAGAAGTCATAAAATTAGAATTAACTCTTGACAGCATGTGAAAGTCGAAAAACTAAGTTGGGGAGCCGAGAGCTCGGGTTTTTAAAATGTTGATCTGTAGAAGAGAGTACGCTCTTTTGTCTTTAAAGTTTGTTCTACAAAGAGTCCAGGAGATAGTGTGCAAAAATGTGTCTGACTGACATCAAGCGAGAATTTTGTGTATAGTATAAAATTTTTGTGCTTTTTAACAATATGTGGTTAGTTAAGTTGTTATGCTGGACATAGCTTAGCAATAGGATTGATTTGAAAAAAAAAATTGGTGGAGAGCTGCTATGTTCTGCCCAATTTGGTGTACTATGTGATTTGCATGATCATTAGTACAGAATTAGTTAGTAGACCAAAAATCAAGTTGATATAGTTTGTCACATGATAAGCTGGTTATTCAAATATTACTCCTACCACATACTCTTAAAAGCCACCAAAAGATTAACTTACACACCAAATTCTAGCTTGATGATAGTCACAGTGTCTGTCTAGCATGCAAAAAACTTTTGACTACTTCTAACTTTTGAAAACGTGGGAAAGGAGAGCCAATTAGAGCTTAAGGCCCCACCCACTCTTAAAAAAACAGGCTCTTGTTCTTCAAGTCTTGGCTAGTTTAACCAATATCATAACTATTTAGTTCTGAATTAAATATTCCTCCCAGATAATACAGAGAAATCATCAGGTTATTTTATCATAATCAAAATATTCACTATAATAGGGAAATAACAGTGAGTATAACATCTTTCACATGATCATCAACTGTACACTTTACTTGATATACTTCTTTTTTTTTTTTTTTTTTTTTTTAAAAAAAACTATTCCCGGCTTATTGTAAGTACTATTCATCCAGAGTTTATCGTCAATATGAAAATTATAACAACAAATAGCTCACTTTTCCTTGGAGTTTGTTGCGATTCAACCAAGAACTGACATAGCTTTTGAAGAAAAGGGGCAGAAGAATAATAGCAGCCGGTGCCGCGATGTAATATTGCAAAAACTGCACCAAATCAATCAAGAAATAATAAGCTGTCATTTAAAAAACCTCTGCATAACACAACTGAATTAAATTGGTGACAGCCTCGATTCTCCTGTTTTAACAGTTTCAATAATAAAGTCAAGTAAATAAGTTCGTCTTCGGGACATAGCTTTGGAATAGGCATTTGAAAAAAAAGCAAATCAGTGGAGAGCAGCCATGTCCCACTTATTTTGGTGGACAAAGTGTTTTTCATGATCTTGAGTACAAAATTAGTTACTTTTGTAAAATTAGTAATTACTTTGTGCAAGCCTTGATGGATAATTGAAAAGACAGTTAAGCAAGAAAGTGAAAACGTCAAAGAAAGTAGGGTGTGCTCAGAAGGTGTGGCCTGACAGTTAAGTGAGATGACAGTTAATCGGGAGACAATCTAAGTTCCACTGTATATAGAAGGGAAAAAACAATAATTTGTATTTTTTATGTTAATTTATTGCATTTTTTGAGCCCCCTTAAGTAGTAATAAAATTGTGTTTAAAATATCTAACCTTAATGGAATTTGTTGTGCTCATATTTCTGTCTTTGCAGATCTGCTTATGCAGCATCCAAGCATGCTCTCCAAGCATATTCCGACTGCTTGAGAGCCGAGATTGCCAAAAGTGGAATCCTTGTGACAGTTATCAACCCTGGCTATATTAACACTTCTATTTCGATCAATGCTCTCACCTCTACTGGCTCCCAGTATGCTAGTAAGTAGTCTTATTTTGAAACTATATTATTTTAAAAAAAATTCTATTAACAACCTACTTGAGAAAAAAAAAAATTGTCTCTACCAGCTAAAAGTGAAGAAGCATCACTACCTGCAGAAGTTAAAATGATCAGATATTCTGAAAATAAAAATCTAAGGAATGTATACCATTTATTTTTAAAGAATGTTTACTCAATTCTTATTAGGACACCTCTTTTTTTCTCTCTCTTTCTTTAAGGTCTATAGACAAAACCGAGAACTCTTATAATTTCCTCCTGTCTGTCTGCCCTTAACGCACCTGATCTCCAAAAGTACCCAACACAAAAATGTTAAGTTATGTTATGTGTAATAACCCTAACTCAGGTAAAATACTGGGACGCCCCAAAAATTCATTTTTCAAAAACAAAGGGTTGCAATTTTTTTTAACAAAAATGAGTTGCGTGGGGGTGGAAAATGAAAGAGGAGGACGCCCGAGTACAAATATATATTTGGTTTCGTTCTTTTAGTTACTTACGTAGAGGTAAGTAAGTAAGTAGAGGTAGACCAAAAAGTTTTCCACCCTCTCCTGTCCATGGACAAGGTGCGGGCACGTTGTAAGGACCTTCCTCTTTCAGCCAGGGAGGAAGTGATGTTGTCCATCCAGGCTGTCCTCTTTCTCCCTCTGGGCCTTCTCCCCTCACACCTGGCTTCAAGGGCTCTTCGGGGAAGCCTTTCAGTGCTCATCCTTATCATGTGTCTGAACCATCACAGTTGAGAGTTTTCAACTGTCAGCGTTGTGGGCTGTATGTTCTTCTTATACCAATTTATATTTGTGACACATGTCCTTAAAAATTGATTTTATCAAAATTTATTTTAAAAAATCGTTGAAGTGTACTTGAAATGTTTAAAGCAATTAGGTTATAAGCAGCACAGCAGCGTAACGGGCAGTTAAGTTGTACTTACACCTTAATTTCTCTAAACATGTCAAGTACACGACATGTTCAACGATTTTTATAAATTAATTTTGGAAATGGGTCATTCTTTTTTAATCAGCCTATATTATTTGCTTATATCTTTATATATCTAGCATCTTTTATGATATCTCTCTCTTTTAAATCAAATTATAATTATTAACCACTACGGGAAACAACCAGAGAAAAATACACTCCAGCGCTGGAGTGTATTTTTCTCTGGTTGTTTCCCGTAGTTGTTAATAATTATAATTTGATTTAAAATAAAATTTTATCTTTCCGTAGTATGAATACTACCAAAATCGTAAGATATCTCTCTCTTGATTTTATATTTTACTATTATTAAAATATAATTTTGTTAATTGTAGAGTTGGACGAGGCAACTGCTAAAGGCTACACCCCAACTGAAGCAGCCAACATGACTATAACTGCTGTGTCGGATGAAGAGAAAGAAATAGTAATAGCTCCGGTGCTTCACAAAATAGCTATAGCATCTAGATTTTTATTGCCTGAAGTCTTCTTCTACGCAATGCAGAGGAGAGCTGCTAAAGAAAAATAATAAATTCCTTAAAATAAGTTTATTTTTAAAGATAAAAATGATTCTGTTATGATAATAAGGAACTTATTTGAGGGATAATGCACTCTGGTTAAAGCCAGGTGAATAAATAATCGATTCTTTTAATCCTTTTTCATAAACTTATGACTGGTTTAAATTTCGACAGACAAACACCGGTAAAATAAAGTAAAAAAAAAAAAACTTTTATATTTTGTTGATTATATTTTGGTCATTATGATAATTATTAGGTTTATAAATATGATTTAGATTGTCCAAAGTAGGGTGACCATGCGTCCCTTTATATTAAGCTTTTGAAGGCGTCCCATCAGTTTCCAAAAATGTCCCGTTTTTTGGAAAATGGGACATTTTCCAGAATGTCTGGGTAAATGGAAAACATGTCCCATACTTAACGAGTTGTAGAAGTTTTTAATCTTAGAAATATGTTATATATCAATGGTTTGCTTCTCCTATATGTGATGATATTTATTCATCATCAGTTTGAAAAGGAAAAAAAACACTAGATCTTCATACAAAGCATTTGTTATATATAGATCTTAGCATATTTTTATAGTCATTGTTAAACATTTTATTTCCAATTCACTGTTACAGTCACATTATTTATTTAATTTTATTTATTTATCGTAAGTGTTGTCAATGTTATTTTTATATTAATGTTATATTGTTTGAACGAATTTCAATTTTATATTGTAATGACAAATATTAACTTCTTTTTGACTCTCTCCAATGGAGGCACAATTTTAAATTGTATTACCGACTACAAGCTGGATTTGTAAGTAAATCATCATTTAATGAGTATAAAAGTTTTTATTAAGAATTTGATTAAAATCTGGTTTTTTGGTTTAATTTATGTGCGACCCAGATTTTGTTAAAAAATATTAAAAAGGAACTGATATTACAAATAGAAAATATTACTAGAATTCCATAACTAATTGTATTTTTATTCTTATTTTGTAGCTATTGAAAAAGTTTGTAATGACTGAAGATGATTTTAAAATAAAGTCGAAACGTCTCATAATGTTTGTGTGATTTACGCATTATTTCTACACCTCTACAGCCATCAAATTATTATCTTCACAAATTATTTCTCAAAAATGGATATAACTAGTTTTCCTGGGAAAAATCTAGTCCCTGGGAAAATATCTATAATTACAAAGGGTGAGAGGTTGGGTTAAATTTCCCGCTGAGAAGGAATAATTTTTCCATTATTTTTTTTATTTTATACAATGATTAGTAATAATTACATGTAACCATGAAAACCCGAAACAATTAACAAATGGAAAACACTGGACAAAATAATTATGTACTCATATAGGAGAATGTTTAGTGTGAGTTGTATTGGACAGATTTTTTACACTTAAAATGATCATAAAGGCGGAGATACACATGCCTGTAGCTTGAACAAAAACATGCCACCTACTTGCACGTGTATATGTTAAATGGCATGCCAGTAGCTGGCAAGCAAGCAGATTGCACGAGATTTGATTTTTTGGCATGCAACGAGCAAGTGGTGGGGTGGGGGCTACAAACCGCATGCCAAAAGGAATGTGTAAACGCATGTGACAGCTACAAGGGCGGTCATTCCAGTAGCTGGCTGCCACCGATTGAGGACATAAACATCGCGTTATTTATTTATTGTTTTGTTTTGTGTGTTAATAGAATTTATGACAGTTCTTAAAAAAACTTCTGAGTTTGTGTTTAAATAATGCCATGAATCAGCTTGCATGCAATTTTACTTGCAAATGCATCTTCAGTTTGCCATTTAGGCATTGCACAATGCAGGTTGCATGTAATTTTACTTGCTAATGAATAAATAAAAATCTTTAGCATGCCAGTTACTGGCAAATACCTTCTTTTGGCATGCAAGCTACTTCCCCAATTTGACGGCATGTGTATCTTCGCCTTAATGGCCAAAATGTAACCTCAACTGATATTCATCAAATGTACCAATTTTTGATTGTTAACTGATAAATGCTGAACTAATTTAATTTAAAAAAGTGATTATTTTTAATATTTATAATATGAATTAAGTATGACAAATGAATCTTTAAAATTTGAAAACTTAAGTTACTCACATACAGATTTATTTATGTGATAAATAAATTTTAATCATACAGACTTGTGATAAGATTTTAAACTTTTTGTACTTATTAATTAAAAGTAATTCTTTAAAGTATTAATACAATAAATCATGGAACGAAATAATAAAAATAAATTATAAGGTTAAAGTCTTTTATTAACTTAAATTATTAATTATATTTAATTTTTGAAAATGAAGATATTTAATTTTTAATTTAATATTTAATTTTTTTAGCATTTTTATTAAATAATTGACTTTCTGATATTTTAAATTATTATTTCTAGTTATTAAGATTAAGTTACACTCTAAAGCAGGGGTCTCTGATTCATTTTCATGAAAGGCTTTTGAGATGTGAAAGAAGTAACCATAAAGAAAATATACAAAATCTACACCAAGTTTAGTCTCTTGAGGATACCAAGTCAAACACCCTTACAGTAGAGCGCCATCTTTGCCTCTTAATGACCTTTTTTTGACACTCTTTAATTCTTTAGTTATAATATATATACATATAATACATGTTTCTTATTATCATTTAACCAAATATAATCTTTTTGGGTACTTAACTTTATATATTCATGTTCGTCTAAAAAAAACTTTTTGTGTAAAACTATTTACACTTCTAAGTGTGTAACACTTTAGCTAAGTAGCAAACGAGTGGAGTAATTACCTAAAACCTAGTACTACCAATGTCCTAAAACTTATGTTCCAAACTTTATTTGCACAATTTATGCATTTATAATCTAGTCATAAAATCCATGGACCTAGAACAGAATTTAAAAGTAATACTATGACTAAAAACTAGTTTCGTCCAACATCCTTCTAATAAATTATATGCTTCTCCTTATAATGTTGCCAACACTTGCTCTTTAATATTCCCTGTCTGAAATCTTTCCATATTAATATTTATGTAAATAAGTAATCCATTTATTGAAATTATTTACATTTTAAAAATAATAATTCATTTTAAAAACAAAATTCAATATCCCAAATCAGCTGGTGTCTCTGGATAGATTTATATAAGTGTAATTAATTATATTTGTGTAATCGTTATGAATAAATGATTATATATTTAAGTACAGTAGAACCCAGGAACTTTTAGAGCAAAAGAAAGGTGGGACATTATACACTGACGGCTTGACAATATTTTGAGCCACTCTAAACTCTAAACCCTCTCCCACTCTGTCGTATACAGGGTGATTTATTTTTAATGTAAAACAAATTAGATAGAGTATCCTAAACCATATGGCTGCTATAGCCACTTTCAATTGTTTTTAAAAAACATTACAACTTTTTAAAGAAAAACATTCATATATTCTTTTATATTTAAGCTAGAAAAATAACAGACATACCATTTAAAAGGGCATCAAACTTTCTTCAAACTTGCCTACACACTCATTCCTGTAGGTCTATTTACAGGGCCGGCCCGAGGGCCGTGCAAGCCGTGCAACCGCACAGGGCGCTGGATTGGCAGGGGCGCCAATGTGGCAAAAATAAAAAAAAAATAGCACTTAGTTTTTTAATAGAACAAAAAAAAAACAACCTCACAACTCAAACATTATTGAATAAAAGAATTCGTCAGTAATCACAACAGGTCTTATTAGAATAAATGAAAATAATGAATTATTTATACTTAATAACTCTATACGATATAAATATTAGATTAGTAAGAACTGTTTAAGACGGAACCACTAAGTCATTTTGTTGTTTTCGAGTTTGAAATAAAACGAATAAAAAATAAATAAATCGGAGGGGTGTGTGGTGAGGGAGATAAGAGGGATGAATATGCAGATCTATACATGAGAGAGAGAATAGAAGTTAATAAATAAGTGAGGAGGAAAGAGTGCAGTATCGACTTCTACTAGATAGAGAGTGATAGGAATACTTTGTCTAAAGATAGTAGGGACACCTGGATTTGTTATCTACTTAAGATAAACATCAGGCCAGATAAGATTAAATCAAACCCTTTTAAAATCTTTTTAATTTTTGTTCAGTTTTATTTAACTAGACCTCCCTGCTTTTTAGTGTCATATTAAATCATATATTACGCAGAAAGTGAACCTCCGAAGTGGACCTTTTTCCCCTCTTTCCTCATCCAAAATCTCGGAACCCCCCCTTAGGACCTCTTTATGTCTTTATGATCCAGATCCCACATTTACTCCAAGTTCTTCAAGCACTTCTGCAAAAATTTTTAATTCAAACAACAGCAGACGAGGTAAATTTTAACACAAATTTTGACAAAATGGCGTTAAAAATTAAACAATTTTCCTAAGTGCTATAGTAATTTTTCTATACTAGTTTTGAAATCTACTCTTTAATTTTAATACCTTTCATTTGATATCCCACTCAAAATTTAAAAAAAAATGTTCACGGGACTTGAATTATCCACCATTTTGGATTTGAACGGCTTAAGATTTTGAGTTCGCTATACTTTTCCTGTATGCGCGTCAAAAAAATATTGAATACGGCGAAAGTTTCATGTTCTTATCTCTTTTGATTCAAAAGTTATTGGGGGGGGGGGGGCGCCAAAATGGCAACTCGCACGGGTGAAAATTTACGCTCGGGCCGGCCCTGTCTATTTAACCAGGAGTTCTTGTAAAATTAGAAACAATTTAAAAAAAAAACAAAAAAACATGGTAAGAACGAGGTCCTCCATAACTTCCTTATTTTTATAAGCTTTTTTTCATTAAAAATAAATCACCCTTTATTATAATGGATTTCCACAAATACACTACCTTTATACCTTCCCCCCTACGTCTCTATGGAACTGATGTTCTAACTTAATCATAATTATTCTAAATCTCTTTTTTTTTTATAGAAATACAGGGTATTCCTTGTGCTGGAATGTAGGAACATTCATTAACAATTCAGAAATCCAAACCGGCCCTGGAGTTTAAATTTCCGGAGTTCTACGATATATTTTTTTCTCTCTCTCTCTATCTTAGTAAAGGTGCAAATGAAAATTGTAACTTATCTCTTTTAAATGTAATGAAGGTTCCTTTTAGGGTAATATTATAAATCAATTTTTTTTTTTTAAATCAAATTGTTTTAGTGGCAACGTTTCCAATGGCCATTTTCAAGCCTAGAATTTTTTTTATAAAATTAGATGGAAGTCGTAACAAGTTAACCCATTCAATGCGGGTGGATCCATGCCGTGCTAACGCGCCTGGCGGGTGGATTCACATTGGATCCAAGCCCTCCCTTTCAGCCCTTTGTAGCTCTATTCTCCATGCCTTGAGTAGAACCATCTTGCAAGGCTCTTGCAGGCCCGCTCACATTTGTATCCACAGTGGGTCCAAACTTTTTTTTTTATTTATTTTTAAATTAACTTTTAAAATCGTTTAGATATATACAGTCACTAAGGTAGGTTCATAAATTGAATTACCCATTGAATGGGCTAACTACAATATTTACTTGACTCATCTAGACTACAATACCTGTAATGTGATTTAGTGAGGATCGTTTCATGTTGTGAAAATTAGTGAAACAAATGTTTGACAAAGGAATGATTCCATTCCAAGTTTGTTTTATACAAAGGGTACAATTTGTTAATTACAAAGGGTATTAGTAGGGGGCCTGGGTGGCTCGGAGGCTAGAGCGCTTTCCTTGCGATAAGCAAGCTAAGCAGCCTCGAGCAGGGTCAGAAGATGGATGGGTGACCGCTTCTGACCACAGCTCTGGGTTCGATTCCCGGACCGGAGCCCCTGCTCAAGGTCCACGCAGCATTGTTCAAACAAATGGGAAGCTCCTCGAAAGAGTGGCGCCACCAGGTTTCGGCCTGGAAACCATGATGATGACACTCTTGGTTGTAATACAACTAGGAGGGGAGTTAGTTAACGACCATATCTTCACACGAGTGTGAAGATTTTGTTTAACCCGGGTTTGTTCAATAAACCCACCAAGTGGCCTGCGTCTTCGGGTATAAAAGCCGTAGGATATGAGAACTCCCTGAGTTCTCAAAATTCTATCAAATTCAAACATTTATAGCATACGTTTCCACAGCCAGAGTCTCATAAATCTAGATCTTATGGAGGAGAATGCGTCAGAGATTTTGATAATCCCGACATTTCAATCCTATTACAGGGATCAATCTCAAGGGTGTTGCTCATGCAACTGACTCCCTTCAGAATCCCAGTAATAATGGATTCAATCAAAACCTCAGAATTCATGAAATCTCTGATGCAGTCTGCTTCAGAAGATTTAGGAATTGTCTAATATTAGACTATTGGCTGCAGAAATAGAAAATGTAATGTTAACATTTTTATAAAAATGATTAATTTAAAACCAAACAAAAATCTTTTTATATTTCTGAAATAAAAAAAAAAAATAAATTAAAAAAAAGAATAACTTTTTGTTTTGTTTAACATCGAAATCATAAATTATTTAATTGGCAGACTTTTTCTTATGAGTCTACAAAAGAAAAAAAAATCAGTGAGAAAAAGAACAACAGTAATAAACATAAATAAATATAAAAAATATTGTTCTTTTACTTTTTAATTCTAATGGGGGGAAAATACAAAATAAAATGTTGCCAACAATATTACAATATTTACCAATAAATTCTCTTTTTTTTTGACCTGTTTAAAAAATAAATTAAGTCCCATCAACAGGAATGTGAAAAACTAGATTATCTTTTTTTATAATTTTTTTTACATAATTCAAAATGCCTAATACATAATTATAATAAAAAAATATACAAAATAATAATAACAAGAAATAGGATACTAACAGGATAAACAG
Organism: Gerris lacustris; assembly: GCA_951217055.1. Classification (NCBI taxonomy): domain Eukaryota; kingdom Metazoa; phylum Arthropoda; class Insecta; order Hemiptera; family Gerridae; genus Gerris; species Gerris lacustris. The sequence goes on from OX578277.1 coordinate 89,505,957, forward strand.
TGCCCTGGTCAACACAACAATTTTTTAACATCTTACATAAATTTCCTCTTTTTTTAAAAAATAAAACATTTATTTTTATACATTTAAAAAATATAATATTAAATCGACCGTAATTTTCAAAATATATATTTTTTTTTTATTATTAAAAATAATTGAGCCTACTATTAAATGAATTTAAAAAAAACTTTTTTTAACTTTGGAATTGAATTATTTATGACAGTGGTTTGTAAAATCAACAATTAATTGATTTTAAGTCCATTGTCTTTTAATACTAAATTTGGGGATTATTTTTGTGCTCCCTCGTGAATAAGTGATTAAATTATTCTTTGTTTATTATTATTTCCTATTATTAATTAACCTGAAACAAACTGAATTTTCATGTATAAACCATTAAGCCACATCAATTCTTTAACAGTTTAAACCCTTTAAATCATGATCTCTAACAAGCCACAGATGCAATTTCCTGCATTTAACAGTAATCAATACTGAAAAGCTGACAATTTTTCTTAATTGACTTAATTACATATTCAGGGGGACCAACAATTTATGACAGTGGTATATTGACACACACAAAAAAAAAAAATAAATAAATAAATAAAAAATATAGAATGTAAGTCCACTGTCTACTCAAGGAAAAACTCCAAAAATGCAGTGGCTAACACACAATTGGAGTTACTATAAATAAATTCGGTTTTTTAAGGGAAAAACACCACTCTTCTTCTTCGTTTGATAACACCTATTATGTTTAATACACTCTTGAAAATATATATATATTTTTTTTTTTTGGGAGAAGTACAACTTTTAGATCATCCTCACGGGTGCAACATTTACGAGAATTGCAGTATATCGAAATAAAATTTCTAAACAATTATAACGATTCCACTTTGTCCTTCTTTAGATATTTAGTAATGACATGCTTTAACAACTGAATTTGCAACGCATTTCTAAATAAATTTGAGCTAACAATAGGAAAATTATCTTTCTTTTCGAAAGTTCCAGTCCTCTTTGATTCAAATATTGTGTTAAATAAATACCAAATGATTTAGAAAAAAAGAAATTTTATGAGAACCTCTTTTAGAGCAAAGATAATTGTAAAAATACAAAAAATTTACCCATTAAAAAATAAAATAATCACATAATTCAGTAAATTTAATTTAAAAAAGTGTTTTACAATGCTAGAAATTTATAAACTCTATAATTGTGTGAACAGGAGCTACAAAATAAATTTTATTTTTGGTGTTTTTTTTGGTTTGCTGCAACTAAGATAAGAAAAATAATAATAAAAAAGGGAAATAATTAAATTAAAATAGAACTAGAGGCGCCATCTAATATAACAGTTCCTGAACGTCAACTTTTATGTATAACTTCCAGCTCAGTGTATAAGTATTGCTTTAGGATAGTGCAGGACCTACTTTATATATTTCTTTATTGAGTTTCTCTGGAAGTAAACTAATCGATATCAAATATAAAATAATTATAAACGTACGTAGAAAAGAAAGTATAATTATAATAATGAAATTAAAGGTCTAAAGTGTAATGGAATCGCTACTTGTTCATATAATAGTAGAGATGGTAGGCAGTGAGGGCTGTCGCTAGTAAAGTGACCGAGCTATGCAGTATCTTGCGCTTGTTGTCATCTTTCCTAACAAGAACTACAGGGGAGGCGGAGGTTAGAGATGAGAAAAGTGGAAGTCTTGCTAGTCGCTTAGTATCTGTCATTACTTGGTACTTACAGCAAGGATCAAACTGCCATGAAACTGTGTACAAACCCGTGCAGAAAAATGAGCAAACACAGAGTGGAGTGTAAGTATATGGGTATTCACTCCAACTAAACCCTGCAAAAAACATATTTATATAAATATTTAAAAAAATGTAAACATGCAGTAGTAAACATCTAAATTTTTAAAGAAGGTCTAAATATAAATATTTAACATTTTTAAACATGCAGGACAATTTTATTATACTTTTAAAGAAAGTCTTAAGTAATACAAATCTTTGGCCAACTAAAGTTGCCTACTTAGAGTATAAGTCCAATTTTCTTTAGGTTTGTAATCTTCATCATATTAACCTTAGTTGGAAAATACCTGGGCAAAACCAATATTTTCTACAGGTATTATAAATTTTGAAAAATATAAAAATAAATAATAATCTTCCATTACCAAAAAAAGGGAACCTTGGGACAGGGACAATAGGAAGGTAAATTAGGTATTTCTGTTTGAAACACTAAATTTGCAACTTTTCCCTTCCAATCAGCCATTGGAACTAGGCCATTCCAGGCAGGTTGTATAAACAAGTATATAAATTATCATAATAATTATTATATATTTTCATAATTATCTATTATCATTATTGATGACATTCGTCAAAGCATACTTGAAGATGCAGAACAACATCTTTCAAATCTTCTTGGCATAGGAGTCATATAGGGCTCTCCATCTCGCCTACGTTAAACAAAATGCTGTTGGAGCTAATTATAGCCCGTAAAAAAAAACAAAAATAAAAAGTTAAATGAAAGCATGCCACAGACATTAGCTTCTCTGTCACCATTTAGCTTCACCCTGAATCAGCTGTACAGATCTTTAATGGTTGCATTTTAATATTGAATAAGACAATTTTTGTTATGTGAATACTTCAAAATTGAGAGATAAAAAATTCTTTTGATTGGAGAGATGTAACGGAATCCCCCAGTATTCAAATAAACAATCTAATAGAGCTTCTATCAAATTTTACATCAAACTTAGAGCTGCCTTTTTATGTGTTGCCTTGCCACAGTCCTAAAGTGCTTAGCTGACAAAGAACTAAAGACCAAACAATACAAACATATTTACTAATATTTTTATGAAAATAGTCACTCAAAGTTTACGACTACAGTTTTTCTGACAGTAACTATTCTTACATATCTTTATTTTATAACATGGTTTTTAAAAAATGTTTGTTAAAAATAAATAATCATGGTACAAGGTTTATTTTCAAATAAACTGTTCTTAAAAATAACTGTCCTTTTTTTAAATTTGAATATTTTAAAAAACTATTCTCTTAAATATTCACCTAACCAATATGTTCTATTTATGCCCACTAAAAAAAAATAGTAAGCTAAAAATTAAGTATGTAATTACCAAATACAATGGCACCAAGGCCAGAAACAACAGCAGTCTTATGAAGGCAGTTGCCGACAGCTATCCACCTTGCTGTCTCATCTCCCAGCCGGCTCGGCTCTACCACTATGAGACTGCTCCCGGCTTCAAGAGCTCGCTCTAGCTCATCCCCGAAGATTTCAAGTGCATTCTCACTGTCGTAAATCTCCTTTATCACTGAGATTCTACTCTCGTCCCACTCCTCTCTACAATAACAAAAAAATAATTATTAAAATACGAAGAATTATCATGGGTTATTTAAGCAGATATCTTATGATTCTTAAATAATAATAATGAGGATGAATATCAGCAGGAAACATAAATTATAAAATATTTTTTAGGGGGAAAAAAATCTGCTAAACAAATAGTTAGCAAACATTGTTTATGTGATTTCATAATGTATAAATATTTTCGTACGAATTTTGAGAAAACTATCCTCTCTAAGCATATCTTTATCTAATATCTCTAAATACTAAATAAAACCTTAAAGATTTAACTTGAACAGTGATCAAATTTTTCAAAATGACTGGTTTATGCCACTATTATTGGTCGTAATTTTGAAAATAAAGATGAAAACTGATCCTTAGGTTACTGAATTAGACAGCCAAATAGACTAATCATATGTCTATTATAAAAATGTTCAATGCTTTCTATTGATTTGACAATGAACCAGATTTGCACCTTGAATTTTATCAAGCAAAGAGCTTAGTACTTATACATAAAAATATATAATACATATACATTTTTTTGTTTTTTACAATTAAATGAATAAGTACTAAACCAAATGGTAATAAATAGCTAACCATACTTAAACTCTAGCAAATGTAATGAGCATCTCCATGAATTCAACACATGGAATGTGTTTGTATAGTCTGTTCTAACATATGGCTTTGAAATCTGGGTAGTTAAAAAACTATCGAGCGATGTAGAGGAGCCTGCTAAAAACTACTAGAAATGAGTGATGGACCAATAACTGGATACTCCAGGTGACCGAATTGGAAGAACCACCAGCCAGAGAAAATGGATGTGGGTAGGTCAGTTATAGTGGCAAACAGTTACTGGGAAGACAAAAAATCAGAGTGACTAAAAGGTGGACAAAAACATTCCTCCAAAAGTAATGAAAGTAACAATAAGAAAGCCTTAGAGTATTAGCACACACACACTGATAATTATCGGATGTTGCAGTCAGACACTTTCAAATAACACGGTTATATATTGGTACCTTGCACTCGACTGTCCAATATTATCTGACATTTTGAATTGTCTGACAGTCTGTTAAACTGAATTAATAAATATCCAGTCCACTTGAGCTTCGCATTCTAGAGTTGCAGTTGTTTACATTCAAAAAGGTCGCAGATCTCCAAAAATAATAGGATGCAATGAACAAGAGATCAGAACGACACTTTGATAATAATTATGGCTCTGACAGATAAATATACTGGTGAGTGTACAAACACTTTAAGTCCCTGTGTAGCAATAATAGATTTGTTTTTATTTATAAGTAATAATTAATTGAGTAAGCATTTAAGCATTAAAATAAAACTATAACATTTAAAAATTAACATTTAAAATTAAAAGCCGCCACAGAAAAATTGCTGATTAAATAAATGTTTAACCATTTATTCCATATAAATCAAAATGATAACATCAATAAATTTTATTATATTTTAATTTATAATTTCAAACTGTTGTTACAAGTTAAAAATTACAAGAGAGTTATGTGTCTATAACTAGGCTTGCCGCAAGTTGACCGGGACAGTTCCAGTTTTATGCTACTGACCTGGTCAATGGTTAAAACCTGCCGTAAAATGGTTAAAATAGTAAAAATAATATGTCTAAAAACGATTAGGCATATCCTTAGAAAATTTGAACTAATATTAACTATGTAAGTCAAAATACCTTTCAACCAAACTAGCAAAAATGAAGCTGATTAATTTGACCTATAACACGAGTGAAGGATGTTGCAATATGAGATTCTTAACCAATTTTTTAAAAGAATAATTGGTACTTGTTAATTAGAAGCCCGCCCTTAGGCCCAATTCACACACGAGTGGTGTATGGCACTAGCGTGGAACTGGCGAAGATCGGTCGTGGTGCGTTTTATCCAGACATGTATGGTGTTCAAGAGGTTTAGTTCACTGCTACATGTTGTCCATGACAATGTATTTTTCCTCAGATGACGGCGAGCATGATTTGTTGGATATTATTAATTTTGCCAATATGCAAATTTTGAGAAGGAAGCTTAGGGTACATCCTGTGTGGTTAGAGTAATGGAAAACTGATGGAGCATTCAATGTAATGCAGGAGCTAAACGAGTACCCAGATCGTTTTCAAAATTATTACCGGATGTCTCAATGCTAATTAAAATTCTAGCACCTTTATCTTATCCTATTATTTATCTTAAAAACAAAATACACATAAAGAAGAAAGAAAAAGGAAGAACAGACAAAGAAATTAATGGTTTGCAAGTGGCGTGCCACTTCGATAAGCCACGAGTGGCATGGTGGAGGTGTCATGTGCCACCCTCTGCCACGCCATGCCAGGGTGCATTGGGCTATAAGTTAACACAGAGGTGGCACAAACCAGCACCACGCCATTGCCATTGAGGAGGTTAGAAGTGATCTCTAACCACCTCTAACTTTTAGGGAGGGCTCCTAACTGACAAGTACAGAATAGGGTATATGATACATACTTAAGAAGTGGTCTAAAAACGCGTTTCTGAAGGACTAATCATCTCTTGGGGGGTACCCCAAACAACCCACCCTCTAAAGATATGGCAAGCCTACCTATAACTCGAGCTACTTTAGAATAAGGTTCCCATGCCTGCAAAACACTAAATTATTCTAATCTTATCCCTTCAGTAGAGCCTCAAAAATCCGGCCAATCGATATTTGTTCTGCATTAAATAAATAAAAAATCTCTAGGTCAAATTTAAGCTAATTAGAAGTTAAAATCTCTGATCCCGTCATTATTAGTTTAATAAGCATAATTTTTATTCAACTTAATGTCTTTTTGTCTAAAAGTTAATTCATAAACATAAAATTACAATCTCCCTTTGAATTAAATACGACATTTTAACTTCTAACAATGAAAGATGGTAAGGATGAAAAGATATGAACTATGAACGACGAAAGATAATAAATACTTAATGTCATCAATAGATTTACCCAGATTTAACTAAATCTGTCTATAAATTCCCCTTATAAAAAAAAGTAAATAAATCTGACTATAAAAAAAATAGATAAGCACTTAGTTCTCATCTAGGTGTTAAAAAAATTATCTATGTAGGTCATTCGAATGATAAATATTAATAAACTAACTAGTATCAATATGATAACACGTAAAACAATCGTAAAATAAGAGTTCAAAGTTTCAAAAGATTAAACATTCAAAGACATATCTTGCGTAAATACATTGCAATAAAAAATAAGCGACAATCAAATAGCAAAATAGAATTACGACTTTCACGATCTTCTCATTTTCACAGATAATTCAATTATACAATCAATGATTTACACCCTAAACTAATTATAAATTCTACTGTTAATCACATTTAAGAGAAAACATTAAAAAGATAAACTACACATTCACAAATAGAAGATAAAACTAAAACTTACTTTTCAAAATCCGAAGGCATTTTCATAATATAACGATGTATTACTAATACTTAAAAACCGGCCATACAGGTAAAATTCTAAGAGATTAACCTACTAATATACAGATAACTGAATAGCGAATTGACTTTAAAACGAACTAATAACAAATATTATAATAATAAATACAAAAAATTAACAAATACTAAGTAACAATACAAATAAGTTTTGAACCCGCAGAGGGTTTCAAGGCCGTTCTTTCATCTTGAAAAAACAGCTGCCTCTTAAACAGTGTTGTCCTTTCACTCTCTGTTACAATATAATAAAAATCAGCTTTATAAATCGTTGATATTTAGATAAAATGTATGATAAAAATGTAAAATAATCTTTTAAAATATAGAAAGTTTGGAGTTTTAAAGGTTTTAAGCACGATAATACCTTTAAATTTAGATGCTTACTAAAACCCTTTGGTTATTCATTTCCGCCGGAAGTTAATCAGGTTAAATGAAAGTTGGTAACACGAGATTTTCTTTTGACTGTCCATTGTCATTTGTTTACTAATAGCAGGATTTTTAATAAACCTTTGTTATATGTATATGTAATTTTTAATACTTAAATGAATATTTTTGTTATAATATAAATAGTTTTTAAGTAATTAATTAATATGCAGTTTTGAAGTCTTGCTATCTATAGAAACAAAACAGTCTAAGTAGGGTTATTTTTTAAAGAAACGTATTTTTTTTCAAAATGAATTTCAGTGATAAATCTTACAAGTTATACGATTTAAAAAACGCTCTTATGAGCAGTAACAATCAAATTCAGGTACGTTTCATTTACTCATTTGTTGTTTTGTGTAACTTTTAAAAGAGAAGATAAAATTTATTTTTTGAGACAAGAATCATAGGGGATTTTGCCTATTTGTCTTAACAACTATTTAGGCTAAGGATTATCAAATCTCCTCAAAATTTAAAGGAATGGTATTTAATTGACAAAAGTGCAGTTGACAAGGGGTCATAGTATAAAGCTGGGAATACAGGCCTAGAAAACAGATCATTCTTGGATCCTTCTTTCCAACCCCAGAATTACCAGCCACTGAAAACATTTGAAGAGCGGGAAACAACGCTCTGCCTACATCATGCCTGCCCCTATCTAAATACAATCCTTAATAATTGATAAGGTTAGCTTTCTATAGATTAGTCAAATAGAAGGTTCCAGTTGACAGAATGTTGTGGAAGCTCATACTTTGGTCACCACATCTGCTTTTACATTTCCTGAAATCCCAAAGCAGTTTAGCCTCCTTTTTTCCGCAAAGAGCTCTGATGTCTCTTGGCACTCCAGTTACAGGAGTGTAGCGGCATTCTAAGCATTAACAGCTTCAAGAGTTGCTTGGCTGTCTAAGCTGATTAAATTACTATGCTGTCCTCACTAAATATTCTGTTACTTATTAGGCTGTCTGGCCAACTCAAAAATATTATAGATTTTATTTTAGGTGTCTAAAAAACTTATAACTCTCTATATATAGTTATAGATAAATTAAGGTGCCTAATTGGATTATTTTATACGAAATTGTAGAAAGTGTGCATTGTCCAGAAAAAGTAATCATTCTTATGTATTTTTTTAAAGGATCATAAGAGAATTACTTACAGATAGGCAAGATGAATAATTTTAACGTAGGAGACTTCCATAACTTACCTAATTGATAAATTATTCACGTCTTTCACATTTTAAAATTAATTTAATTTTCAGAGTGAAGCGGCTATGGCTATACTTCAGCTATTGTCTTCTGATAATGATTACCAGAAAGAGTATTATGCTAAAGTGCTTATATCAGTTGATATAATAGAAGTCTTGTGTGAAACCATGTCTACAATGAGTCATCAGCTTATTCAGTAATTAACTTATTAACTACATAGATGATCTTTCCAATGGGTGTAGAAAGATGGCTAAAACAAGAAATTAAGTATTCTCTAAATAGGGAAATGTAAAATTACTACTCGGCAGAGGAGAATAGATTTATTACATTCAAAATTGGTGCCATGGGGTTTGTAGAGACTAGTTCTTTATAATGCACTAATGTAATAATTACATCAGGCATCAATAGAACCCAAAAACAGTCTATATTTAACCAATGAACAAAATTTCAGGCCTAAAACAATAAGGCAAAAGCAGATCAGAATTGACAATTGAATTGAATTTACATTATCGTTTACTATAATTCTGATTTCTTTTGCAGAAGAAGCCCTTTTATCCGGTCTTGGTTCAAATGGCCATTGGTTTATTAGCTTGGAGAGATTCCTCATGTGACACTTTCGTCACGGATCTTTCTGACCTAGTATATAATAGACAAAATCTCTCTTTCCCACTATTTTGTGAAGATATCTGTCAATACCTGTCAGTTGTAGTTAGTTTAACAGTATACATTTTGCTGTACGGTGTACTTGTAAAAGCATTTCTCCATTTTTATTTTCTTGCAAAAGAGAAAAATTTGGTTTAAATAGCTATTTTATTATCTGAGGGCTTCAACTGTATGTGTTTTTATTGTAATTTGAACTCTAAATGATGTTAAAAACACTATTGACTAAAATCGAATTGAAAGCGACTAAGTTTGATTAATATTGAAGATATAATTTCTGAGGAATTAATCTATTTTATATAATCTTTAAACTGATTGTTGATGTTTTGTTTAGATTGTGCTATAAGTGCTGTGAGCTGCTAATGGTTTGCCCTCAGTATATCGATAGAAGACATCTTGATCATCTTATAAGTGCCATTACTAATTCTGTCAACGTCGTTTCTTCTACTGATAATTATCTACTGATTGCTTCAGGCCTCATCCTCCTCAACAATATCTTGTCTAGGTCTGTCGTACAATATCATTTTGAAACTTTTTTTTAGTTTAATGATTTGTGGAACTAAAATTATAAAATAAATTTGAAGGGTTTTAAAAAATTAACATTAATCGATATCCTAAAAAAAAAACAAGGAAAGCAATTTACTCGTATTTAAAATTCCAATTTTAAACAAGTATAAGGATAAAGATAAAGGATGATAAGGGACTACTTGTGGGCTTCTTTTGACAAACTATCCATTAAAATAAGATACCTAAGAAGTTTTTAAGATAAGGTGGTTTGAAAAATGTTGGTGAACAGACCAACCAAAAATGTTCAAGCATCAGTCTGAAGCAAAAATAATATTATAGTTTTTTTTTAGTCAAATTCAGTTAAAAGTTTCGACACAGTAGTAGCATTCTCTTTCTTTATTATAATTAAATGTATCATTGATTATAAATCTGCTGTCTTTAGAAAGTTAAAGTATAATATTATCTAGTAATCTAAGGACCACAGATTAAAAATCTATGTTTAGTTAACCCTTTAACGCTTGGTGGTCCATGTAAGGACCACTATGGGGACCACCAAAAAATGCCTGTTATCTCCCAAAGTAAAAATAAAAATTAAATTAATTGGGAGGGTGGTCCCCTGGAGGAGCAGCTAGCATTTAAAACAGTGCATTTTTTATACACGGGCGTGAAAGGGTTCAAATTTCCTCTCTTATTCTTTTCCCGTTACAATTTCTCATTAGCAATGAAGGTATTCATTGTTCAAAGTCAGCTTGATAAATCAAAATAACTTCTAGTAAAGAGATATCTAATTTATATTTGTCTATTCTTCTTAACGGTTTATTGCTTACAAAACAGGATTATGTGTCATTATTCATGGTTGGCTGCAAGTTCTAGAGAGATTAGATATTATAAGGAAATATTGTCAGGGTAAAGATTAATTTTAAATATTTGGCTATCAAAGCAGCTCACGAAAAAATTGTTTAGAAGCTTACAGTTGCTCTACAAACACATCTTTTGAATAAAAATATCTCTTTATTCATTAGAATATTAAATCACTGCTCAGCTCCTTCAATAAATCAGTTTATTCCCAATCTACAATAACAATATTTAATTGAGTGGCTTAGTACCACTTACAATTGACAATAGAGAAATTTTAGTATTGTGGTTTTACTATTAAAGTTTCAGTTTTATTTGGCATGAATAAATGCCACAGAAAATGTTCGAAATAGATTAAAAAATTGTACATTCTTCACATTTTCTTAAATTTGATTATTTGTACTTAGACCTTAAATCAACGGCACTTCTTTAGATTGTTACTCCCCTTATAAATAAAACAGAGGGGAGTAACAATCTGAGAAGGTGTACGGAATGTTCTTCTTTAGACTGTTACTACCCTATAAAAACAAAAGTGTGATATTCCTTTGTCCCAAAGTAACATTGGACTAATCATCCTTTGGTCTTAATAGTTATTTAGTCAAAGTAATTTATATTCTAAAAAAAAAAAAAAAAAATAGGGGAGTAACAATCTAAAGAAGTACCAAATCAACTGTTTAATTACTATGTGACTATATGTTTTTTTCAGAGTAAGGAAAACTTCACAGTTCATATCATTCCGACTGGAGTCCATGTTCATTCTTCTAGGAGATCTTTCCAAGACAAGACTGGACAGAGAGTTGATAGTACCTGTTATCAGTTTGTTCAATAGGCTTCTTACAGATGGAGAGTCTATAAAACACTTAGATATCATTGAGAAACTACTCCCTTGCATTGTCAAGGAAGTTTCTAATAATAGAAATCTACAGCTTGTACAATATATATCTAGGCTAATCCTTAACCTTCACACGTAAGTCAATAATAATAAAAGTATTCACTAAAATATAAAAAAAATTGAGATTTAAAATCAACATTATTTTAATAGACATTGAAAAGAAAAGTGTTATACTTCAAGTTACTGTAACTTGCATTATTTTGTAGACAAGAACTGACATAATGGTATGCAAGTAATTATGTCTAAATAAGTAAAGTGTAAGGATTAGTTGAAAATTAGAATCATGACTATTTACAGAAAAAAACAACTTTTTCTTCAGGGTATAAACGTAAATGGCTATAAATTAAATTTTTAGTTGGTACATTCAGTTTGTCCACGGATGGGTTGCCTATATGTGTAAATTCCAAAACATTTAAATTTTCGAAAAAAAGTTACTCTTCATAAAAATCTCCTGTTTGTTCTTAAATGAAGATTTAAGAATAGTACTACTTTTTGGTCAGAATGTACCCAGTACCCAAAAAGTAAATTTTTTTAAAATCATCAGGAAACCGGACCAAATTTTGACTATTCAAGATAAAATTATTCTTTATAATTTTTTTAGATACTATTCCAAATTTCTTTTTCGCTTATAATTTCGATAATGAGTTAAAAATTGTAGAAGGCAAATAAGTGGGATTCATATTTGATATTTAAAAAAATATTCTTTAGAAGTTGGGTCAAACAAAGGAATAAAAGTCTCACATTTGCAATATTTCGATCCCTCCTTGGATCATTCTCAAGCTAAAAACATAATTTAACAATTACATTTATATATTTTTTTAAAAACACTATTTGGAAATTTGAAACCTCACTAACCTGACTGTCTAGAAGATTACATCATGATGATTATTATTATTTTAAAATCGGTTTTTTAAAATCGGTTTAAAAAAAATATTAAGTACACAAAAGTAATAACATAATTTCAGAGCGATGGCAACTAAAAGAAGAATGACAATATACAAGAGTAAATGTCTACTTCAAATGCTTTTTTTAGATTATTAATAATGTGAGCTTAAGTTTAAAATTGTTATCAGTTAATTTTCAAAGCCTGATGAAGGAAATATGTTTTTCTAAAACTTCCATTACTAACTAATTTTTATTTTTTGCCTGATTATCACATTTTAGTTTAATATCAATCCATAATAATTCAAATAGTAATTTTAAGCAGAATTATAATTTTTTTCAGGTTGATAAAACAAGTAAAAGAGAAAAGAGATGTGGAGTGTTTATATTCAATACTATTTGAAATCTCCACTGACTTGATTTTACCTTATTTCTTGGTAAGATTGCTATTTTAATTTTGATGCAAGGTGTGAATATTTTTGTTTATAGGAGGAAGATTCAGATGAATAAAACCATGGTAGTTTAATTGAAGTATAATTTTCTTAATCAAAGATAGCGCTTGTTTTTTATAGGAGAAGTAAAATGCATATTTCATATAAGTAAATGAACTAGATACGGTATACTTTTGTATCTAACCAATATTTTGGTAACAGATGTAAACTCTCAATCCATTGAAATTATTATTATTTTTTTTATGTGATCATGTCTATGTCTATCCTGAGAAAAAGCAGTAGACCCATTTTTTGTGTCATATATTTTGTAAAGACTCTATTAAACTATCGTAATATTATTTAAAGATGTAATAATATCAAAATATTTTTGAAAATATAAAAAGCTCTTGCTACCCAATCAATTATCTTTATATTTTGGACTTTACTGAACTCATACTTTTAATAATTGGAGCAATGTGCTCTATCTTTAACAAATAAACATCTCTTACCTCAATGAACAGCTTGGTTTTCCGATTAAATCCACTTCACAAAGGTTTTGAAGTCGGACATTTCGCTTTCACAAATGTAATTTATCATGTTAACTCAAAGCAACATTACATCATTTTTTTGCTTCAAGTTAACTCCTGAAATGAGATCCAGCGTGACCGTGTGGGTTAAACCACGTCTGCTCGGGCATCACTGAATCATGAGTGGAACGAGACGGGGTTCGATTCCTCGCCGTGACGCTCTGATTTATATGGCTCACTATTAATCACGTCATACTCGCTTCGGCGGTACTATGTACATAGGTATGATGTGTGAAGTGGCTGGAACTCTCTACGGCGGGGCGTAAAAAGGGCCTAAGTGATGGCCTAAATGCAAGGTTCGAACAAGTGGTTCGTCCTACCCGTTCTAGTAGAAAGTACGGGAAATAGTATTATCAACTAGACTACTACTACTACTAACTCCTGAAATGCTTTCAGAAGTAGAGGCAAAACGTCAGACTTCAAACCCTTTGTGACACAGATTTCACCGGAAAAACCAAGCTGTGAGTCAACCCCCAGAAGCCTGAGCACTAAGTTATATCTTCGCCCTTTTAAAATATTTTTACCTCACCATTATTTGATTGTTAATAATTATTGGTGTTTTGCAGGTTATTGATTCTGATAACCACAGGAAGAGTTTTTCAGTGATTGCTGATAGTTTGATTGTACTGTTATGCGACGGTACTCATCAAATAGCCAATAAATTGTCTATGTACTTCCTTAGAAATGGATGTCTAGCCCCTCTTACAAAGCTTCAGGAAAAGACAATGTAAATTAACTTTAATTGGAATAAAGTCATAATAACAATATAAATAACTGCTATTGTAAACTGCTGTTGTAATAATAGTGGCTTGATTTGCTTTGGCATTCCATATAACTATACGATAAATAAATAATCATAAAACTGTATAATATTTTCAGGATAAGTAGCTGTCAGAAGAAGTATGAGAAGGTTATAGAGTTGTTATTAGTGGAGGGCTGTAGAACAGAGCTAGGTGTTCAGCATGCTTGGGATGATCTCATGTCTAAAGGTATCGTCTGTCTTGTGCCCCCCCTCTGGACATTTGGATTCCATCAATCACTACAAGCTAATCTTACTGTCCTCGTCTACTACTACTTCTCATATCTCGTCTCCTCTGAGTAAGTAACTAAACACTGATCTATTGATAATTTTATTATCTTTTTTGTCGTCGTCGTAAATGGTTGTCTTAATAATAATTAACTGTAAATGTTCTAAACCTGGAGTTGTGAACGGTTTAATCTACACGGTATAATAATTGATATGAATATGCTATCATTATAAATATAACTTCTACTTTTTTAGATCTATAGTCAAGGCATGTACTTTTAGAGATCTCTGTACCTTTATAACAAGGTTAAAGACAAATTCTGATGATATGACTCCTGCTATCAAACCACTATGGCTTGTCTACGCTGTGAGTTTTATTTATAGTATTTTTTACTAATAATTTGACTAAATTAGTTTATTGATTTCGATGTTACTGAAGGCAATGGAAGCAGTGGGATAGTTGTTCTGAAGAACGAAATTAATTTTTTTAGAAATTCAGATGGTATAACGAGCATAGCCTGAAGAACGTCCCATATTAATTTCAACCGTCTGCACTCAATAAATTTTGCTAAACTGATACTTTTATTCATGTAAAAAACAATTTAGACATAGGTTAGACAATAATGGTTTATGAAAGCATAACATCGGTTGAGTACATTGTAAGAGCGTGAGGAAGTTATAGGCCTTACTAATTAGCAGACTATTCTTCTATATTTAAGTGAGTTTTAGATTATTTTAGGTGTTCTCGGGATAAGTTAGTTCAGCTGGACCATTTGAAAAGTGTACCAGAAAATAATTGGCTGTTATGAGGCGTTTATTTCTTTCTCTAGCTAGGTTTTATCTACTGCCAAAGTTTAAAATTTCCTAATTTAATTTCAGGGTGGCTCAGCTCTAGGAGCACTTTAGACTTTTTGGCTATGACTATTCAATCATTTATATTATGCGCTTGCTGCCAACATGATCAGATTACTGTTATCTCAGACTTCTTGCATACACCCATATTTATTTTCCTCTTATATTCTTGCAACGCAGCCTATTGATTTTTTTTTTTTTTTTTTTTAACTTTATTGATTAACACAACTACAATAATTTACATGTTATAAGTGTTACAGTTGTTATAGTTTTATCCTGGCTTGAATAACATGTGAAAAGAAAGTGGTCCAGTGACTACCCCTTTTTTGGCGTGAGGATTAAGGCCCATTTACACTTTGATTAGTGCGAGTGCGAGTGCAAGTGTTTAGTAAATTTTGCAAGTGTTTAGTGCGAGTGTTTAGTAGTGTCCAATTGTGTTTAGTGCAAGTGATTAGGAATTAGTTTTATTTTGAGGAAAATTTTATATTTTATTGAACATTTATTTTTTTATTAATTTTTTTGTGTGGAAGGGGTATTGTTTCGTTGATTTTTGACACATTGTGACAGTTTTTTGACAAATCAATTAAACATTTTACTTTTAAATTGTATAATTACAAAATAAAAAAAAACCCTGACATCTAGGTTGGAGTGGGGCCTACTCGGAGCTCCACTAAACAGTACAAGTCTACTAAACAGTTCACTCGCAATATTACTAAACACTTACACTAAACACATGCTGTCCAAACGGGTTTAGTGTTTTTACTAAACACTTGCACTAAACACTCGCACTAATCAAAGTGTAAACGGGCCTTTACATAGAGCATTGATTACAAATAAATAAAGAAATAATAATAATAAATGTAGATAGAGGTGAAATGAGATATTGATTAATTAAATAAATAAATTAAATAGGTAATATACTTAAATAATTATATAAATGATATATAGTAGATAGCAGAATTATTACAGATTTTATATATGTACATTTAATAGGTCCCTTGGCCACTGTCTCTTCAGGCGTCGAGGAGGGTTGTCTGGTATAAATTGGGTAGAGAGGAGTTGAAGTAGAGGATTAGGATGATCTAATAAGGATCCATGGAATGTGTGATATCGGGATATGGATAGATCTCGAACGAAGGGAACGTTGAGATCATTGTGGAGAGTGAGGTATGAGACATAGAATGGAGCATCAGTGATTTTTCTTAGGATCTTGGACTGGACAATTTGGAGACGACGGGAGTTGGAAGGTTTGGTGCTACCCCACACTTCCAGACCGTAGGTCCAAGCTGGTTTTAAGACTACATTATAGATTTTAAGCTTGTTATTAAGAGAAAGCTTAGACCTACGGTCAAGAAGACGAAGCAGTAACTTGTATCGTCTTGTTATGTCTGTACGTTTTGTTTTTGTGTGGTGTTGCCAAGTAAGTCGTCTGACAAGGATAAGGCCAAGGTATCGGACTGAATCGGATTGAGGAATAGGAATATTGATTCATCATATGCTATTAATTATCTCAACTACTCTCTTAACATTTCAATCAAGTTGATCTCAATGACAAATCAACTATAAGTGTTAAAAGTAAGATGGTGTAATCACTAGACTCAGTCATAAACTATTTGTTCTTGTTCCATTGCAGCATTTATATCTTCATGAGAGGCATGTTACATTTGACTGTGAGAAAGCATCAAAAACAATAAGCGTACTCCTTAGTGAGTCAGATATGCAAAATGTGTACACCCATCATCCAGCCATACTTTATTGGACTTTTGCAGATGCCAGTGTACCTTACTCCCTCAGAAAAATTGTTGTAAGTTATGCACTGTTATTACGTTTATTAACATTTAGTTTAGCAGTATTTTTTTTGTCGCATATGCATTTGGTTTTTCAGATTTTTCAATGGATAGAAAACATGGATGACGTAAGTTTTCAGGTTCTAAGTTCGCTGGCTAGTGCTGATGAAAATGTTCGTTCATGTTTAATTGTAAGTATTTATGTATTATATTTATGTTATATTTAAGTGTTTTTTATTCTAGGAGATTGCTTTAAATTATATTATAATGTATGGTTTTAGTACAAGATGTGATAGAATTAGCTTATTTCTTCTACAATCTGCAATAATTGTTGGTAAACACATATCTACCTACCATAGCAAAAAATAAAAAAGTAAATACTTTTTTTAATTGCAGGATATAACTAAAGAAGGAGATTGTAAAATGTCATTTGAAGGAGCAAGAACTTTGACTGATTTGGATACGTCTGTAAAACAGGATGTATCAGAGCAAATTTGGGCCCAGCTCCCAGCTCTTCTGGCGACATGTCGTCAAACTAATTGTAAACAACCCTCTATAATAATATTAAATAATAATGTCTAAATAATAATCTTTTCCTGATCCATTTTTGGTTTGAAATAAATGAATGGAACTTGGAGGATCTGTACCGTGTAGAGGGAAGTGTGTATTCATCCACTCCCATACTAAGGGCAGCCCCTCATTTTGGCCTCAGGTGCTGAAATCTACATTTTTATACTTCTGTCCCCTATAGAGGGCAAAATATTGGAGAATGAAAAAAAGTTAGAAGTAAAATATTCTTATTCTTCACCGTAGAATCAAAATCTGCTATCAAAAATATACTCTTCAATTTGAAATTTTGAAGTTGAGTGGCCTGGGGGCAAAATGGGTGGTTGCTCCGGGAGTGTGATTGCATGAAAACAAACTTCCCTTTTCATGGTATGGATCCCCAAGTTTCATTAATTAATTTATCTCAAACCGTTTAAAACTTAAGATGAGGGGGAGGAGGGAAAGACACTTTTGGACCACCCTGTATGTTGAATTGATTCGCCATACATCTGTGTTTAGTGAATGAGAATTAAAGTAATGGTAGGAGCACCTGACACATCAGACCTCATGAGGTAATATCAGTAAAACCTCTTTCTTATGGACAACTTTAGAGCACTCAACTCCACAATCAAGTAAAAAACTCAACTTCCAAGGCTTCAAACACCAGTAGATTGATAGCTTTTAATCTCATGTTGAATCTGCAATTATCCACTCCATTATCTCTCATCTACTGGGGCCCATTCCCCACCATATCACTCTTTTATTCTTCACCTTCATGGTCGATCATATTCAGGGGGTTTTGTGTGAAAAAAAAAAAAACTTTCTTGGTTAGGCATGATGACTATTTTTCCAACACTTCCTTTCTTTCTCAATATCTAATTGAAGAACTTTGCTCACCTAATGATATAGACTATTTCTTTAATATTCTTAATAAAAAAGGAATTTACATTTTTCCAGTATGGAATGTCACAAACCTGACAGCTCTATGCTTAGAATACACTTTGGATGACCTAGACATTGAGAGGATAGTCAGATTTCTCCCAGGATGTTTGGTCAGGAATATGAGCCAAAATCAATCTTCTAACATAACACAAAATGTTTTTGATTTTATCCTCATGATTTCTAGATTGGTTACACTGATCCTGCAACAGTCATTACAGCTAAATAAACTTGAAGGTCTGTAAATGTTTGTAAAAATTGTAATCAAAATTCTAAAATTAAATTAATTATTAACAACTATAATTAGCATATCACATTATTATCCCTTTGAACACTTACAATTTCCAAGCTCTAACTCCTTTGGTATTTTTCCTTTGAAAGTTATTAGTAGATAAAGGGACAGCCATCAAGTAGACTGATAGCTTTTCAATCCCACCTTGGATCTGCAATTTTCCCAAGATGCCTTGTGCATTCGGAAAAATCAATATTATTGCACACTTCATAAGTGGCAAAAGAAATATGGAAAATAATTTTTATTTAATTATTTGATATAATAAACACAAATTCAATGGTTCCAGGTTGTATATCTTTAATAAATCATGAATTATTCTTGACTAAACTCAATTATCTACTTTCATCGACTAAAGATACTGGGCTCATTACAGCACTTGTGGAATGTATAAGTCAAATGCTCCTATGCCAGAATCAGTTCAACATAAAGGTAACACTTCAATTCTCCTAAACATTTTTTTGTTTTATAAGTTTGCCCACATTTGTTTTTATTTCTGTACATAGAATCATATTAGTTAAGTCAATCAAAATTTAACCTACAATTTTTTGTCTTACACGTTCAGGATAGTCTTGTAAGAATTCATGGAAAGGTAATAGAGAATTATTTTTAGAGTTCTCACAGCAATTATATCTTAAAGATCCAACTGCATTAGAGACTCCACACTCTATTAGATCTTATTATTTATAATTTTAACATGTCTGAATTAGAATCACATCTTAGGCTGTACTAAACAAGAAAAATTAAGTGCAAATACCAATACTCTATTATTCTACAAAAGAAAGTGTCCAGAATAATATGTTAATTATTGCTCAGGACCAGAATAATATATCTACATAATATTTTAACAAAGGCTGCACCTGAATCCCTAGATTTTGATCACATTGCAGAGATCACACTCAAGGGGGTTATTCATTATGAGAATCACTACTGTCTGACACTTTTCACCATTTAAGATGGGTTCATACCATGAAGAACATAGATAAAAATACATTCATGAACCGTGGAGACGTCACCGAGTGTTTTCCTCCACCCTTTTTTCACTTGGACAGTGTTCAGTTCAGGTTATAAACAAAGCCAAATATATTATTAAAATACAATTCTAACTTTCTATAAGGATGATTTCAAAATAAAAAGAAATAAAAAGTTATTTCTGTATTACGATTAACATTTTTACCTTGAATTTAATCTCAATTTTTACTTTTGACAGATCCTTCCTATCCTCAATTTTTATTTTTGACTGACCCTCCATATTCTTAATTTTTATTTAATTTACAGCTGATATCCCCAAAATTATTTCTATATTACGATAACATTTTTACAGTGTATTTTATTCTTTTGTAGTCAGAGACTAAAATAAAATTAAATGGAGACAACATAGTATCTACACTGAGAAGTAACTTTGCTCATGTGATTAGTGCTTTGATAAGAATGCTTAACATTTACTTGGAATTCAAAGTGAAAGGGAAGGAATCAGCTTTACTGGAAATAATCTTCAAAGATAAACATCAGATGGAGTATATTTATGTTATCATACATCAGCTCTGTTATAAGGTATCCAAAATTAATATCTCTTCTATTATTTGTTTCATCCATATAAGGATAATTATATCAAGCAAATATTCAGTATATAGGAGAGGAGTAAATCGAGATTTTGCTTGAGTTTTTGACATTAGAAGGTAGGGACACTGGCAGAGGACGGTGGCCATGATAATCACCTAGTGGCTCTTTTTTCCGTCAAGTAGGTTAACCCCACCCTGAGCTGTTAGAATTAACTCTAATTGTAACCCTACAGTAATTTGTCATGTTTAGTTTGTATTTAGATTTCCATTTTATTTAAATTTTAAAATATTTAATAGGACTTTGTATGTTAAAAGCAAAACATGTATTTATAACCTTGACAGTTAGGATGTATTCCGAATTGTACTAAAAAAATAATTTGTCGAAACTGAGAACCATCCCATTTAATCTCGTGCATTTTTCAACACACAATTGTTGTGGGACAGTGTTCATTAAACATATAATGCAGGGGTTGATAACCTATTTGCCTATAAGGGTGCAAAAAAAAGCAAAAAACGTTTTGACGAGCAAAAAAAAAAAAAAAGTTGATGCTTTCAAATAACATAATATGTACTTTATAATACTTGGTATAGGTTTACCTGAAGGCTGGTGAGTTAAAGGCACATTAGAAGTACACCAAAGGCGCTGGGTTGCAGACCCCTGATTTAAAGTGTTTATTTTATCTATTTAGAATTTTGACTTTTTTTTTGCAGAATTCAGGAGAAAATGGGTCAGAGTTTTGGAAGTGTCTGAAAAGTATTCTAGAATCATGTGGAGAAATGCCTAGACTGCAAAGTACTCTAGCCCGTTCTCCTTGGACTGATCTACTTATCAGCTATGCGTTATCACCTGAAGATCCTTCCTTTCCTCATGCTGTTGACTTTATTCAATTTTGGCTGCCATTAGCTAACATGTCATCTTTAAATAAATGTGTCACAACTCTATCTCGAATTCCATCTCATCCATTACTCATAATGCTGTTTAAGAATGTATGCATTTATATTAATGTTAAAATATATTGCCATATGAGTAAATTTGTATTATAATGTAATGTATGTTAATGTCCCATATTCAATTCTTTCTACCGTTCTTTTATCTCAAAGGCACCAAAGATAGTTAGTGAAACTAAAATTATTCTTATTAAAAAGAAAATTAATTAATAAATAGTAATCAGGCTTGTTTGATTTTTATCACAACAAATAGTTAATACAAAAGAATTAAAAAAGGAAAAGGTAGTTAATAATAAAAAAAAAATTACAGTAGAGTCTCACAGGAAACTGTCTGGATCACCAAATCAGTTTTAAAATGTCTGGGTAAAACTATTAAAATCAATGTTTTTACATAAAAATGACTTTATAGTCTCACTTATGTCCACTTTTTAAACCTGCAAATTGATTTATAGTAAAAAATTTACCATCTAATTAGTATAAATTCACAGTTTATTGATTGTTGTCTGGATTAACCGGATTTCCGGACTGGCAGGGCCTGGATTAGCGAGACTCTTCTGTAATAATATTAATAATTGTAACGAACAAGTGTATTATAAACAAACTAATTTAATAAAATATTTTATTTTGTAAAAAAAAGAAGGAATAAAAGCTTAACTTTAAATTCTTTTAATTCCAGGTCCTGAGTATGACAAACATTCCGACAAAATTGAAATCAATATTAAATAAGAAATTGGAACAAGAAGAAATGACAATAGATGAAAACAACTATAATGCGAGACATTATAACAATAATAGAACACAAATAATGGCTATAGACATAGACTAACAATAATTACATTTTATAAAAAAATTTGGTCTCCAAAATAACATTTTCTTCCACCCATACGTAACAGCATATGTCACTTAAAGTTAAACACATTATTGCATGTTATGCCACATCCACACTGAGCGTGCCACACTATGCTGCTTCAGTCCATACAAACTCAAGCAACAGCGAACATGTTTCACCTTTTAACAATACATAAAAGCAATAGGTTATCTACACAGTGCAGTGTGGCGAGCTCAGTGTGGTCAGATCTGAAGGAAAATATTTAATTATAAATTTGCAAATGGAACGCTGTATTTTTATTTATATTACATTTTTTCAGAATAAGTGAAAGGCAAGTAAAACCAAACATATTTTACACAAAAGTAACATATACTTTTATAAAGTAATATTTTTATATAACAGTAAATCTCAGGTGTAATTATATTTTAAAAACCTTAAGCTATAAATAACTATACACATTGTCCAATTAAACTCAAAGTGTAAGGTAAAATAATAAAAAGACACAATATTTGCTTCATTAATATCAGTACTAATATCTTATTAACTTATCATGAGCAAAGAAATAAATGCAAGGGTTTTTAACCAGGAGAATATTTACTCAGGAAACATTCTCTTCCAAACACGACATCAAGAAGGATGGGTCATAATTAACTAAACCAATAAGTGCATACTTATGGACTTAAAAAAGAGCACTCGATGCAAATAAATAAAATCTAAGATTATTTTAAAGAAGGAAAACAAATGTAGAAAAGCCTCAAAGTATAATAAATGGTTGATATCAGTAGCAGTTGGAAGATAGGGAGGCAAAAACAAGCAACGAGCTTACTGGTGGCCCGTTTTGCAAACCTAAGAGAACCTTATTTACCTCTAGCTCTAGGTTTATAAGTCTTCTTGACCTACCAATGAAAGTGTGGATGTGTTACAATGTGTATCCACCCATGTGTAAATAGGTCTTCTTCTTTTAGCACGTCTGCTCCCAGAGTTCCTTATGTGAGGTATGTGAATGGAGCTCAGTCGGTCATATAGAGGAAAGATTCTTAATTTTATACAATCCTGCATAATTTTTGCCATTTAGCCGCTCATCCATAAGAGTCTTTTGACAAGTTATGGAGAATGACATTTCCATTTTTGAACTTTTGAATCAAAAAAGATACACATGAAACTTTGCAGTAGTGAAGGTCTTTTTGACGCCCACGCAGGCAAAATATAGCCAATTCAGAATTACCAGTTGTTCAAAAATTGTACGCATTTTTCTATCCTTTTGAAATTTTGAGTGGGTTATCAAATGAAAGATATTAAAATATGTTAGATTAAAAAACTATAAAACACTTGTGAACATTTTTTAATTTTAAATGAGATTTTGTCAAAAACCATAATGATGTTTATTGTGCATCTTTTATCAGCAGTTCCTCTTCCGACAATTAATAATTTCATGTTCACAATACCAATGAAACCTTTTTTATGTGAGACTACACGTACAACCATTTATTTATTCTTATTATTTATCATTTATGCTAACTTATCTAGAGCAGTTAGGCATTCCTGTCAAAAAATTTAGGAGTAGATAATATCGGTAGTAACATAAAAATATACCACTTTTCATAAATAAAGTTTTTTAAATAATAGAGAGGCATAGTAAAAGCTATAAAGATAGGAAAGAAAGATTATAAAGCAACATTTACAAAGATTCGAAAAACTAATAGAGGAGAGTTATTAGGTTAACTTTAAAGTGATTATGTTGAAATAATATGCATAAGATATGGAAAATACGCTTTTCATATGAACCTGGAGGAAGGAAAATACTAAAATAAGAAAGTTAAATTGAAGATTATAACAAAAAAAGCTTTGACATTTCAATTTTTTGCACTTTTAAAAGAATACATGTAGTAGAAGATAAATATTTTTAGCATAAATTATAATAGATTTTGGTTAGGAGATAAGTATGCAACAAGAATCTCTTTATATATGTTAAATATAAAATACCAGAAAGAGAAAAAATAGTTACGGATTTTTGACGACAGTATCCAGAAATGTAGGATACACTTTGTGGAGCCGAAGATCCTTCAAAGGCTACAGCATAACGCTTAATCAAATAGGAAAAAATATTTATATTATAATACATACTTATAGTTTATTGTCTTAAATATTCCTACATCTTAATTTTTCTAACTAAATTTAATACATGAAATAGTATACAAGTTTTTTTTTTAAATATGCTCAAACATACTTTTATAATAGAAAGGAGTAAATTGATATAAAATCTGTTCAATTCGAGTAAATTGATTTATTTTAGTAGCATTAATTGGAAAATGTTCAAAATTATAAGATTATTTAAAATTTACATTTAAAGTAATTTCCATCTGTGTATGCACTTGTTTGTTTTCCATGATTTAAATCCATGTAATTACAAGATAAAAATAACTTTTTATATACTACGTTTTTAAATTTTCTGTCGAATCATATACCTGTGTTGTACCTAGTGTAGATAGTATAATTGTTATTGTTATATACATATAATGTTAGTGAAAGAAAAATAGTTCCGAATTTATTTACTCCATATAAATGAAAACCAACTAGACGGCTGATCTTAAACCTATAAAAGGACAAATCTTTGTACAACGGATCTCGCCAACACCAAATCTATATCGTGCCATCGATGTGCCTCCGTGTAGGGACAGTAAGAGAAGAAAAATTAGTACAAGTAAAGAAGTACAGAGGCAGAAAAATTAAACCGATACCTAGTACACAAGTGTAAACAAACTTGGTTGTCACACGTCAATTAATTTATTTTTTGGTTTACTTTTCCTTTTTCGCTGTAATTCAATATTTATCTCTTAAAAATACAATTAGTTTTTACATAGCAAAAAGGCCTGATATAATCATTCTTGAAAATTTTAACAATTTTATCAGCCATACCAGGTACTAAAATAAAAAATCACACATTTGAAACCCGTCAAAATGTAAAAACAAATAAAATAACTTGCGGATTTTTTCCGAACTAACTTTCCAAAGAGCAAAATTTGCTGAAAACTAATTAAATTCTGCTGAAAGATAGCCAAAAGTATTAAAATAATGCAATGTCATCTTGTTCTGAGCTATTCTAAAAGTTTCAAATGTCTAGCTACTCGGGAAGTTAGTTAAAATACGATTACAAGATTTGTACTGGACAAACAAACAAACAAGAAAGCAAGCTAATAAAAAACCAAAGAAAGAAAGTTGAACCAATTCCGGTTAGAGATAATATTGAAGGTGTCAGAAAAGGGGAATATTTTAACTAACACTTTTTATACAGGGTGACTGGCAATATATGTGAAAAAATGAAGTAGTTGTTCTACGCCGTAGGGGCTACAAAAAACGATATATAAACCAAGGGTCAAATCTTAACCATTTCTCCCACATACCTTTGCTCATAAAAACACTTATTGCTCCAAAAGTATAAAAGCTAGAACAAAATGTTTGGTATCTTTGTTAAGCTGACAAAATTTCTTACAAGAAAAGTGTTTTTTTCCGATTTATTCGTATATTATACCTACAATAATACATTGTTATAAGTAATAATGATGTTCCTGATTTAAATGGCATGGTAACAATTAATAACATGAGTATAAAATGTTTTATCTAAATTTAAATTTAATAAATCTAGTGGCCACTGCCTTTTCAGTCGTCAAGGAGGATTTCCGGGAATGGAATTAGAGGAGAGGTTTTGGACTAAAGGATTAGGGTGATGGGATACAGAATCGTGAAAGGATTGATACCTGGAGGTGGCTAGGTCAGAAACAAAGGGTACATTTAGGTCGTTATGAAGGATGAGATTGGAGACAAAAAAGGGAGCATTAGTTATTTTTCTGAGGATTTTAGACTGAAGGGATTGGATACGGTGGGAGTTAGAGCGCTTGGTACAACCCCATAATTCGATGCCATATGTCCATATGGGTTTTATTATAGTGTTATATATGAGAAGTTTGTTATGTGTACTGAGTTGTGATTTGTAATGTAAGAGCTGGTGTAAAAGTTTATATCGTCGGTTAGTTTCTTGTCTTTTGAGTTTTGTGTGGTGTGCCCAGGTTAAACGTCGATCAAGGTGTAACCCAAGGTAGCGGACTGTACTGGAATGAGGAATAGGGATTTGGTTTAGGGTTACAGGTTCGCAGATGCCATGTCTCAGAGCAAAGGTCACGTGGTTACTTTTACTTTGGTTTATCTTTATTCTCCATTTCTTCAGCCAGGATTCAAGGAGGATTAGATGTTGTTGTACATAGTCAGAAGCTGTACGTGGAGATTTGTGAGATGAAAGAATGCATTTGTCATCTACGAAGGATGTGAGAGTGGTATGAGGATGAAGAAAAGTGTAATTTTAATTTTCATGCCCTCAAATTACATGACAAAATATGTATACAAATTTTATTTTAAGAATTTTTTTTTGTGGTTCCATAACTTGGTAAAGAACCGAGCTTAAACTTTTCAGACTTCAGGAAAAACTTTCTTATTTACTAACGTTTCTCGATCAATATTAATATTATTACCCATTCATAAGGCAGAATTTTTAGTAAACTTCGCTGAAAGTAAAAAAGAAACATGTTTATTTTTTCTACTGTTGACTTACAGGTGAATAAATAATAAAAAGCAAGATTGGTTTAGTATACTCATCTATATCTCTGGTCTTTACCAAGTTATGGAACCACAAACCAAATTGATTTTTTTTTTCTTAAAAATAAAATTTGTATACATATTTTGTCATGTAATTTGAGGGCATGAAAATTAAAATTGCACTTTTCTTAAAGGAAATTTTGTCATCTTTACAAAGATACCAAACGTTTTGTTATAGCTTTTATACTTTTGGAGCAATAAGTGTGTTTATGAGCTAAGGTATGCGACCTTAGAAAAATCATAAAATTTGTCCTTGTGAGAGAAATAGTTGAGATTTGACCCTTGGTTTATATATCATTTTTTGTAGCCCCTACGACGTAGAAAAACCTACTTCATTTTTTCACATATATTGCCAGTCACCCTGTATTTTACAAGGGATTGGTGTTGCTCTGAGATGCCCATTTTCTACAGAAAGAATCAGCAAAGATCAACATTGTTAACAAAACACTTGTCTGTGTGTCAGATTGCAATTCCCATAACTTTAGAAACACTTCCTACAGTAGACTGTTATTACTCTGTTTTTGAACATATGAAAACTTATTTACTGATGAAACAATTTTTATTTTTTTAATAAGATTTTCCTCAAACATAAATAATTATTAATTACAGCTTAACGTATTTTTATTGTATTTAAACAATTAATTTTTATATCTATATTCAATTTTTTTTTTTTTTACATATTTAAATTTTAATGTAGTTAACTTTCTTTTTATAGTTGTAAATATATTTCAATTTAAAAAAGCACATTTTTATATCGAATTTGAGATACTTCTATGTATTTTTTATATCTTTTTAGAGGCATATTGTACATAAAAATGTAACTATTTAAAGAGAATTCTTAAAAATATATTATGTATTAAATAAAAAAGATTTTTTTTCACAATGCCAAAATGAATCTACGACTTTTCAGCCTTTTTTTTATATTTATTTTTCAATATAGAAAGAAATGATATACTGTATAAAATGGATTACAACTTTATACATTATATTATTGTTATTTAATTGATTTTTTTTTTTAAAACAATTTTCATTGATATTTAACAAGAGACCACCCACCAGTGTAATATTGAGAAATAATTAATGAAAGAGACAGTTAATTTTAATTACAAGCTGTCATCTGACCAATAATTAAAAGATACAAACTTGGATATATTTAACAGATTTGCAAATTTGCAGCTCATTTCATAAAATCACAAGGAACGAAAAAAAAACAAAGTTATTGTAACATTAGGCCATTTAGTAAGGTTTGTGGAGGGTTTTATTATTTTTTACAAGTATTGTGGACTATTCAGTGAGTCCCATGATAGAGTACTTAAGAGAAAAAAAATTATTTGTGGATTTTCGAGACAAAGCCATTCTCTATTAATACACCTAATTGTTCATAAACCATTAAAAATTATAATAAATTTGTTTTGTAGTTTTCTTTCAGACCAAGAGTAAAGTACCGTTAATATTAACGGTATCAAAATATATGATTTATAAATAATGTGGCTCAGAATTGCAAAAACCAAATTTGTTAGATAAACAAGATACATTATTTTTATTATCTATAAGTTCAAACCCAACACAATTCCAACACCTAAAGAAAACATTTTAGGTATTTTTTAGAAGTTTATGTAAATAAAATATCATACCATTGCGTCCTGTAAAAAATAAGTTACATGGTGTACATGAAAAGGTAGCAGTCTCTTGTTAAAATTTAGGTTCATCTTTGCCGCACAGTTCTTTGAGCAAAGCATCCTTTGAAAGAGTTGAGCCTCACATCAATCTCACCGTCTTCCAGCTGCAACCAGTAATCAGTCTTAGTTATTGTTATGATAGTGGTTAGTAATAGTTACACAATAGTCAAGTAATATTTAGTTATTCATTAAGACTGTTTCATTAACTCAAGCAACACTTGTCAAAATTAATATAATGTTCAGGCTGTAAGCGCATGCGCAATGAAATGACCGCCACAATCCATTTTCAAGAATATTTTGAGGGTGGCGCGTGATATATAAAACATGAAAAGTCGTAGGTAGGTGAGGAGGCCTCCCTGTTTTCGATTTAACGTTGCAACAAGTGTAGCCTTAGAACTGAAGGGTAAGCATGCCTAGAGTATGAGCATGGCTTGAGCTATATTGTGAAACATCCTTTATTATGCAAAAATTGCTTGAAATAAAAACCTCTGATTCAGTCAGGGGTTTCTTTCCACTCTGTAAAGCTTTAAAAAAATAACAAAGAAACTCTTCCAAGGGCCACATTAGGAGATGCAATCCCAAGATTAGGGCTAATCTTAATTTCTTAATTGCACCTCCTAGTATGAACCTATAATTCTGAGGCAAGATAGCAAAATATTATGTCCCATTATTTCAATAATTGTGTTTTCCCACTACCTTTCAGTTCTCAGTGAGATTTAGAAGATGACAAAACATTATATCTCTAGGACTAACGGTTCCTACAAAATACACAACAAGTCTAAATATGATATGCTTTAAATAAAGTTTTTTAAGGTGGTAAATATAGTTTAGATAATTGTCGTAAAAATATGTATCATACATTGACATCTAGTCTCAAAATTATAAATAAGAACTTCATTACATTGAAATTTGACCACTTGTTTAAATTTAACACATCATACACAACAGACAGTTTTGGACTGTCAACTTCAACTTTTTTTTGGACCCAAGATGCCTTTTTTTATTTATTATTATTCAAAACCGGGGGGAAATCTTAATCCCAGAGACATAGACCACCAGATGGGTCCTTTGAACAAACCAGGGTTGCAGAAGGTTTTCCCTCTACTAATCAATAAACCTTCTACTCCTTCAACATTCTGATGCCTTGGCAAAACGCTATGATCTTGTTGTTGGTTATTTTTCTCAGCTCCCTGACAGGAACGGTTGCCTCACCGAAGATCAGCTATCTATGATTTAGCAGCCTAGGGTAGCGGCTAATTAGATGTAAAGGAGTTTCTTCATCCTCCCCTTACAGCCTGCAGACTGGTTCGTCAGCCAATCCAAGTAGCTGTAGGTGCCTATTTAATCGGCAGTGACCTGTTAGAAACCCTGATAATGTATGTCAAGAATTCTTATTTGGATTTTATCATCCTGGGTGACTGGTCCCAAGTTTTCTGAAATTCTCTGACCAAGGAAACTTTCAGTGCTGTTTTTATGTTACAACGAGAGATGCCAGGAGAGGTCAAGAGAGTTGAGCCGGAACCTTGTATTGCTAGATGATCTGCCTTTTCATTTCCCTCGATTCCTTTGTGACCCGGAACCCAAATCATTTGAACCTTGTTGTTTCTAGAAATAGCCTCTATGGTTTGTTTTGCAGTCTAAGGCCAATTTGGGTGAAGTCAGTGCCTTTATCGTTCCCTGACTGTCGGAACAGATATATATCTGTTAATTTTGTTCATGCGTGTTACTCATAATAGTCTGAGCATATGCAAGGATAGCATATATTTCTGCCTGAAACACTGTAGCATGTCTTCCTAGACTTATACTTTCCTCATAACTGGGGTCTTCACAGTAGATCCCAGCTCCTGACAACTCCTCTATTCATAATCCGTCCGTGTACATGTCTTTTCCCGTGATAGAAATGTTTGTCCTGTTTTCCTCCCAATCCTGTATCGAGGGGAAGAAAGAACTCCAAGAGTTCTTAAATTGCCATCTTGCAATGCAATAATCTTGAATCATTAATGCTGTAGGGCATCTATCTACCAAAAGATCCCATGCCTTTTCATGGCCTCATATTGGGTGGCTATTATATCCACACCACAGCCCGATGCAGTGAAGCCGATATGAGACCAGCATGGCCTCGTATTGGATATACAGGTCTGGTGGGGGAAGTCCCACCGCCCACCAGTACCTCCAGAGCTAGGGTCGGTGCTGTTCTCATCGTTCTTAGTATTCCAAGACATACTGTCCTCTGAAGATGCAAGGTGCCTTAATAGTAGTAGTATTAGTAAGGTCCTAGTACTTTTTTCTGTCTAGAGAGGTTGAACGAACCACTTGTTTAAACCTACCAATTAGGCCCTGTGGTAGAGAGTTTAAGCCATTTCACACCTCTGAAAAATGAATTGAACACAGGAGTGGTGCGATCCAAACCTCTGTTGTTAAACAATCTCCACTAATATAACTTCCCTGTGATAAAATGTATTGTACTTTAAAATAGATACCTGATCTCCAAAGTATATTTCCTGGTAGCAGGAAGGAGAGATGCACTCCCTGATGCATTTCACCTTATTAAGAGATTTTAACTGAGCGCAGGACGGATTCTGATCACAAGCAGCTTCAAACTCTCTAAACGCTACCTCCTTCAACAAAACATCATATAACAACAGTAAATTATTAATATTTATTATTAAAATCTAATTGAAGCAAGCGTAAGTGCACTTCTTATATTCAACAAAATATGCATCTTGTCAATCTGTCAGTAATGATTACGTGTCTGAGGACAACTTGAATAAAAGTTGAAATTTAGAATACATAATCCTTTTAATCTAATCTAATGATTTTTTAAGACAATTATAAACATTGTTATGTAAACATGGTCAGTGGTTTAGATTGCACCCTCAAATCAGTATAATTGCTTTTAGATAAAAAGGTATCAGGTTTGATTCTTGACCAAATAAGTTTAAATGAACAGCTACGTAGCTCTTAAGGTTTTAACCAATGTGCTACAGTAGGTATTAGCCTGAAGATGAGAGAATTTATCACTCCCCTCTACAGTGGAACAGGCTTACAGGCTTATTCTTCTGAGGTCTAAGCAGGCCTCGATTTACCAATGCAGACTGAGGGCATTTACCCAGGGCACCGGTTACAGAAGGGTGCAAAACAAATTGGGATAGAAACATTTTTATTCCAATCGAAAATCAAAATCTTGTCGATTGAAAATCTTTGGCCAGGGGGCAAAGTACCTGAAATTGAGGTCTTGGTCTAAGACAGTCATATCATACGTCAAACATTGTAAAGATAAATATTAGAGTTTAAATGATGCTGAAAAATAGAATGAAAAGTAGGTATAACGTAATAAAATAAGATTGCTTAGTATGAGCAAATACTTTTTATTAATATTAAAATATTTTTGTTAATGAGGAATTTGAATATGATAAAACATATAGTCCAGGAGATAGCGTGCAAAAAAGTGTCTGACTAACATCAAGCTAGAATTTTGTATACAAGTCAATCTTTTGGCGCCTTTTAAGAATATGTGGTCGGCTAAGTTCGTCTGCGGGACATAGCTTGGCAATAGGCGTTTGAAAAAAACAAACCGGTGGAGAGCGGCCATGTCTCACCAATTATGGTGGACAATGTGATTTTCATGATCCTGAGTACAGAATTAGTTAGTAGACCGAAAATCAAGTTGATGTTAGTTTATCCCTTGACAGGTGACCTCGTTGAATTTTAGTAATATTTGAATAACTAACCTATCAAGTGTTAAAATAATATCGACTTGAATTTTGGTCTACTAACTAATTCTGTACTCAGGATCATAAAAATCATACTGTCCACCATAATTGGCGGGACATGGCCGCTCTCCACCATTTTGTTTTTTTCAAATGCCTATTGCCAAGCTATGTCCCGCAGACGAATCTAGCCGACCACATATTCTTAAAAGGCGCTAAAAGATTGACGTGTCTACAAAATTCTAGCTTGATGTTAGTCAGACACTTTTTTGCACGCTATCTCCTGGACTAATAAGTGACCAATAAAACTAAACTATAGTGCCAATAAAATCAAAATATCTCAAAAGTCTAAACAAACAATGCTATATATAATACCAAATATTGAATAATAGGCCTTTGTGCCTAAACACACTCAATTTATACATTATTTCTATCTATAATTCTATTGTTAAAATTTGCTACATAACAATTAATGAGACTTTTACGGCGTTGAATTAAACATAAACAAACATATATTTTGTAATTAATATTCAATTAAATAAGTTTATCAATTTACAAGATACATAAATATTACTTACATTCTTATTGGTTTCTTTATACGGGAATTCAGGAAATGTGAACGTAGCAACTTTACCGTTTATTAAATTAAATAAAAAAGTGCAAGAGCAGAACAAAATAATTTGCAAACCAGAGATCATTTCAGCTTTGATTAATATAACGTATAAAATCAAATGTTTCGAGCTAGAAATAAAAATAAAATTTCTATTAAATCAAAATGGTGTGATTAAACAAAGCCCATGTTCCTTATAAAATTATACGTCATTAGATAATTACATAGCTACCTAAAATTCAAAATAAATAAATAAATAAAAAGCTATTATGTGCTTTCCACAAGCAACGTGCAATAATCAATAGCGGTGTGATGTCATGATAAGGATAAGCCTAAAAGTTGGTGTGCGTTCCTAATCACACAACACACAAAGCTCGGTTTTAAGTTCGCTCTAACGAGGATTTGTAGAACCAAAGTTCTGACGTCACTTTTTGGCGATCTTGATTTTAAACATGACAAATCTAATGTTCGAACAACTTTTGGAATATTTAAAGTTTAAATATGTCTAATTGTAACGTTTAAATGTAGTACTATGTTTAGATATAGGGTTTCTGTTCGCTTGTTTTTTAGGGTTTCGTTGGTAAAACCAAAAAAAAAGAAACCCTTATAGTTTCGTTCCTGTGTCTGTCTGTCACTCTGTACGGTTCCAATAACTTTTGAACCAAAAGAGATAAAAACGTGAAACTTTCCAGTATAAAAGATCGTTTTGACGCGCACACAGGAAAAATATAGCGAACTCAATATTATCAGCTGTTCAAATTCAAAATGGCGGATAATTCATGTCACTCGAAAAAAAATATTTTTTAAAATTTTGAGTGGGGTATCAAATGAAAGGTATTGAAGAGAAGAATAGAAATATATATACCACTTAAGGATAGTGCTTAATTTTCAGCGCCATTTTGTCAAAAAACATCGAAATTTTGCGTGTCCCCCCCCCCCCCTAAAATCGTATTTCCGCAATTACTAAAAATATAGAAAAATATGCAAAATGTGTGGTCTGCTGGGCCATAGAAAAAAATAAGATTAGCAATTTGATCTGATTTACTGGAACCCCAAGATGGCGGATAATTCATGTCACTCGAAAAAAAATATTTTTTAAAAATTTTGAGTGGGGTATCAAATGAAAGGTATTGAAGAGTAGAATAGAAATATATATACCACTTAGGGATAGTGCTTAACTTTCAGCGCCATTTTGTCAAAAAACATCGAAATTTTGCGTGAAAAACTTTCTCCCCTCCCCCCTTAATTTTTTGTTACTAATTTTATTACTAATTTTGTGTTCAAAATACCAACGAAACCCTTTTTACGTGAGATTCACGCCTTACCAATTTCTTGTTGTATGACTGTGTGTTAGCTCGATTCTTTGATAGTTTGTTTGTTTTTCTGTTTTGCCTATAGTTTCCTTTTCTGTTTGCCAATTTTAGGTTTGTGGTTTTCTGTTTTTGCTTTGTTAGTTTGGGTGTGTGTTTTTCTATTTAATTGTTTCTTTGAAGTTTCTCAGGTTGATTTTTAGGATCCGCAGCCGCAGCCTCACAAATTTGTTTAATAAGAATCATTTAATAAGGAAACAACCCAAACTACTTACTAAATTTGTTTTGTTTTATGTTGAAATTAAAATTTTGGAATCTTATGAACGAACACGAGCGATTTGTTATTGTCGGTCAATTTAAAATGAACTTGTAACACAATATCTTTTTGTTAAATTTGATTTAGGTATTCCCTAAAAGAAATCAATAGTTCCGTAACGACGGCGTCCGTTAATTACTTAGTTTTATTTTAATTTTTTTACTAATCCCGCACTTTATTTAAATTACCAATGATACAGGTTCATACAGCTACAAACTACTTTTATCATTAAGACAGTCAAAGGAGTATCTAAACGTTAAAAAAAATATAAAAAAATCTAAATTAAAATAATAAGATTACGGCAAAATCTCACGTATTATACGCACAATTTTTACCTCATCTTTTTTTCTTCCAAAATAGTGGTGCGTATTATACGCGATCAAAAACAATTATACCTTCTTATGTTTCTAGTTTCTAACTTGACTTTTTGCCATTATATCAGTAGATAATTAAAAAATAACTATAATACGACTACGTGCTATACACTACATGTCTACATGTAAAAAATATAAACGTAAATGTTTCTTTAAACAAAAGAAATAACTATAGACTATATGAACACCTGATTTCGTTTTAATATTTAATTTTACTCTTAAGTATTCAAATGAAGCTGCTTAAATAATTATTGCGTGTTAAATTTAACAATCTTATTTACGTTGAATAATAAAACCTTTATCATTTTATAGTAAACTAAACAGAATTAAAACAAGGTTTTTTTTTGTAATTGCATGTATTATTATGCTGTTCCTCTTAAAAATAGGAATATTTTATTAGAATAATAGAATGGTACCGATGGGCGTAGCCAGGTTTTGACTAAGGGGGGGGGGGGGGGGGGGGCATTCACAAATTCTTTATTAATGGTTAAGGGGGAGGGGGCAGCACAGGAGTAGTTAGAAAAATCTTAGGGGAAGGAAATGACCATAAAAGGAATAAAAAAATGAATTTTTAATATATATTTTAATTTGTGAACATCATGTCCAAATGTTAGGAGCCCCCTGGCTACGCCTATGGATGCTAGTAGCAAAATTATTTACTGCTACCGTTTCCAGAAATTATTCTAATTACTGTTCACCTTTCAATTGTATGTTTTTTACCTCTTACAAATACCTAAATAACCATTAAATCTTGTGTACAATGCCGTCAAGCATAAAATTCCCCCAGAATTTCAAGTGCGTATTACGTATTATATTTCAGCCCTAAATTAAGTCAGCGTATTATATGCGATATTTTACGGTACATGGAATGGCAGTCATTTCATGCTATATAAAGTTTTAAAACGTTAACAAGGAGAAGGAACTATAAACAGAGAGTACTCCATATTTTAAATCTAGTGTATTACCGGTTTATGAAGATTTGTGGTTGAGATTCTGTATCATATTCAGTTTCATTTACATATATAAAGTATAAGTGTTGCAGGTTAGCATATCTTTAGAGCAAGAGTAGTTTCATAGTTGTGTTTTTCCTAAAGATAAAAAATGAAAAAGCTTGAATGACTATTAAACATTTTCCCTAGATACGCAATGTTAGAACAACCCTGTAAATTAATTGCTTCATTATTACTTTTCCGTTTGTAGGCAAAACTGAGTAACTAAGGACCCTTATCATTTCCTAAGTTTGTCTGTCTGTCTAAAGTCGTTTACACACATGTATCTCCAAATAGTACCCAATACAAAAATTTGAAACCTTGTAGTTATTTCATGGTAAATAACCCAAAGACAATAAAAATACATTGGAGTCCAAAATATCATCTCTTAAAAACAAGGGGTGAACTTTTTTTTAACAGAAATGCGTTACGCAAGATATTAAATAAAAGAGCAGAATGCCCTGAGTACATAATATTTGGTTTATTTTTTTCCATTTCATTTTAGCGTCATGTATAATTAAAAGTTGAGTTTTTCATGTCAAAATCTACCAAAAATAATTATTTATTAACAACAAATATTTTTATATTTTTAGTCGAATATTTTGTAAGAAAAAAAAATGAAACTTAATAATACATCAAGGAACAGATTAAGCGACAGTTCGGACAACAAAAATTCAATTGAAGGCGTTTTTTCACGCCATTATAATAAATGGGCCAAAAGTTATAGCTTAAACAAACTTTTAAATGGCTGCCATTTTGAAAAGCTTGGGCCGATAATGCTTTATGAACATATCCAATTTGATAAATTACCAGGACCCTTGGTTTGTACATACCAAGGGCACATACTTGACATCTTTAATAATTATTTGGATTTATCTTTATTATTTTTAAATAAATAAATCTTTTATATTTTTATTAGGCTGGAATAATGCCTCAAGAGGAGGTTAGTTTGAATCGTAAATTAGTTGTTTCATTGTTATTTTGTATTTTTATAAATTTATTTGTACGGCTGATTTTATAAATAAATATAGTTTATGTTCTTTGAGACCTTAAGGTAGATCTCTCTAAATAAAACAAAATGTTGCTATATGAGAAAAGCGAAGTATTTGCTTCTTAATTAAGGCGTTTAGACCTTTTTCCAGGGGGGTTTTTACACCCAAAGACATATTACATAGGTCCATTGAACATGTTGGTCAGTTAACTAAATTTTCCTGCTCAGGTATTATCTATTATAATCCAACTGCCATGACAAAGAGACTGGACTTGGTTATACAGCCGAAACCTGCTGATGGTAACTCTTTTGAGAAGCTCCCCATTTTTTTTTATAAGCAAGCTGGATGGACACCTGGGAATTGAACCCAGTTCTGTGGACACCCATCTAAGTTGTGACCATGCCCGATTATGTTTACTTTACTGATAGGAAATTTGACTACTCTCCTACCCGAACAACCATGGCTCAGTGCAGACCTTAAGTGAATTATTATACATTCAGAAAGGGTTTTGAAATCCGACGTTTTGCTTCCTCTACAGGAAGTCTACAATGATTACCATTGTGATTGCAACTCAAAGCAACAATAGGATATACTGTTGCTTTGAGTAAACCATGATACACCTCACCCCTGAAGATTCATCCAGTAGTGGAAGCGAAATGTTGGACTTTAAACCCTTCATGTTCCAGATTTCACCGGAAACTGATTTTTTTATTAACCCATTCAACAGATCTTCCAATTTAGGAAATTATTCGGTGGCAGGTTCAAATAATACCAAATGAGATTGCACGATTAAAAAATTAATCTTTTTAAAAATTTTGTTGTTGAGATCCTCTGAGGATACAAATGCCAACGGGATGGGCAGACCCCTGTTAGAAGGTGAAGACATGTGGCAGCCTTAGCATGGCATGGAACTACAGAAGATCCAAATGCATTCAACGGTTTAAGATACAACCCTTTGAAGCTACTCACTAAATTTAATATTATTTCAGTCGAAGCAACCAATTTAAATTTTAGTAAAGTAATCACAGAACAACTTAAATTTTGTAATAGAGCTCAGATAACTAGCCTTGGAACTAACTCCTTTAAAGAATATTCGTGTCACTTGTTTCATGGTTATAATTAAAACTAATGTATACTTCATAGAAGGTAGTGGAAGGAAGATTGGAAATTCGGTTACTTTCAGAGTTAATTTGAGACTGACAATTACAGTAGAATTTTTAGAGGTACCTTTCAAGTTGAAATCAGCATAATAGAGTAGGGGATAAATAAAAAGTGCTCATATCATTTTCTTAAAAACTAATATAATCGTAGCTTGATAAAAACAGAGATTTTGTGAATCCTGACAATTCAAATCCATTACAAGAACATTCTCAAGGGCAGGGCCGAATTAACTATAGGGGCACGATGGGCACGTGCCCAGGGGCGCAAGAGGTTTGGGGCGCAACTCAGAAGGTTAGGGGGGGGGGGGACGGCTAAACTTTGCAAGGGACAAAATATAAATGGGAATATGTTTAAAGTAAACTAAATATCCCTTATCCTAGAAAAGTCCATGTTAATTATTATTTCCAGCCTTGTCTGAATTAATCTACACCAAAAATCTAATTTTACTAGTCTTTATTAATTGATTTAATAAAAACATTACTTATTTATAATATACTTATACAATACCTACATATAATATAAGCTGGAAATAGCTTTAATCCACTTAGGGCATCCCAAATAAGAGTTATATAAGTTTGCGACGGTTTCTGAGGTGAGCTAAACTTTTGGGAGCCAAAAGCTAAAAAATAGGAGTGTTCTGAACGCACAATTTAATGCTCTACAACTTTAGTTGTATGACATTTTTCACTTGGAATAACTATTTTTGAGTTATAGGCGCATCATGACAGGGTGCCCAGGGCGCAGTGAACGACTAAAACGGGCCTGCTCAAGGGGGATGCTCATGGTAAGAGTTGCAATTGACTCTCAACTGCAGAAAGCATTTGAGTTGCAAATAACATCCATTCACAAGGAACCCCTGAAATAGGTTCGGAACATCTTTGTCTTGTTCACAATATCTTTGGGGGTCTCCTCTGGAAGAAATGCTCAAGAAGGAAATCTCGATTTATTAGACTCTGTCTACGCAAACTGTTTAGGCTCATTTTAAATTAGATCAAATTGATTTCAAAGTAGAGTATAGACAGGAAGAATCGGTTCCGGATGTGCTCCTGCTAATTTAATTAACCTGCCACGAGACGTCTACACCGGCTACATAATCTAATTATCCTGCAGTTTTACTTCTTTTCTTCAAATCTCTTACATTCTAATTTTAGTATTGCTTAAGGCCTGGCCAGGTATAGATCAACTTCTACTTTTGGGATCCCATCTATCTAATGCATTTTCTTTTGTATGTATTGAATTTTATCTAACTTCATTCATAACTTATTTCTAATTAAAATCATTCTATCTTACCAAGACTATAGTCGATTACTCTAAAAATAGCAGCTGATAATTTATTTCATTCTTTTAACTTTTAATCTTTTCTCTCTTTTATTTTCGAATAATAATTAATATTTTATCTTTTCAATCAATATTTTCTTATAACTAATCTTGCAATAATTGAGCTAAATCTTTTATGTTACATCTTTTCTTTTTTACAAACTGATCTAGATCTTATAAGATAATTAACATATGTTGGTTGACCTAATAATTTATATTTATGAACTTATTATCCATACACTTGTTATAAGTATTATTTTTTTCTTATTAAAACAAGGTAATCAAATTTGTTGTTTATGGTTATTTTTTATTTTATTTCCTATCATTATTCACTTTTCTTTGTTCTACTGTCAGTTATAGAACTGGTCCTTTGTTTTAATCAGTTATTTATCCAGCGACCTTTCAGTGACAGAACTGAGCAATACTGCAGCGCTCATCTGCCCTGAACACAAACCTACGCCATAGAAAAATAGTAGTTTAATTTATTTAATTTTTCTTGAAAATTGTACAGTTTGAATAAAATAAACATAAAATAAATTAATAAAACAGCTTTAATTATCATTATTTACAAAAGAACAATGTGTTCACAGATATTTTTTGCAATCTACTACAACAGTAAATCAACAACGAGGGAAATTAAATTGATTCTCTACAGTAACATTAGCTTGAATTTACAAGGTGGAGTATTTAAAGGTCTGTTAGTAACATCTAAACAAGAGTAGACTTTCACCATTATTGCTTTGGGATCAATAAACACTTAATCAGAACATATTGATGTAAAATTACAAAATATTTTTGATCTCTTCAAAAATCAATGTATTTTCAATATAGAGTATTATTATTTTTAATAGTCTGTGACTAAAGTTAATGAGCTAAAATTTGCAGATCAAACACTAGAATATAAACAAAGTATATTATTTGAGTTCATTTAGGCTAGGATATTCATATGAAAGAGATTACTGTTATACACAAGTGCTATATATAACTACAGCATTTATGTAAGTGTTGTTCACATTAAAGTAACTCTTAGAAAATATCATTTATAGCTATGGACAATCAAGAAATTAATTGATGGCCTTGAGTCTACTATTGTATGGATTCCACAATTAATATAATTAGGCCCTCTTTTAAGGCACATTAAGTGCTATTTGGTGGAATTTTTAATATAAAACTCCAAGAACTTTTTCATAAATATGTTTAAGGAGTAAAGACGTTATAATATACATGATGCTGTAGGGGCTTAAAATCTGTAAGTGCTGTATGAGTGTTAATATATAACAGCGTGGAAAATGCGAAAAAACTGGAGCAGGAAGCCAATGAAAGCTCTGGATTTTTGAAGTCTAGAAGCTTGGGCCAATTATGCAAAAATACAACACTAGTAGAGGGACGGGATAACTGCCTAGTGGCTTTATTTTTTCCCTCACATAGGTTTGCCAACCAGAGTGTAAAATACTAAAAACTCATACAATACAGACTGTAGGTGTTACAGCATAAACATTTGTTAAAACGTGGCCATTTGCTAATCACAAAATTTAAGAATTTACACTTTCAAATAAGGTGAGGGCTTATTATAATTTCGACCAAAGTTAGATTACTACTCATAAGAATGGTAAAGGCTTTTTTATGAGTTCTCATATATAGCATCATAAGTCTAGTAAATAAAGTTAGGCACATCTGCTGAATTTAATAGAGTTCAGAAAGAGATTGAACCATCTAAGGGTTTTACCACCTTGAACTGTGTCGGAGACTGCAGTTTTGGTCTTATACATTGTTATAATGGAGAGATGAAACCAACAGACCTGGACTAGAACAATGTTTGTTTACATTTTTCCAGGATCAGCTGTAATTGAAAAATCTCTATGAATCATACGATGGTTACTGAACTTCCTATGGCCTTCTTCACCGATGATCTGCCATCCCCTCATATCGAAATCTTTCTTCATAGCGGCAGCGGCACCGAGAAAAATAGCGGCGTACGATCCAACCTTCAAACTTTTCCTCCAAGCACCAGCCACGGCTCCGGTCGCAGCACCTCCCAGGAAATAATTCCAAATATCGTCCTTTTTCCTTAAATTAGTGGCGATGCAGGTGGTAGAAGCAAAAGCTGCGCCCATACCCATCACAGGGAGTGTAATAGAAGCATACCTGGCAAATATCTGAGGGTATCCCTTAGGATGTGAGTACATTAAGACATCGGCAGAGGATAGAAGTACACCGTATATACCACAGAACTGAGTAACGGCACCTAATTTCTTCAGGCAATCTTCACCGTCTGGACTGTCGTACCAGCTATATTGCTTACCAAAAATTTCTTCTAACAGACCCATATTTAAACTAATAACTAAATCGACTTTATAAAAATATTTATTCGGACATTAAGCACTAAGCAATAAAAGAAAAAGTAAAATAAAATTTTTCAATGGATTGATAACAGGCAAAAATAGAAATTTGGAAAATGATAACAGATTTAGATGGCGTTGAAAAGTGAAGTTTATTTTTTAGTCATATAAAAATTACTATACAAGTTTTAAAATGTTATTGTTAATATTTAATTTACTTTTATATTTTTTATTAATTTTAAATCAAGTGAAATAAATAAATAAAGGGAATGAGGAACATCCTGAATTCATTCAATTTTTAGAACTTGTTTACCTTTTTTACCTTATCACACAACACGCTTATCAGCTGTCAAAGTAAATGATGCTTCTTGTGATTTCTCCCCTTTAATTGTCCAAATTACTTTTTATTTTAGACGATTTTAACTCGTATTGTTTTAAATAAGCTGTAATGTACGCTTCTAAAAAGGCGAGCCTTAAAATCGACGATTCTTATTTGAAGTGCAAAGCTGGTTGCGATTTTTATGGCAATGAAGAATGGGACGGATATTGCTCCAAGTGTCTTCGCGATCAGCAATCCCAGAGACGAAAAAAGACTCAAGTTTTAGATTTTGTTGACAGGTAAGCTATATTTATTCCTCTTTTACAAAAATGTTTAGTTAACGGGCAAAATTAAATTGCTTTGCCCTCTCTTCCAAATTCCATTCTGTGGTGGTTAAGTGTATCCTTTATTTATGCTGACTTAATCGTTCTGATTGGGTGACTCATATCCTTTTATTTTTCGAGGAAATTACTAATTTACTGATTTATTTAAAAGAATTTTGCTTTTCCTGCAAAAGAAACTCCATTAAAATTTATGTAACAAAATTTATTATTAGAGCTTTAACTGCGATGTCAATATTGAGCCGATATGACCAGTTTATGAAGAATTTATCAAGGTAAACATTAAAGCTCCTTGATGAAATTCTGCATTAGCAGGACTTATTATAATTTGCAAATTATCCTATTATCAAGATGTTAGCATCTGTTAAACACAAAGAGTGTATCTTGGACTTAACTGTTTACCATCCTGGAATGAATGATTAGCTATATCTATAGAAATTGTTTCAGAGAGACATTTAGTTTCAATGAACTGTTGTTGGATAACTAAGTTAATTAGGTGCCTTGGAGCTATAATTTAATTTGGCACTTTCTCTATATGTATTTGTTTACTGAATATTAGAAATTCATTTGTCAAAGGAACCATTACAAAGGGATATTTCGTCCAATGAACTTTGGGTCAAAGGAACATCACTCTTCTGTGTGTAAGTGTGGTAATATCCCTTAGTAAAATTATCTATTATGGCAATGGAATATTTACGCATTCCTCTTATCAATGATTTAAAGATGATCTGAATAAAATATATTTTTATTCTAACCAACATTGAAGCCTTTAACCCTTTGACCTTGGCAGGACGCACTGCACTTTGCATCACATATTGTCTCTTTAGAGAAACAGCTTGACGCGCACAGAGCGTCATGGACAGTAAAAAAACTCTAAAAGAGGAGTGGCGGAGCCTCTGCCATATGATGTCAGTTTGGTTTCAATGGTTGTATGGAATGAGTTTTGCTATGTTGTTGTTCTTAGTACAACATGTTTTTGCTATATCTTCTTTCTGGTCACTTCTTATGCTACTCGCATAAGTAATTTATACAGCATTTTTTATTTATTTTTTTTTATTGTAAAAGTAAGTTATTAGCTAATATTACTTGTGTATTTAGGAATTATTGTCCTTCCTGTGGCTGCATGACCTATATGGTGCTTCTAATGTTTTGTGTTTTTGTTTTTTTCATAAACATTAAACCTTTTGAATAATGATTCTGGTGTAATTTCATGCATATTTGAGCCCAGACTAACCTAAATAAAAGGAAAATAAAATCTGTTCCACGGAATTACTCTTTTCTCTCTTCTATGCCGCAGTCCAAAGGGTTAAGGCGGAAATACACATGCTAGTAAAAAAGCA
Source organism: Gerris lacustris (assembly GCA_951217055.1). NCBI lineage: Eukaryota > Metazoa > Arthropoda > Insecta > Hemiptera > Gerridae > Gerris > Gerris lacustris. Next base: position 89,549,414 of record OX578277.1, read on the forward strand.
TGACAGTGGCGAGTTACTAGCATGTCAGTAGCTGGCATGCTGCAGACGCTGTGTACATTTGTCAGTGAAACAGCATGCTAGTATCATTTAGTTGATCGGTCTTGTGCGAGCTACTACAGTTCTAGTTTTGAAACAGGCAGACATTTCTTACCTTCTCTTAGCCGGAATAAATTATGAAATAATTGAATTTGATTTAATTAATTCTGATAGTTTTTTTAATTGTGTTTCAATGTACATTATGAATCTATCGGTGTGGAATGAAATTAACCTGATTGTTCAGTTACTTGCAAAGAACTGTTTTTTTAAAACATTTGAAAAATAATTAAAAGACACGAAGAATATGGGTAAAAGATTGGAAAGCTAGAAGGAAATTAGGTACATGGAGCGAGTCAGTGCCTACTTAATGAAACGCGGTTCGGGGACATCAATGGTTTTAGGAATCAATTACGAATGTTTCCGGAGAAAGTTGATGAGTTGTTGTCAGATGTCCAGATTGTTGTGAAAGGAAGGAACGCAACTGAAGGGCTGAGGGAGACTCGTGCTAGCTACTAGCAATCTGCGCTGGCAGGCCTGTTTACACGTGCCTTATCAGTTCCCCCTCCCAGTTCAGTTCCCCCTCCAGTTTCAGATAACATGAGAAAAAGGTGGAGACTCCACAAATCGGCAACAGTCTACACAGCAGAACTCTGGGGGATCATCTACGCGGTGAGGTACGCCCTAGAGGAGGAAAACAGGAAATGGCTGATCTGCTCAGATTCGCTAAGTGCCATTGAAGCTGCACAGGATGTGTTCAGTGCGGACCAGCTGGTCAGAAGTCTTCTTGAAGAAATCCATCAGAGCAAAAGTAAAGGAAAAAGCATGGTTCTCCTCTGGGTCCCTGGACATGTGGATATAAAAGGGAACGAGGAAGCAGACAGGGAGGCCAGAGCAGCCGCGATGTCTCAAGGCCCAGTGACTACCCCACTCCGCCTAGAAGACCAGTTCCTAGCACTAAGGAAAAGTATCATAAAGCAATGGGAGTCACTTTGGCAGAGGCAAGATACTGGATTTGCCAAACTGTTCCCAGGTCTTAATAGTATTGTGTTGCCTGAAGAGTTTGGTCGACAAGAGGTGATAAAGCTTCTACGAGTAGCTTCGGGCCACACCAGGCTAACTCACAGTCATCTTCTGCTGGGAAGGATGAGACCTGGATGCCAGCGATGTGGGCAACCATTATCCATCCAGCATCTCACCGAGGAATGTGAGGGGCTGGCAGATCAAAGAAGAAGAGTGGGCCTTTCTGCAACTCTAGAAATAATGATGGCCTCTAAGGAAGGAATGATCAAGCTTATAGAATTTCTGAAGATCACAGGAATACTGGAGGAAATTTGACCAAGGGGACGTATTAATATTGATATTTGGGAGAAAAAAAAAAAAAAAAAAAAAAAAAATATATAAATAAATAAAATAAAAATAAATAAATAAAATAATAATAATAATAATAATAATAATAATAAATAAATAAAATAAAATAAATGGATAAAATAAATAAATAATAAGGATATATAAATAAATAAAATCGAAAATTAAAAAAAATGGAATAAGTAAATGAAGAAATGATAGAAGCGGAATAAATACTTATTTACAATAATAATGGGGGGGGGGCATTTGTTGCACAGTGTGGCATAAACGCGAATAAAGGGCTTAATAAAAGAGATATATTAAATAAAACACGTAAAGGAAAACAGCAGAAATCGGATAATAGAAATTTAAGAAAGAGTAGGCGCCAATGGCCCAAGCTGTCGAGGCGCTCCTATCTTTCAGCCACGGGTGGAAGGTGGGTATAAAAAAAAAAAAAAAAAAAAAAGTTCCCCCTCCCCTCGACTTGTGCCACTGGCAAGACAAAAATCAAACCTCGTGCGATTTACTCGCATGCTATTTGATGTATACACATGCCAGTAGCACTCCTCTGCAAGCTACTCATATGTTTTTGTGTGAGTAACTAGCATGTGTATTTCCGCCTTTAAGCCATGATATATATTCTGATAATTTGAAGAACAAGCACTTCTAGCTTTCAAAAATGTATCATTCATACTATCTGTTACTATTTTTTTTTTTTTTTTTTTTTTTTTAACAGTAATAGAGATCGTCATCAGAAATTCCCTGCAACTACAGGTTTCACTAAATTTGAAGAGAAAAAGCGTTTCCAGTCTGATAAAAAAGGAAAATTATTGGGCATCAATGTCTTTAGGAAATCATCCAGTGCCAAAGGTAGGTTTGGTTGCTAAATATTTCTATTCCTTGGTATCATTCTGACTGGGACATCCATTACTTATTTCTGGGACTGCTTAAAGTCCTTGTATTTTATTAATTTTATTTAGTTGGCTTTTACTAATATAAAGGTTTGGCCCAGCAGAATTCTAAGATATTTATTGCTTCCAAGCTTACAGAAGGTAACGGAAGCAATGTAATAATTCTGAAGAACAAACTTTTATATGTCTCCAATTGAAAAAATTCCAGGACAAAAAACCTTTTTCAGACATCAGGTAACATTTTTGGCCTCATGTCTGCTGTCAACATTTTTGTGAACCCCAATATCTTAAAAAAGTATTTGTCCCATTTCGATGAAATATGGATGGTTTGTCATAATTAGCCTATTGTTAGTCCTATATTAATTTCAACTTTCCAGGCCATTCCTTTCTCTCCCGCATGCTCACCATAATCTTTAAATAGTATTCATCTGATGTTGAAGAAATTTGGATAATTTGTTGAAAATAGCTCGCAAATAAGTGTGACCCCACTGGGAATTAAAACTGATTGAAATCTGATGTTACCATTTGTCTAATAAGAAGATATGTGCCTCACAATTTGGTTGACTATTTTTATCATAAAAAGTTGAGTTTAATGAAATTTAGCTAATTGTTAATTTTTTTCTAGATTCAGGTAGACCTGAAGGCCAGTATGAATTGGAAACAGGTGAAGCTGCAAATCTTCGTTTAAGTTCTACAGAGCTATTCCGTTCTGTCGGCAATGCTGTGCGTAATGATATCCACTCTTCTATTAGAAAATTCTGCAAACAGATCTTAAAACTTATTGATGATCCATCTTCGTCTATCGAAGACCTCTCAGTGAAAACCCAGAACTTCTACCTATTTCTTAATCAGGAGTTTGATGAAAATGATATTTATAAAGGTAATTAAAATATAATTTTTATTTTGAAGTTGAATAAAAGTATCCCTTTTAGAAAACTTATACTTTGATTGTAAAAAAACTTTAAATATAAATTATAATTTTTTAAAGGGCTGGGCTCCAGTTTAACCCTCTTTCTGTTTTGGAATTTGTGATATTCATATTTTAAGAACTACTTTTAGAAATAATAGCCTAATGCCCTTAACATTTATTTTGATTATTATAATTTATAAATGATGTGTATTTTTTGTGTAGTTGTGTCACCGGAGGTGAAGGAACAATTAATTCAATATGCTGAGAAGTACACTATGATTTGTTTGTACCTGCCTCTCTTCTGCCCGCCTTCAACTACTGATGAGGAGAAAGATCTTAAAATTCAGAAAAGGTCTGTTACTTGTCTAATTATGACTGATTTTTTAATAAATATTTTATTAACATGAGAAGAATAAAATAATTTTGGATTTATTATTTCACTTATTTTTATAATATGTATTTGTTTAATTATTTATTGTTTAAATTGCAGGATACGTCAATTGAATTGGGTGAGTGCTAAACATGTGGACTGTAGGATAGATGAGACAAGTGTAGAGGTTCATGATCTTGTCTACTCTGCCATAAATGGTGTGTAACTAAATTAATCATAACCATAATTGTTGTTATACTAGGAAAGTAGAAGTGGCATCTTTTAGTCTTTAAACCAAATAATATGAGTGATTACCCTGCTAATTTGTTGTTTCATCTAATGTTTCAGAACTTTTGGGCATGGATTCAGCTAAAGCGCCTCAGGATAAGTTAGGGTGTGTTGTTCGTTCTTGCAGCAAGATCCTGGAATTGCTGAGGGCTTGTAGTGGAGGTCCTGCTTCAGCCGATGAATTTCTGCCTGCTCTCATTTTCATTGTGCTGAAAGCAAATCCAGCGAGACTTAAATCCAACATTAACTACGTTACTAGATTCTGCAATGCAAGCAGTCTTATGTCGGGGGAAGGAGGATACTACTTTACAAATTTGGTATTGCTTTATTTTTTCTCCCCTTTATCATATAAAATACAAATTGAAAATTATCTCATTGCATTTAAACCTCTTGTATCTCTGTTGACTATTTTGATTGACTCACTATACCAGGGGTCTCCAATATTATTGGTTGAAGGGCCGGATCTGCATAGGATGGGTCTATATAGTGGGCCGGATGAAGTAGGGTACACTCAGCTATTGGCCTTCACAATGGTAGGGAGTAACCAGATAAGCACTATCCATTTTGGCCAAAGGAACTTCAATAAAAATTGTGCTTATCTTTCTTAATGTTAAAAATGGCATCCGATTATGAAGAACTTACAACTTTGCATTGCTTATGTTCATTTGTGAACTTTTTTTGTGGCGCAACCGTCTCACAGGCTGTAGTTTGAAGACCCCTGCCCTAAACAAATCCTTATTGAATTTGAGCTTACTCTCAATAGCTGGAAGATAATTGTCAATATTTACTCTCAGAATTTGATGTGTCTACATTAGCAGCTAAATCCTCTCAATAGGTTGATACATATCTCCTCTTTATTCTCTTTATATTAAGGCAGATGTCTAGAATGTATCTAGGTTTTATTTAACGAAAGAGTAAATTTGAGGTGTTTGGTGTAAAAGTGATGAAATTAATTTTCCAATCAATCAATAAAATGTATTTTAATTAACTATTGTTTTTTACTATTTCAGTGCTGTGCTGTGTCTTTCATAGAGAATTTAACTGCTGAATCACTTAACATGCCGTGTGATGAATTTGAAGAATACATGACTGGAAAGATTCAACCTACTAACACATGGGAGAGTGCATTGATCATGTGTGAAGTGAGTTTATACTTGTTTTATTTATTTTAATTTTTGGTACCATCGTACCACTAATGAGGGTAATTTTGACAAATCTTTACCTACTATTAGTCCCTTAGTGGATGTTTTAGTAATACCTGTAGTAAAAATATCTTTATCTATATGCTTGCTAAGGAACTTACTCTATGAGACTTTGTAATTGCTTATCAGCAGTATTAACAGTGATTTTGTTGCACTTTTAAGGGTATGCACCTAATGAATGAAAATCTGAAAATTTTTGAAGAACAGAGACGACGCCATGAAGAACTTATGACTGAAGTTGAGGATCTTAAAACCAACATGCTCTCTTTTGAAGTAATTATTTATTTTTAATTTAAAGCATTATCTTTTTTTGATAATGCATGTGTTTTTTGTATGTGAATTTATTAAAAATCAATTAGTTGTTGATAATTTACAGAAAATAACTCCAACAGTGTTCTTTATTTCATCAAAGTGAGAAAAATTGTGGCAACTTTTGTAATTGAATTACAACTTATAATTTTATTGAGTAACTCGTCAGTGTCTTTGTCCTTTAGGCCTTCTACCCTAGTGACTAACAGCTGTGGAGCTCACAAGGGATTATTTTCTTATATTTAACATTTACTTTTGATAAAGTTTTTAAAAGGACAAAGACTAAGCTTGCTACTGGTCTTATTTTTCTATTATATGTTTTTACAAATCACTTCCAAGTGAGCTAACTATTTCATAGTTAACTAATTCAGGTGATTTCAAGCATTGACCTGGTTAATAACACTAAAGAATTTAAGGAAATTATTCTGCCTTTGTAAGTTGCTTATGGAAAGCTTCAGAGATTTTATTTAGAGTTACTCAACCTGGGACATTTTTCTTTGTTTTGACAGGAAAAATTCAAGGCAGATGTAGGGAAAATTCTTATACTGAATTAATATACATTTTAGTATATTCTGCTGCATTTTGAGATCAACTCTAAATATTTTAAGCGAATTTCCACGGTGAGATAAATGATTGACTAAGTTTTTAATACCTGGATCACATCTTACACTCTTTTGAACTCTTCTTGAGTCTATCTTCTTAGAATTATAATGGTTTTTTCATTATGAATGGCGATCTTACCTTAACAGTAATCTAAAATGGTTTGATTTAATTAACACTCTAACCTGCTGTGTGGTAAAGAGATGGAACTTCTTACCATGAACTAAGTGCACATTTAATAGTATCAAAAATATGTACTCATTTTGTTTTCTAGGATGAAATGATACAGAAGCTTGAGAAGCTGAAGGAAGACATGCCTCTAAAACTTAAACCTAAGAAGAAAATAGAAATAGAAATTGATGCTGATGATTCTTGTATTGAATCCCTTCCACCACCTATACTTCCTCAGCAATGCAACCAGTCCAAGGTAAAACTTACAATTTGTAATAGAGTAGTAGTTTAAAGATAATTCAACCAATAGATCCTTTGCAACTTAGAAGAAGCTCAGGGAAGCCATTATAGTGATACTGTTATAAAAACCCAATAATTTAAAGCTGTCTTAACATTCTATATTGTGTGTCTATTTTGTGTATGATACTAGCATGGAACATGCTACTTACACTTCTCATGGAATCAGACCAGGAGGTTAAAACTTCTATTTTTATATAAGCAGCATAAAAATCTTGACCTAGATGGCTAAAGCCTGCCAAATGAGGTGCCTGGATGATGAGGTTGGTGTTTAAATAAATTTATTGAGTAATAAATTATGATTGATTTTCTCACCAGGCTGCTGATGATGATTCACCAGATTCTCCTGTATGTCATGTTTACTCTACACCAGATGAAACATTGACAGCTGTTAATTATGACATAGACCTGTCTGATTTGTCGGCTGGAGATGCGAGTATTTCAGAAGACCTCTATAACATAAATAATTCTGGTAATATTATTTATTAAAATTAATTGTTTTTGCCTTGATATTTAAAACTTTATACTGACTATTTTATAAATCTGATTTAAAGTATTTGAAAAAATAATCAAGTGTAGGGAAATTAACTGGAATCATAAGCTTTTTTGAACACGGTGTGGAAATTAGTGGTAGTAGTAAGATTCTAGTTCTAGTACTAGACGGGTTGGAAGAACCACTTGTTCGAGCCTAGCAATTAGGCCATCTTCTAGGCCCATTTTACTAGTCCCGTGGTAGAGTTCCAGCTACTTCACACATCATACCTCTGTACATTGTACTACTGAAGCAAGTATGGTGTGATCATTAGTGAGCTTTATAAATCATAGCATCATGGTGACGAATCGATCCCGCAACCTCGTGCCACTCATGATTCATTGATAGCCGAGCAGACGTGTTAATTTAATCGCCGGCCCTCTCAGGTGTGGAAATTAACTCCATGATATAATTAAAACTGTACAGGATAATAGGAAATAAAGAATACTTCTGCATCTGACTCTTAATGAGCGCCCTTACAATAATAATAATAGTTTATGTGTCATATTTCTATTTAATTGTGATTTTCCATCAGTCTCTAATATAGATTTACTACTGAGATAAAAAAAGAATGCCTCTACAGATTTTTAATTTCAAAGCCAGTTTTCATTCTTTTAATAATCATAAGTGCTTGTAGAAAAGTCTCTCATGTGACTTTGTGACCCTACAAAGGTTTTCTCTTGACTACTGTGAGGTTAAAAGATGTCTTTGAAATTTGTTGGGAGGTAATAGTTTTTCTTCACGTCAATACTAAATTAGATAGATCCATTTATTACCAAATCATACATACACATTTACTTTTACATACATTAAATTTATTTACCTGCTGTTGAATAAATACCTGCTAATAAATACTATCTGGAGAACAACCCTAAATTAGAGTTGTTAAAAATAATTTTTAGAAAAGACCTCAAAAAGCCTAGATCCTGTGGGTATTGTTACATGAATTCATCCACAGCTCTTTTGTTCATGATGATTGATAATCTTAGTATTTAATTTTTTTATTATATATTCTGTTTAGATGTTCTTGACTCACCAAAGAAAGAAAAGGTAGCTAAAGAATGCAGTAGTGCAGGATCGTCAATTCTTGATTCAGACCAGCCTGCTTCAGCTGAGCTACCGTCACCACTCAAACCCGAGGGATATCAGGTGATTTGCAATCGTTTTAACATCCTCCGGAAAAAAATAGCAACACAATTCGTTATTCAGATACACTCTATGGCGAATTATAAAAATAGAACTACTTAATAAGAAAAAAAAGAAACATAACTAGGAATTAATTGATTTATTTTTTGTTAAAATATAAATATTTATGATCTCATTTTCTTTTTTATTTATAATATACAGGGTGGCTCATAAGTCAGTTGACGCCAGCAATGTTAAAGGTCAGCTGTTGTTACAAACCATACCACAGCTGTTGGTAATTGTTGTCGTTAGTTTGAGGTTAACGAATCCAATCGGAATTTGAAAACCTAATATCACGGAACATTTCTGGCAGAACAGAAAGTCGGTGTTGAAAAGATGCAAAGCATGCATAGAAGAGTAGTTTTAGTAAATTTATAACTTCTTAAATGTTGTTTTTGATTTATGAATTATTAGAAGATATGTATTTCATTTTGTTGTGTACTATTACAATCACTACATATTTGTCAACTGACTTATGGGCCACACTGTATATTAATTTGTTCAATTTCATCTGTTTTCTTAAGTCCCCCCCCCCCCTCCCCCTTTCTATTATTACATGAAAGATACTATTCTTAATAAATTAATTTTGAGGATATTTATTTTGATCGAACCCATGTAACAAAGTCATGGGTTTGATCCCATGTCACAAAGTCATGGGTTCGATGCCATGCCTTGTTGCACTGATTTACATGGCTCACTAACGATCCTGCCATTCAGCAGTATATTGTGCAGTGGTATGTGTGTGAAGTGGTTCCTTCTGTGGAGTTAATAAAATGGATCTGATAGCTAGGTTTGAACAAGTTGTTCGTCCTCCCCATATAACCGTTAAAACAGTTAAACTACTATTAATATATATGTATTTTGATTAATATTCATTTTAAATTGTAAGTGCAATTTTAATTTTATTTTAACTTTTTAATTTGATTATCCAATTTAGATATTGACTTATGTACTTAGATAAGTCTATATCTTCTGGAGGAGAATGTGTCAATTACTGATGTTTCCAACCAATTGCAGAGATCAATGTCAAGGAATTTAGTTATGAGTATCATGAGCAACTGCCTCTTACTCTGGCAGATCTGGCTGCACTACATATGCTAAAGAATTCCTTACTTTCATTTGATTATTTTCTTCTCTCCTGAATGATTTTGTTCCTCAATCATATGATTATTTGCTATACACTTTTTATATCAGTAATAATATTATTATGCACTAAATTGTTTTAATTTAAGTTGGAATCAAAATCATAATTTCAAGAGTGTGTAGCTTTAACTTATTTCTAAGAATTTTAGTTTGATGGATTTTACAAGCTAAGGTTTAACATTTTACCTTTATAGCTCTTTTAGATTCTATGGTTAAATTTGAACACTGATCGTCTCAACACTACCTTCCTACTATGGTTTAAGCTATTGTGTAATTAATTTTTTATAATTTTGTTCAAAGTATTTGTTTAATTTTGGTTTATTCCCTTAAACAATCTTATTGTTTAGGCCGCATTGCACCTGCCAAGTGCTGGGCCAAGACAGTCAACTAAGTACTAAGTGTCTATCCACTGTCTAAGCTGAATAGCTTGTCTGCTATAAGACCGAGAACTGGTTGTACTTATCACTGAAGCCAAGCACTTGGCTTAGTGAATGTCTCAACCCAGCACTCAGCAGGTGTAAAACAGATGTCTGTCCAGCCCATAAGATAATTCTGACTCAGATTTAAACTATATACTATTTGAATCTAATTTAAACTTCCGTTTCATTTTCTGTGTTGTTATAAATTATTATTTTACTCTCATCACCATCACTGAATTTAGACCACATGGAAACTGGCTTTGAAGAATAAAGTTACTTGCAGGGGAGAGACATATTCCCTTCTTTCTTAATCAATCTTTTTATAAATTTAACATTTTTGACAGATTCTATGATAAAATGTTGTCTAACATTTATATAGTTGTAATTCTGTTTTTACACAGGGTTTTTCTATACAAGGCTGGCAGATACCAAGTATACCATGTGATACTGGGCCATCGTCTCTTGGTACCATTACAACTCAGAATAACATCCTGAATAATAACGGTTCTTTTACCGAAACATTCTCGAGTCCGTCCAACTTCAGCCTGGGTATTCACACTACTCAGTCGCCTTCGAGAAACTTTGCATTACCAACAAGTCCTCGACATTATGTTCACACGACCGTACCGGCTTCATATGGTCAGCACTACGCGCAACAAGCTTACGCACAGCTTGCTGGAAATCATCAGCAAAGTTCATCTCATCAACCGACGGTAGCAACTTCTTCTAACCAAGCTAGTTCTTCTAGTCAAGCTAGTTCTTCAAAAACATCATCCACTTCAGAGACAGCTGTTAAAATCCTCTCGGGTATTATGGACACTTTCGATAACCTTCTATAATTTTAGTCCCCCTTACTCGATTATATTTTTTATACGTCTTACATTGGATCCTTTAAATAGTCAATGGACTTAGAGGTCCAATTTAACAAACTAACAAAATAAATCATAGGAAGCTTTAGTTAATCCAGTATTTAAATTCAACTGATGAACGTAATAAATGTTCACTGTTGTTTTTATTGTTAACAAGAAACTTGTTCTCAAACTGAAAATAAATAATCTGTGAAATTTTTAATATTACTGCCTGCACACGGTAAATTGTTCACAAGAATATCTCTTAATGGACACTTTTAAATGGAACATATTAGTCTATTAAAGTTGTATGGTTCTCATGGCCACTCTAACCAAAAAGTTGGTTTTTAATTTTTATTTCACATTCAGCTTTATTACCTACCTATTTATTTTAAAATAATTGATGTCAAATACCGTTATTGATAAGTGCAGTTTATTGTAATAATTTTATTAGTTCACACCCAACTTAATTGATTAAAACTAATACTTATTAAATTTTAACCTTTCAAAATCTGTTTGATACAAATTTGTACTAAACATTATCACATACATGTGCTTAACTACTTTGTCCATTTGTTAATTGCTTTTGGTTTTTCTGGTTTCATTTAATTATTATTATTAATTTTATCAAAATTTACCATAAAAATAATTCCTCCTTGGTGGGGAATCACACCTTACCTCTTGACCTTAGCAATTAGAGCTTTTTTCAGGAACTAGATTTTTTTCCCTGGAAAAAACTTATATGGGTTAGATTTATATTTAAATGGACTACATTGTAAAATTTTTAATTAAAATTTTTGGAACCATATTCAAGAAATAATTAAGATATGAGTTTTTGGGGCAAGAGCCCACCCCTAATTTATAGTTAAATTTTATTTTCCAATTTCAACTCCACCAAATTTTATTAAAATCGGTCTATTAGTTTACATATCTGGTAACAAATATAGTTACGTCGCTTCATGTGATCAATTTGAGACCCAAAAGTTATAACATTAACCAAATGATAATAATAAGCAGAAGGTACCACCACACTAAAACTAAAAAAAAATAACAAGACTGATTCTCTTGTGCGCAGATGAGTATTACTTCTGATTCTTAGTACAAATTGAGTTCATAAGGTACATAAATAAAATAAAATAATACAATATAACTACACTTAATAGATATAATATACATAAATGTACATGATCCTGACGTATGGAAGGGCTCATTCTTTGTTTAAAAATTAAACATTAAAACAAAACAAATCAAATTTGAACCTATGTAAATTTGTTGATGAATAATTATGAATTATTTAAAGAATAAAACTCACTGAGCTTTGACTGAGGTCCTTCATAGTAATGGGGGGAGGTAATGTGAGGTTTACTTTCTGAGGAAAAAGGTTGTTCACCAAAACACTAGTGGCTGGGTCCAGCTATTTCCTTAAAAATTATTTTTAAAAACATCATACGATCGCGACATTGATCACAATAAACAGAAAATTCGTAATACATTGGTATTGTAAGGGTCCATATTTTGATCATACTAAGCTGTTGATTACATTAACGGACTACTTAAGTGGCGTGCTAAATGTGCTACTTAAAAAATGTGCTAAACTAAGGGTTAATTAAAATCATATAATCAAGCATAAATTATTTTTTAATATAAAAAAAAAAAATGTTACATCTAGATTTATAAGGTAACTGAACTATTAACATATTTATATATATATATTTAAAAATAGTCCTGGTTCATTGAACAATAATTAATTTTATGATTTTTGTTAACTCTTAATTTATCACATTTTGAAGTATTTGTTACCAGTTATGTGTAAGACTGATGTGGTTAATAAGTTTACTGCTAGACAACTTTTTGTAGTACAAAAATGCTAACATTTTTAAATCAAATTTTGAAATAATACATCAGCATAAAACAGGTAAATTGCCCAGGTTAAATATAAAAATTAAAAATGAATTATTTATTTTTAAAAAAAATGTCATTCTAGTAAAATCACACAAATAAGGATGAGGTTTTTGTAATGCTGTAGATATATGTAGGCAAATCAAAGTGGTTCCGCTGACACGTGGAATTATTTTAATAATTGTAAATGATAATATGTATTGTCATAATTGATCATAAAAAAAATACTTCTGATTGCCGGCCTGAAGATGTCCCTTATGGGACAAAATATAGCCATTTACATTAATTAATTTATTAATAATTAATTAATTTATTTATTTATTATTTACATTAAGATGTCCCTTATGGGACAAAATATAGCCATTTACATTAATTAATCTTCTAAAATGTTTTCACCCTTAATTAACCCAACTCATATTAGCATCTGTACTAACAGGGGACCACAGCATAAAGCCTGTCATACACATTGCTGTATAATTGACAGGTAAACCTCTGCAGGTAACCTGTAAAGGTGAACTGAAGCGTGTGCTATAGAAGTCAGTTATGATAGCACACACACAACCGGAAAATTCTTTGCAAATCTGCTTATAAGAAACTACCTTTGCTTGAATAGATTATTTTAAAAATGTGGCTGTGAGAACCACCAACAGTAAATATATTTTTTGAGCTGCACCTTTTTAACTAATATTTTTAGATTTGCCTATAATTTTATATTTTTAGTGCACACACTTCTTATTTGTGTGGCAAAATCTTAATTCTTCTCGGGGTGTCCATTTTTAGAATTATACCACTATATTATATGTATAAGTTATTTTACTAATGTGTACCTGATAAAGTTCTTATGGAATTTTGATGTACTCGGAAAGTTTTTATATTTTAAACATGAAATTTCATAAGAATGTTGCTGGTACGAGTTAGAGGAACTTGCATTTACTTTAAAATAAAGGTTGTTTATAAAAAGTAAATAAATTAAATTAACTTAAAACATAAGAAGATAAAAATTTGACCATATAAAGTCTACCAAATAGCAAATAGCTTATCACCATTTTGGATTGAAATATCTTATCAGCTTATTTGGTCTTTCTTGCTTGAAATATTTGTTGTATTATCATCTTTATAAAAAGTTTAAGATTTTTATACAGATCAAGTATAAATATAGATGCAAATTGACTATTTGGAGCTAGATTATTGGAACTTACTTGCTGGATAAGAGTTGAAGATAAAATCTGAACTAGTTTATAGTTTAATTTATACAGCATTAAAAGAATTGTTTAGAATGTTTTTTATTTATTTATTTTTTTTTTTTTGAAATTGATAAATTTATCTATAATTTTTTTTAACTTTAGACTTCTATAATTAATTTTAGCTGAATTATAAATTGTTAAGAACTATAAACAAATATTAAAATTTAAGAGGAATTATGCAAGTTCCTCAAATAGGACAGTGAAAACCTATGTACTTTAGTATTACACGGATAGTAAACTTAATTCTATTTATTGCAGAGGTCACTGAACGTAGAATAACTGTACTAATATTAGTCTTAGTACACAGTTTAGTAAAAATTGAATGGTCAAAACACTCTGCTAGACTTTGCAAACCTAACTCGATGATCAAGTAAATGTATTTATTTTTTGTTTTAGATAAATCGCAATTTGTATAATGTTTCTGTGAATTTGTTTTTTACTGTCAAAATCTGAAAAACTTTACTTGTTATTGTAGTTTAGAAATTGAAAAAGAAGCATCTCCATGTAAAATAATTCTTTTTTAGTTATAAAAACAGCTTTTGGCTCTTTCGGAGTCAGTATAAGTGCTGATTATGAATGAAGTAGAATTTCATTTATAAATGAATTAAAGAAAGGTCAGAGAGTAAAGAAAATTTTTCTCTTACAGTAGTCTCTGACTTAATGTAAACATATAATTCAGTTAATTATTTTATTAATGTAACTCTTTAAGTACCACTGCTTCTTCGATATCCACCTTTAATGATGACCTTATTAATGCCAAAGCTGCCTTAATAAATGTAAAAGTAATTATTTTACTCGTAGAGGCAGTTTATAGAAATATTTTTAGATCACCACTGTCCCTTTAATTATTGAATTGTTATTTCAGTGTTCTTCAGCCGAATATACTTGAGATGAATAATAACTTCAGAGGCAGGGTCAATCTTAACAACACAGGGTGTGTAGAAATAGAAACAATTGTATTTTTCTATTCATTTAAGCAGACTATAGAATTGATGAAACAGTAGTTCATACAACTTTACAGGATCCTAGACGATGGAGTAATTGCTCTTTATCTGTGTCTTTTAATTAGTAGTCAAATCCCATACATTTAAACCATTACAAAGATATTGATATTCTTATCATTATCAGATTCCTATTTATTTACTTACTGTGAGTTCGAATAATAAATCAAGTTCATTTTAGTTCATATTATTAATTACTTGCTTGGATCCTCTTATACTTTTTGATGTTCCAAGGAAGACCAACAAGTTGTTGACCCTCTCCTATACTGAATATGGTTTTAGTTGAAGCGACTATCCTCTTCGAATCATGTTAATAGTGCATTATTATTCTCATGAATTATTAAATTTTCTTTTTTTTATACTTCAACCAAATCAGCTATTAGCTTTGACTAGCCCCCCCCCCCCCCCCCCCCCCTGCATACTTGGCTAATTTTAAACAGTCATCGTTCATTTTATGCATGCCCCAAAATCAATGAATTTGAGCATTTTCCATTACCTCCGTGAATGCTAGTATATCTAAGACATGCGGTAGGTATGTTGTTTGAACTAAGGAGTTCCTCATCTTATTTCACGCCTGATTTTGCCTGCTACTTTCCTTTAGTATTGCATTTCTGTGGTTTGAATGTGACTACATCTTTCCTTACCATTTTCCCATGATGATCATTGTGCAGTTGACTCAATTCACCAGGATTTACTTTTGAATTCAAATTTATTAGTTGACCTAAATGTATCTTATTTTTAACTAGCTGATTATTAATTAAGTATACTTAATTTTTTAGGTGAAAGCTGATGATAAAATTGATAGTTATATTTTTTTTTTTAAAAAATCAAATCATATATATTTTACTCTGTAGTTTCTACTCAGTTATAATGAATAAACCTAAAGAAAAAAAATATCTGTTCATTGTAAAAAAATTATATAAAATATAATTGACGAGAACAAACTAAATTAGTTGAAATTGTAAAAAAAAAAAAATGAAAACTATATTAAGATTGTAGAGAAAGGTGTACCCTGAAGTAATTCTTAGTGAAAGTAAAAGTGTCCTTTAAGGGTAAGAGAAGGAAGAAGAAAAACTACTTCATTTTACTGCGGCGACGTTTTGGCTTTCCCAGCCATTTTCAAGCCTAAAAATAATAATTTATGGTAAGCATGGCAAAACGTTACATCGCACTCAACCTTTGAAATGAGCCATAATGTTTTGTCATGCTTACAATAAATTATTATTTTTAGGCTTGAAAATGGCTGGGAAAGCCAAAACGTCGCCACAGTAAAATGAAGTAGTTTTTCTTCTTCCTTCTCTTATCCTTAAAGGATCCACTTACTTTCACTATATTAAGATATTTGATGTTTAAAAAAATAAATACAAATATTTTGACAGTAAATAGATGTATTGCTCTTTGAATTTATTCACTGAAGAATTTTGTCTCCATTAGCTAATAATCCTAATAAATCCTAGTACATATTCATGGTTGCTAAATTCCAGTTAAATTGTCTTTTTTTAATTTTGGTTTATAATTTTATAAATTGTGTTATTTATAAATTAACCTTTAATATCCCCAGAAACATTATACAAATGAAAAAATTAGCAATTATTTTAAAACAAACTTTTTATTTATTTATTATTAATTATACTTAAGTATGAAATGTGAAATAATGTAAAGGAATTTGTATGACTGACTTATTTTCTATTAAATTTGGAAAAATAAGGAAATTTAATGAAATGCTTTGGAAATGTATAGAGGATTGTCTAATATGTTCATACCATATTTGTATTTAAGAGGTAATAATTTGTAATAGTCTAATGACTACATTTAAAGTTACAATGCATGAAATGTGATATTAATACATGGATGGGAATTAGCATCAAGTGATATCCCATTCCCCTGAAAATACTACCCTAACACATTCATTCTATTATCTGGTGTGATTCCTAGAGATGTTAAACATATTTAACGCTTATGACCACATCAAGTAGATGTGTAGAGTGGTTCATCCCTGTGGTCATGTTTCAGACTCATGACTACATTAAGTAGATGTGTAAAGTGGTTCATCCCTGCCTGTAAACCACTCTAACACATCCATACTATTATCTGGTGTGATTCCTAGAGATGTTGAACACATTTCACATTTATGAACACATCAGTAGATGGGTAGAGTGGTTCATCCCTGTGGTCATGTTTCAGACTCATGACTACATCAAGTAGATGTGTAAAGTGGTTCATCCCTCCCTATAATGACTTGATGTGGACTTGTTTCAGACTCATGCCCACATCAGGTTCATTTATTCACCCTTTGATTACAATCTCTTTTCCCTGAACTGGACATAAAAATGGTTTATCATTATACATCCAGGTCTTGGCTATCTTCAAATCCGGCTCTTGTCTTATCCATTTCTCTAACACTCCCACCTTAAATAAGTTATTCTTGATACGAAGGATAAGACAGTACAGACAGAAATTATTTTGAAATCACTTTTTGGACTTGGGGGACCTTGAAACATGTAAATTTATCGAAATCGAAAGATCATGCCGTCAAAAGACTTTCTATATATTATTTGTATATGCATAAACCTTTAAAATCAACAGATATCATTATTGGTCCCAAATTTACAAAATATAGACTTATCCTTTTCCCCCTGACTTTTCAACTATAATTGAGGATGATTGTGGAACCCAAGGGGTATGCAATTTTATCAGCTATGAGTGTATGAACGTTAAACAATCTTATATTATATTGAAATAAAAGAATATGTGATCATTAATTTAATTTATTTTTAATGTGTATTCGGTTTGAAAGTGATACTTTGTGCTAGATCTGATATTATTGCTACTAATTGTTAAGTTTATATAGTAATTATTTTAATAAATATATTTATTTAAATGAAAGAAATAATATAATTCTTGGTAAAGTCCTTGATTGTATAGAATATTGAAGTTAATATGAAAGCTTTTCTCATAGTTTTAACTAAAGGCCAGTAACAGGTATAGACTGAGATAAGGAAAGGTATTTAATAGGTGCTAGATAATAGAAGTTAAGCTATCTTAATTTATTTCTAGATATCTGCACATCCATTTATTAGAAGATAATAAATTTTAACTATAGCAAATAAAAATAATACATCCTATCGAAATCAGCTGCTGACTGTGATAGGGTGTTGCTACCTAAAAATAGATATTTTTTCCTAGATTTGATAAAACTTCCTCAGATTTGTCACTCGAAAGGTATTAATATCATTATATGCTTAATTATTAGAGATCAATGTCTTAAGAGCATAGTGTCACAATGTGTTAGAAGCTAAAGATGGTCAGAGTGGTATAAAAAAATCAAAACCCCCTACATAATTTCTCTATTTCCATACCTAGAGAGGTGTGACATTATAGATTTAATTATTTATAGGGAATTAGTGAGTCTAGGATAATACAGACAGAGATGCTTGTTTCTCATTAAAGAACATATCATTTAATTAGGATGAGCTTGTCCAAAAGAATACTAACATATCTAGTTCTGTTATCAGAACGAAAGAGACATGCTCCTTATTAAACAACACATAAGTTTTAAAGGATGAGGGTCTCCAAGGGAGCACTAACATCTATCTTTTATAATATAAGATAGAGAAAGATATGTTCCTCACTAAACAAAACATAATTTAGAGGATTAGTGCTTCTAAGAGTACACTACCATATCTAATTCTATTCTCAAGGAGAGAGACAAAGACCAATAACTGGCCCTCTGTTCTTTGTTTACCTAGCATCATGGAGTAACAAGGTAGCTACTCGAAAAACGGCAATTGCTGATCTTATAAACCAGATAAATTGGCTGATCGGACTTAATGTGATGCAAAGAGCCTTTTGGTAGACCCTGGCCACTTATAGCCTTCGTAGTGGGTTCCACCATGGAATTTATTTTAAAATAGAGTGGATAATCTGTAATAACCTGATATTTTCGTTTAGGATTTATAGAAAACATAAAATAAAATAAAAATCTACTGATAGAGATGTAAAGTAGTTTATTATGTATTGATCTAATTGTTGTCAATAGCAATGTAAATATTAAGAACACTGATCAAACAAGTTTAATATCTTATCTGTTAGAGAATAAATAAAAACATTTATCAATAGCTTAACTATGTATTTTTCCTTTGTTTGCTCCTAGTCCAATAATGTAATAATTTTATCAAGAATTATATTGTTTCTCTTAAAAATGCTTATTGATTTATACTATTAATTTTAATATGACGTATTAGATATCTATTATTTGTTGTGGATATATTAAGGAATTATAAGATGTGTTAAATGGTATGTTTATCAGATTTTTAATTATAGGAAAGTTCTAGTTTTTATTTTATTTTTTTTTATTCTTATGATTTATTTATTTTTTTTCCCCTGCTATTTGATTTATCTGTATATTTATTTATTTTAGTTTTTATTACACGCATTTATTTAACTTATTTGTGAGGTACAATTTTTTTATTTAAGTTTCAATCCACTTGCTGACTGCCTAGAAAGCTTAAAGTTTTTCATATTATGTATTTCTAAAGACAATGTAAGTTAAGCGATTTTTTTATTTATTCATTTTTTAAAATGTTTCAAAATAAATAAATGTTCTAATAAAATACATAAACAAAAATACTTAACCTCTGGTCCTTGATTAATAGAATAATTTTAGCTTTAATGCAAACATTTTTATAGATACAATTATTTCTTATAAATAAAGATATAATTTACTATAAATTCTTGAATTATCAGTATTGAGCCTCATTATAAAACAAGGGGTAAATTTAAGTTAATATTCAAAAAAAAAGTCTTGGGAGAAAACCCTGGGTACTAAATTTCAAGAGCTAAACCTAGTGAGATATCACCACCTGAAACTTAAGAGCTCCATATAGACGATGTGTTGGAAATAAATATATCTACACATACATATTTATGTATTCAAGTTTTATGAATAGCGTGCATCAAATATTTAAAATAAATCAATAAATCTTTTATCCTTTATATTTGGAAATTTGTTTTTAATAATTGAAGATATTTTTAAAAACATTTTTAAATAATTAATTAAATAAACATCTGCATAAGACCATGACGCTTCTATGCTTATGTCTTACTGTTCACTTATCATGCCATGTTAACACTTTTTATTTTTTAAATCTGTAACTTAAAAAATAAAAATCTGCTTTAAAATTTAAAATTCTCTTTTTGCTATAACTTTCCTATATTTATAATTAATTGACATTAACTCAAGTTCCAGTTGTTATTATCATAATTTTATGTAAATAATTTTAAAGTACTGCTTTATATATTTTTATCTGTAAATAGTTTATATAGAAAAAAATAAATTTATTTGTAATTTTGTTATAATTATTAAGTGATGAATATGGAATTAAAAATTGTATTTTATATGAAGTTTAAAGTAAGTACATGTATTTATTGTTTTATGTTTTTAGTTTTGGTTTATATAATAAGGTGTGTAGTATTTTTTGAGATGAGAAATCAATTATTGGTGGGTATTTTTATTACCACCCAACATATTATGGAAGAGGTATTTTTATATCTAAAACTATGGCTTATATGGGGTTTTACTTAAATAGGAATTAGTTATAACAGAGTAATCATAACATGCTCGATTTTGGTGAAGGCTATACCTTAAAAGGTGTGAAGTCTTTACTGTGAAGTCCTATGTTTCATTTTCACTATTTGAAGCATCTTTAAGGGTGTTAAGCATTTTCAGAGGAATCAATCAATCGGTCAACGGATATTGACTGAGTCAATAGTCAGTGGAATGAAGCAAAACGTTAGACTTCACACCCTGCATGGCACAGTTGTTCACTAGCCATGGGCCATGGGTAACCTATGTGTTCAGGGTTACCATAAGGTATAGTAGGAGAGAGAGAGTCCTGGAGGGGTGGGGTTGCTGTCAATTCACCTCCTACGACCTTTTTCCATCTGGGCCACATTTTGACTCCGAGACCCTGGCTTTCATAGTTAGGCACACTTCTCTATCTCCGAAGTAAGATAGAGACGAAGTAAGAAGGTTATAATTCACATTAATAACCTTCTTCACCTATGGTAGGAAAAGTATTGTTTTCACCCAACATTTCACCCCGAGATTTCAACTGAATTATCTGTTTTTAAGACCTCCTGAGTGGTTTTCAGCATGACGTCTGTATGTGTGTTATGATTTTATGATCTTAGCTCCCAGGGAATTTAACCTAGAGAGTAGAAACTTGGCAGAAAAATCAGTCCTAACTTCTACTTAGGCCGCCCGGAAAATCAACATCCCCCCCCCCCCCCCCCCCCCCAGTTTGTTGAGTCAGAATTTTTTTAAAAATCGTAAAAATTCGAAAAGTGGACCGATCGACTGTACCTCTCTGTATGACAAACAAATCCACCAAATTTATTGGCCTCCATTTTGAAGTTATCGATTTTTAGGGTCTGTAGGCAAAACCAAGGACCCTTATGTGTGTGTCTGTCCGTCCGTCTGTCGCCTGCTCTGACGGCGACACCTTTCGTCCGATCACTTTGCAATTTGGCTTATATGTGTATAGTACCTACCTCGACATTTTAAAAATATAGCGGCTTAAAAATATTATCTTTTTAAAAAAATAAGGGTTAAACATTTTTTTTTTTTTTTTTTTTTTTTTTTTTTTTTTTTTTTTTTGAGACCGTGTGGGGTATTTATATATGAAAGGGTACGTCGAGCTGATTACAAAAATATATCATTTTTTGGTTATAAGCTTTGATAGGGCGAGCGTAGGTGAGTTTGAAGTGGGTGTGAAAAGTGTTCCTCCTTGCCCCCTTCTATCTTATGTAAAGTGCGAAAATTCTGAAAAAATTCCTGGACATTCTTCGACCAAAAGTAAAGATATCACTTTTTTGGAAATTTCGATAAAACATTTTTTTTTTTTTGTTTTTATAGACAAAATACTTTTTTTTTTATAATTATGCTCTTTTGGATGTATTTATATGTTAATAGTCCAGTTCACTGGCAAAAAATACTTTATTAGAAGTTGTTTATGTGTTTTGAGAATATCAGACCCATAGGATAGTTCAAAGTAGGCTTTTTAGCACTTTAAAAAGCTACATCAATAGGTACTACTTAAACAATACTGTGTTGCCTGCGGACCTTCGCTGTCTGCAGACTAGCACACAAGGTTTGGGACATCTATGGCTAAACATCGATGTTTTCGATACATCGACATCGAAAGAACAAATATCGATGTTAGCCAAAACATCGATATTGTCCGATATATCAAAAGATCAACATCGATGTTAGCCAAAACATCGAAAGAAAACATCGATGTTGTCCGATGCATCGAAAGATCAACATCGATGTTTTTAAGTCCGATACACCGATGTTTTCGATGCATCGACATCGTCCCAACCCTATAGCACATACTTGACCTGTTTATTTAATTTTGAAACTTTGACTGTTAAATAATACCGAAAGTATAAATGTATAAATGAATAAATATGTACATTTTTGACTTATGACTTATAGAATCTCATTGGAACTATACTAGAAAAAAATAAGGAACAAATATAAAAAATAATCGGGTACAGGGTACCTCGGAACTTTTCCTCACTTCAGGGGCCACTAAAGTGGGAAGCAGCATTGGACGTGGTCAGTACTTGGATGGGTGACCGTTCTGAACAAACTGATTTATTATCATTCTTCAAAAAAAAACCTTATTTTTAATACCTATATTTTATTTAAATATTTGAAGTTTGGCGGTATTTTGAATGATGTAAACAAACTTTGACGTCATCAAAATTATTAGCCAAAATCTTTTGGATTGAGATTTGAGATTTCAACGGAATTATCCGTTTTAGGTGTTTTTAAGACCTCCTGAGTGGTTTTCAGCATGACGTATGTATGTGTGTTATCATCGTAGCGCCCAAGGTATTTAACCTAGAGCAGGGGTGACCAACCTACGGCCCGCGGGCCAAGTCCGGCCCGCGAGCCGATTTTATGTGGCCCGCCGTGTTGCCAAATAAACGAAGAATTTACAAGCATTCAGAGAATCTAAAATTAACATGGTTAAAAAACTTTATTAACATGGTGTTTTTTCCTTTGACAATGTGGCCCTTGATTAAAAAAGGTTGGGCACCCCTGACCTAGAGAGTTGAAACTTGGCAGAAAAATCAGTCCTAACCTGTAGTTGTGCCGCCCGTATCAAACCAATATCAAAATGAAATTTAGTGGGCTTGTTTGTCATACAGAGAGGTACATTCGAGCCAAATTTCAACTCGAACAGGACCATTTTAGATTTATTACGATTTTTTAAAATTTTTGTTGACTCAGAAAACTGGGTTCAAGATGGCGGAAAAAGTTGATTTTCCGGGTGGCACAACTACAGGTTAGGACCGTACCTCACTAACTCTCTCATATCTACACTTTAACGGTTGCTAACTTAAAATTTAATAAAATATAAGTATTAAAAATAAGGTTATTTTTTTAACCCTTTTCTTAGCAATGTATCTGTTGAGATACATTAGTTTGCCGATTTTATTAAAAAAAAGGTATTATTATTTTAACCCATCTAATGACTTCGCATGTTGTGGTATACAATGCTTAAGGTCTTCTGAAGACTAGAGATCTCTAGTGGTAAATCATAGGCACTAAGGTAGTTATTAGTCATCAGTCTCACACCGTCTTGTGACAAGACGGCGTGACAGTTTTTTCTGGATTTATTTTGGAAGAGTCATCTATCAAATATTGTGCTGATTTATTCAAGTCACTCAGAGTTAAGATACTTCAACACTATTATGATGTTTAATTTTAATTTTATTATTTTATTTCAGCTTTATTGCAAGTTAAATATTATGTATCTTATAGTATACATTGCCATGAGTTCTGAAAAATATGTGTGTATCTTATAGGATACATAGGCATAAACTCCTAGAATCATGGATGTATCTTATAAGATACATTGCCATCTTCTTGACACTGTTTTTTTAAATATATAATTTATTTAATTTAATCTTTAGATGTAGATAATAATAGTCAATAATGTTTATAATAGCAGAATCTTAAAGGTTATGGACCTGGGTAATTCCTCTAATGGATTGGGGAAGGTAAAGTTGATTGTCAAGGGGATGCATTTTGCCTTACAGCTTTGTTTAGAGCATTTGAAGATAATATTCTTGATCTTGAGAGAGGCTGCACATTGAAAACCGACTAAGAGCTCAAAAAAGAAGGGCAAGGTAGTTTTGTCACCGATTGTGATATTAAAAAGAAAATGGTGGCTTGACACAAAGGCTGTATTAATTGAGTTCGTGTGAGTTTGTTTGCTGCAATTGAGCCATCCTCACAAGTTTTGAGATACGAAATAAAAATAAAGGCCTGTACCAATTATATGCCAAACGTTATTGGAGATTGTAATAAGCACTTTGGAGGGGTTAACCTCCAAGATATGCTTATATCTTTATATAGGACAAGCTTCAGAACGCGCAGGTGGTATATGGTTATTATCTTGGATTTTTTGGATCTTTGGCATCACTGCATGCCTCTTATATCAACAAGACCTTGGGATCCTACAATCCTACATGGAACAGACAAATGTATGCGATTGAAAGAATTTCGAGGACATTTAGAATGAGCACTTGGACCACTATTAATAAAATTGGGACGTCCAATAAAACGTTCACTGTCAGTGTCGGCTGAAAAAAAACCAACGATGTGTTAAGTCAAGGCCTGAGGTTGATATTAAATTTAGGCTGGAAAGTACTATTTGGCTGATTTGTCATTAAAATATAAAAAAACAGGCAGGAAAGTAATTGAAACAGTCAAGGAAATATTTCCCTGCCTAGGCAGAAAAAGTACAGTGTTTACAAGTGCGTGTCATAACATCTATTTTTACCTAAGCTTCCATTTTTTCTCTAAATAGCGTGAGTAGATAAAATATTGTACTCAAAAAGGCAGCAAAGGAAACATTTCTGCCTCGCATATTCATATTATATATTTTTTATCACGTTAAAAGACAGAAATTTAAAAAACCTGTATTTTCTATCAATAAAAAGTTGTAAAATAGACTGCCAATTGGTTTGGCTCATAGCTTCTTCGCATCCACTCACGTACTTTATTGATATTTTGCATTTACAAGCTATTATTGTCTAATTTGTTCAATTGTTTCTCCCGTTTTTTTAATCTGTCAAAATTGTTTTGAATTTTTATATGAATTAAAATATCAATTTAGCAAAAGTTAAAGAGCGCAGATGGTTCAAATTAATCTGGGGCTATCTGCGAGTTACTTTCAATAAACGATAAAAGTTTCATACAGAAGTACTTTTAAGTAAATGTAAGTTTGTGCGCACGTGGAAGAGAAACAAATGAGCGCAGAAGATTGAATTTTATATGGGACCAGCAATGACCTACTATGACCTAATTATGAGCTAATTATGACCTACCATACAAATGACATTAAAATCGGACATGTAGTTTTTAATATATGTTTGTTCGCAAAATTTAGTGACAGACCATCAGACAGATACGGAACCACAAAAGTTTCTCTGATGTCTGAAACAGATAACTATCTTGAATTTTTTTAAATTGGAGACATAAAATATTTTTTGTGATCATTCTGAAGAGCGATCACAGAGCTTCCGTTACCTTCGATAAGCTCGGAAGCAAAAATTTTAAATTTAAAGAAGGTAGAAATATATTATATATTATTATTAGCTTCTTTACACTTAAGTAAATATATATTTTCCTTGTTTTTGACAAATATATTTAGAATTATTTGAAAATATTTTATGACTAGATTCTCCTTTGTATCTTATAGGATACATATATGGTTTGCTGAACTAATGGCAATGTATCCTGTGGGATACATGTAGCAATTGCTTTGCCAAGCAAGCAAAAAAAAAAAACAAAACCTATTTTGTGTTATTAGAGGCTAATATAGCTACATAAAACAAAAAAATAATTTTTTCCAATATTTTTTCATTGATTGCCATGATAAGGGTTAAGAATGATAATAAATCAGTTAGTTCAGAACGGTCACCCATCCAAGTTCTGACCACGTCCAATGCTGCTTCCTCCGGCTGCTTCGCAGCAGGAGAGGCCACTTTAGTGGCCTCTGAAGTGAGGAAAAGTTCCGAGGTACCCCGTACCCGATTTTTTTTATTATGAATCAGTACTAATGCTGTAGAGACAACAAAACAAGTAAAATAGAGCTAAAATTAAATTGATTAAACATTTAAGAAATGTTTGGGAAACAAAAAGTCTTATTAACCTTTAATTTAGATAAGAACTGTTAAACAAAAGGATAATATAAACCGAGCTCGAAAATTAAATATATAATTTGAAGAGTACATTTATATTGATTTATATGCGATACAATCAAAATCCAATAATTTTATAAATATTGATAAAGTGTTCGATCTAACTCTTAAATAAGAGGGTGGAATTTATTTACTATTATTTGATTCAAAATTTCGCTTAGCTAATGGGGAAAGGAAGGTAGTCCTTAATATCGACTATTGGTCATCCATTATGAATTGATGGACTTCCGATCGATAGCACTGGCCTTGAATGTGCATTTGCAGTAACACATTCAAATTTTGGAAGTTTACTTAGTTTACACTCCCTCTTGATTTTGATAGTAGCTACACTACTTACACTTCGTCATACAGTATAATGTAGAATTTACGAATAGAGAAGAACCGTTTATAATTATTTATATGTATTATAAATTATTTCTCCGTCATAATATGTAAGTTCAGTGAGTTTAAAGAGTCAAAATTATTGACGCCTTGCTTATAAGATAGTATACCAAATTAGATTTATTATATAAGACTCATGTTGATCGTTTTTAATGTTTGAAATGCCATTTGATTATGGAGAACTTATAACTTTGCATTATTTAGGTCCATTTGCTAACGTTTTTCGTGGCGTGGCGGGCCAAATGAAAATGTCTCATGGGCCGGATCCGGCTCGTGGTTTAGGAAGTAAAATTACATTTCCCTGCCCGAAATCAGTTCAATAATAGCTCATATGGCTGCCGCAAGTAGATGAAATATTTTTTGAGGTTTTCATTGTTTCAGGGATCAAATACATTTTTAATGAATTAGATCTAATGAAGTGGAAATAACTATACACAAGTGGAATGATTCTAAAATTAAATTACAATATCTTAAAATATAAGAAATGTTTGGGAAATAAAAATAATTATACTATATTTAATAAAGATAACAACTGGCAAACAAAAAGGATGATAACGAGCGAGCTCGAAATAATTAAATTTAAATTGAAAAAATAAACTTTTATTTTAACAATTTGATTTACAAGTATCAAACATTCAAATAATTTCAAAACTTTTGATAAAGTGTTTGATAACACTTTTATAAGAGAGTGGTATTTATTTAATTCACGTATCCGCTCAGCTAACAGCTAACTAAGAAAGGAAGATGGTGATTGATTTCGATTATTGGGTATCCAGTTAAGTATCGATGGTATAGTCGATAAGATTGGCCTTGAATGTGCAGTTATAAGCATGGGAGTTTAGACTCCCCCCTCTCCTCGATAGTATACTTCTTTATGCAGTATAATTAGTATTTCAGAGAGAGTATAATATAGAAGAACCTGTAGTTCTTATTTAGCCGTCGTCATAATATTATGCAAGTACAGTGAGTTAAGGAATTAAAATGATTGATGCACTGTTTTCAGGATTCGTCAATTTTTTCAAAGTATTTTCAATTTATCAGTTGTTAGGTCTGTTTTTGTTTATTTCAGTCTGGTACATTTACGACTTCTACGCTAATAATCTATGGAAGAAGTTGGGAGTACCCTATTTGACGCCTTTACCACTCGTAGGCAACGATTTGGATTCGGTGCTCGGTCTAAAAACAATACAAGACCTGCAAACGGTCAAGTACAATAGGTTTGGAAGTAACAAGTTCGGCGGTCTTCATAGGATGTCCGAACCGCTATTTTTTGTAAAAGATCCGGAACTTGTAGAAACAGTATTGACGAGTGCATTCAGTCATTTTACCGACAGGGGCTTGGTCATCGATGAGAAGAAAGAACCTTTAACCGGCCACCTTTTCAGTCTTTCTGGTAAAAGATGGAAGAATTTAAGAAGTAAACTGTCTCCCGTATTTACATCTGGAAAACTCAAAACGATGCATCATCAGCTGATTGACTGTGCCGATGTTTTAATCGAAGTCTTACAAACCAACTCTAAAACAAGCGAACCTGTAGACTTCAAAGAAACTATGGCTAAATTCACTACAGACGTGATAGGATCTTGTGCTTACGGTCTCAATATGAACTCGCTAAAAGACCCGGACAACGAATTCAGAAGGATGGGACGGAAAATCTTTCAGGTAAGCATTATAAGGAAAATCAGAGCTGTTATTTTCTTTATGCTCTTAGCTATTTCTCCGAAACTAACTTTCTTATTGAGGTTTAGACCATTTCCACAAGATGTAGAACAATTTTTCTTAAACCTCGTACCAGCAACAATCAAAGCTAGGCAAGAAAATCCGGAATTTCAGAGAAATGACTTTATTCAGTTACTCATGAATTTAAGGCATCATGATGACGCTACCCTAAAGCAACTTCGCGACAGTAACGAGAAAACAAATAATACTGACTCTTCTATGGCCGCTAAAGAAGAAGGTAACTTTTTATTTTTTACACATTTAATTTTAATAAATTACTAACGGTTTCATAATAGTATCTAAGAATAAAAATGACTAAGTTGACGCTGCATCGAACATCTAGATTGCTCGAAAACTTAAGAGTGATGCAATGTTAAGAGAATTAAAGTATTTCTTTTTAACTGAAACTATACAAAATTAACAAGTTATCAATTCCCAGATTTTAGTGTGCGGGATGATATTAATCGCTGAATTGACTAAAGAAATTAAATTAAAAAATGAAAACTAGTAGTTGCGTCTTTAACTCTAGATGTCGTCATTGATTGAAACTAAATTATTTATTGATATCTACTATACACTAAAGTTACTTAATCGATTAAATGCAAGGTACTGTACGTATAACAATGTCATTACTGAATAAACTATAAACTCTATTGTTTCCTTTTGCATTCTAATCAACGCATAGTTTGTCGGTCAGTTAGTTGGTTTGTTGGTCGTTAGTTTGTTGTTACAGAACGTGGAACAGGTCACTTTTTGTTAGGGAGAAGAAGGGAAATACTTAACCTTAAGGGACTATAAGCTGGTGTTAAGACTACGCCGATCCCTATACATAATTATTTAACTCTGCTCATTCC
Organism: Gerris lacustris; assembly: GCA_951217055.1. NCBI lineage: Eukaryota > Metazoa > Arthropoda > Insecta > Hemiptera > Gerridae > Gerris > Gerris lacustris. The sequence goes on from OX578277.1 coordinate 89,578,360, forward strand.
AAGCTAATTAATCTCTACTTATTATAGAATATTTAAAAAAATATATTTTACCATTGTGGTCGGCCAAGCATTATGCGATATTCACATAACTCTTCTTAATATAGATGTCTGCAATGAGGATTAAAATCCATTTAAATAAAAATTATCACATTCTCCGTGGAATTTATTTTTAGCACTGTCAAAATCTGAATCAATAAATCAGCTGATGGATGTTTGCTTTAAAGTTCCCAGACAACGTAGTGTCAATATTTTAAGATAGTAACTGCAGATCGTTCATTTTGATTTTAAACTGAAAGTACAATCAAATCCACCTCCTAAAGATCTAGATTTATTACTGCTCTATTTTTATTTTATTTATATCTCATATTTGTCGTCATCGTAATGAGGTAATAAAACGTATTACCACTCCTGTTTAATAAACAATTAAAAATTCATTATCAAATAGATTTCCACTTCTCTTTACCTTGGGTATAGTCACTTATGTCAATGTGTAATTTTACAAACTACTAAAAAGCTTCTTAAAAATAAAACATTTAGAGATCCAAGATAAGATAGTCGGAAATAATGTTAAACTTTGTATTTATTTAATTACTAGCTGGGTACCCACGCTTCGCTACAGAGTGTTATTATAATTAGATAAGTTTATAAACAACCATAATGAAACATATAAATTATCTTACTATGCAAGAATATCTAGATTCTATCTCTCCCACCTATTTCTATACCCCTCCTCTTTGATAAGCAAATTTTCAAATATCCTAAATTCCCCCCCCCCCCCCCCTAAAGTAAAATATGACAAAACAATACTCTAACTAAAAACTATTACTCTACTCTTAAAGAGCTTTTGCATCATCAATGGTATTCATTTCATTGACCCCGTATTCATTACTTGTACCATACCCCTGTGTACCAAATTTAAATTTCCAAAATTCATGTAGGCTGTCATTTTCCCCTTGCTTTGAAGTTCAAGTGGGCAAATTTTTATCGACATCGAACTAAAACTGTAGATTTGTATAAAGAACATACACCCACATACGTTGATTTTTATATATATCTGACCAAAAACCACTTGTGTGGTAAAAAAAACACCCCGCCAAGTCTGAGGTCCAAAAAAGTTGTGAAATCAACTTTCTGTCCCGCCAAGTGATGTTGGCACTTTCTCCTGACCCAACACTGTCAACTTAGATATTTATCAGCTTCTTCTCCTTGGCGGTGTTCCTGCAGTACTTCCCAAAGTTAACTGGTTGTACCCCACGCATCCTCTGCAAAGAAAGTAGTAGTTGCACGGGGTCATTCCTTGAAAGCTTAATTTGTATATTACTTATTTCTATTTTATTTGCTTTTTGATAATGGGAAAGATTTACAGCAATGATTATTGTGGCGAGAAGAGCCTTCAACAACATTGTTAAAAGGCTTTCCTCACACCGCCAAGGAGAAGAAGCTGATAAATATCTAAGTTGACAGTGTTGGGTCAGGAGAAAGTGCCACCATCACTTGGCGGGACAGAAAGTTGATTTCACAACTTTTTTGGACCTCAGACTTGGCGGGGTGTTTTTTTACCACACAAGTGGTTTTTGGTCAGATTTCATGACTTTTTGTACGGTCCCTAAGGAAGGATTCTCTGAACTGTTTATTCCCACACATTAGAGTCAAATAAAAGTGAAGTTAAGAGCTGGACAAGGCCTATGGAGATTGGAGAACTACGAGACCTATGACATTGAAAGAACTTAACATTCTTATAGTAGCAGCATAATATAAAGATTTTTAGCGGCATTTGGCCACCTAGATACACTAACGTTGCTATCATTTGCGCATATCCAGCTGGATCCTGACCTTATATAAGTAACGAAGTGACCCCTTAATATTGTCTTTTATATACCTTAATTATAAAGTATATATGTTAAAAGTAACTAATGGTATAATTACAATAATATATATTATTATTACATATATTGTTGATTATTATTAATATTATTATCATTATATATATATATATATATATATATATATATATATATATATATATATATATATATATATATATATATATATATATATATATATATATATATATATATATATATATATATGTATGTATGTAATAATTATTTTTTATATGTAATAATATAATATAGGCTCACTACTTCGCATGACGCTTACTTGGTTTCTCGCTCTACATTCAGCATAGGAATAAGTTAATTGATTGTAGGGGGGGGGGGGGAGGATGAGTTGGGGGGGGGGAATGCACTAGGGCCCTAGACGAATCCAAAAAGCCCTCATTCATTAAAATCGGTTCAGTAGTTTAGGCTGTAGGTGCGTCAACGTAAAATGAAGGAAGAATAAGAATAAGAATAAGAATAAGAAGTCATCAAAACTACCATTTTCAAACCTATTTTTCTCTACTTCTACTTGACCGATTTCGACATTTTTTTTTTTAATTTTGATCTACAAAATTATTTAGGTAACTTGTATGTATTCCACGCTGCAGACCCTCAAAAACCCTAGTTCGTCACCTACAGTATATATACACTGGCAGCTTTTGTGAAATTTTGACTTTTTGACTTGGCGGGGCGGAACGCTGCTGCGTTCCTAAATAGCTATAAATTTCCATTTTACCCCCTCCTAAATAAAATTGTACATATCAACAATTACTTTTCTCTTAAAGTGCTTTTCAACGATATGCATGATATGAAGGAAATCCATTACTTTGACATTTTTACACCGTACCCCTTTGTACCAAAATTTAAATTTCGAAAATTCATGTAGACAGTGACCTCCCCCTTGCTTTGAAGGGAAAGTTAGTAAATATTCATCAAATTGAGATAAAACTGTAGATTTGTATAAAAGACATACCCTCATACAGACACTCTTCTTTTTTTATAAGATATAGCTATATTTTTCCATTTTACCCCCTCCTAAATGAAAATACATATAACAAAACTGTACATAACAACAATTAATGTAATCTTAAAGAGCTTTTCAACGATATCCATCATAAAGGGTATTCAGTCCTTTTACTTATTAGACCCTGTTGTGTGAACCAAGTTGTCACCTTTTCTGTTATCAAGTTATGTTAAGATTTTTTTGGATGTTGGTTTTTTTGTTAATTTTTACTATTGTTATTAATTTAAGTCAGGTCTGTGATGCAAAATAATAAAATTCTGTGATAATTATTATTCTATTATGTTGTATGTTAGTTTACATACATTAAGAAAAAACTTGAAACTTGTTGAATGTGGAGTTCTTAACTAATCACGTGTTGTAACTCTGCGAGTAGAATTTTATGCATAATTTTTCTGTTTTTGGTAATAACCAAACATGAAATGTTTTATGGTTTCAGATACTTGAAAATGACTTAGCTAGGTCGAAATATAGCAAATATGAGATAGACGAGTAGTTCAAAATTTTTCATCCCGACAGACCCACTACCTCAGAAAAAAAAGAAAGAAAGTACTTAATGGCACAGAAAGTCTACTTTAATGGGTTTACTCGTTTTAAGTTCCTCTGATGGAAAAATCTTGACTGTGTCAGAGCAAAGTAAAAAATCCAAATAGCTGAAACATAGCAAAAAGATTATAGAGATGCTATTGCAGCTTTTTAATCAATCTATATCTGCCCGCATCCACAGACTAGCCACAGCCAATAGCAGATTTGGTTGAAGTAAAAGAGGTAAAAGCATTTAATCTTGGATATGTTTTTGGGCATCGAGTCCAGTGAGTTCAACAGTTTGAGGCCAACAGTTTAGCCAATCTTTAGCTAGTAGTTTTCCAGATTATAAGAAATTAGGTTTTAGTCCACAAGGAAGCTCTAATATCATTTTATATAAAATTTATAAAATATTTACTTCAGTGCTCCTATTGGTGAAATATGGTACTAAAAAAGGGAAAACATAACTATACCTCCTGTTAGCACCTAACTTCCTGGTTCTATGTGTAGTATATTTAAAAACAAAATCCAGAACAACACATTTTTCATTTCGTTTTTAGCGTGACTGAAATATTTGACTGACCCCCAGCACAAACAAATATTCTTGTTAAAAGAGAAGAAATATTAATATAAATAACACATTAATTACCAATAAATGACATTCATTCGTCAGTCCGCATACAAAGGAAAAAATATCGTGAAAACTGAAGTAAACATTTCATTACTACTAAAACATACTGCTTTTCATTGACACTAACCTTTACCCATATTTCAAACTGTTCCACGTAATTAATTTGGCTTTTATTTTAATCAAAAAATCTTTTCGATATCACAGTTTATCTTGACGATAACATGATGGCTGCTAATTCGTTCCTGTTCTTCGTGGCCGGGTTTGAAACTACTGCCTCTACTCTGACTTACTGTTTGTTCGAGTTGTCTCTCCATCCAGACGTACAAGAGAAACTTTACAACGAGGTTATTGAAGTCCTGGGTAAGCACGAAGGACAACCTAGTTACGAAGCAATTAAAAACCTCCATTATATGGACATGGTTATCTCAGGTAATTGTTTTTAATTCTGCGTGATTTAAGTATATAATTATTACTATTATTTCTTTTTCTTCTTTTATATTATTTCTTAGTTTACCTTCTAGTATTGCCAACGAGTTTAAACCAAAATATCAGTTTAAAATGGAGTTAAAATAATTAGAAGTAGAGTCTACTTAAGATTAAAGTTTAAGTTTATGTAGGTAGTAATTATATTTACAATGTAGAGAGTTAAATGTCCTTTGGGTCCCTTTTTTCAATTAGCTTAGAATCAAAGCTTTAATCCAAGATGAGTTCACGATTCTTACAAAAACTATAATTGCCTAGTAGTACAAGTAGTATTGCTATATATTATCTTAGCCCACTAGTTTGTTGAAAGTAATTTGCAATTAACAAAGGACATCTCTATCACTTAGGACAGAGAAAGATCACTCTCCAGAGTAGCTTAATTAGTAGTTTAGGTCCCGGTTGCTGTGGGTATTTTTCTCTATATTTGTACTAATGTTGTTTGCAAAATAGTTTTGTAAATATTAATAATTAAACAATTTTGTATCATGACACAAAAAATTATTTTAACATGTCCCTAAAATTATTTTAACACTTCGTTTTAATTTCTTTTTTTTAGAGTAACTTTCATTTTAATTATTAATTTGACGTATGTTAATTTCAGAGACTCTGCGGAAGTATCCGCCAGTCCCAGTTCTGTTTAGGGTCTGTACGGAAAAGTATACTATTCCCGGTACTGACATAGTTCTGCCCAAGGGATGTAAAACTGAGATACCAGTATATTCGCTTCAACACGATCCTAACATATACTCTGACCCTGAGAACTTCATTCCAGAGAGATTCAGCCCAGAAAACAAGGATAGCATACCTAAAGGAGCCTACTTGCCATTCGGTGATGGACCACGTATCTGTATAGGTTAGTTAGTCATCTCCATATATTTGAGCTAACCACCGCCATATTGGAAATTAACGATAAAAGATGTTTTTTTTGTTTTTTTTGAGAGGGTAGTAGCGCACACACATATGGTGACTAGAAAATACATGAGTTAAAATATAACGGAGAAGAGATATCGTAAAATGTTGAGACCCAAAATAAAAATATGTCAATAGGGAAGAAGTTTCAGAATAGGGAGTACCAAAGTAAAAATATGTTTGAGAAATATTTTTCTGAGCTGATGTGAAAAAATAGTAATCCTCATGTAAGATAATAAAAAAATGATGCAATAAGCAAAATAATAGAGAGTTACATATAAGTGGCGAAGTTAATAAAAGAACTATGGCGAGATGTTTCAGATATGTTATTAAATATTTAAATGGAGAATCTGAATCCGGTTTGAGACCATTAACTTGAATTAGACGTAAATTATAAGCAATTATCATTGACCTAACTATGTACATCAAGAACTTTTGTAGAATTTTCTTTTTACTTTTTAAATTGCTTCATCTTAAAAAAAGTTTTAATAAATATTTGTCTTTTATTATTATTGCCCTTAACCTATACACGATCAAAAATTTTGCGCAAACATTATGACCGTGTATGGGGGCCTTTAGGCCCGTGGGAACGGGCTTAATTTTATATATAGAAAATAGTAAAATTAAGTAATTAATTTATTATATCTATTTGAAGACCATCAAATTAAAACGAACATTCATTTTATTGAAATAAATGTGGTTTTACTTAGCTTAGCAATAACAAATCATTTCAAGCTGCATCGTCAGGACACTAATTGATTGTACCTATAGGATGGCTGCAATTTTATATCTGGTTATTGCTTAGACCAAAAGTTTCGCAGTTCGATAACAATTTAAATATTAAATCTATTATTCTCCGATTAATTATTATATCAGAAGAAATAAAATGAAGGTATCTAATCATTAAATCACCGTTTGAAGGCGATAAAGGATAAATATAATTATTTTATCCTGAGGCTTTGAATTACTTTAATTAATACATTTACTTATTAAATAATTCTTAAGATAGGGATACTGTTGATAAGAATCAAACTATCGTTGAAGTTTTAAAGGAAAATCTTAAGGAAAGTAGAGATGAATAAGGAAGGAATTAGTGAATCCAAATGGTAAATCATCGGAGAGCACTGTGACAAAAATTGAATTTCTAATTAGATAGACATGTTTAGATTCTAGTTAGATTGACAGAGTTAGTTGAGACATGATTCATACCAATAATGCAATTAACTAATTTTGAGATGGTGAGAGAGAGAGAGAGAGAGAGAGAGAGAGAGAGAGAGAGAGAGAGAAAGAGAGAGAGAGAGAGAGAGAGAGAGATAGACGAAACTTTCACTGCAACCTCTCTCCATTTTTATAACAAATGCGTCACGCGCAAAAACTTAATTTTTTCACCCCTCACTGAGCCATGGTGTCATGGTGTACGGTCCAGTGTACACAAATTGGCATATTCTGACAATTAAGTTAGTTTAGGTCTCACGTATCCAGTGCTACCATTTCATAAAATGTCAGTTACCCTTGGGCCACCCTGTGTTCCATTTAAGTTCCTCCCAAAAGTACAACTTTCTAGCTCAAAAATTTAGGGCTGGACATTAATTATCTCTGGCAGTGTACTTTAATATTAATAATACATTTACCAAAAGTCAGGGCCCTATTTTAGTTACCTTCTACCCTGGGCAAAGATCTTATAGGCACCCCTAATTATTGGCCTGACCGAGGGGAGGGTGGGGGATTTTTTGACGGGCCAAAGAGTTGACGATTTCGATTTTCGCTGCTATTCATCCCATCTCACAAAATTTGGGCACCTCTCTAAAACCAGTGCCCTGGGCGAATGCCCAGTTTGTCCATTGGTAAGTCTAAGCCTGCCAAAAGACCTTAAAGAATTTCTTTAAGAATACATTTAATCAAATAAATCCTTTGTTTTATTACAGGTGCAAGATTTGCTCAGATGGAGATCAAAGTTTGTCTATCTAAGGTGCTGTCAAATTACAAAATACTCAAAACTCCTGGAATGAAAGATGTGATTGAATTCGACCCCAAATCACCTATTATTATGGTACCCAAAGATGAAATCAAAATGATCATCAAACCCAGATAAATGTTCTACAAATTAAACGTCTATCTTTCAACATTTAAGTGTGCACACAGAAAAAAAAGCCAAGTCAAATAAATGATTACTTAAAAGAAAAATATATTTGAATAAACACACCAAATAGTTGTTGTTGGTCTACACTTATAAAAGAGCAATTATTTTTATAATTATTAATTAATATATGACTATATATCACGTAAGAGTCTTTTTTATCACTTTATACTTAATTATTTTTATTTAATGAACGAAATAAATTACTGTACATATAAAAGTTGTTTTTTTATACAGGTAAATATATTTTAATGTTTTGCTTTGCTAATATGATTTATATAAACTAATATGTACCTACTAATTGTCGATAGCAATATCGAGAGCTGTTTAGAGAGAGGAGGGGGGGGGGTTGAATTATAAAACTAATTTGTAATTTATCATATTCTAAATAAATTAAAAGTTATAAAAGGATATATAGTCTAATTTAAATATATTATGATTATTATTTTAGACTATTTAAATCCTTCAATGATTTAATTAGGTGTGTATTAAACCATAACGTGCTTTTCTACCATTTTCCTTTCTCATATATCTTGTATATATTTTATCAAAATAATAATAAGTGTGATAGAACAAAATAAGATTTTAAGATGTTGAAGAAATCTCACAGTTAAACGCTTTTGGTTCGCTGAGTCTAAAAAGTAGTTTTAAAAAAAATATCTTTCTGTTGTCTGTGCAAATGTAGGGAGGCGATTTCTATTCAGTATTCATATTAAAAATACCATAGCCTTTTCATTTAAATTTAAGAAGCTGCTACCAAAATCTTTTAGAATGTTCAAAAAAATAGCTTCTTTCATTAACTGTTGATTTTGATTAAACTTGTCCATAATATAACCATATATAATGGGTACTATGCGTACTATGCTACTAAAGGAACATCAAAATCAACCGTCTAAACCCTTAAAAGTCGTATCGGAAGTACACCAAGGATATCAACTCTCCGAAATGAACAGACTGATTGTGTCCCAGGTTTATCTCCGATGAAATACTTAATAGTCACTAATTCAGAAATTTAACTACATTGGAACTGTTTTGTTAATTAATAAATTTAAATTTTTGTAGAGGGGCTGTTTATTATTCCTTATATAGGTTGAGTTTACTTTTTTATTGGTATTTACATCAAATGATCTCAAACTCGAGATAATTCAGAACCAGAGACAAGAAAAAAATGTTAGTATGATGGAACGGTTAAAATGAGCAAACATAATCCTTTACATAGAATTAAACGACTCAGTAGTTTCTTGTCTTTTAATTAAATAATATGTTAAGCTTGAAGTATGCAAATAAGGCTTGAATATTTAACAAGGTTGTCACAAATTAATGTTTTCTTTTTATTAAAAAAATGTTATGGCCCTTTTTGTTGGACTTTTCTCAGAAAATGTTGGATTCGGTTCAAGATTTCCTCGGCCCTTTAATTAAATGTGAAGTATAAAACAAACCATGTTCGTTTAATTACAAAACAAAGAGTATCCTTATAAGGAAAAAGTAAATTATTGTGAACAACAAAAATACTTTTAGACAATTCTCTAAAACCGGCTATTATCGTTAATAACTGCAGAAACGGAAACAAGCTTCAGTGGCCGAAGTAAATTAAATCTAGTGTACTTCCGGTTCCTGAGAAGGGAGCGGATGTAAAATTTAGTAAATCTTTGTTTAGGAAGAAACAACGCTTACATCAGCACATAATCCAAATGACATAAAGAAATTATGTAGAGAAAACAGACTTTTTTCAAGCAACTTACATTATTACTTATTACTTTGTCATATTAAGAGAAAGTATTGTGATCGATTTTGAGATTTTGATGGATTTACATGTTTTCAGAATAGATTTTTGGGGTCATCCATTTAAATTTGTTTATTTTTTTACTTTAATATAGAGCAGGATGGGGAAATACTAAAATGTTATGTTAGCATATAATATAATGACGTATATGCCTAATAACCTACGAAATTCTATTAATTACTTTGATGCAAGTACTTTCCTGTGATTTTTACTCATACGGTCTCAATATGAATTCGCTAAAAGACCCGGACAACAAATTCAGAAAGATGGGACGGAAAATATTTCAGGTAAGCGCATTATAAGGGAAATCAGAGCTGTTATTTTCTTATAGCTATTTCTTCAAAACTGACTATCTTATTAGACCATTTCCACAAGATGTAGCACAGTTTTTCTTAAACCTCGTACCAGCAATAATCAAACCTAGGCAAGAAAATCCGGAATTTCAGAGAAATGACTTTACCCAGTTACTCATGATTTTGAGGCATTATGATGATGCAACCACGAAGTAACTCCGAGACAACGAGAAAACAAATAATGCTGACTCTTCTATGGTCGCTAAAGAAGAAGGTAACTATTTAATTTTTACATTTATTTTTGATAAATTACAAACTGTTTCAAAGCAGTGTACAAGAATAAAAATGGCTAAGTTGACGCTGCATCGAACATCTAGAGTGCTCGAAAACTAAAAATGTACCGATTAAAGAGTTAAGTAAAAAAAAAAATGGTTGTATTGACAGATATTTTGTGGTAATCAAATATAATAATAATAATTAGTACACATAAATTACACACTGTAAAAAAATAAAAAAGTTATATTAAAATTAAATTAAATTTAAAATGGTAACAGGAGTCACTTTTTGTTAGGGAGAAGGGAAATACTTAACCTTAAGGGACTATAAGCTGGTGTTAAGACTACGCCGATCCCTATACATAATTATTTAATGCTGCTCATTCCAAGCTAATTATTCTCTACTTATTGCAAAATATTTAAAAAAAAAATATTTTACCATTGTGGTCGGCCAAGTATTATGCAATATTCACATATTTCTTCTTAATATAGTTATATTATCTGCAATGAAGTTTAAAATCCATTTATCAAAACCTTTAAATAAAAAATAGTCAGAATCTCCATGGAATTTCTTTATAGTACTGACAAAATCTGATTCAATAAATCAGCTTATGGCTGTTATGCTTTATAGTTCCCATAAAACGTAGTGCCAATATTTTAAGATAGTAACTGCAGATCGTTCATTTTGATTTGAAACTGAAAGTAAAGTAAAATCCACCTCCAAAAGATTTATTACTGCACTGTTTTTAAATTATTTATATCTCAAATTTGTCTACATCGTAATGAGGTAATAAAACGAATTACCACTCCTCAGATAAACAAGTAAAAATTAAATCATTATCAAATAAATTTCTACTTCTCTTTACCTTGGGTACTAGTCACTTATCAATGTGTAATTTGACAATCTTACTAAATGCTTCTTAAAAATAAAACAATTACAGAGTTCCAAGATAAGATAGTCGGAGATAATGTAAAAATTGTTATTTGTTTAATTATAAGAAGTTAAATAGAAATCTTTATTATGAAGGCAAGTATATCATTAAGACGCAGTGTTAGAGAGGAGTTCGATATTGGTGTTCTTTTAACTTGAGAACTATGTTTTTTATTTTGTTGTTAGTAGCTGCAATTGCTTGGTGTTTAAAGGTGGTATCATTGTATCAATGGGTCGCTTTGATATCAGTATTTACCGGGTTTTATATTTATTATTTTTACGCGAATCATTTTTGGAAACGTTTAGGCGTTCCTTATTTAACACCTATACCTTTATTCGGCAACGATTTTGAATTGGCCTTAGGATTGGAAACACTTCAAGGTTTGCAGGTAAAAAAGTACAATAGTTTTGGAGATGTTAAATTCGGTGGTTTGTACGCTATGAATTCTCCTGTATTCTTCATCAAAGATACGAATCTTATAGAGACAATTCTTATGAAGGATTTCAGTCATTTTACCGATCGAGGAATTCCGTTTGACGAAAAGAGAGATCCCCTATCGGCTCATCTATTTAATTTGACAGGAAAAAGATGGAAGATTTTAAGAAGTAAACTGTCTCCAGTCTTCTCTTCTGGAAAACTTAAAACGATGCACCAGCAACTTATTGACTGTTCCGATATCTTACTTCAAGTCTTGGAAACAAACGCTAAAACAGAAGAAGCGGTCGATTTCAAAGAAACCATGGCTAAATTCACTACAGACGTGATAGGATCTTGTGCTTACGGTCTCAATATGAATTCTCTAAAAGACCCGGACAACGAATTCAGAACGATGGGACGACACATTTTCAAAACAAGCTCTTGGAGGAAATTTCGATCTGTATGTAGAATTATATTGAGAAGTATCCACCCACAGTTGAATTTCATCTTAGGAGTGTTTAAAATGCCACAAGAAATAACGGATTTCTTTATGAATCTAGTTCATACGACGGTGAAAGCAAGAGAAAATAATCCACAGTATCAAAGGAACGATTTCATTCAACTAATCATGAATTTAAGGCAACAAGATACAACCGGTGATATCAAAACACACAATGGTAAACAGATAACTGAAACGACGGAAGAATTAAAAGGTGAGAATGAATATATTAGCTTAAAAGTTATGGAGCATCATGTATTTTTGGAGGTATTAGAATTTATTTAGAGACAAATAAAGTGATACTCCTTGCTCCTTGTCCTTACATGCTTGTCTACTTAGTCCAATCTCGTTTTTTAAAAAAATAAATCAAAACAATTGATGTTTTCTAGCGCTTGTCATAATATTTAATTTATCTACACATATTTTTAACATAAATAAATTTAAAAAATATATAAATGATTCTGTATCGTCATATAGGTTGAAAAAGTATGCGTTTATGAGATACAGGGTGTGAAAGTTATTTAATTTTTTTTTAACATCCAAACTTCGAACTGTCAAAGATATTCAAACCAAATTTGGTATATCTACATGGAAAAAGAGTCGTAAGGGTGAATAATATTAAAATTCTAAGTTAAGCAGTGGCGTAGATTTGGTTAATATTTGGTATCACTAATTCGATAAAAAAAAGTATTTTAAGAAAAATAAAAATAATCGAAAATTATTAATATTTAATAATCCAACTGTGGGGGAATTACAATTTAAAGAAAAAATATTAAACAAGAAACACAAACAAAATAATCAAAAACGAATATGGCGTACTTGTACTAGTTGGCTATACCATGGCTACTATGATAGTTGCCAATTCAAATTAAAAAAATCAATTTGGTGCGAAACGGTTGGAGATACTAAAAAAATCAAGAGAGACATTTTGGACAGGATTGAATGCCCCGAATAAAAAGTGTGTCTACTTTTATTTTGTTTAGGACCGTACTACTTTTCTAGTTACTATTTTTAGTCCTATGACAAAAGTAAGTCAACTTTTTTGATGTAAGGTTCATACACCCGACAAGCCTGCAATTATAATTTCTAAATATCCTCCATAATTTGTTAACTATAAAAAATAAAAATTTCCTTAATTTTAAATTTTATTGGGGAGAAATTATATGTCATGGTGTATGATTAAAAGTTCCTTAAACCCTTAGTTGGGGCTAAAAAAAAAGTTGTGAATAAGCCATACTTATCTATGAAATTTTACTTTGGAAGTTAACAGATTATTATTTATTTTTTTATTTTTTTTATTTTATTTTTTTTTTAACAAAAATATATTCCGGCAAGATAAGTAAAGATAATTTTACATTGTCCTCCCCCGCTCTATCTCAGAAATTACGAAAACTATCCAGCTGACGAATAGGGTGGGTTTTTCATTATAAATATATTTTGTTAACTTTTTGAATACACATTACACACATAGTACACATTACATAGTAGTTTTTTCCTTTTAGAGCAAATATTTTTATTGTCATGATCTTACATCAATCAGATACCAACATGTATAATTCGGTGCTTTTAGACTTTTGTCATGAAAATAAAATAGTTTTTAAGTTAGGTATGCGGTCGGTTCACCTTCAGCACAGATTATTATTACTAATTGTCTTATGAAACAGATTCTCACTAAACAGGGGTACTCATAATTGGATAGAAATAGTTAAATTGGATACATTGTGCACGTAAGAAATAAATAGAAAGAACGTATTTTATGGCTCAGAAAATCAACTTTAATAGATTTACTCGTTTTAAGTTCCTCTGAGTTTTAGGTGGATGGTTTTTGCTCGCACATTCAACAGAAATCTTGACTGCGTACTGTGTCAGAGCAAAATCCAAAATCCAAATAGCCGAAGCATGGCAACATGATTATAGAGATGCTTTTCCAGCTTTTTAATCAATCTAAATCTGCCCGCATCCGGCATCCACAGACTAACCACAGCCAATACCAGATTTCGTTGAAATAGAAGAAGTAAAAGCGTTTAATCTTGGATACGCTTTTGGGTATTGAGTCCAGTGTTCCAACAACTTAGCAAATCTTTAGGTAGTAGTTTTCCAGAATATAAGAAATTAGGTTTTGGTCCACTAGGAGCTCTAATATCCCTCTATAAAATTTAGAAAATATTTACTTGAGCACTCCTTTTGGTGAAATATAGTACCTACTAAAAAAGTGAAAACTGAACTACCTCCTGTTCTCCTAACTTCCTGGTATTAAAAAAAAAATACGACACATTTTTCATTTCATTTTTTGCGTGACTGAGAATTTTGTCTGACCCCCCAGCAAAATATAATATTCTTGTTAAAAGAGAGAGAAAAAAAAATTTAAATAACGCACTAATTACCAATAAATGACATTCATTCATCAGTCCGTAAAGAAAGGAAAAAACATCGTGAAAACTGAAGTAAACATTTCATTACTACTAAAACATACTGCTGTGCATTGACACTAACTTTCACCCATATTTAAAACTGTTCCACGTGATTAATTTAGATTTTATTTTAATAAAGAAATCTTTTCGACATTACAGTTCATCTTGACGATAACATGATGGCTGCTAATTCGTTCCTGTTCTTCGTGGCCGGGTTTGAAACTACTGCCTCTACTCTGACTTACTGTTTGTTCGAGTTGTCTCTCCATCCAGACGTACAAGAGAAACTTTACAACGAGGTTATTGAAGTCCTGGGTAAGCACGAAGGACAACCTAGTTACGAAGCAATTAAGAACCTCCATTACATGGACATGGTTATCTCAGGTAATTGTTTTGAATTTTGCTAAATTTAAGTGAATAATTTTATTTATTAATTTGCCTTTCAGTATTACCAACAAGTTTAAACCAAAATATTATTTTAAAACAAAGGTAATAAATAAACAAACTAAATGACCAAAACTATAACTGCCTAGAAGTATTGCTATACTCGTATCTTATCCCACTAGTTAATTGAAAGTAATTTGCAATTAACAAAGGACATCTCAATCGCTTCGGACAGATAAATTGTCCAGAGTAGATTAATTATTACTTTAAGTCCCGGCTAGGCTGTGGTGTGTATTTTTCTTTATATACTAATTTTATTAGCAAAATGATTCTGTAAATGTTAATAATAATTAAACTATTTTGTATCATGACAGAAACAATTATTATAACATGCCCCAAAAATGATTTAATTAATAATTTAACAAATTTGTTTCATCACTTCGTTTTAATTAATTTTCTTATAGAGTTACTTTCAGTTTAATTATTAATTTGAATTTTGCTAATTTCAGAGACTCTACGGAAGTATCCACCAGTACCAGTTTTGCCTAGGATCTGTACGGAGAAGTATAAGATTCCCGGTACTGACATAGTTCTGCCCAAGGGATGTAAAACTGAGATACCAGTATATTCGCTTCACCACGATCCTAACATCTACTCTGACCCTGAGAACTTCATTCCAGAGAGATTTAGCCCAGAAAACAAGGATAGCATACCTAAAGGAGCCTACTTGCCATTCGGTGATGGACCACGTATCTGTATAGGTTAGTTAATCATCTCCTATTTGCGCTAAGCACAGCCATATTGAAAATTGACGATCAAAGAGTTTTTTTGTGAGGACAGTAGCACCCATAGATGGTAATTAGAATACCTCAGTAAAATATAACTTGGAGAAAAGATATAGTTAAATATGGAGAGCTACAATAAAAATATGTCAATGGGGGAAGAAGTTTCAGAATAGGGAATACCACAGTAAAAATATGTTTGAGAAATAATTGCCTGAACCTTCTCTGGTGGAGTTGAAAAATTCTATTCTCATGTAGGATAATAAACAAAATAGATGGAATAAGCAAAATGATAGAGTTTATACATAATTCCATTTGAATCGGTGTGAGAAATTAAATATTATTTTTATAAGTACCCTTCATAAGAAGTTTACGGTTAATTAGTTTCTTTCTATAATATATATATGTATATATATATATATATATATATATATATATATATATATATATATATATATATATATATATATATATATATATATATATATATATATATATATATATATATATATATTATAGAACAATTATTTCGCGGTGCGTCGTCAGGACACTACTCGATAATATGTATGATAATCACCTATAGGATGGCTGCAATTTTATATCTGGTTATTGCTTAGACCGAAAGCTTCGCCGTTCGATAAAAATTTAAATAACAAATCTATTACTTATTATTTATAAATAATAGATTTATATATTATGGGGGGGGGGGAGTTTTCGACGGCCCAAAGATATGACGATTCCGATTTTCGCTTCCGTTCTTCCCTTCTCACAAGATATGGGCACCCCTCTAAAACCGGTGCCCTGGGCAAATGCCCAGTCTGTCCATTGGTAAGTCTCGGCCTGCCAAAAGACCTATTTTTTTTAAAAAATAAATTTAATCAAATAAATCCTTTGTTTTATTACAGGTGCAAGATTTGCTCAGATGGAGATCAAAGTATGTCTATCTAAGGTGCTGTCAAATTATAAAATACTCAAGACTCCTGGAATGAAAGATGTGATTGAATTCGACCCCAAATCACCTTTTATTATGATACCCAAAGATGAAATCAAAATGATCATCAAACCCAGATAAATGTTCTACAAATCAAAAGACTATCTCTTAACATTTTAATGTAACACAGAAAAAGCCAAGTCAAATTAATTATTACTTAAAAGAAAAATATATTTGAATAAAAACATCAAATACCTAGTTGGTGTTGGTCTACACCTATAAAAGGCCAATTATTGTACACGTAAAAGAGTCTTTTGTATCACTTTATTCTTTTCTCTTTTTTTTTTAAATGAACGAAATAAATTACTGTACATATAAATGTAAAATTGTTTTTATAAAGGTAAATATATATTTTAATGTTTTGCTTAGCTTTTATGATTTATGTAAACTGATAACTCGTATGTACCTATTAATTTTAAATGGCAATTTCGAGAGCGGTTTAGAGAGAGAGATAGGGAGGGGGGATTATAAAACTAATTTTTAATTCATCATATAGATAAATTAAAAGTATAGAAGGAAGTAGTCTACTTTAAATATATTATAATTAATATTTTAAACTACTTCCTTCAATGATTTAATTAGGCGTATATTATTTTAATTATTTATTTACCATAATGTGCTTTTCTACCTTTTTCCTTTCTCATTTACCTTGTAAATATTTTATTAAGAAAGAATTAGTGTGGTAGAACAAATTAACATTTTAAGATGAATAAGAAATCACACAGTTCAACGCTTATTGGTCCACTGTGTCTAAAATGTAGTTTTAAAATAAAAAATCAGTTGTCTGTGCAGATGTAGGGAGGAGATTTCTATTCAGTATTCATATTCAGAAATACCATAGCCTGATGCGAAATCGAGAAATTAAACTCATTCCATTATACTTTGTAAATCTGATAGCTCAGATTGGCCAACCTACGTGAGGGAAAAAATAAAACCAATAGGCAGTTATCTTTGGGATATCCAGTGACATTTTTGTTTGCCTAGTTGGCCCGACCGACTACCCGCCAAAATCTCAAGCTCTCATTGGCTCCCCTCCCGTTATTTTCGATTTTCCCGCGCTGTCAAGAATTACAAAGTATAATGGCATGAGTATAATGTTCAATCTAAATTTAAGAAGCTGCTACCAAAATCTTTTTAAATGTTCCAAAAATATATCTTCTTTAATAAACGGTTATGACAATTTTGATTAATTAAATTGGTCCATTATAATGGGTACTATGATGCTAACGGAACATCAAAATCAACCGTCCAAACCATTAAAAGTCGTATCCCAAGTACACTAAGGATACCAACTCACTGTTGCGATGCGAGTGACAGAACCTGGATTTATTAGTTTTGATGTTTATGTTTACGTTGTCAAGTCGAAAAAGAGGAGTTGAGTTTGATTATAATAATTCGAGTGTATAAGAAATATAGTTTTTTCATGATATGTTCTCTAAAGTGTTTGAGTTTTAGTATTGAGTTTTTAGCCTTCTAGGGAACATATTTAGTGGCGACCGTGACAATAAAATCATAATTATTTTTTTGGCGCCTTGGAAAAATTTTGACAGAAAAAAATCGGGAGAAATTCGTAAGTGTTTAGAAATATTTTTTTAAAAAAATTATTATTAGTCCACAGGCCACCATAAGAAGTGAGTCGCTGATTGATAAAGTTTTCTTACCTTATGGAATCGCTTATTTATGCCGTGTCCACCGATGAATTGGGTATATGGCAACTGGGGGCTGGGCCATTTCTTTTTTGTTGACATGCCAAACTTGCCCTTCTGCGGGAACATTGAAAAGAGATAGATAAAGTTTTGATTTTCACAGGATCGTTTAATTAAATTATTTCAAAAACAGTGGTACACGTGGCCACCGATAAGAGTGGGCCGTTTGGGGTGGCCACCGCCCCAAACATATCGCTCTGCGAGGACGTTGAAAAGAAAACGGCTCACTCTTATCGGTGGCCACTTTTACCACTGTTTTTGAAATAATTTAATTAAACGATCCTGTGAATATCAAAACTTTATCTATCTCTTTTCAATGTTCCCGCAGAAGGGCAAGTTTGGCATGTCAACAAAAAAGAAATGGCCCAGCCCCCAGTTGCCAAATACCTAATTCATCGGTGGACACGGCATAAATAAGCGATTCCATAAGGTAAGAAAACTTTATCAATCAGCGACTCACTTCTTATGGTGGCCTGTGGACTATATTGGTTTCTTTATTATTTGATAATGGAAAATATAAAGAAGCAAAGAGCAGGGGTTAGAGCCACTTTTACCAAAGCGGCTACTCGGCTTAAGGCTGAGTTGGTAAAGCCAGAAGTAGAGATTACGGTCATAAGTGGTCACATGGCAACTCTGTCAAAATATAGTAATCAACTTGATAGGATGGATTTGGACGTGCAGGCTCTATTACTTGAAGCAGAAGATGGTAAGTTGGAGGAGGACATGGAGTCAGCGATGTGGTACACCATCCAGTTCGAGTGTTTAAAAAGTCAAGTAACGGCCTTAGAAAATTATTTAAAAAGTGTTAATAACAGCAGCCAAGGCGAACAAACATTTAAGTTACGACGCAATTTTGAGGTAGTTGATGAAAATGTTATCTATAGTGAAGTACCTTCTATTCCAGCTGGACCATGGGTTGGCGAATTAGCTAATGAAGGCGTTGAGGTAACAGATTGCCAGAAAGGAATCAGGCCAATAGAAGTGCTAATTGGAGCAGATGTCGCAGATAAACTTCTTACAGGAGAAAAACTTGAGCTGGATGGAGGTTTGGTTGCAGTAGAAACCAGGTTGGGTAAGGTGCCAGGTAAAGGAAGGGGTGAGGAGGCTGTAGAGGCAGCATTGTTTTCTCAGACTATATCACATGCTGATGTATCAACATTGTGGCGATTCGATGATTTGGGTATAGAAGATTCTGTTGAAAGAAACTTAAAAGGTGAACACGACCGAGCTTCGTTGAAGCATTTAGAGGACACTGTAAGGTTCACTGAGGAAAAAAGATATGAGACCCACTTACCTTGGAAAGAGGATCATCCACCACTTGGGAGTCAGCGAGAGGGTGGTCTTAAGAGACTTTATATAATAACTAAGAAGCTTACGGAGGAAGGACTGTATGATGGTTATGATCAGGGTTTCAAAGAATGGCTCGAGAAAGAAATTATTGAGAAGGAAGAATTAAAAAACTTCAAAGGCCTGAGAAATGCGTTGTCAAAAGTAAAGTGGGAGCAGATTGATGGATTCTGCACAAGTGAACGAATAAAATGGAAATTTAGTCCTCCTAGCGGAGCTTGGTGGGGAGGATGGTGGGAGCGGCTAATCGGGCTAGTAAAAAATCTGCTGCGGAGAGTGCTGGGGCGGGCAGTGCTTGATTACGAAGAACTACTCACCCTGTTATGTGATGTCGAGTCAGTTATTAATAAACGTCCCTTAACATATCTATCCGAAAAGGTGGAAGACTTAGCACCTTTAAGTTTTTTATGTTTTTTGAAAGATATCCGGGAAAGCGGTGTGCCTGATCTAGACCACATTGAACGGGTGGATCTAGGACGACGATTTAAGTATAGAGTCCGGCTAGTAGAAGATTTGAGGAAACGGTTCAGGACTGAGTATTTGGGACAGCTCAGAGAGCGAAAAGCTAGACCGGATACTCCCCCCATCCAAGTTGGGGACATGGTCCTGGTAGGGGACGACAACGTTAAGAGGAGCAGCTGGCCTTTAGCAAGGGTTACAGAGGCGTTGCCAGGGCGTGATGGCCGAGTACGAGTCGTTAAATTGAAAATGGCAACTGGGGAGCTTATACGACCAGTAAGGAGGCTTGTGAAGCTTGAGGTCGACGGAGAGGAGCAAGAAATCCTTAGAGAGAAGTCAGGTATTGTCATATTATCATAGTCTCCACCGGAGACCAGATTTCGCCTGGTGGAGGATGTTGCGATGCGAGTGACAGAACCTGGATTTATTAGTTTTGATGTTTATGTTTACGTTGTCAAGTCGAAAAAGAGGAGTTGAGTTTGATTATAATAATTCGAGTGTATAAGAAATATAGTTTTTTCATGATATGTTCTCTAAAGTGTTTGAGTTTTAGTATTGAGTTTTTAGCCTTCTAGGGAACACTCACCGTTTAGAATAGACTGATTGTGTCCCAGGTTTATCTCCGATGAAATACTCACCTGTCACTAATTCATGCAGTAATTTAACTACATTGGCTAAAAACTACTTTGTTAAATAAACAAATCCAATTTTTTGTAGAGAGGCAGTTCATATATAGGTTGAATTTACTTTTAAAATACGTTTTATTGGTATTTACATCAACCGCTCTCTAACTCGAGATAATTCAGAACCAAAGACAAGAAACTGGAATAAAGTTAGTATGACGGAACGGTTAAAATGATCAAACATAATCTTTTACGTAGAATTAAACTACTCAGTACATTAGCAGTTTCCTGTCTTTTAATAAAATATTATGCTGAGCTTGAAGAATGCAAATAAGGCTAGAATATTTAACAAGGCTGTCCCAAATTCAATGTTTTCTTTTATTAAAAAAAAGTTATATCACCTTTTGTTGGACTCTTCTCAGAAAATGTTGGATTCGCTTCAAGATTTTCTCGGTCCTTTAATTAAAATGTGAAGTATAAAACAAACCACACAAAACAAAAAATATCCTTATAAGGAAAAAGTGAATAACAAATATACTTATCGACAATTTTCTACAACTGGCTATTATAGTTAATAATAACCGCGGAGACGGAAGAAGCTTCAGTGGCCAAAGTAAATTAAATCTAGTACACTTCCGGTTCCTGAGAAGGCCGCGGATGTAAAATTTATTAAATCTTTGTTTAGGAAGAAACAACGCCTATAATATGTTGAGAAAACATTAGACTTTTTTTCAACAAGTTACATTTTTACTTTTTTTTTTTTTGCTCATCAGTAGAAAAATCTCCGATATATCGAGGTTTTCGATATATCGGAAATATCGATATTGTCTTTCGATATTTTCACTAATATCGATGTTGAACCACTCGATGTCGATATATCGAAAATATCGATATTTTCTTTCGATATCCCAACCCTATCTAGTGTAATAACTTTACGCATATACACAAGGAAGGACAGGACGCTACTTACAAACTAGGTACAAAGAACTCTTACGATCTTACATATATAATAGAACATACTTAAACAACGCCAACCACCTATACGACCTACGTACACACGGACACTAACCAATCACAATTGGCAAACAGAAAATACTAAGACTCAACATACTTGAATAACCAGAAATTTACAAACAGAACCACTAACATGACTTTATTTAACGAAGAATTATTCACAAAAGTAACTTTCTCAGTTCTTAAACCATCGACGAAAAAAGACAATCGAGATAGCTCAACTTCAACGGACACACAAAACAAATGACCAAGACTATTTATTAGATTGAACTTTCCTACTAATCGCATCTACTTTTTAACTTTTTCTCCTATTTCGCTCTATACGCACTCATCCCTTCATTTTCAAACTTTTTTTTCTCTCTATTCAAACTCTCCTCTTTATTTCACCACCATTATTTATGTTCGTACACTCTTCCCTTTATTACATCATCTTACCTGACAGCTCACGCACCCCGTCTTACGGTTTTTCTCGTAATCACTCATCTTTGTCAATATATGAGGTGTCAGGTGAAAGACTCTCTCATGTTGACTTTACGAGTTCAATTCGACTCACTGAGTTCCACATTCTTCTGCTGATGATGGCGTATAGCCCAAACCGGTCCAGTGATCCTTAGATTGAGCAAATATCGACGGTAAGTATCCAATAGTTTCTTAGAAGAATTAGTTTATTTGTCAAGAGTTATTGGTAGATACTTCTTTAGGTTGTTACTCCGCTATATATATATATATTTTTTTTTTTAAATATAAATGAATTTGACTAAATAAATATTAAGACAAAGGGATGTTTATTCCAATGCATTTTGGGACAAAGGAATATCAAACTTCTTTTTTTTTAAACGGGAGTAATAATCTAAAGAATTATACCGAGTTATTTATAACAGGAAACTATTATTTTGAGGTGAAAATAAAGATGTCCTTTCTTCCTAGCCTGAAGAATATTTATTATATTAACTGTAGTGAATATTGCCTTGAATATGTCCTGAGCCCTGTGTGTGTCCGGGTCAATGCAACCTAATAATATGCTGCTTCCATTATACATGTCAGCTGGTCCATTTTCAATAAATCTTTCCAAGACGATTTAATATAACAATATATTCCACAGTATCTTCTATATTTTACGTACATATCCTTATATTTTTTTCTTCAGTGCTATCATAACTTTATGGATATAATTCTTTTTCTTGCAAAAAAGTCAGTTACAAAGATGAATTTAAATGCCATAATAGATAATTTATAATTTTATTCATTTATAATTAAATAAACAGGTCAAGTGTGTGCTAGTCAGCACACAGCGAGGGTACGTAAGCAACACTGTATTGTGTAAGTAGTATACCTATTTTTGGGGCTTTTTAAAATGCTAAATAGCCTTCTTTGAACTATTCTATGGGTCTGATATTCTCAAAACACATAAACAAACTTTTGATAAAGTATTTTTGTACCACTGAACAGGACATAATATAAATACATCGAAAAGAGCATAATTATAAAAAAAAAAAAAAAAAAAAAAATCGTAATTTCCAAAAGATGTATCTTTACTTTTGGTCGGAGGATGTTGATTTTTTTCGGACTTTTTGCACTATACATAAGCGAGATAGAGGGGGGGGGGGTGTCCCCCTTTTTCACACCTACTTTAAACTCGCCCTATCAATGCTTATAACCAATAATTATTAACTTTTGTAATCAGCTCGATGTACCCTTTCATATATGTACCACACACGGTGTCCAAAAAGAAAAAAAAATAAGCCTTATCTTTGTTTAATCTTTTTTTTTTTTTTATAAATAATTTTTTTAAGTCGCTATATTTTAAAGTGTGTGGGTTGATACTACACACAAGGTATTGCTGTGAGAGCAGGCGACAGACGGACGGACAGACAGACTCACGCGGGAAAATATAAGGGTCCTTGGTTTTGCCTACATACCCTAAAAAGTGTCCAACAGGAGATTTCGTTCTCCAGCTATGTAGTGTATGTTCCAGGATCGACTTGACGAACGTGAAGTGACCTAAAAATTTCATTTTTCGACAAAAAGTCATTCTTGACCATCCCTCCTGCATGTCTTTAAATGAAGATGTATGGCATTAAATTCTTCCATGAAACCTGTTCCCAAAAATTACGATTTTTTAAAATCGCACAAGAGGGAACTGGTCTAAATTTTAATTTTATGAAAAAAAGTCATTCGTTGTAAAAAATTATATTTTTCAAAATAAGAAAGAATATAAAAAAAAAAATCATAATCGTATTTCACCTCCCCCCTTCCCCCCTCTCTTACCCCCCGCTTACCTCACATTAAATGAAAAGAAAAATTTAAATTAAAAAATTAGGAATCGTTTTGAGTACAACAATGGTTGTTGAATAAACATTTATGGAATTAACATTATTATAGAAATTATATCTTAGTAATGGACAATAAATATTAATTTTACTTCAATTTATGCTTTTTATTAAATTTTTATTTTAATAAAATAGGTCTATTAAACAATTAATTTTTGATTTAACACGATTTTCAAAACGATTCCTTTGGATTTTTTTTATTAATAATAGTGAGGTAAGCGGGTAGGAGGGGGGGGGGATGAAATTCAAATTATTGTTTTTTTTTTGTATATTCTTTCTTATTTAGAAAAATATAATTTTTTATAACGAATGACTTTTTTTAATAAAATTAAAATTTAGACCAGTTGCCGCTTGTGCGATTTTAAAAAATCATAATTTTTGGGAACAGGGTACATGGAACAAAATTTTTAATGCTATAAATCTTCATTTGAAGACATGCAGGAGGGATGATCAAGAATGACTTTTTGTCGAAAAATGAAATTTTTATGTCACTTCACGTATCGTCAAGTCGATCCTGGGACATATTGTATATATATATATATATATATATATATATATATATATATATATATATATATATATATATATATATATATATATATATATATATATATATATATGTATAATCTTCAGGGAAACTCCGAGATTTAGCTTTCTCCCATTTGTGTTTAGTCTACAAAATAGATTTTTTTTTTAATTTAAAAATGTTGGTAACCAAAATACAAATTTATTGTATTGACTTTTTTATAAATTAAAAGCGACTGATGTTGAAATGTCGAATAAAGGGTCAGGGAAGGGGAAGGAAGATAACGGTATCAATAGGGAATCAAGTAGTGAAGAGATAACAAGTTAAGTAAACCATAAGAAACCGGCATTGAATATGAAATAGTTTTGCTATCTTCAAGCCATTTATAATGAAAAATTACGGTTGGCAGACAATGAAAGAAAATATAGTCTGTCTATATTTAAATAAATTGGCCAAGTATGTGCTTTCACCACACACAATGGGTCCATCGACAGTTTAAACAAATATGGATGAGTTAGTTAACCATCATAATCTGTCCAGCCGTATCCAAATGGCCAAATGGCAGTCATTTAAAAAGTTAGTTTTAGCAATAAAGCTTTTGAACTACAGTGAAAATCGTTTAAAACGAAACGGAGGGGGGACCTAAATATTTTGCGTGTTAAAAGAATTTCGTTTTAAACGATGCACATTTCACAAAAAACCCAATTTTTTATGTAAAATGTTTTAATACGATATGTAAAATACACACATGGGGTTGATGAAGCGTATTCAGAGCATCACGTATAAAAATGAAAAAACTGACAAATATAATGCGTATATAATTAAAGATATTTCCTGTATATTGATAAAAATTGCATTATCTGTGGATACTTTTTCATTTCATACTCTCTCGAAAAACCAGATATGCTACTTCGTAGCCCAGTTAATCTACGACAGATACATACGCTCAAGATTCGCAAAATCGACCTGTATACAGCTGTGTCTCAAAATAGAGGATTGAAGATGGAAAATGTATTAAGAGAAAACTTATGAAATGAAGAAGTATCCATAATTGGTCCATTTTTGATCAATCTAGAGAAAATACTTTAATTATATATGCCAGTTTTTTACTTTCTCATATAAAGAGAAAGTATTGTGATGGCGCGAAAATTCGATTTTGAGATTTTGATGGATTTCCACGTTTTGAGGTCCCCTGAGTTCAAAAAAGTGATTATTAAAAAATGCCTGTCTGTCGTCTATTGTCTGTCTGTGCAGACGCCTGGAGCCTAAACTACCGGACCGATTTTGACGAAATTTGGCATACATATTCAGAAAAATCATACCCCCAGACGAATTCGAGTAATAAATTTTAGCTCCAAATTTGGGGGCGCTACCCCCCAAAAACTCTGAAAAAACGTAAAAAAAATTATTTCTCGAAAACGGTTCCGACGATTTTGATTAGAAAATTCTAAAATGTAGTCCATTTAAATACGAATCTAACGATATAAGCCGTTTTCCCGGGAAAAATCTAGTTCCTGAGAAAATAGCTTTAAACTTGGAGGGAGAGAGGCCGGGTTCGATTCCCATGTTCAATTATAATTAAATGTACCAACGAAAACTATTAAATGGAAAACACTGGGACCAAGTAATTATAACCTCATATATGAGAAAATGTTTAGACAATGTTTAGATAAACATTGTCGTCTCGTCGCACCGCCTCTTCCTTGGATTTCGGTGTCAGTATTTCAAGTCCACAAGAAATGGTTGTCTCATTTTTTTTTAGACTCTTGACTCCTCTGCATTCTCGCTTTATTAAATAAAGTGGACCTATGTATTTTTTTCATTCCAAAAAGCGAAAAATTATTGTTTTAAGCGATCTTTGTTTCGAGATTAAAGAAAAAAAATGTATGAAATTACCTAGTATTTACTCCAAAGTGACTAGTTCACTACAATGCATATCGATGGCGTGGTTTAGATTCGGTATTGGCGAGATCCCATTTACAGTGATTTGTCCTTTTATATAGGATTAAAGATTATTATTTCATGTCCCTATGGGTGCTTTGCCGCCTCCGATCTGTGCTACGCTGAGTACCTATTGTAATAGGTACCTACTCGTAAAATAAATGCTGCAGCATAAATAAAGACGTTTTTGTCTTTATGATCCATCTATTGCTGAAACGTCGCTCACACATTTTTAAAGAAATGAAAACTGTGCAATTGTATCTGAGACAGTAGCATATTGATTAGATGGACCAATTTTATGGACCAATTTTTCTTCTTTATAATCGACTTGACGGCGCTTCGGAAAATTTCCCATCTTCCCGGTGCCCCCACATCTGTCCCTGGTTGAAATCATTATGAAGTTAAAACATTGTTACTGTTACATCCTTTAAACAACATTAATTTAGGAAATGTTGAAAGAATAGTCACTCCACGTATTTTGCTTAAAGAGACTAACATTTCATGATGACCTCCACTAACGCTTCATATTCTAAATTAATTTAGGTGGCGTCTGAACGGAAAAAAACAATGAACTGGTACAAAAAATATCGGTTATAAAGCTATCGCGTCGATAAAAGAACGGTGAACGGGTGAACCGATTCATTTAGCGCCTGTTCGATGATATAAACATTTTAAGCATTCTTCATTATTAACGGATATTATTTGCGTGGTTTAGACTTTAGACTCTTGTCTTAAGACTTTAGACTGTCGGTTGGAGAGGAGGAGGAGACAGAGATTTAAAGAACGCATGAAGGCGAAGAGGAGGGAAGATTTTTAATACCCCTTCCCTGCGCATTTTCTTTAGGGAGGTCTTCCCTTACCCTTCTACCTAACCTTGATAACCTTAAGTGGGGATGAGCCATCCAGCATCAAGCTAACATTAAACAAAGATACAAAACATTTATAAATATTTTTAGTTGTTGAGGTACCTCCGTGCCCGGCGTTCGCCTTATACTACGGCGTGTACCTTATACTAAACGCGATTTTTTTATACTACAATTACTATCAACTGTGTGCCATTACACCAGATTGTCCCTTCGCCTTCATCTGGTAACATTCACTCTCTACATTGCATTTCATTGTCTACACTGCAACGTATTGATTTAATTTTGAAATAACTTCACTCAGAATAAGTTACATTTACTGACCTCTTTATGTTTAAATATTTACTTTTTTATTTGCACTCAACCTTTAACTTTTTCTCCTGGAATTTATTTGTAACTTAATTATTACATGACCAATGACCACGCATGCTTATTTGCTATATCGATAGTATAATTGAAATAAAATTGTCGCTTGTAGGTCTTAAAAGATATTTGGAGAGAAAAATGGGTGATAAACTTTAATTTCATGATTATTTAAAAAAAAAAAATCTTCTTTTCGTGAGCATTGTGGGTAATTAACCATTCTCACAGGTATTCTAGGAAGTAAGGATACAACACTACATAAAATTATTTTAGTTCTGTTCTGGTACTCGGTCCAGTAATTTTTTTAAAAAAGTTTCGTTGCGTCAATCAATCATGGCTCCTAAATTTAATAAAAACCTAACTCAAAGGCTTAACGGTCAAAAATGTAATAAAATTAAGCACTGAAATAATGATGTTAGACACAATAAGAAAAGGCGGGTTAGCTTTATTTTTTAGGACTGAACTATCGGGAGAGTTAAGGGCAGACTCTATACTGAATATATAAAGGGAAAGTATTGTGATAGTAAGAAGCATGTGGAAATTCGATGGATTTACACCTTCAATAGTAGCCCTCAAGTTAAAAAAATAACAATCTTAAATATCTACCTATCGTTTGTGCAAATACGATGCTTTAAGTACTGAGCCAGTTTTTCTGGTATACGTATATTCTTAAGTCATACTTATGAAATCAAGAAATTAATTTTAGCCATCAACTTTGGAATGCTGCTAAAATCGTGATTTTTATTGTTTTGATATTTTGATGTCTGACTAAATTTATGTAATCTATTTAAGTTATAACCATATAAATGTCTTTTCGGATAAAAGTTAGTTTTCTTGAGACTATCTCTAGTTTTTAGATATTTATTGAAATATGGATACTATCTCAATAATATATTCATATGAGAATTTTTCCGAATTTTCTAGAACTGGATTTTATTTTATTAAATTGTAATATGCGAAATGAAGTTGAATTTAAATTATAATTAGAACATTTTGGGTTTAACTTGGTAAATTTAACTATTTTTATACAGTATTAACTTGATAAAACTTTTTCTGCCGTTTCTAAACTTTATTGCTTGAATTTACTGCGTCCGACGATTTCTTGACCTAATTTCTGAAAACCATAAAATTCAAGTATGGTGGCACTGCGGATAAAAGAGCTTGAATAAATTCTGCTGTATTATTGTTTCATATAAATTTAAATTGATCATTCTAATGTATATTTGGGCCCTAAACCTAATCTAATAGCCAGTGTAAGACCAAAAACTTATTTACCTCTGACTTAATTATTAAGAAAAACTTTTTCGTACCTTCCATTGATGTGTGACTCATTGAATCTTGGCCTTAAAATGTTTTGATGTTTCATGTCAGTAAGCATTCTTCAAAGAAATATTTCTCAACCCGTATTAAAATTGTAATTTATCCACGAATAATCGTTTACGATTGATTTTCTTTTTTGAAATATTACAAATGTAACTTATCGAACATGGTATAAAGCACCAGACACAAACTCCGTCTCAATAATCACACGGAAACAAAATTTAAGACGATTTCAAAGTAAATCTTTGTTTAGAAATTCATTAATTTTATATAAAATCAAACAAATTGATTTTTAACTACTAATTATTTTTTCAAAAATGAACAAATGCTTGAAATAAATTAAATTTAATTATAAGAAATATTTTAAATGTTACATACAAGTATTTTAAATAAAAATATTTAAATATTAGTTGGTGAAATATGGAATGTAAGGAGTGGGGAAGGATCAAGGACTTGTGGAGCTTTCCTATTGGCTGATTCATTTTCGCCCGTTCCTTTTCCTGCTTATTATACTTTTCTCATGGATGTTTCGCTTCAAATGCAGGTAAATTTTAATAATTTTTCAAAAATAATAATTAATTTATGTTTTTCCTTAGTTTAAGGACTATATATGATAATATTTTATTAAAATATTTTGGATATAATGCTATATTGTAAGGTAAAGCATTAGGGCTATTCTAGACATCAACATTTTTACGACTTCACTTGTTTGTAATACGCAAACACATTATAAACTTTAAAAAGAACTGTTTTTATTTTAATTGATATAATTTTAACTGAGTTAAATTTAATTATGACCAATAATAAAAGTAAATTATTTGTCCATAAATTCTGTTAAGGTATTTTTTTAAAAAAAAATTAGTCACGAGTTTTTTCTACAACTTTTTTTAATTAAGTGCCGCCATATTGGAATTTTGTAAAGTGATCAGAGAGAAGGTCACTTTCTTTTTACAATTACGTTTTTATTTGGTGGTCCAGTGGCTCAGGGACGGGTTTAAGGTAGAACTACAGTGTACGGTACGGTACCGTACACTGTTCGGGGGTACCGTACCCTGTAGTAGGGGTACCGTCGGTACTATCGATTTTTATAATGACGTCATAAATCGATATATCCAAACAATGCATGATTTACGAAATTTTCCACGTTTTAACAAATACCTACATATGTGTTTGTTTTGTGTTAAGAATTCAATTTGTTAAGCTTAATTTTGTTTGACCTAAAATTTTCAATGGCCGCTCCCCTCGCTTCGTGGTGCTCCGCTCATTTTCTGAAGAAAAACAACTCTCCTGCATCCTGCATATATAGACCAGGTAGAGGCCCAAATCTAAGTACAAAAGAGTTTAACGGACAAGATAATATAACGATATAATAAAGTCTCGAAAAAGGTCGACAGTGAGATAATGTGTCATCAGATGGGTCACCGTACACGTACACTGTAGTTTCTTCCCTAAAAAGGTCTAAACGGTAAAGAAAAAGGCAATTTTTAAGCGCACAAATGTATAAGGGTCCTCGTTTTTGCCTGCGGACCCTAAAAATATATGTTAATAATAAAAGGATACTGCTGATAATACATTATTATTTTGTCTTATCGTCTAACGATTCTGCAGGACGGTGGAGATCAGGCGATTTATGAGTTGTATTATTATTAGTTTTATTTAACTCGTTCTCGTGAATAATCAAACTGATTTAATTAGTCATTTTCAGAGACAAGTGAGACAAAGTAAACATAACTAGTTGTGTCAATATGTAATATGTGACCTGATAATTTCTTTGTGAAACCAACCAGATATGTTGTTACTTGAATAGTGGTGCAAGTAAAGTAATCCCTTAGACACATAACTGCCTACATTATTACCTTCTACAGATTTGGCGAGTAATCAAATATTTATCATTATTTTGAAGCTTTAACAAGTAAATACAGGGTGGTCCAAAAGTCTCACCCCCCCCCCCCCCCCCTCTTAACTTTTGAACGGTTTGAGATTAATTAATGATACTTGTGGGATCCGTACCATGTAAAGGGAAGTTTGTTTTCAGGCAATCGTGCACTAGGGGCAACTACCCACTTTGCCCCCAGGCTAACCAACTTCAAAATATCAAATTGGAGTGTATATTTTTGATAGCATATTTGGATTCTTCGGAGAAAAATAATACAATTTTACTTGAAACTTTTTATTCTACCTCAAATATTTTTGCCCTCTAAATGGGGCAAAGTTAGTAAAATAACCCTTCCGAAAATACGTTGTAAAATTTAAACGGTTAGAGACCACCCTGCACCCTGTATAATAATAATCGTAACTAAAAGGAACTTACCAAATTCACTTCAAAATTTGGATTCTATTAACAAGGAAGCTTTCATTGACTTCAGAATCTATTCTGGCAAGCACAGAACATGGCTTAAACGTGTTTAAATGCCTAAATGATTGTCTCTTTAACGAAATCGATTATAAAAATGTCTTAATCATTATTATAAATTCAAATTCGACTAAACTAGTGATAAGGTTTAGTAAAGGTCTAATTTGTTATCAAGTTCGAATAAAGAGCGCAGCACCAATCAGACACGCAATTCATAATAACAAAACTTTTTAATGATTTTTGCTTAATTACCCATACCCATAAAGTATGTATGTACATATTTTATCATTATTAGCAACCTAAAAAGTATATAGTAAAGTGTTTTAAAATAATGAAGATTTAAAACAATATTATAGTAAGTAGAGGTCTTAAATTAGATTTATGCTGATGCATCAAGCTAGATTGGCTAAACTGAGAGTGCAAGAAATAAATTTGTTCTACTACCCAATCACACATTAATAAGAAGACATCTTTATCTTTCATTTTCTTTAATTATTGTAAGCATTTCTCGTTTTTTTTTTTTTTTTTAAATAATATACATTTAGACAAAATAAACAATAGACAATAGTGGATATAGTCTTAGAACTGAATTTTACGAGTGTTATTGACAATGTAAATTAGTTTTTTGAATGGCTTATTAGCTGTTTCTAGAAGTTATTTCTTTTAATTCTGTCTCTATCTTTGGGAGATTTCACCAGTTTTAGGTTCTAGACATAGAAATATGTTTAAATTTGTTAATAAAAGTACTTATTTATCTCTTGATTTCATATAAATTTTGATAATAGTAGATATAAAATAAAGAGGAAGATTTGTCTTTTTTATTTTCAAAAAACTACTATGCAACAATACTAATGTAGGTACCGTTGACTTTAGTTATTTATCGGAGTGTCCATTATTACAAATGTATCTCAGTAAATTTTTAGATGATTGAATAATGGCTGTTATCACAACACTTGCTTATCCTTTATTGCTCGGATCACAATACATCAAAATGTATGAGTTAGTTAATTTAAAACTACCTATATTCAAATAAATAATTCAAGTTAAATTCTAGTAATAATTCAAATTTCAAAGATTATAATATACTGATATTTCTAAAATTTACATGTAGTGAATGGAATAATTAAATAAATTAATTTCTTTATCAGTGAACTCATACAATAAATTACCAAAATACAAATTACTCGTAGATAATTGCCAAGTAGTTCGAAGTTTGTGGCAATGGAAATTAAATCTGCAGAATTTGCTTTGTAAGGTAACGGATTATAAGGTATCGGATTAAATATTAAAATATTTTCGTGACATAAAAGGAGAATTCTATTTTAACACTTCGATAATTCTAGATTCAAAATTTAACATTATAGTTAAACAATAACGAAAGGAATTAATAAATGAAACTACTGCATTTTTTTTGGTGTGTAAACTGTTTTATCACTAGAAAAATGACTTCCTTTAAAATCGATTGTTATCTTTAAGATATTGAAGTTGAGTTTACATTATTATAGTAATTGGTAGTTAGTAGCAGTAGCTTGTACCAGTAAATTGAAAGAGTAACCAGCAGTAAGGACGGTTAAGTGAATCTATTGTCTAGCCAGGCTGCTTCTAGTACAAGTAACTACTAGTAAGTGCAGTCGTAGTTATTTCTACTTGTAGCAGCCTGCCTACTAAACTCAGCACCTCTATACTGTCTAGCCAGGTTGCTACCATTACAAGAAACTAGTCTTAGTTACAACATCAAAATATACTCGACATTAAGCATTAATAGTACATTACGCGTCTAGTGCGAAAAGTAGCATTTTACGAGTGTGGAGTTTGCACCCGAGCGACAGCGAGGGTAGTAGTACCACACAAGCAAAGCACAATGCAGTTTTCGCACGAGTTGCTTACCGTACTTTATCTACGATTGTGGATTTTAATAATAAATACAGCATTTTTTACTTTCTTATATAAAGAGAAAGTATTGTGATGGCGCGAAAATTCGATTTTGAGATTTTGATGGATTTACACGTTTTGAGGTCCCCTGAGTCAAAAAAAGTGGTTTTTAAAAAATGTCTGTCTGTCTGTCGTCTGTCGTCTGTCGTCTGTGCAGACGCCTGGAGCTCTCAAAATCTACTGGGCAGATTTTGACGAAATTTGGCATACATGTTCAGAAAAATCATACCCCGAGGCGAAATCGAGAAATGAATTTTAGCTCCAAATTTAGGGGCGCAGCTCCCCAAAAACTCTGAAAAAACGTGAAAAAAAATTATTTCTCGAAAACGGTTCCGACGATTTTGATTAAAAAATTCTAAAATATAGTCCATTTAAATACGAATCCAACGATATAAGCCGTTTTCCCGGGAAAAATCTAGTTCCTGAGAAAAAAGCTTAAAACGCGGACCGAGAGAGCCCGGGTTCGATTCCCCGCCCGGGAGAAGTTATTTTTATGATAAATTTTAATGAAATGCACAATAATAATTAAATTTACATACGAAAACTAATAAATGGAAAACACTGGACTAAATAATTATGAACTCGTATATGAGAAAGTTTGTCTGAGTTGTCTCGGACCGATTTTTTTTTTATAAACTTCCTGTTAGTTAATAAGTATTTCTCTTTTGATTAAGATGATATTAATTACTATAGTTTGTTGTATTTTGTGCCGAATTAATTATTTCGGAAGGCTTATAATTCTCCTCATTTTCTTCATAATCACTTAATCACTCATTGTTAGGTCTGGTTTCTCTAAAAACTCGATATAAACAGTTTCTTCAATTAAACAAACAGCAAATTAGAATGTAAACAAACTCGCTAATCGTGCGTTAAGGTGAAGAATTCCTCTTTTTTCCGACCTAGGGCGGAAAAAAAGAGGAATTCTTCATCTCATTATGAACGCGCATGCGCAATGAATACAGCTACGAAAAGACTAACTTTCTATGCATCTAAACAAAGATATAATGTTTATAATGCGTATCAATCGTAAATAAAAATATGAATAAGTGGCCAAATCACACTTATCGATATAATCAATAGTTAAATAATAAGTCACGTCTCTGAAAATTGAACCTCCTTAAAACGAACTTCTGTACAACGAAAATCTCTCAATATTTTTTATGTCTCCACGAATTCTCCATAAAACGTGTTTTCATAGAACGAAAATAATTTCTCTGCAACGAACAAAATTCATTAAATTAAAGATAAATATGCACCGACAAACTCTCTGTGAGTTAATATTGGCGGTAGTTTTTGCATTCAATTACTTTCTTAGAACCATTTTTCTTTCTCTAGTTCTTCTTCTTAGTCTTTGAGTTTCTTGCTCTAGCAAAGACATTTGCGTGTACTACCTCCATTAGTTTAAGTCAAATCAGATCCTCATTGCACCGTATAGAGAAATATCTTAGACCTAGCCTCAGTTTCGATGAAGCGATTTTGCAATGGGTGAAAATGGACAGAATGAAAATCTTTCTCTCTCAGAAACACTAATTTTTCCTCCTTAAACGAAATCTATACAACGAAATGTCTGCATAGGAAATTTTTTTCTGGAATCATCCATTCGCATTATGGAGGCTTGAATGTATTTTAATTATTCAATTTTTTAAAATGTTTACCATACAATTATGAAGTATGTAACAAATGTTTTACTCGTCTAGAATTAACGTGAAGAAAGGAATAGTCCAATGACTTTTTTTTCAATGACTTTACTTACATAAGTTACATTTAATTATTATAAATAATATATTATTATTCAAAAGCTTCCGCTCTAGAATAAAAAAAAAATAATATTTATAAATAATTTAAAATAAAAACTTCGATAAAAGCAGTGGCGTAACTATGGGCCCGCATTGCGGGGGGGCCCCCAAATCCAGAAATAACTGGAATTACTATCCATGTACCAACGTCGAGGGGGGCCCCCAATCCTAAAAGCAAGTTTTTTTTTTTTTTGCTCATCGATTTTCTTTGGCAGAGGGGCCCCCAAAAATTTCTTGCGGGGGGGCCCCCAATGGTCTAGCTACGCTACTGGATAAAAGCATCGTTTAGGATTTGATTTTTCAATATACTTAAAATTATTCGAGGGAAACGTAACAGAGAAAATGCACATTCCTAAAATACGTAAATAAGCTAATTAAAATAATCTTTTTGATGACTATTGTAAGACGTTCCGCTTCTGATAATTAATTTTAATGGTTACACATTTTGTTTTTATAAGACTTTTTTTCTGTTGTTTTAATTGTGATTTATTAATAGCAGTTTCAGTTATGAATGACGATGATGATTTTTGTATGATGTTGACAAAATTTTAAAATAATTATTTACTTCTACTTTAATATTAAAACGAGCTGTTATCAAAAAAGTGTTGTTAATCAGTATTTACTGAATTATAAATCAAGTCTAATATTTGTTTGTCTTATCTGTTGCTTAATAATTTGTCACAGCTTTAAAACAAAAGAACTCAAGATTTGTTTTAAAAGTCTTTCAGCTCTATAAATATTTGAAATATTTCAACAACTTCTAATCTTCCTCGTGATGTTTAGATTTATATTTCTCTTTTTATTTTGAGTAACTCTGCTTCAATCCCCATTTTTATGTATATTTAAATAAAAATATAATGTCAGTTCTCTAGAAAATGCTATAAATCCAAAATACGTCCAGGGAATTTTTTTTTTTTTTTTTTTTTTTTTTTTTTTTTTTTTTTTTTTTTTTTTTTTTTTTTTTTTTTTTTTTTTTTTTTTGTAAGCTTTTATATTATAACTTTGCTATGACTTTTGTCTCCAATTCATGTAACCTAAATTTTTCCCACTTCTCGACTTTCTAGAAAGCTGAAATTTACGTAGATTATATATTTCCGATGACAATACAATAATCAGTAATTAGTTTTACAAAATTGCAAAATAAATAAAAGCTTGATATTTTAAAAATAAATCCTTTAACTTTTTTTGTTTCAGGAAACAGATCATCGTGAAAAGTGAGTTAAAATTTACGTGAGTGAAGTATTTTGTTAAAATATGAAGTGAAGTTTATTAAAATGTGATGTTAATTTAATTTATTATTTTTACAATTTTTTATTTTCATTGATTGTTTCTTTATTTATTATTATTTAGTGTTTAGCTTTGTGGGTGATAATAATGTTTATGAAATATATCTTCTGAAGTTATATTATAATATAGTGCAGTGATTTAAGTCATAAAATTGTATTACGGTAGCCTAGCTTGCTTGCAGATCTATACTACCAACTTATCTCGCCTACAACACTTCTAAATCAGGTATAAAACCACCATAAACTTTTATCCACCACTTTATTTTAACAATCTTGGTTTTCGAATGGTTTAAGCCATGAATCCTTCATAGCTAAAAGATGTTTAAGGGAAGAAACACTAAATAAAAAATTTATGTTCTAGGAAAAAAAAATTGGAATGGGATTGCTATACTAAAATAGTCTGCCAATTAGTGTGGCACATAGCTTTCTTGAGTTTAATTATGTACTTTTAATGATTTTTTTAAAAAATACATTATTCTCTAACTAATTTAATCCTCCTCAACCCACTTTTTAATTTTTATTTTTACACCAATAAAGGAATTAAGTAGGTAATAGGTATTTAAATTCTCGTAGAAGGTTGAAATTTATACTCGACAATCTGCTACGTCCGGCAAAACATCTAAATTTCTGTAAAACCGTATAAATACTTATAATGGCATAGGTCTCAATACGCGAACTAAGAAAAATTAATAGCCGCATAGAGCGTTTAAATTAATATGAAGCCAGTAATATGCTGATTATGACCTACCATCCAAATTTCATCAAAATTGGACGAGTAGATTTATAGTTACGTTGGTTAAAAAAAATGTTGAATTTCAGACACTAGACCAATAAATGTTCCCTGATCTCTGAAACGGATTTCTGTCTTGAACATTTTTAATTCGTAGAAATAAAGTAATTTCGTTCTTCATATTGATCACAATCCTTCCCATTACCTTCGGTAAGATCGGAAGCAAAATGTGTTAATGAGAAAGTTATTTTTTAGTTAAAGTTTTCTTTTATACTTGGAAATAGTTAATAACAAAATGAAGTCCAAAAGTTGAGACATTAATATTCATCTATTTCTCGAAATTTAAGCTGTCAAATTTTTCATTTCTATAAGAAATATTAAGCACTCAATTTCCTTTTTCACTAGTAAACTTTGATTTTCCTCTCTTGATTCAAGTGGCTAAGAAATCAGAAATGAGAGAAGAAACTTTAGTATCAAACTTTATTACCTTTATATAATATCTGACGCTATTTTTTTCTCTCCTTTAATATTAGGAGATTAAACGCTCCAGCGACTTCCTCCTTAATCTGTTATTTACAGATTTTTTTTCTCATTTTCTATTAAGCTTTTTTTGTACTTAAAAGTCAGTTTTGTATAAACAAAACTTTAAACCTTTGAAAAATTATTAGTAAATAAATGAAGAGTTAATAAAACATAAAAAAACTTTATATGTTTGAACATTTAATGTAAATGTATTATGTAAAACATTATGTTAAATAATGTTTTTTTGATCCTTTTTCTCACGATTTGTTTTGGAAGTATATTTTTTAATTCACTTTTTCAGTGGATTTCTAAATTTTACTTTTCTTTGAAATATATTTTTATCCAAAATTGTTGAATTTAAGTATGAAAATGAAGAAAAGTTGAGTTACAACAGAGGTGTAATCTTAATTTGTCCGAAACGCATTCATGGGGTTATCCATGAATGGATCGAATCCTGGTTCGAATCCTGGGCGTAAGAATGCATTTATTATTGACTCCCTTCCTCTTTATTACTATAAGTTATATTATTCTGAAAATAATTATGAATTTGAAATATCTAAGAATAATTAAGTTAAGAATTGTTGAAACCTGCAAATTTTTATGGGACACAGCTTCCTCACGTCCTATAATAGGATGAATGGTCACATAAAATTTGACCTACTTTTGTCAAACCAACCAAAATGTTTTTAAAATCATATAAGAGTACTTATAAAGCTATAGGTGTTAATAAAATAAATTAATTGTGTATTTGCGGAGGAGGAATAAATAGGAATAGATGGTACGCTAGCAGACCCGAGACAAAAAGTTTCCCTGATTTCCGAAACAGATTTCTGTCTAGGTTTTTTCTTTACACATAAAATAATTTCGTTCTTCAGAATGAACGAATGTTATTACAGTTACTAAGTTTTTGATTGTGCAATATGTTGATTTTTAATGTTATATAATTTATTACTTCAAAATTTATTATGTTGTAGTAGTAATGTAGAAAGGTAGTTTTAATAGTTATAAAATAAGAACAAAATCTGTGACGATACCAAATAATTGGTAGAAAAAAATGAATTCTAAATACCTCTTGAGGACAAGGCATGAATATGACCAGGAGATGGTTCAAATATACCCAAAT
Source organism: Gerris lacustris (assembly GCA_951217055.1). Lineage (NCBI taxonomy): Eukaryota > Metazoa > Arthropoda > Insecta > Hemiptera > Gerridae > Gerris > Gerris lacustris. The sequence goes on from OX578277.1 coordinate 89,616,947, forward strand.
GTTAATAACCTAATTATTTTTTGAAGTTTTAATCCTTAACACGACCCACACAAACAGAGGAATATTTTATATAATTGGATTTACTTCATTGGAGTTAAATTATAGTTCTATTTATCCTTCTACTTAGTTTAGTTGGTCTGTAAAGATAGATGTTAGGAAGAAGGTGCAGTATGTGCATGCAAAATATAGTATACATATATGTTACGCCAATTTAACCTATTGCTCTGTATTCTGTATAAATACATTTTCCCCTCAGTTGTGCAAATAATTTAATTCAAATTATTGACGTATCTAAAACGTAAAATAGTTATTAACTTATTTTTTAGAACTATCTACAGTTTATCGTTAAAAATGAATGGAAATTCATAACTAAAAGCCAAATCATTAGAATAAAACATCGATAAAAGTATACCCACCCACCGAAAATCGAATAAAGGATCCGCATGGGATTTATTTGTTGACTTATTTATTCTTACTTCTTATTTAATTTACTACATTTATTCCCTGTCGATACAATTAATTTTGTAAAGCTTCTTTGTTTCATTATGTATTGTTGCAGATAATTTTTTTGCAAACAAATTTAGAGTTGGAGCTTGTCGGTACACAAAAATATATTCATATTTATTTTATTTGTTTGTTAATTTAGGCTATAATACCATAGCCGTACGACCATATTTACATACTAGCGCAACTCCGCCTGAAACCAAGGTCAAAATACCAACATATTTCGTGTTCGAATCCTAGAGGGGTGAGACATTTTTCACATCAAATAGATGGGTAAAGTGGCTGGATCCCCTGTCCTTTAACAACTAATGTCTTGATCAGGGCGTAAAAGAAATAGCAACACATAATATACTCCTACACTCGTACACGCCACACACACACACAAATACATACATATATATATACATATATATATATATATATATATATATATATATATATATATATATATATATATATATATATATATATATATATATATATAATAAATGAAACAACATATATATATATAGATATATATATATATATATATATATATATATATATATATATATATATATATATATATATAATAAACGAAACAACATATATATATAACATTAAAGAAAATTACTAGACAAGTACTATAAAATGTAAAGTTATATCTATTTCAAAGATTAGCACAAAATATATACCAAATCCTAGTTCTTACCCTTATGAAAAATTGCTGCTAGACTCTAGAACTCTAGACTATAGGCTAAGTATAGGTGCTAAAATGCTCCTTCGTGCTACTTAGTGGACCTTGATGAACTGTTTTCACACATTCCCGATGATATCGTATAAGAAGCAAACCTCCCTTCAGAAAGGAGCAACCTCCCTTCTGGAGGTCAAATCTTGTACGTACCTCGGGAGTAAAAACCACTTGCACCCTCTCGATAATTAACGTTATGGTTTAAATAAACGTTATGGATAATTATGGTTCCCTCGGCTTCGCTTCAGGAACCAACTTCATCGCTCAAGGTGCAGTCACTTAATTTACTCCCTTGGTGCGTAAATAACTATTACATTGTTCTACCTTTTAGGTTTCTGTACAAAGTACAAAAAGAAACCTTATATAACAGCTCTGTCTGTCAGTCTGTCCGTTGCTTGTTTCAATTCATAAACTACTATAGTTAGGAAAAGAAATTCGGCACACAGGTGCTTCTCGGCAACTGGACACTTTTTCGATTTTTCACACTTAATAATTTCCAGATGGCGGTCAATATGGCAGTGCCTAAAAAAAATGTTTTTAGTCACCATGACATGTTATACATCAATTTTAAGGTCTTAAAGTGTAGAAAAAGAATCTGCAACTATTCAAATTTCACACTTAATATTTTCAAGATGGTGGCCAATATGGCGGGTGTCTAAAAAAGTTTTTAGTCACCATCACATGTTACAGATCAATTTATAGGTATTAAGTATTGAAGTGTAGAAAAAGAATATGCAACTATTAAACTTAATCGTACAGAAACCGGCGATTATCGCCTCACGTACTTACGTGAAGCGCGCCTTACTTGTTTTAAAAAATATTTTTGCACCACCTTATTTTTGTTAAATTATATAAATAGTAATATATAAATAATAATAAAAAAAAAATTGAGTGCATATAAATCATTGATTATACATTTTTTAATAATTAGGGGGAGTAGGAAAAACGAAGACCTTATATTCCTGCGCTTGTCTGTCTGTAACGTATCTGATCTCAGAAAATACCAAACACAAAAATGTTTACTTGGTTAGTTCGGATATGTGGACCCAAACACAGACAAAAGCAAGGGAAATTAAGGGATGAAAATTATTTTTAACGGCAATGCGTCATGTAGGGTGTCGAAATGAAATAGGAGGATGCCCTGAGTACAGATATATATTTGGTTTCGTTTTTGCATGATTATATCTTTGCGACATGAATCCTTAAAATTTGCCTGTTTTGGTGTCCCTCGCACTTTTATTTGTTTAACAAATCAGCAAAAAAATCAGTTATTTTTTTGTCAGAAAAATTAAGGTTTTAACGAATTTTGTATAAGTCGCCTATTTTGAAAAATATGAAAAATGTATTATCTTTGGAACTGATAGGGCTAAGTGAGTAGTTTTATTGTATTTGGATAATAAAAATGCATATAAAGGCGTAATTGTTTACATCATTATATGCATAAAAGGTTCACAAGTTTTAGCTAAAACAAACTTTTACATGACCACCATCTTGATACGGCTGGGCGAAATATGCTGGTTAATATACTCGCCCTATTAGGACCCTTTAGTGTGGTGAAAGCACATACTTAGCCAATTATTTATTTTTATTATTAATTTAATGCCTACATTTTTTACCACGTACACGTGAATTAAACATAAATTTAAAAAAAACTGTATTGATGTATTATTACGATTTTTTTCTCAGTAAGTATGTGCTTTCCCCACACACAAAGAGCGTGAGGTAATTTCATCAATAGGTCGTTTATTAACCAGCATAATAGGCCCAAACGTATCAAGATAGTGGCCATGTAAAGGTTTGTTTAGCTAAAACATTTGAACCTTTTGTTATAATGATGTGAACCATTACACATTTGTATGCATTTTTATTGTCCAAATACTCCGAAGTGTCTAGCCCTATCAGTTCCAAAGATAATACATTTTTTTTTATATTTTTGGGGAAGAGAAACATTATTTTTTAACAAAATAGGCGACGTATACAGAATTCGTTAAAACTGTATTTTTCCTGACAAAAAAAAATAACTGATTCAAAAATATGAAATAAAAGAGATGAAAAATAACTGATATAAAAGAGTGAGGGACACCAAAACAGGGAAATTTAAAGGACTCATGGCCCAAAAATAAATTGATGCAAAAACGAAACCAAATATATATTTGTACTCAGGGCATCCTCCTGTTTCATTTCGACACCCTACATGACGCATTGCCGTTATATAGTTATTTACGCACCAAGGGAGTAATGTAAGTGATTGCACCCTGAGCGATGAAGTTGGTTCCTGAGGTGAAGCCGAGGGGGTTAAATACCGCGAGGGTGCAAGTGATTTTTACTCCTTAGGTACGTCCAAACTCCAAACGCAACAGGCAAGTGTCTAGCAGTCTAGCCCTATCAGTTCCAATGATAATAATTTTTTAATATTTTTGGTGAAGAGAAACATTTTTTTTTCACAAAATAACTGATAGTCCCCAGGCCACCATAAGAAGTGAGTCGCTGATTGATAAAGTTTTCTTACCTTATGGAATCGCTTATTTATGCCGTGTCCACCGATGAATTGGGTATATGGCAACTGGGCGCTGGGCCATTTCTTTTTTGTTGACATGCCAAACTTGCCCTTCTGCAGGAACATTGAAAAGAGATAGATAAAGTTTTGATTTTCACAGGATCATTTTTAAATTATTTCAAAAAACAGTGGTAAAGGTGGCCACCGATACGAGTGGGCCGTTTTCTTTTCAACGTCCCCGCAGAGCGATATGTTTGGGGCGGTGGACACCCCAAACGGCCCACTCTTATCGGTGGCCACGTGTCTCACTGTTTTTTAAATAATTTAATTAAACGATTCTGTGAAAATCAAAACTTTATCTATCTCTTTTCAATGTTCCCGCAGAAGAACAAAAAAGACGTGGCCCAGCGCCCAGTTGCCATATACCCAATTCATCGGTGGACACGGCATAAATAAGCGATTCCATAAGGTAAGAAAACTTTATCAATCAGCGACTCACTTCTTATGGTGGCCTGTGGACAATGATTCTTTTGTTGATTTGTTAAAAAATAATAAAGTGAGGGACACCAAAACAGGAAAATTTTAAGCACTCCTGGCGCAAAGATAAATTGATGCAAAAACGAAACCAAATATATATTTGTACTCAGGGCATCCTTCTCTTTAATATATAACTATCCGTCACCCCGCGCAGAGCGAGGCTCATGCTAGGAATCAGTGACTATGATTCCTATTATCACGTAGGTCTATAGAAAATAATTAATCGCCTAAATAGTTTTATTTCCAAAGCCTTCTTAGAATAGAATTAGGACTATAATATAAATCAGTCAATCTATTAATAAGAATAAAATACCTTGAGTCGTAGTTTGACGTTTATTTATATATGTAAATATTGTACATGCATAAATGTCCTCTATTTTATTATTAATCACGATATATAATAATTTTTTTAATAGTTTTGAACATTCCCTAGGACTTGAATTAGAATTATACCAAACACAATGAATTTGTTTCAAGCAGTTTCATGAATTGATTTTTATATGGCTTTTATCCTAATGTAAAATAGCCAAAGATATTTGTCATAGAAGGAAGCCAACTCATAAATTTTAGGTTCTAGTGCAATAATTGGTTCCGGAAATATTAATAATTATTAATGCCCCAAAAATTAAAGAGTCCCTAGTTTGATCCCCCGGGGGGTCACAATATTTTTTTTGATCGTTAATGACAACAACTAAATTAAATTTTTTCGTCCTATAATAAGGTATTTGCATGAATTATTTAAAAAAATTAGGTCTAGCCGTTATAGATTGGTTTAGAGGGGGCAATTTTTTAACTCATTATTCCAATAAGGAATGAAAAATTTAAAAAATCATACATATATTTGTAACCTATGCCCTTCAGGAGCTTTTTGGGGACTTCCGCCTAAATATGTTTATATTTTGTAAATTTTATACAGAGCAGGGTGGGGAAATAAAAGAATGTTAATTCATAATATAATAACGTATTTGCTTAATAATCTGCGGAACGCTATAAAGTAGTTAGATACAAGTGCTTCCCTTTGAAATTGTTGAAAACTTATTTTCTTGTTTTTTCTACTGGCTACTGTCAGAATTTTCAAAATAATTATTATTGAAAAAATAATAAAATAGTCTTACTTGAGAAATCATAGTTATGCGTTTTAATTACTCTGTTATATCAGATTACATCAGAAATATACTGCATTATAGCGGTAAGTCTATAACACATTTCCTGATTGTGTTAATATAACTTAAACCACATCCCTTTTTTCTACTTTTATTTTTCTTATTTTAAACATTTTTTTTGTTAATCGCAAAATTTAATGTGTTGCACTGATAAATGCTTTTTTATTATTTAAAGTGGTTCCTTAATCACTTATTTTTATAAATTTGTAAGAGTTTAGTGAATTATTGAAAACAAAGTTAGGATATGAAGCGTTAGTGGAGAGACTTTTTTTATTCCAACACTTATTGAAAACAAGTTTTTACCCAGTTTAAATAATAAATGAAAGAACCAAATTCTAGGTAAGAATATGTTTAAAATTATTGTTAGCGTGAAAATTCGATAAATGAATTTATTATTTATTAATGTTCCTAGTATTACATCAGAATTGACACTATAGTAATATGATAGTAGGACTCTACATAGCAGTATACTATTGAACAATGAATTATATAGTATAGTGTTGTTTTTAGTTTTACAATATTTTATTAGAACTCAACACAACAATAGGTTTGTTCCAACCACACTTCAAACTAGTTCCAAACTGTAAGACTCATGCGCATTAGCGAATAACGATCAAGTGTGGTCCGATGCGCACGCTCGGACAGTTCAAACCAGTTTGAAGTGTGGTTGGAACAAACCTAATAAGTAAAAGCATTGATTTTCATGGGGATCATAGATATTAAATAATATTTCTAACTGTTTGAATGACTGAATCATGACTTCTCTGGAACTACTGATCCTATGGCAATAAAAGTTTGTAGTAGCTTTTTCTTTGCCCCTAGTTGCTCACTAAAAAATTAATTTATTAATTATTAATATTTCCGGAACCAATTATTGCAGAGAACCTAAAATTTATAAGTTAGCTTCCTTCTATGACAAGTATCTTTGGAGAAAGGGTTTTCTTGTCGGCCATTTTAAATTAGGATAAAAACCATATGTTAAAAAATCACTTCCTCCAAATTACGAAATTTTACTACGGATCTTTTCCGTTATACGTATACCACTATTTAAAATGTATTAAATACCACCAAATGTTTTATGTACCACTATTTAAAATGTATTTTTTACTCGTTTACTCGTGTAAAAGTATGTCTACTAAAGTAAAAGAATGTCTACAGTGGTTGTGATTAGTTATTTTAAAGCAATTTTAAGCTTTCTTATTAAACGGAAATGCATATAACAAGGATCTTAAGCAGTGGTATACGTATAACTGAAAAGATCCTTTACTATTTCCTTGAAACAAATTCATGTATTTGGAATAATTTCCAATTCAACCCCTAGGGAATGTTCAGAATTATCAAATAATAAAATACATTATAAATTATCCACTCTATTCAGCGAAGGTATATACAGGGTGGTCCAAAAGTCTCTCCCCCCCCCCCCTCTTAACTTTTGAACGGTTTGAGATAAATAAATGAAACTTGGGGGATCTCAACCATACAAAGGGAAGTTTGTTTTCATGCAATCGCCCACTAGGGGCAACCACCCACTTTGCCCCCAGGCCGCCCAACTTCAAAAATTTAAATTGGAGTGTATATTTTTGATAGCAGCATATTTGGATTTTACGGTGAAAAATTAAAAACTTTTACTTGAAACTTTTTTTCTATCTTGATAGCAAAATAACCCTTCCGAAATAGTAACAAAATAACACTTAGATCATTATAAAATCTAAACGGTTAGAAATAAAGTAATGAAACTTGGGGGATCTGTACCATGTAAAGGGAAGTGTGTATTCATCCACTCGCGTACTAATGGCAATCACCATTTTCCCCTCTAGCGCTGAAATCTACCATTTTTATACATTCACCCCCCTATAGGGGGCAAAATATTGGAGATAGAAAAAAAGTTTGAAGTAAAATATTTTTATTTTTCGCCGTAGTATCTAAATCTGCTATCAAAAATATACACTCTGGGTTAAAGTTATGAAGTTAGGTGGCCTGGGGGCAAAATGGGTGGTTGCCCCTACTGCGCGATTGCATGAAAACAAACTTCTCTTTACATGGTACGGATCCCCTAAGTTTCATTAATTTATCTCTAACCGTTTAGATTTTACATCGTATTATCGGCCACTATTTTGCTATCTTTGCCTCCCTGTAGGGGGCAAAATATTGAAGATAGAAAAAAAGTTAAAAGTAAAAGTTTATTATTTTTCACCGTAGAATCCAAATATGCTATCAAAAATATACACTCCAATTTTAAATTTTGAAGATGAGTGGCCTGGGGGTAAAGTGGGTGGTTGCCCCTATTGGGCGATTGCATGAAAAAAACTTCCCATTGCATGGTAGAGATCCTCCAAGTTTCATTAATTTATCTCAAACCGTTCAAAAGTTAAGAGGGGGGGGGGGGGGAGACTTTTGGACAACCCTAAATATATATATATATATAATTTTTATCTCTAGATTTATAAGAATTAGAAAATAGGCCTGGTCTTAAAAAAATATTGGAACCAGAGTTATTATTCATTTTATAAAAAATGACTTTTTATAACAATGTCGATTATTCATTTTTACATCAAATATGATTTAAACACTATTTTTTTCCATCTTTTGCTTTGAATTGTTTAAGTTTGCACGGTTAATATCGTAATAAGTATATGGTTACCTTTTCATGGGGATTCTTAAAAAATAAGTAATAGTAATAATATAATTTGATATTATTTATGTTTGATTTTTTCTCATATTATATGAAGGATGAAAGTTCTTGAGGTGTATAGATTAGGAATATATTATTTTTGTACGCACTATTAAGATTATTGTGAGATGTAATTCAATCTTGATAAAAAAGATGCAACTTATTTTGATTAATAATAAACTAGAGGATTTTTTGTATGTATATAAATAAACTCCAAACTATGACTCGAGGTATTTTATTCTTAGTAATGGAATGAATGATTTATATGATATTTTAATCCTGATTCTATTCTAAGAAGGCTTTGGAAATGAAGCTATATTTAGGCATTAAATTTAATTGCTAGACCTACATGATAATAGGAATCATAGCCACTGTTATAATAATGTATCTAGTAATCTAAATTTCGGGTTATCCGTGTTAGCAATCACTACGGATTATTGTATTGTCTACTACATTAAAATTGTGTTCACAATATTGTAGTCCTGTTCGTAATTATAATATTTATTATTGGAACGAAGTTCCTTATGGCACGTTCTGGAGCCCGGAGTCAAAACGAAAAAAACGACCAAAATCACTGTCACAAAATAACCGTCACAAAATCACCGTCACAAATACACCGTCACGCAAAATCCGTCTCGAAATCCGTACCGATGACGATAACTTGAGTAAAAGATCCCCGAGTTAGTTGAAATTTGGTACACATGTTCATTTTACCAATGCCCAGGCTGAGTTTGTTGGAAATTGTTATCCGCCCCAGCGTTCACGCGCAACTTCACGTAAACTTAAGCTTAAAAAAGACGGGAAAAAATGTTATTAAGGAAGCCTGTTTCTTGACTTGTTTTGTTTATTTTTGTTATATGTCAAAATGTCACTTGGTTTTGTAAATATAGAAAATATAATAACGGTCTTTTTAAAAGTAAAATTGATCTGTGCTGACGCTTATTTCAATATATTTGGTATATTATTATAATACTGCGTACTTCATCCAAGAAAAAATTCTAACTTCATCCATTTAATGAGACAAACAACTTTTTTTTAGTAAAACGAACACCGACACTGTTATGAAGTGATAAAAATCGCTAAATTTATTAAAGTGGACCCAAACGTTTAAAATAAAGAAAAAAGTTGTTTACCGATATCTTCCGTTCTAACGTATAACGATTTTAATAAAACTTCTTACACATTGTCTAAAGTACAATTGAAACAGGCATGTAAAATTTAAACCGGATACAAGCAGAAGCTTTAGAGTAGGGAAGAGATATATTTTATAATATTTTAAATTAATAGGCCGGGTAGGTAGAAAACAGTCCTATTTTAATCCAACATCCTTTAACAAACATACTCTTTAACTATAAACTTTTTTCTTATATTCAATATATATTTATAGTAAGACGCTTGCTTTAATGATACAAATAATGATTTTCTTTTAATTTGGCTTAACTCTTGCTAGGTACAAACAGTTTGTTACTTTTAATTTTGTCTCTTTTCTAACTCCGCCATGTATAAGTAGTTAGCATTGTATACGTACTTAGCATTTAATGAAAAATGTAAGGAACTTCGTTCCAACCGGGTGTCCTGCGACACCACACGTATATTTTTATATTATTTTAGTCCAGGAGATAGCGTGCAAAAAAAAAATATCTAACTAACATCAAACTAGAATTTTGTGTATAAGTAAATCTTTAAGTGCCTTTTAAAAATATGTGGTCGGCTACAAGTTCGTCTGTGGGACATAGCTTGGCAATAGGCATTTAAAAATAACAAACACGTGGACAATGTGATTTTCATGATCCTGAATACAAAATTTGTTAGTAGACCAAAAATCAAGTTGATGTTAGTTTGTCACTTGATAGGTGACCACTGCGATTTTGAGTAATATTTGAATTACTAGTCTATCAAGTGTCAAACTAACATCAACTTGATTTTATTGTCTACTAACTATTTTTGTACTCAGGATCATTAAAATCACATTATCCACCAAAATGGGCGGAACATGGCCGCTCTCCACCGGTTTCTTTTTTTCAAATGCCTGTTGCAAGCTAAGTCCCGCAGACGAACATAGCTTACCACATATTCTTGAAAGGCACTAAAAGTTTAAATTGTACACAAAGTTCTAGCTTGATGTTTGTCAGACACTTTTTTGCACGGTATCTCCTGGACTATTATTAGTAGCGTATATAGTATTAAGTAAGAAGCATTTACTACATTCACACATCGTTATGAATGCGTTTTGGATCCGATTCGTTTTTAATACGGTACATGTTCACACAACAAATAATACAGGTGATCGAAATATTTTTTTCGATATCATATGAAGGCGGCGTTGCCAGTAGAACCTTCTTTAATTTTACCTAATATGCCCGCGAATTTTGATATTTCTTATTTACAAGATATAAAAATTTTTCACAGGTTCTTTACAATAGCATTAACTTTTGTTTCAAAACGTTTTTGCAGTTTTTTACTTTTCCTCTCCTTCTCCGATGGAATATAGGAAAAGTATTGTTTTCACCCAAACATTTTTTTTCGGGGGTTCAACGGAATTATCCGTGTTGGGTGTTTTTAAGACGTCCTGAGTGGTTTTCAGCATGACGTCTGTATGTATAATGTATATGTATGTGTGTATGTATGTGTATGTTATCATCGTAGCGTCCAAGGTATTTAACCTAGAGAGTTGAAACTTGGCAGAAAAATCAGTTGTTACCTGTAGTGGTGCCGCCCGAAAAATCGACTTTTTTCGCCATCTTGAACCCAGTTTACTGAGTCAGCAAAAATTAAAAATAAACGTAAAAAATGGTCCGTCCTGGTCGAATTGAAATTTGGCATGAATCTACCAAATTTCCCCCCGTACGATCCTTGTTTTTTCAGCTTCTTTCGTTATTAGTTCAAGGAGTCAAAGGGCTCTCACCCGTGGGCAGTGGCGTAACTATGGGCCCACATTGCGGGCGGGCCCCCGGTGCCAGTGGCCCCCAAATCCCCCCCCCAAAAAAATTTGAAAACCACGTTTGTACCAATTTCGATGGGGGCCGTTTATAGAGCATAACAAAATATAACCTGGCATCATACTTCAATACCATTGTCAGTTTTTTTTTCTGCTCGCCAATTTTCTTTGGGCCCCTAATGCCCTAGCTACGCCACTGCCAGTGAGGGGTGTCTCGTCTTCAATCAACCCCTCAAAGGCGAGAATGTGGAGGGTACCTCTTGTACCCGCATATACTCACCGCGAGTTCTCGCCAAGAGTGTGGAGCCGGTTTTTTTTATGGGTACCATTCAGTCACATTTATAGACCATCGGTTATCAGTATCTCCGGCCCATTTCTACTTGAGCGACCTTGCTTCATGTACAATGTCTCTTACTCCTGTTCTTTTTCTTATCTTTTCATTAAAAACTATCTTCTTCTTAATTCTGAGCATACACCTTTTTATTGCACGTTGTGAAGTTTTCAACCTCTCTCTTTAGTTTTTCGTTATGGACCGTGTTTGTGCTCCGTTGATAGAGTATGGTACTATACAAGCATCAAATGCACGACATTTTAATGTTGGTGGTCAAAATACTTGTACAAATTTAGAATCAAATACCATGATAGAAGAAAACATAATAACATTAAGTGGTTGGATAGTATTGTGATAGGACATAATAGTCCTTTTCAAAGAACTTTTTACATGTTTCCAAAGCTTCCCAATAATTTTATTTCTTCTGAATTTTCAAACATTTTTCGTAAAGAATGGATGACATTTATTAATTTTGAGGAACAATTAAGATGAACTTAACAATTAAGGGGATCTCAATGAAACAGACAATTTTACGTTTGTATTTGATGAACGGATCCCAACTAATTGTAAGATGTGGTTAGCCAGATGCCAATCACTTTGACTGTAGAGAAGGAGGCAAATACTTGAGTGTGAATTACTCGTGTAGGGTGAAGGAAGGAGGGGAAGTGAGAGGGGGGTGGGACCCCCCCGAGCTTGTAGCTTTACTGGGGAGGTAAAGCTCGACGTTCAGTCGGTGAGTTGGCGAGCTAAGCATCGCTGCAAATCCAACTTATACCTTGTAACCTTACAATCTTCAACTTAGAAATACATCGCGAACTTACCGCACTTCGTCATTTCACATCATATAACTATAGCCATAACTATAATATATAACCATAGCCATTAACCATTACTTATAGTCATAAATATATAATTAAAAATGCAACTATATAACCAAAGAGAAATTAATATTTGGTGACTTATAAAAAAAAAATATACTTCAATAATACATTAAGTTCACAAACAATTTCTTAATAAATTTAGTTGTTATTAAAGTAATAATTCTATTTTACATTCAAAATTAACAAAAATTCATATTCATTGAAGAAAAAAATCCATTTTAACATAAAAACAATATTTAACGATTGTGATTTCTTTGTTAATTAAAAAAAAATATAAGTAAATATTACAATTTACATCCATTTTTAAAAATATATTCCTTTCACAGTATATCGTAAATTCAAATATACATAGTTTAACACTGTTTTTATAATATTTGTTTTCTTTACATACATAAAATTGTACTTATCATATTTACAAAAAAATTTAGTATCCGAAAAAGCGAAGGTTGAGTTGCAGCCTTCCTTCAGTATCATATAATTTATTATACTACTATATTAACTCACTAATATATTATCTATTTTTTTATAAAATATTCATTGAATTAACTGACTAAAATAAATGATTACATTAAAATTACACGTCAAAGAAATAAGAAAATTTTTACTTCCAACATGAGTCGGATTGCAGATATATTTTAAATTTAATTAATAATATAATTAAATTAAATAAACAAAGGATTTAATCAAAATCCTTATAAAATCAACAAATTAATGAATTTAAAAAACAAATTATAACTTAGGAGGGAACTTTTTTACACACTAACGAAATAAAAAAAAAAATCACAAAAAATAAAACATAATCTAGAAATTTAAGTTGTCATCAAATATAATTATTAGGAATATAAAATTAAATTATATTTTATACAATAATAAATTCATTGAATTAACAGTATATCCGTAGATAAAATAATTGAATAATTATATTTTCATATAAAAATCAATGAATACAAACTGATTAATATTATTAAAGAAATATAATAATACTTATTTATTCTTATTATTGTGATATACATAGATAAAATTATCACTATAAACGAAAGTTAATGGTTATAAATATAAATAAACTATAATATGGCTATTCACAAATATATATGTATATTATATATATATATTATATATATATATATATATATATATATATATATATATATATATATATATATATATATATATATATATTTGTGTAAAATATATTCTATAAATATTTTACATAAATTTTAGGTATGTGCTTTCAAAATATGATTGGAAATTTGTTTTAAGAATGGACATAATTTACAACTGCAAAGAATAATAATTATGGTTAAACTTACTAATATTTTTTTGCCCTTAAATATACCATTTTGTTTCCCTTATTTGTTAATATAATTAATAATATATAGTCTATATCTAATATATCATATTTATTCTTAGTATTAGCTTCAATATATTTTTTATTTATGATAATAAATAAATATTATAAATTCTAATCATATTGTAACCGTAATATAGCTGGTTGTAGTATTAGCCAATACTTTCCCCCCAAATAAAATCACAGTAAAGTTACCATAATACTGAATTCGCTGAAAGCTGTATTGCACTGCTTCGTTCTGTAAATTATCTTTTGGCAGTTCGCTGAAATTGGTCTTTTTCACTGTTTACGGTTCTAAAAGTAAGAAATTTCTTTAAAGTGTTATCGTCCAGTTACGAGTTACCGTATTACCATTCGTTGTTTGAAGAAGTCCATATCGTTACGGTTTCAAAATGCCGAGGCATATACGGCTTCAGAATTACCTGACCAACACACCGTCCGACGATACGCTTCATCAAAAAGCTAAAGAGGTACCGTAAAACAATATCTTATATATTTTACTATAAATAAAATGTATTTATAATATTTAATTCATGTGAAATCATTAATAATATGCTCATGGAATCATTGTAATTCAATGATTCGCTCAAAAGTTTCAGAACCTTTATTATGTGAAATAAACTATACTGTCGTAAAAGTTTTACATTTACGATGTCATATGTATAGTTTAGACACTGAAAATAATAACTTGTAGCTAAAATATGGCTTTATAAAATATAATTATCAATTTTTAGTATTAACAAAAACATATTTTTCAGTTAATAATTGAGAATAATTTATATAATTAACAGAAAAATGTTCACTATTAAATTAAAAATTTGTTTTTTAATTAAACAGAAATTTTAAATCTCAAGCATAATAAATATTATTCTTTAGTTTTACATTTTTGTGTAATTGCTACTACTCCATATTACATTTTAATATGAATTTGAGGAATAAAAAAACACGTCCCTCTAAAAAGAAATTATACATTTGCAAAGTGGGCTTTCAACCACTTGTGTTCTTCTATTAAGCCTAAACCACAGAAAACACCTTTTATTTAAAAAAAAAAATATATATATATATAAATTAGAAAGCAAAACTTTATTTAGTACCAACGTATAATTTTTCAGGATAAAAATATTTTTGTAGAAAGTTTATTTTAAAAACAAATCCCGAGCGTACCGAAGGTAACGGAAGCTATGTGATCGTTGAAGAACGAAAATTTTTAATGTCTCCGATTTAAAAAATCATATCTGAAATCCGTTTCAGACATCAGGGAACATTTTCGGTTCCGTGTCTGTTTCTCGGTATGACACTAAAATTTTACGAACCAACATAATATCTTAAAAACTACTCGTCCGATTGATAAAATTTAAATGGTGGGTCATAATTAGCTCATTGTTGGTCTCATATAAGTTTTAACCTACTGCACCAATTTGTTCCTCTTCCAAATGCACACAAACATACATTTATTTACACATATATCTTCAAAAGTACTCATCTGATTTTTATTAAATTTGAATGGTTTTTAAAAAGTAAGCTGCTGATAGCCCCACATTAATTTCAAACGTCTGCGATCTTTAAATTTTGCTAAATTAGTACTTTTATTCATGTAAAAAATCAAATCAATTGTGAAAGATTTAAAAAAGGGGGGAAATTACATAAATTTGACAAAAATAGGCTGTAAAAGCATAAAATTATTAAAGTATACGAAATAGGGCGTGAGGAAGCTATGTGCCACACTAATTGGCAGACTTTTTTTCAAATTGTATATGTGTTCATTGTTATATTTCTATATAGTTAAGGCACTGAAGATGGACTTGTAGTTAAAAGCTTTTCTTAAAAAAATCAGAGAAACATAACATTAGCTTAATATTTCAAAATAAAAAAATAATATAATATAAACATTATGTCTCTTCCACAGAACACTATAAAAGATAAAAAAATGTCTGCGATACTGAGCAGACTTCTATATCCAAACTAAAAGCTTTTGCCCTCTGTGAATAAAGAAACAAAAGTCATTAAATCATAATAATAATTATCATATTTGTGAAGTCGCTATAAAAATCCTTTGTAATATTAAGTGTAATATATGATGTATAATATTTTATGTACATAGGTCATAGGTATATATTACCTATGACCTTATTTTAAATACAAATTATATAACATGCAAATGTCTTGGTGGAGTATCCGACAATCGCATAATAAATTCTAGCTTTTGCTGGAAATAATAAAAAGCCAATAATAGCGATTGCATGTTGCTCTCTTGACTAATTTTCTTCCATATAGTTATCGTTTACACTAAAATCGAAGGAATTGAGACTAAACTATAGGGAAAAGTTTATTTCAAAACGAAAGTTTATTTTAGTACCTAAGTAATCTTTAATAATTTATAACTTGAGTTAGGAAAATTATTTTTTCGCTAATTTCTACACTACGCTAATAAATAGAATGAATATAAAAAACTAAATTGAAATAGATGCTAGAGAAAGAGACACAGCAATTTTTTAAAAATTGACAAACGTGAAATTTGTTTCCTTATTTAGGAAATGAACTCAAATATATTGGCATTCAGGCTTAGGTTCTAGAGGAAACAGTTTTAATTTCTTTAAGCTACTCTAATTCTCATTAAATATTTTGGAAAACTTTAGAATATTATTTTATTTACCTATAAGCCCCGAGGTAACATCTACTTGTCCACCAGCCCCTAGTTCTATACTGAGTGTGTTAAGCTCTTAAAAAATGTGAGTGTATTTCTTTTTTTTTAAAAAAAAATTGTGGATAAGAGGAATAGTGATAATTTTTTTGGAGCTGTACTAGGGATATGAGATTATATGGCATATATCCCTATGTTATATAGCATTAATTATTTTTGTCAATTGCGTTATCCTATATTAAACTGCGGTGTTCTAACTGACAGGATATCCCTGTGGTAAACTTACCTGCCGGCCAGCTCGCACTAGTGATTAACCCCGTGTAGTAAACTAGTCCCGAGAAAATGCACCTTAAAGGCAATCAAAAGTTGAACAGACCACAGAACTAAATAGATAAAATAAATAATAAATAGATTTTTTTACACAAGTGTGAGGAAGTGAAAAAAAAAAAAATAATAATAATAATAAAAATAATAATCTAGGTAAATTTCAGAATTTTTTCCTTCTAAGTAATAATATATTGTTTTTACATACTTATTCATGGTATTGTGGGTGGACGTATTTCCGTGAAATGTTATAGAGGCCAGAAGTCAAACTTTGGCTTCAGATAAAGAAAATGGTTAAATTAAACAAATTTTAATTCACATCTATTTCATTATAAATACTTCTTTAAAGGACTTTTTCCAAGTGATATGCTAAGAAAAATGCCAAGGAATAATGTCACGTTTAAAATTTGTTTTAAATTCTTTGAAAAAATAAATATATTCTTTAAGAGCATAGTATCATTTATTATGTTATAGGTTATTGACAATAGTGATAGTAATTGTCCTTTTATATTTCGCGAATAAAACAGAACCGTTGTACCCCAGAACTAAACTTAAAAGAGCTGTTCCCTAGAAATCATCAAGTCCAAGTAGGTACTTGCGAATTCCATAGAGATGAGACATGTTTCAATCGATTATACGAGAAAGTAGCCGATGCCCTGTCCTCTGGTAACAAAAAATAGTCTATGCGTGAAGAGGATAAAATTAATATGGGACCATCTTTTGGGCTAATTTCATCAAACCAGCCATATTTTTTTTTAAAATCAAATAAGTATTTTTAAAGATATAGGTGTTTAAAATGGTTGCATGTGCGCATGCAGAAGAGATAGCAATGGGCTACATTCGATTGCAATTAACAGTCCAATAGGGGGCTACTTGTCATGTGCAGTACATTCAAATCGAAGTACTATAGTTTCTAAGGTATAAACCACCAGGTTAACAAAATGTTTACGAAGAGACCATAAACAGACTCGGTACCAAGTTCCCTTATGTCTAAAACTAATTTATTTATTTCAAGTATTTTTTTTTTAATTCAGGTTAAAAAAAAATATCTGAAATTATTTAATTTTCTGCAATATTGTAGGCAAGTCAAACTCAAGGCATTTTCTTTTTAAACTAGACTGCGGGAATGCTATAAACTACTGAGAAATAAAGTACATAATAATAAAGTCTAATTTAAATATATACAATTAATTGAAAAAAGAAGTTTAAAAGTAAAGTAAGTTAAAATGAAGTTTAAAAGTATTTAATTTCCTTAAGTAGTTATTTTTTTTGAGCTTACCGAAGGTAATTGAAGCTATTTGATCGTTCTGAAGAATACACATTTTTTGTGTCTCTGATTTCAAAAACTCCAAGACAGAAATCCGTTTTTGACATCAGGGATTATTTTTGGTTCCGTGTCTGAGTGTCGGTCTGTCGCTCAATTTTTACGAACTAACATTTTACATAAACTAAGCGTCCGATTGATGGAATCTAAATGGTGGGTCATAATTAGCCTAGCCCATTATTGGTCCCATATCCGTATTAACCTTCTGCGCCCATTTGTTCCTCTTCCAAATGCTCACAAACATACATTTATTTACACCTATATCTTCAAATGTACTCGTCTGATTTTTATGAAATTTGGATTGTTTGTCGAAAGTAGCCCGTAAATAGTCACAGATTAATTTCAACCCTCTACGCTTTTTAAATTATTCAATTGCTAAATTGGTACTTTAATTCATATTAAAAATGAAAACAATTTTGACATATTTAAAAAACGAGGAAAGAATAAAATAAATTTGTCAATCATAGGTTAGCATAGAATTATTAAAGTATGTGAAATATGGACTCGAGGAAGGTATATGCAATACTGATTAGCAGACTATTTGTATATAGCTATGTAGTATATAAATTCTACTTATTTATTAAAAACAGGTTTCATAGATTTATTTGCCTAGGTTGTCGTACTATCTTGAGTGGTCTACTTACCTTTGGTCAAGCCTCGAGTTTCTATTATAGTCATCTTTGTCTTTGTCAGACTGGGAACACTTCTGGCTTATTGCTTACCTTATAAATATATTTAACCAATAAAACATGATCAAATAATCATATTTAGCTAATATTTTAATTGAAATATATAGTTTTTTTTGTTTTTTACTTTTCCTCACTACCTATAGTAGGAAAAGTAGTTTTCACCAAATAATTTTTGGATCGAAGTTCCTTATTGCCCGTTCTGGAGCCCGGGAGTGAATCCGAAAAAAACGACCAAAATCACCGTCACAAAATCACCGTCACGCAAAAAGCGTCACGAAATCTACGGATGACGATAACTTGTGTAAAAGTTGACCGACTTAGTTGAAATTTGGTACACACGTTCATTTTACCAATGCCCAGGACAGGTTCGTTGGACAACGTTATCCGCCCAAGCGTTCACGCGCAACGCTCGCGTAAACGTAAGCTTCAAATTTAAAATTGGAATTTTAGGACGGGAAAAAATTCTAACTTTATCTATTTAATGAGACAAACAACTTTTATAAATAATTGTTTTTAGTAAAACGAACACCAACTCTGATGTAAGGTGATAAAGATCGCTAAATTTATTAAAGCGGACCTAAACGTTTTAAATAAAGAAAACAACGTTTTTACCGATATCTTATATTCCAACGTAACGATTTTAATAAAACTTCATACACATCTAAAGTCTGTCTAAAAATTGTCTAAAGTACAATTGAAACAGGCATGTAAAATTTCAACCTGATACAAGCAGCAGTTTTTTTACAGTGACGTGATATATTTTACAATTTTAAAAAGTTGATGTCCGAAGTATGGGGTTTGTAGATAATGTAGGTGGAATATTAAGAATGTAGAGTGATTCCCCCACTCCCATATTTCGCCTGGTATCCTTTCGTGCGCAATCCCAACTCTTCTATCTTTCCATCTCTCTCTCACTATACTCTCTCTCTCTCTCTCTTACTCCTTCTTCCTGTCAAACTCGCTATTTATCCACAAAACAACGCTTTTTTTCAATTATTGTTTCTATCATTGAGAAAAGTATTCATATATTATTTAAAATGGAAAGTGCACCAAGAGAATCGTCAGAAATTGACAGTGTCGACTGCGTTAAATTATTAACCAGTAAAACTGTAATATATAATTATAAATTGATGTAATAAAATAATATTGCTCATAAGCGGATCAAGGGATTTTTGTAATAAGTTTTATGTAATAATCATACTAGACTAATAATTTTCTAATTGAGTCAAAAATATTTATTGGAACGAGTAGTTAGCAACGTATCGTACTTAGCAGTGTGATTTTATATTTAATGAAAAATGTAAGGAACTTCATTCCTACCGGGTGTCCCGCGACATCACACGTATTGTTTTATATATATATATTGACATTTCTAGCTCGGCAACAATAACATATTTAATGGAATAATTTATATATAAATATTCTACTACTGATATAGTAAAAATAATTTATTTGAATTATTAACCTAAATAATTAATACTGAAGTAAAAACATTTTTATAATATCTATATGGGTACTTATTAATTGTAAATTTTGAACCTTAAATTTGACTCATTAAGTGAAATATATATATATGATTTTATCCCTGGGAAAAATATTGAGGATTAACCTGTTGTCAAAGTGATTAATCTATTATTTTTTATACTAATAAGATATTTTTCATATTTTTTTTAGGTTAATATATTAAACCATTTTTCTGAATACTATAAATCATTATATCATAGATCTAAAGTTTCATATAAAAGAACTTAATCCGTTAAATAAATTCTAAACTGTATGGAATTTGTTTTATCTTCATTATGAAATATTAAATTTATATTTATTACATTGAAAATAATAATAAATATTGTAATTAACTTTTATAATATTTTCTCTTAAAATGTTTTTACTTTCTCATATTTATATGTTTTATATATTTAAAGGAGATTTAGATGGATTTAATATGTTTTAAGGTCCCTTGAATCCCAACACTATTTTTTATAAAATGCCAAATATGCTGAAACGTATAAATTTAGGCCGATTTGTCGCTTTTAACATGCATGATCTGTATAAATCAGGCCTGCTCAAATTCTGTAGTAAATCAAGCCACAGGAATGCATGGAACTCGGATAGATTTGAGGTCAACCAAAATAATTGACCCATGGTAACGTTGAAACTACGGAAATGCTTGTTGGTTTGGGTGTTGTGATGCGTAAAGGGGTCGTGTTGCGACGCATGAGGAGTTCTATAATTCAACAAAACGAAACTTCGACTTTTAGGGTATACCTTATAGAGAATTATATATGGAAGTAATATATTTAAGTCTTATATTTGAAATATGTTTGTCAAAATTTCATATTAGGCATGAGACGGATCAAAATATCCATAAATTTTAAAATTTTGGTATTAGATCATTTATTATTTTATGAAATATGTTTGTGGTATTATTATTTTTTAAACATTCACTGGCCTATATAGTGTAAAGGTATATTGATATCCTTAAGAATAAAATATTTTCTTTCTTCCTTGTTTTTATAAACTTTAGAACCGGAACCGAGCGCCTATGGCTCTCGATCTTGGGCTTACTTTTCTTCTCTCATCATTTCTTTCACGGGATCATATCGATGGCACGGTTCTGATTCAGTTTTGGCGAGATTCTTTGTACAGAGATTTCTCCTTTTATATATTAAAGATTTTGCGAAGGCTCTGGTTTTATTCATCATCACTCTAGTTGTTTAACTTTACATCGTATTATTATTTTCCTTTCTTATTTCGACCCTCGATTAAAGCCTAAAGGTTTTCGGCATATTTTGTTTTATTTATTTGTTTTTTATCGATTAATTTTTAATTAAATTAATTTAAGATGTTTAATTTTCATTTATAATATCCCGGAACAACTGTTTATTGAGAACGTTTACTGAATATATAAATTTAATTAGGGGCAAATAAATTTGAAAATTTTGTTTTGGACATACAGGATGACCTGCGATAAAATGTCATTACGAAACTGGTACATTCTCTGGGTCAAATGCAACAAAAAAATTTGAGTAACTATATACCCATCTCCCAAAAGTTCACGAAATATCGATTTATTTCTTTTTTCAGACTGTTTCAGGGAAATTTCCAAAAAATGCATAATATCTCAAAAATTAAATGAAATAGAGAAATTGGGCTAAGGGAAATTTTAAAAACCTTTCAGGATCTCTCAACGATTTATCAAATTATCAGCTTCTAAGCATTTAAGTCCTGATACATTTAGAAATTTTGATTTTTTAAAAACTCGACCACGAAATTCCAAAGCTTTCTACTCTTAATTGAGGGATGTTAGAAGTGTGGCAAATTCAGGAAACACTTCTACTTCATAAGCTTTTTAATGGTATGAATAAAGTTTAAGATCAGCGGACTGGTTTTTGAATTATGGTGGATTGAATGTTACTAGCTTTGAAATTATTCGGATAGGATCTCAACCTCGGACTACAAGGATTTTTTGTAAAAATACAAAAGAAGGTTCCCCAAACGAAACCAAAAACTTCGGGTTCTCATAGGGAATTTGATGCTAAACAAATAAATTCCTATAAACATGGATCTTTTCAAGTGGATTTGGAAACCCAGAAAGAATAAGTTATAGAATAAACATTCTATAACTTATTTTTGAGATATTGGCAAAAAACATAATTTTAGGAAAGGTTTTTTTTTTATACTCTTTAATTTGTCTATTACCCCAATTTCTCTATCTCATTTAGTTTTTGACTTATTATGCATTTATTTGGAAATTTTCGTGAAACACTGTGAAAAAATAAATAAATCGATATCTCGAGAATTATTGAGAATGGGCATATCCTTTATTAATAATAAATGTTATTATAAATTAGAAATGTTTTATTGCATTTAAACCATAGAACCCACCAGTTTCGTTATGACATTTTATCCCAGGTCAACCTGCATATTTAGCCTTTAGAGTTATTTTGATCATTTACAATACACCATATATCATACATAGTGATAAATGTTTTGTAAGAAGTATCTAATATTTGTACTGTGAGAGGACATATATGTGACAGGCATGAAATAAATGACATGTAGAGATAGCACGTGACACACCTCCTCACTACTTAAAATCCTTTTTTTTCTTAAAGTTTCGTCTTCACGTACAAAAGGCGACGTCTGCTTGTCTATCTGTCACAGGCTGCTTAATAGTGTCAAAGGATTTAACAGAGTTTTCTACTGTCGATTATATTCAAACAATCTTCAAGAGTGAAATAACTAAACTAAAGATATCATTAATACAGAAGAAAGTAGATAATTTTAATCCAATTCCGCAAAATATAGTTACTATTATTTTAAATAATATGATTTTTAGGTATGGCTACATATTTCAGCTGTCATACATAAAGAATTAAAGAATAACGATTTAAAAGATACTTTCAGAAGAAGTTCAAAGATACCTTCAGAAGAAACCTTTGATTGTAACAATGTTTTATAAGAATATTTTATCGCTTAGATAATTTTATTATTTCAGAAAACTTATTGGTTGGTTTTCCGAAATTGTCCATATACTGATGGCGTGGGACGTTAGGACGTGACGCAAGAGTAAAATGAAAAGGTCAATTTAACTTTTGTGCTTTGATACTAACGAAGTTGTACTCGAAAGTATCGACATAAAATAATTACAGTAATATATGTTTTCATATTCAATGAACATAAGAACGTCCTTTGAAAATTTACGGCCATTAACAAAAGTAACAAATATTTCGACCAAATAACATAGAAATCGGCTGTAAAACGCTGATTGTACAATAAAGAACGGACAATTAGTGTCTCAGATTTTTTTTTTTCAAGTCTGTTATAGAATTTTGATTTAATTCCATTAAACTAAATCCAGTGATGTGTAATCAAGTTTCGACCACTGAATCATAAAAACCAGATGATTCAATTTTCCATTGATTGACTCTTAACAGTATGAAATAATATAATTGAATGATTTGTTATTTCCTCCCTCTATTTATTTGAGAGAAATTTCCAGGTGATATTTTTTACCTCTAACTAAAATGAAGTTAAATGTGGTGGAAATATATGAATATTTAAATTTCTTTATCTACGATTGATACGGGATATAAACATTGTATCTCTGTTTAGATGCGTAGAAAGTGATTCTTAAGGTACTTATATTCATTGCGCATGCATGTTTCATAATTCCTCTTTATTTCCGCCCTGGTGCGGTAAAAAAGAAGAATTTTCACCTTAACGCTCGATTAGCGAGTTTGTTTACATTTAACAAAACTAATTTGCTATTTGTTTAATTAAAGTAACTGTTTATATCGAATTTTTAGTGAAAAACAATAATTGATTTATGTCATTATGACGAAAATGAGGAGAATAATACGCCTCCCAAAATAATTAATTCGGCACAAAATACAATTAATGAATTAATGTCATCTTTATCAAAAGAGAAATACGAACATTTAGGAAGTTTATTAATTTTTTTTTTCTGTATTTATTATTAAAATCCGACAATCGTAGATAAAGTACGGTACGCAACTCGAGCGAAAACTGCATTTTGCTTTCCTCGTGTGGTTTTACTACCCTTGCTGTCGCTCGGGTGCAAACTCCACACTCGCATTCAAAATGTTACTTTCCGCACTAGACGCGTAATGTACGAAAAGCTGACATTTCGTACTTTACCAGTTTTAACTATTTGTGCATCTCAATTAAAGATTAATTTTTAATTCAATATTTGTAATTCCCTAGACATTAAATTTTGTTGTTTTTGATCTATCCAAACAAAACAAATTCATTACTATCAGGTTGAAAACCAAAACGTTCATTTTTCCATAGTAAAAAATGTATTAATGAAATATCAAATTAACAAAAAATTAGAATCCCATAGAAATGGAAAACCATACAATTTTTATAACACATGTATTTTGTTTTCAAATTGCTCTCGTTTTTCATTCAAAAGTTTAAAAAGTATGAAAAAAGTTATCTCCAGAAATGGTTTGCTTTTAAATGAATATTTCTTAATGGTAAACATTTAAATTGCTTTTGTATTCTTTTATGTATTTAGTTAATTTTTAATGTGAGCTTATCTTTTTTTTACAATTATCAATATTTTATTTTGTTTTGACTTGACAAAGAAAACACACGATAAAAAAATATAATTTTCATACCCTTTAGATCTTACACTCGCTTTTATTTTACGACTTTGTTATAAAAAGGAAAGACAAAACACAGTTAAGTCCTAATAAGACAATAAAAGGGCAATAAAAACATCCAATTATAATTAAATAAAAAAAAATTGTTTCTTTAAAGATACCAGTTTATTACATTAGATTTATAATTACATTGAAACATTTAAACTATATTTATTATTAGTTTAATGTTTTTTTACTTGCATACTATCACGTACTTATATTGTATTTACTTTTAGTGTTATAATAATTCCTTTTTTTAATCTGATTATTTCAAATTATTTTATAGGTTATCGTCATTTTTGTCTTTAACCTTTTTTTTTACTAGCCCTTGCGTTTATATTTTTTTTAAATAATACATTTAATTTCAATATTTTTTAATTATACATTAGGGATTTAAACTTGTTAATTAGAACATAAAATCTCTATCTTATTGATGGTTGTCATGTCTATTAAATTATTAGGATGTAATTGTTACTAATTGTTCTTTATACAATTAAACAGCAGGTTAATCACATCGTTATGAATGGTGTCATTTCGTGCAATAATTATTTGCGATAAAATTGAATACACACTAAAACATTCTTTTAGTTGGTTATAGAGACATATTTTATGTCAGAGGATCTTAAGGACAGAAAATAGTTTGACTAGTTGGTATTTCAAATACATTTTCTGTGTCCATATGAAATATGTACAATATGTATCTGATTTCACTTTAGATCTAGCAGGGCTTGAAGTCGCCCTCTAGTGCCAAAAAATGTGTTTTTGTACTGTCTATAAAATAATTCTAGACCCTCGAGTTTAAACCCTTGTAACTTCTAAACGGAAAATCATATGTTGATGAAACAAGTTTCGTTATTTAGACAATTTAATAAAATTTTATAGCATATGGATAATTATTTTTTTACGTTAATTTTTAATTACTCTATTGCGGGATAGGTGAAAAAAGAGCCGTTTTTTCGGCACATTTTGACAATGCCCAACTTTAAAAACTGACTGCTTTAAAAGTTCTCAACCAAATCAAACCAAATTTACAGGACTTTTAGAACTCATATAAATGTCGAGGCCTACGAAGTTTCAAGTCGGAAAGTTAATTAGTTTTCTGTTAATTAACGAATTTAATGGGACCTGATATCTTTTGAACCGCTATAGATAGAAACACGAAACCTTCACTGAAAAATCAAGAAAAAACTACCTTTCAAAGATACGAACTTACTTTTGCTCCCGCGGTGCTACAAAAAGTTGTAGAATTTTTTAAATGTTGTTCAATAATTCGTAGTTGAAAGGTATAAAAGGGATAATTATGAGGGAAGAAATTGCGAGGTTGTTATACCTGGCTGCAGCTTCTTCCCTTACCACACGGTAGCTACACTACAACTACACCTCTTACTTAAAGCACTGCCGACTCACACTATTTTACTTCCACACTATTTTCTCCCTAAATTGATATTAATTTTAGTATAATTATAAAATAATTTTACTGATATAATTTTAAAACGTTCTCTATACAAATGACTAAATACAATTTAAGAGGAAACTTAATGCAATTGCAATTTAATTATTACAGACCTTTTTTTATGAACTCTCCGAATTCGGGTTCTGCCAAATTCAAACTTTTACATTTACATTCTAATATATACTAAACTATGGTAGAGCTACAGAGATTTTTCGCTTTTGGCTTTTAGTTTGTTGGGTTGACTTGCAGATATAGTAGGTAAAGTGTAGCTCATTAAAATAAATTAAATGTATTATTAGTTTAGTGCAATAACTTAATGGATTTTGATATTGAATTGGATTTTTCTTCTATTCAAAAGTAAGTTTATTTAGTAAGTGAATTTGAAATAATTAATTTGTAGAGTAGTATTTGTTTTATAAAACTATCTCACTTTTTTTTTTAACTCCTCATCAGGAAAAACCTAAATTGTGTGATTAAATGTTCCAATATGTTGTCTCTATTGCTCAAGAAGCCATGGTTTTTGTGGTTTTTAGGTAATAGAACATTTAAGGTATCATGTTCAGAAGTGTATCGGTCTTTAACTTTCAAATTACTTTCTCAAGAGAATTGTAAACTACCACATAATGGATGGTAGAGGTAGAATTACCCTAAAATAGTACCTACAACCGGAAAACCATCAGTTCCTTTAGAAAGTCCTATTACAATATATTATTATTACAGCATCATAAGTTCCAAGTTAGTCTAAATGCGTTAGTTTAAATTAATGGTTCTTAAGATAGTGGAATAATAATTATTTTCGTATAGACAGATTAACATACTTTCTATTTTAATTATCCGTTTTGCTAGATGTTCAAAATATATATTTTGTTCCTTATTCTTCTATTTTAAGATAATTTGGGTAATCAGTTGAACAGACAAGAGCGTGCATTCAAGCGACTATTTACATTTTAGTATTAATGTTTGCAATAAGCAGTTAATACAAAATTTCATTTACACTATAAACGGCTTAAATAAAAATAAGGAGAAAATTTATACCTTTAAGATTGTAACAGATTTAAAGTAGTGGATCCATTTGGGTAGAAAGAAAAAGACCAAATCTTTACATTTGCGGCAACGTTTCGGCCTAGCCGGCCATTTTCAAGCCTTCCAGTTTAACTGGAGTCAATGAAGTCACAGGTACATAATGAGAGTAAACATTTTTTAAAACTAAGTAGGAATACTATACAAGGCAGTTCCGCCGTCTAAACATCAATCTTTTTCACTGACTCGTCGCAAAACTGGCTAACAATAAAAAACAAATGTTTAGACAGCGGAACTGCCTTGTATAGTTCCTACTTAGTTTTAAAAAATGTTTACTCTCATTATGTACCTGTGACTTCATTGACTCCAGTTAAACTGGAAGGCTTGAAAATGGCCGGCTAGGCCGAAACGTTGCCGCAAATGTAAAGATTTAGTCTTTTTCTTTCTACCCAAATGGATCCACTACTTTAAATTAAGATTATTAAGGGTACCCTAAAATTAACTTACATTGTAACAGACAAAAATCAATGAGATTGATCATAATGTTACGTGCCGGAGTATTATGCCTTAATCACCATCCATGGGGTTTTTTTTGTTTCTTTTTTAAATGTCTGTCGTCTGTGCATTTTTGATAGTGTGTTGGACGCTGTACGTGGCCGATTTTGACAAGATGTGGCATACATGTTGTTACGTGAGATGGCTTATTTTTTTCCACAAGTGTTTTTGTTAGGATTACATATTCCATCAAGTAGTGAGGTTGATCACTCCTTGTCGATGTTCAAATTGATCTATCTCTTCGCACTTTAATTAACCAAATGTTTGTTACGTCATATTCTTGACAACAAATGTCTAAATCTAAATGATTCGTTACGGACATGTAATCCTTTTGACCATCAACATGATCGGACATGTTTATCGGGACGTCCGATCAACATGTTGATCGGGACGTAGAAGACTCACAAAAAATATAAAACGCTGCTGAAAATTCCAATGAAAGACTGAGAGACCCATAAGGAGCTAATAACTTTCATCATGAGCAACTCTAATCTTTTCAGTGGATTCGAAGCACCGGAATTTACCAAATGTTTGATGCAGATACTTCGGAAGATCTAAGACTTATTCGACTCTGGCCGAGAAAGCCTACGCCATTGGTAGAACAATCTTTTTAAGAGAAGAGAAACCTGGTGGCAGTATATATACATTGCCAAGTAAACTGATCATTGATGGACAAATAGAATAAAATATTCTAGTAATACTTGAAAGCAGGAGCAAAATTGGACTCAAGATTGGCTAAAAGTAACCTGACAGAGAATGATCGAAAATAGGATAGATTAATGTAGAATATATTAGGTGTATTTTCGGGTATAATCTTTTGTATGTACATATATATTTTTTTTATTTAAAAATTCGTAATTCGCCGGAAATATGTAGTCTTCTTAAAAAGATTTGCGAGGATGTTCCTTTAGCGTCTATGAACAATGATTTTCTATTGGCTGACAATGACACTGAGAATTCATATGAAAAGCAGACGCAAGTAAGAATGATATGATTCTATGTAACATCTTAAATACCTCATTTAATTTTATTATTAAATTCTTTATTCTTCGATGGAAGTTAATTTAGTCATCATTCTCTTGATTGTCTTGGGAATAAAGAGGCTTCTTCTAATCAGCTCTAACTACCCGGTGAGAAGGTAAATGACATGAAGAGATAAGTGAATTGTGACACATTTTCCATTGTTAACAAGTTGCTCTCCCGTCTTCCATTATTAATATCTTACAAGAGAGTAAGAAACAAAGTGACAAATAGTCGACAGTAATATCATTGGATTATGTCATTAAGATAATTTACATCTATCACTTTTTGGTTCAATGTGTGGAAGAAAAAATTGAGCTAACAAATTAGTAAAATAAATTTCAAAAAGTTGGGAAGAAAGTTAGAATTTCTTGACAGATAATGCTTTAAGTATCATGTTTAGAACGCATAAAGATAAATGCATCAGGAAAAAAAAACCTTTGTTATAAAGCAAAAAACTCAAAAGAAAAATTCTAAAACTGAATATTATGAATTCTCTAGATAATTCCTCTTTGTATAACAAATGCCAGTTTATATGTATAATATAATGGTCAAAAGGATTACATGTCCGTAACGAATCATTTAGATTTAGACATTTGTTGTCAAGAATGTGACGTATTTCTAAGTGAGAATTTCAAACTAGAGTCTTGAGTGGGAGGGTGAAGCGAGTGGAGGGGTTTTAGCCTCCCACTCAGTGTTGACAGGCATTGTTTTCAACCTTATATAGCATTAGTTCTAAACATAGATAAGGATTTAACAGGTTTCACTTAAACAATTTTATGGTATCAGTTGTATGTTGTGAACATCTTTTCCTAGTTTGTAAATCGTGTTTCAAAACCAAGCACACTTTCATAACTTCAAATTTTCATGCAGCTATTTAACTAAAGTGATAATATTACAGATAATTTCTACAAGAAAGACTTGATATTTAAGCTTAAGTATAAAATCATCCATAAAATAGAATACTAGTTATCATTTCAATTTTCTTTCACCTATCAGTCTATCGCAATTAAAGATTAAAGGTCTGAATTATGATTACTTACAACTTGGCCGAACTACGTTAAACGTCTCCCATCGCAGGGAATCGAAACTAGATATTTCCTTGTACAATATGTACTTGTCGGAAGATACTAAAATATGTAATAATAATATTTAAGCAATTATTCATTTAGCAATTAAGAAAGAAAAATAAACAAATATGAATATAACATTTATAAGCCCTGGCAGTTAAGCTGTCAGTTAGAGTTTGCTATGAAGGCCTAAAATTATTATTTGTGACCATTAATTAATCTATTTAATTAGGAAGTTATTTTGCTATTTGGAAGTTACATGCTATTTGTTTCATCTTCTTTATTATTTTTAATTAAATGTACATAATTATAAGAGTTATGTGAATAAATAAGAAATAAACTAACAATTTAGGCCCGGTTCACACAAGCGTATTTTGGACACAGCGTCACAACATACACCGCGTCCCCCACGTGCTCAGCGTCAAGTTTGAACCGTCCCAGTGTCAGCCAAACTCGTGAAGACGCTCGTGTGAACCCTGGGCTAAGTTGTTTGTTTATTAGGCCTTACTAACATATTATCTTAAAAATATCTTAGAAACTAATCTTGAATGGTCTTAGATTCTCTACATGTAATTATTAAGAATGTTTACTAAGAATAAACTAAGAAAATAAACAGGAATCAAAAGTATATCAAGCAGTAACTTTCTTACGTCTTACACTAAGACGCATTCTGACCCATACCCCACTGCTGACATACATTCATACACACTGCACGCATTCCCCGGGAAAACTGTTAAATATTATGTAAATTTCAATTTATTATCGTAATAGAATCTATGTTAATAGTTATATTATATTGCTTAATATGTCTCCTAAACTAAATAATTCTAAATTACGAATATCGTAACGTGTATATTTGAAAACATATTCATTCTACTTCGAGGCCCCAGAACTATTTTACCTTTCTATATCCCTACGTCAATCTAATTGGTTACACCAAATTGTAAGCTTCTATACTTCTAGTCATTTCTTCCTTGCTCCACTTTTTCTGCACTAAAAGAATATAAACCAACGAGAAGTAGAAAAATACTGTGTTCAAGTACCGCAAAGTACATAGAATGAGGAAAAGAGAAATAAACTTTAGGACTGAATTCCTTTTAAGAGAGAGGCTAAGTGTTTTGTGCTTGCAATAGTATCATCATTTTATGCAATTATAGCATGTGGAAGCTTATTATAAGTTTGGAAGTTCGACATTTTCTAAAACAGCAGAGAAAGCTCATTAATTCGTTGAGAGAATAAAAGCATTGAAGTTCTAACGAGCACCACCATACTAATTATTAATCATGAAACCAAAAAAGTTCTAATTTGAAATGCGACGAAACCACAGAATTTTTCTTTGATTTTAGAAGACTACCTACCATCTTTCGTAATAACCATCGGAGTACCACTGAACACGTTTTATCGGCGTAATTTGATACAGTTCTACTTTCTCATAATGCAAAAGTAATTTCTGTTTTTATTTGTTCAACTTTAGAAACAAAGACACTTGAATCTGCTTGTGAATTATTAGTCCGATACCCACCACAGTGTAAGACACGGTTAAAATTTATTTTAAAAGGATATAAGTTTATTGCCTCCAACGAGGGGACAATAACCCATATATTAAGTATGTCAGGGGAAAAGGAATATGTTTACGTCTCATTAACACATTACCATATAAACATGGAGCTTATTTTTCCGGCGGAGGTGGCTGGTTGAGGTTTAAAGACCCTTCTAAATTAACTCTGCTAATGGCTAATGGCTATAATATTTAATGGGGGTAGTTATATTATCGTTTAAATATTTAGTCACCCTATACTTCTAGCAGAGTTCTACCTAGCCAAAATAGCTTCCCACACCCTCAGGCTGTATTTTACAGAGCTCTTATCTACTAACAAATTTCTACTACCCTCAATATGCATAACTTTCAAACCCTTTCTAAGTGTCCTGGATACTTTTCACAGATTCAGCTCCTCTCCTTGATATTAAGCAATATTTTGGATGTATAAAGTATCAGTTTACTAAATTAAACTACCTACTTTTAATTCTGTTTCGCTTTAACTTAATGCTCCAAGAGATCAAGCATTTAACATATTCACTTCAACTTTGAGGACTTCAACTAACTTTCTCTTTCTCAGAAAGACAAGTATATTTTTTCAAAATATTGGCGGCATTGCTGTCGGAATTTTGCATTTTCCCTACCCATGGACATACTTATATTATGACAGTCTCCATTCTCCATCATTCAAGGAATAACATAGTTATATGAGGTATTAATGTATACTGTAATTTTCCCTAGGCATAAATTGATTCGTTGATATATAAGTAAGCGAATCTTTTTTTTTTAAATACAGATTTTTGTGTTTACCTGTGAAAATCTGTCATAAGCTCGCACTATCAAATTTTCCTGGCATCTATATATATATATATATATATATATATATATATATATATATATATATATATATATATATATACACATATATATATATATATATATATATATATATATATATATATATATATATATATATATATATATATATTCTTTTTTTCTATTAATACTCTAAAACTAATCAAATAAACAAAAAAGAAATTAAATTAATAACAGAAATATTCAAAATTGTTTAATTGAAGTTTAATTACTATACTTGTAACAATTTTTTCGTCGTAAGGTAAATTAATATCCATTCAAGTCAATTATAAGCTTTATTGTTTTAAAAATATATTTATCTGTCCTCAGAAATAAAATATTCTTCAGGGAAAGGAAAATTCTTAATTTCTTTTTTATAAAATATTTCCTTTATAAATTGAGAATTATAATATTTCAAGATAAAACGACTTATTCGTATAATTTTCTTACTTTTCTGTACAAAGCTAAGAGAGAGTTATGACACTGTGTTTTATATGAAAGTTTTCACTTCTTTAAAATTATTGTCACGAATTTTTTTCTTTTCTTTGAGCTATTGTCTCTTACTAAAGTAACATGCAATTATGGGTATCCTCTAAGAATTATAATGAACTGAAAACCTTTGATAGTTTCTTTTATTTATGCAAAAAAAATACATATTATAAATTAGAAATGCAGATGTCTCTTAAATTTAAAAGAAAAATACATATTGTTTATAGATGTGTCTTAACCCGAATCGGTTTGTCTTTTGTCATTCTTGATTGTTTTCTTTATCTATGTTTTCGAGATATTTTAAGTTCATTCGTTATCTAATACAATAACCATCTAATTTTTATTTTACACATAAAAGAACAATGCATTTTTAAATCATCATATAATTTATGAGTAAAACTAAAATCCTGGATGAAAGCCATTAAGTAGATTATTTATAAAGTGAACTATGTTGTTTTTAATGGCTTAGTAAATGTAATTATATTATGGTCAATAGAAGACTCTCACTACAGCAAATCCTGGATCCTCAAGTGGTGGAGAGAATATATATTTTTGTAAAACATTATGTATAAATAATGTTTAAAAAAAAATTTAATAATAAAAACAATTAGTTTAACATTTTTTTAATTTCTTATATTGTAAATATAAAAATTGTCTACCAATTAGTGGCACATAGCTTCCTCGCATCCAACTTCGTATAATTTAATGATACTATGCTTTTACAACCTATTTTTGTCAAATTTACCTATTTTATTTTTCCCCCGTTTTATAAATCTGTCCAAATTGTTTGGATTTTTTACATGAATTAAAGCTTCAATTTAGTAAAATTTAAAGAGCGGGGGTTGAAATTAATCTGTGGCTATCTACGGGCTACTTTGATAAACTATAAAAGTTTCATAAAAATCCGAAGTATTTTTAAAGATATAGGTGTAAATAAATGTATGTTTGTGCGCATGTGGAAACAAATAGGCGTAGAAGGCCAAAACTTATATGACCCCAAAAATGGGTTAGTTATGACTTATGACCTACCATTCAAATGCCATTAAAATTAGACTATTAGTTTTTAAGATATGTTGATTCGAAATAATTGAGCGACAAACCGACAAACAGACACGGAAACAAAAATGTTCGCTAATGTCTTAAACGGATTTCTGTCTTGGATTTTTTTAAATTGGAGACAAAAAAATTTCGTTCTTTAGAAAGACCACGACATAGCTTTCGTTACCTTCGGTAAGCTCGGAAGCAATAAATTACTGTGATGGCGCAAAAATTTGATTTTGAAATTTTGATGGATTTACATTATTTTAGGTCCAAAAAGGTGGTGCTTTAAAACATTAAAAACTTTGACGCGTGGATCCTCAAGTACTTAACCGATTTCGATTAAATTTAGCATAATACTTAAAGACTCCTACCAAAACGGTATATATATATATATATATATATATATATATATATATATATATATATATATATGTATATGTATATATATATATATATATATATATATATATATATATATATATATATATATATATATATATATATATATATATATATATATATATATATATATATATATATATATATATGTATATATTTATAAGTTTAACTAAACTGCCAAAGTTCTTAAAAGTGACAGTAAGATATCGTATTTCTTTAGATCTAGGCATATTCAAAGACACTAAAACAAGAGACTAAAATTTATATTTATGTCCTTGGCAATAAGAATACCGGAAAAACTGCACCCTTAGATCCATATGCCCTTATATAAAATAAGATAATTAGAAAGGATTAAAGGAGTCAGTGAACAAACCTTCTTCACATTGAGGAGTGTGAATTTCTAAGTAGCTTGGGTTTTTCCGTGAACAATCACATCTATAAATGATTTCTCTGCAGTTTCCCAAACCATCAAAGTAAACTTCCTGTGAAATTTCAAGATTTTGTCTTAATTAGTTTCAGAGAAACAGCGATGAAGAGCTAATTGGTTAACTACCTACTGGAAAGTTGCAACATTAAAAACTGAGTAATGCATTGATTTAAAACTTTGAATTCCTTCCTTTCTTTGCCATTTCTTTTACGTCCCAATCAACAAATTAGGTTATTTTATGTCTATTTAATGTGAGCGTCAATGATAAATACATATTTATTACCTTTCCGAGATTTAAACTATCGCGTCGATTCGAATCACGCCGGTGTTTGGACTTACGGTTCAATGGGAGTTATGTATTTGGTCTTCCAGTTGAAGTAGAAATTCTTATAGCATTACTCGTACTTTCATTCAAATAAATAATTTAATTACTTGGTGGAAGAAGTTGAGTTCTTTATTTATTTAGATTTAGACTCAGTATGAATTTATTGTTTGTTGTTGTATAAAATCCAATATCGTGTCTCACAAAAAACCTAAGAAAATAGACGTTGTATATAAATCCTTGGACATATAATGACTGATTATACTCCATTTGCTATAAGAACAACGATACCCATAGAGACTTAAAACAATTTTTGTCGAGTTTTAGAGAATCTTGAAATGATGAAGATGAAGACGTGACCAGCCTGAGGATCTTGCATAATTAACAACCTTGACCCGAACCTCAACTTTGAATCACACAAAAACAATCTTTATTCAAATAACCTACGCTTATTTTAGTTTCGATTTTCCAACAACTTTTGAGGATGTAGATTCATTCAGTCTAATAGTTGTATAGTTTTAACAGAATCATGATTTGATATAGACGAGAAACATACTCATCTTTTCAATTATTCATTTTATTAATGTAATTCTATTTCTTCAACATTTTGGTACTGATGATGGCCTTATGAAGGATGAACGCTGTTTTGTTAAATAAAAAAAGTTTTCAATTAACGTGGAGACAATTTATATTATTACTAATGTATTATTAATCTTATGGTGTTATAAACATGACCCTGCACAGTAGTAGCAGTAGTAGAATTTTATTATTATATTTAGTGTTAGCATCAAGTCATAAATCTTCAACTGAGGAAAAAAAAAAAAAAAAAAAAAAAACACGTAAAAAACTAAAAACCCGAAAAAGTTTACGTGACTCCAGGAACGAGTACTGACTTATTAATATTAAAGTACTCACCTTTGTTACTACCTTTCAAAGCTAAATACGACGCGATGAAACTATTGTGTACTCTGCTTTGCTCCAGGAATAAAGAAAAAGCAATATAACCTAAAAACATAACTCCCTTTACATTAAAATAAAACCTTTGGGGAGTTTTTGTTATTTATTAATTTATTATGTTTTATATTTAATTTATATGTTTTTTTATTTCTGACACGCGGTCATTTAAATTTTAAGAGTATAGTGTTGAAGTGTTAAGACGAAAGTATAAGGAAATAAAAGGTCTGCTCGTTCTACTCGCTATCCGCATTTACGATCTTCTTTCGTCCCATTATTTACCGGTGAAGCTACTTTAGTTACTTATAAGAAAACTAGCGCTACCAACCTCTTGGACCGTTGGTGGAACTTTTTGTAATGCTCTAAGAGTTCTTCCCCTATAATTTAGCTTCGAGACTTGGCTGTTTCTAACCTGAAATAAACAGGTCAAGTGTGTGCTAGTCAGCACACAGCGAGGGTCCGTAGGCCACACTATATAGTGCTTAACTGTAAGTGTATAAACAGTGTTTTTTTAAAATGCTAAAAAGCTTACTTTGAACCATTCTAAGGGTCTGATATTCTCAAAACACACTCTGATAAAGTATTTTTTTGCCACTGAACCGGCAATTTTTTTTTTGAAATTTCCAAAAAGTGGTATCTTTACTTTTGGTCGAAGAATGTTCAGGAATTTTTTCAGTTTTTTTGCACTTCGCATAAGCGAGATAGAGGGGGGGGGGGGGGGGGGGGGGGCACGTTTCACACCCACTTCAAACTCGCCTACGCTCGCCCTATCAAAGTTATGAAATAAGAATTATATATTTTTGTAATCAGCTCGACGTACCCTTTCATATGATACCCCTCACGGTGTCGAAAAAAAATTTAAAAAATTTAACCCGTTTTTTTACCCAAATTCTTTTTTAAAAATATTTTTATTAAGTTGCTATATTTTTAATATATGTGGGTAGGTACAAGACAAATACATGCCAAATTTCATGTCCAAAGTGATTGGACGAAAGGTGTAGCCATGAGAGCACGCGAGAGGACGGAAGGACAGACACACGCAGGAAAATATAAGGGTCCTTGGTTTTGCCTACGGACCCTAAAAAAGCAACTAACTAATTTAACTCAAAATCAAGATTCATTATTTTTTTAGTTCGTTAATATAAATATAGTAATTCCAAATAATTAATGATTGATAACTTATCGTGAATTTTAGCATATCTAGAGCTCAATCAGATAGAATTTTCCGGAAAGAAATACTCTTTAAAACTATTACATTCTCTGGATTATTTAATACATACTCTTTTGCTTACTCCCATAAAACCAAAA
Source organism: Gerris lacustris (assembly GCA_951217055.1). Taxonomy (NCBI): domain Eukaryota; kingdom Metazoa; phylum Arthropoda; class Insecta; order Hemiptera; family Gerridae; genus Gerris; species Gerris lacustris. The sequence continues at coordinate 89,654,145 of OX578277.1, forward strand.
TACTGCAAACATTTCGTGTCGAGGATTTCACCGGAAAACCAATACATTTATAACGATAGAACCCTCAGATGTTTCACAAATTTATGGGCAATAGTTATTATGTGTTTAACGCTAGAATAGTTGTAGAGATTTTATTCAGATATTTATTGAGATATAAGTTGTTATATTATAGATAATAGTAATAGGAATTATAGTTCTTTATATTATTGAACGAGCGTAGTGAGGTTATCATTTCAGAGAATTGGGCTTTGTAAAGTTTGTTTTTTTGTTTGTCTAACGATAATTGGCGTAAACATTTACATGTTATATATTAATTTAAAGGTCTTTAAGTGTAGAAGAAGATTATGTAACTATTCAAATTTCACGACCAATTAAAAGGACTAAAGAAAGATTTTAATCCGCATTGCATGTTATACATCGTCTTAAAGGTCTTTAAGAATAGGAAAATAATTTGTAACTTTTAACATATTTAAATTAATATATGATATAATTATAATCTTATATATTATATAAAACTAAGAGTGATAGTGATTGACTGATTGACTGACTGACTGATCACTAATTCTCCTACTTCCCATTGACATAGAGATCTGAAATTTGGTACATAAATAGAAAAGTGCGGCCATTTTAATTTCGATTTTAACCACGATATTGAATTATATAGCCGTCATCTTGGATTTAATAACACTCTATTATCTCAGCTTCCAGTGAACCTAGAGATCCGAAATTTGGTACATAGACAGTAGCTAATGAAGAAAATTAAAGGTACTTTCACTTCAACATATAGCCGCTATATTGAATTATAGTCACCATCTTGGATTTAATCACACACAATTATCTCAGCTTCCAGTGGACCTAGAGATCGGAAATTTGGTAAATAAACTTATGGTAGCTAAAAAAGAAAATTAAAGGTACTTTCACTTCAACATATTGCCGCCATATTGAATTATAGCCGCCATCTTTGATCATAACCGCCCTCTTGGATTTAATCACAGTTAACTATCTTAGCTTCCAGTGCACATAAAGATCTGAAATTTGGTTCATAGACTCTTTGTACCTAAAATTGCAAATTGAAGGTAGTATAAAATGGAATAATTTAAAATTATAAAATAATAAAATATAAAAAGATAAATATAAAAATTAATGGTTAAATTCATTTTTAATGAAAAATATATTATATTATGATAAACATAAAAACAGCTGGACGTCTATTTAATTTAGATAATTTTTTAAAATAAGCAAAAAAAAAAAAAAAAAAAAAAAAAAATACCTACTTGTAATAAAATACGAAATTATGTAACAATAAACATATATATTAATTGTATTGTTTAAATACATTTAATTATGTTTCACACATAGCGCCAACTTCTAGACGGATAAGGCGCGCGAAGCGTGCCGATCCGGCTAGTATATAATATAATTCAAATGTATTTTAGTCCGAGATAATAGTAATATATATTATAGTAATTGAGATAATAATTAAAGAGATAATTGTAATATTGACTTTAGTTACTGAGATAATTACTAAAAGGCTATTTTTAATAGATATTATAGTTATTGAGATAACAATTAAAGAGATAATATTAGTAGAGGTAATAGTTATTCAGATAATAATTAAGAGTTATTAGTAATAGATATTATAATTGTTGAGATAATTATTAAAGAGATAATTGTAATAGAGATAATAGTTATTTAAGTAATAACTAAGAGATAATAATAGTAATAGAGATTACAGTTACTAAGATAATTGTAAAAATATTTCTACATTAAATTTGCTAAGATTGTACAGTCTAAACTCTCTGATTGAGTCTTTTAAGAATGGGCTATCAACCTTAGTGACTTAACTAAACTAATTTTTAAGCGAGCAAGGACCCTGTTTTTAGAAGGAGATATAAATTACTAGAGGAGCGTCTCGTAATCCAGGATTAGTAAACTGATTGCTGGCTTGTCTGATAGGCAAGGATTAACTTAGCTTCGGTTCAAAAACCTAGCTAACAAACCTTCACAATTTGGGAAAATAAATAAACATGATAGTCTATAGTCTAGGGAATAGTTTAATAGTGATTTTTTATAGAGATTACTATATTTACTTAATTAAATCGTTGAGTTATAATTAAAATTAAAATTGTATAATACTTAACTTATTGGACAAAAATCAATTAGTATATATAAAATAATAAGCTATAAAATGGTTTTGCATTAAACTTAAAAAGGGTTTCGTTGGTACATTGAACATCAAATGAGATAGTAGAAGATCGCACACTTTGCATATTTCTAGTAACAGCAGAAAATTAAACAGTTGCCAAGTGTTAGTAGAGGAAGGGGTTCCTGGTTTGATACCCCGTTAAATTTAGACTTAAAAATACAATAAAAATATTTATACATATATTTGTAATCTACTCATTAGTAACTTTCATTTGTTACTCCCACGCAAAATATGGATGTTTTTGGATGAAATGGCTTGAAAAACACTTTTCTCAAGCATTATATATTTTTATAATCTACTCTTCAATACCTTTTATTTGATACCCCACCCAGCCTGACGAATTTTCCGCCATTTTGGATTTGTACTGCTGATAATTTTGAATTCGTTACATTTTTCTGTGTGCGCGTCAAAACGATCTTTAATACTGCAAAATTTCATGTTTCTATCTCTTAAGTTATTGGAACCGTGCTTAGTGACAGACCGACACACAGGAACGAACCAATTATGGTTTCTTTTTTTGGTTTTACCAACGAAACCTTATAATAAAAACGAGATGATAAATATAAATAAAACTGTTATAGATATATGTACTTAATTAAATCGTGGACAAAAAGAAGAACTTGCACTTAATATAAATATTCGTAGGTCCTTCTCGAAACCCTTATGCCGATGGTGATGGGTCTGTCCGTTCGTCGCTCATTGGTTTATATCTCACGAACCGTTTAAGCTAAAAAGTTTAAATATGAAATACTGGCGTAACTTTTTGACCCATACATAGAAAACATATAGAGAAGATAAAAATTTTGCGCATGCGCAATTCGCAAAAATGTAATTAACTCAATTATTTTTTTTTTAATATTGAGTGAGGTATCAAAGGAAATATTCTGACGAGTAGGTTACAAATGTTGCATTCCTTATTGGTTTTATGAGTTAAATTATACCCCCAAAAAATCCCCCCCCCCTCTATAACGGTTAGTCCTAAAACTTTTGAAATAATTCGTGCAAATACCTTATGATAGGGTGATAAAAATTACCTTGCTGTCGCATTACCGGTAAAAAAAAACAAAAACATTGTGACCCCCGGGCCGAGGGATCGAACCAGGGACCCTTTCTTTTTGTCTGTTTTTGGGGCCTTTCACCTCAATTTGTTTATTTTAATATAGCAGGATGGGGAAATAAAAGAATGACATTTCATAATATAATAACTTTTTGCTTAATAATCTACAAAACCCTAAAAAGTTCTTGGATGCAAGTTCTTCCCTGGGATTTTTAGTAATATTGCATATTGTTATACAACGATACATCTATACATGTAACCTACAATTATTATTGTTTCCTTATAAATTTATAAATTAATCACATTAATACATGTTTTATGCCCTTCTTCAAATAAGTAGTCATTTCGGGGCAACACCATAACAATATTAAGTCCCGAACTTAAAATTTATGCCTTGAAGTAGCTTTTACCACCATAAATAATCTTTAATTCTACTATAAATGTCAAATTGTAATTAGTATCTCGATAACATCTTATTATTTGCAATTACCATTGATTAATAATCATATAATCATTTAAAGTAATTAGTGGTTAGACAGGAGTGTAATTAAACTATAACTCTCTGAAAGTACTCCTTCATGTTATTACTCTTTGGTAATTACTTAACTTAATTAAATTAAGTAATACAATTAAATTTCATTATCATAATAACTAAAAACATTTGTTAATGTCATGACATTATTTAATATTACATTTGGGTTGCAATAAGATTATAACATGTTTCTTATTCATGGGCAGGAACAAAACTTCTAGGCTAATGATATAATGACTGAGCGATATGATTTATACTTTATCGAAGAGATTTCCACTCGATTAGCGTAGAGTAATCAATTTTTGAATGAATATTTTGATTTGTTCTATTAGTACAGTAAATCTGTATTCGTGCAACAAATATTTGAGGTCTTTTTTTGCGAGAATCCCTTGGGGCACATGAGAAAAGCTTAACTCCAACTTGAATGTAGGAATTTCCGGAAGTCGGGGTACAGGTACAAAAGTCAAAATAGTATATGCCCTTCAAGATGCATATCGTTGGAAAGCTCTTTAAGAGTACAGTAATTTTGTTGTACACTTTTGTCATATTTTCTTAATTTAGGTGGGGGGTAAAATAGAAAAACAGGAAAGAAAAATGCTTTTTAATTAAAAATTAGAAATATTACTACTAGAAATTAGTCAATCTGTCATGTTAAAAGACAGTCTGCGATAAAAATTGGAGGGAACTTTTTTTTGCACGAATCGCTTGGAGCACATCAGAAAAGCTAATTCTAATCTTGCGGGACCGGAAGGTGGAGGGGGGAAACTCATATTTTGATTATTTCGTTCATCTGGTAAGTGGAAAGTGGTAGAAACAAATCTTGTTGACAAAAAATGTATAGGGGCATTGTTCTTTAAATGTTATGTCATTGAGTACTTTAAAAAGGAGGTTGGGCTAAAGTTCCCACAAAAATCGTTTTATTGCTTTTTAACCCGCAATTTTATTTTAATGCATAAGAAGTATGAATAAGAAAGTTCTTTATTTTAAAAATAGCTACAAATTTTATTTAGACCTCCTTTTCCTACGATTGAGTCGGAGTTTTAGCGTGCGGTTTTCAATATATTGTAAGTGCTGTAATTATATAGAAGAGCTTAAGTAAGATGTATGAAAACCTGATTTGCATTGCACGCTAATAATATGTAATTATTGTTGAAATTAAATATTACTCGATTCAATATTAATAAATCAACATTAATATATGATTTGTTAATTTTATTCAAGAAAGATAAAAATTAATGCTTTATTGTTGCAGAGAAGAAAAGCTTTTAAGTTTTCTTTAAATTATTTAAATTAGTAGATCGTTCCTTGTAGTTAAAAATTCTTGATTAGTTGGGTCTTTTAAGGAAATTCAAACGCATCACATTTGCGATATTTTGATCCCTCCTTGGATCATTCTCAAGCTGACCGACTATCTGATTACATTATCACTGTTTTTTTTTTTATATATATATATAAAAATTCTTGAAAATAAATAAATATTTATTTGAATCTCGTTAATTCATCTGAAATCAGGTACTGTCAATTACTCTATTATTTAACAATATCTCAGACATAAAACCACTGAGAACAATTTTCATTTTTCACTACCTGCTTCAACTTGAAACTTCCATATACTTGACCTTAACCCCTTAATATTTTGTATTATTTTTTCTAACTCCGCTTCCTCTTTTTTGCCGGTTGATCGTCCGCTGATGAATTTCCTGTTGATTCTGCATCACTCTCTAGTGTACTTTCGTCCGTTTCGCTGGTTGACATTGAAGGCAAGTGCAGGTGTTCCAAACCGCAGTCTTCGTCGCGATATAACTCAATTTCGGTCCATCGTTTGAAAAGGAAGTCTATAAACATTTGTAGCCTGTTATAGAGAAAGAATTCGGAACGGGATTCGGGAGTTGTTGACTGTTAGATAAAGTTAACACTTCAAAAAATGTAACTATGTAACTCTATTGAACAATGAAGATTTTGAACTAAATTGGTCATCTTCAGTGCTACTGAAATAACACTACGATACTGAATAAATGTGAGAAAGTGGAGACAGGAGTTTAAATCTGGTTATGACATAAAAGTCATTATTCAATTTTAATTACTTGGCTCATCTATACATTTATAAGTTGATACATTAATAATTCTTCATCAACTTTTAACAGTCGCTGGGTGATGTCAGCTTGACCTCTTTAGCTTTGTTAGTCTACTTAAAATAATTGACATCGGCTTGTTTTTTACAAATCTATACAAATAAGTAGCTAATCTTTAAGATGTCTCTATTTATGTTATCCTTCCTTTATTAATAGAATGTTTTTTTTTTTGGAAGTGAGATTGGAAGTAAAATGTTTATTACATTATATTAGGTTTGTTCCAACAACACTTCAAACGGGTTTGGAACTGTCCGACGCATGCGCATCGGACAACATTTGAACGTTTTTTTGTTAATGCACATGCGTCGTACAGTTTGAAACTAGTTTGGAACTACTTTTTTTTTTTGTAGTTTTAGGTGTGGTTGGAACAAACCTATTACCGCAATCGGGCATGGTCATCATCCAAGTTGTGACCACGTCTGATTGCTGTTTAATTGTATTGATAGTATAGCCAACTGCTCTATTATACGAGGCTCCTCGGCACAATAGCTTTCTAAACTTTTTAAATTTACGGTAATATAATATTATGAACATAGATCCGGCCATCCCCCACTCGGTATCCACCCATCAGCATCCATATAAATAGGAATCTGCTTATGTGAACTGATAACTAACCGGTTGCGCATGTCAATTGTAATCTTTATACAGCTGATGAGCGACACACTAACCCCTTTGTTCTATTACATATTATGGTTGTAAGCCCTTTAGTAGGCCTATAGGCCCTCCACGGGCTGTTACGCCACCGAATTAGTTAGATAGCTTTGGTGACTATTTTTGTTAGAAGTGTTTTCCTTGTAATACCTATACCTTTCAATGATGAACTCAACCTATTTTGATGGTTAGTTGAAAGTAGCCTACAGATGGTCCCATAGAATTTTCAGCCGTCAGGGAACATTAAATATTGAATAAATATAAATATGCCCCAGTGGGAATCTAAACAATTTAAAATCTCATTTGAACATTTGTCCAATATTATAGGAGCGAGGAAGCTATGCGCCCTAAATAAATAAATTGCCGGAATATGTTGCCCATAAATATGTTGCCCATAAATTGCCGGAATGTGTTTCCTTTATTTTGGGAATAAATTAATATAAAGCTTGGATAAATTACAGTACACATCAAGGAAAAGAATACATGACTTTCTCTCTATCTATATATATATTAAACTGAGAAAGTAAAAGTTCACTGACTGATTATGTTTTGGTACAAAAAAAGAAGTTACTCGGATATATGTAATGTTTATTTTATAAGTAGGCCTTGATCGATGGGCAACGAGATTGTTCAAACATAATTATAGTTGATAAGTTTTAATTCAATCAAAAACTTAAATAACATTTTATTCCAATATATTTAGTATATTCGAGTATATTTAATACTACGTTTCCATGATGTTTAAATACAGATTGAATACGGGTAGAATACAGTTTTTGGATCCTAAGTGTCCATGAAAACCTAGATTCAAAACGGATTAAGTACGATCCCGATCCCGATACAATTCACTAAATTCTGGAATCGTATCTGGATCTTAGTTGCATGAAAACACTTAACTCGATCCTGACATGCGCAGAGCGGTGTTGTGAGCGAACCTAGCGTATTTCTGTAGAAACTGTAGTCAAATCTGTCAAAATACGTAATAAAAAGCATGGTTATAAAAGGTGAAGGTTAAAAAATGATTTATAACCTTTAACAAAAGTAACCAAGAAAAAGTTTGTTTTTTATTTCGTATTGAATACGGATTCACTATTACTTATGGAAACACCTAACTTGTTAAATCCCAAATTTGGATTCAATCCGTATTTAAGCATCGTGAAAACGTAGTATTAGTGTAGTAGTGTCACTTATATTTAGTGTCGTAGTGTTTACATCACGTGTGGCGCGAACTCTGAAATATTTAAATACATTTCATTTAACATTTAACTAATGTTATTCCGTTTTTAAAATAGTTGCTAACAAACATTGCATTCTTAATAATAAATAAAGACGTTTCTCCACCAAATACACATTATTTTACAAAACCGGATTTTAACTTCAAGTCGTCCTCTTTAGTGGCCGACAAAATGAATCTGTCAATTACAAAAATATTATTACACTTCGTGTGGCACATAGCTTCCTCACGTCCTGAAATTAGACGAATGTTCATGTGTGAGATTTTAAATTGGTTCGATTCCCAGTGGGGTCATACTTATGTTTATTCAATATTTAATGTTCCCTGACGGCTGAAAATTGTATGAGACCATCTGTAGGATACTTTCAACAAACCATAATTTAAAGATGCAGGTATAAATAAAACAAAGTTGTTTCGTATCTCAGTTAGGTCACAAACATTTGATTTAATATTAAATGTAATCAGACAAAAAAAATAAGATTGCATTTAAATTTTCGCAGACAGAAAAAAACTAACTTAATTGTTATCTATTAGTTATTAAGTTTTACTCTGAGGAGGACTTAGTTTGACTTCTCCGAATAAACATTTCGCTGAATTCATTAACATTTGTGGAAATTATTCCGCGACGGTAACTTTTGGTTTTAGAAGTTGTGGGGGCCGGTCATTTTGCAATTCCGATTGACATTGTTGGGTGGGAAGTCGTGCCGACGATGCAAAATGAAAATAATTATTCCATTTGTCATATGAGACCCTCGTCATGGAGCGTATCATGACCAACTGGGCTAACCCAATCCCAATTTTATACTTGTTATCATCAAATTGAATTTTAAGGATAAACAAATTGAATCATTCGAGGATAAATTGAATATTAATGATTATTTACCTACATTTGGCATTCCGATCAAATTTAATCAAATTTGAACAAGGATTTTGGCTTTTTTAATTAGAGAGGTTGACCGGACATAAAATTGAAGATTAAACAAAGAAGCATAAGATATAATAATATATGATGAAATTAAAAAAGAAAAGTTTAATTATATCAAAATTGAAATAAATTTAAAAGGGGGTAGAGTTTCTCTAATAATAGATGTTTCTAAGTAAATAATTATATATGAGGCGTTTAGCTCATGATAAATACAAGTTAACATAGACCTCATTAATTATAAACTGTAGCCGAGTATGATCCCATTTCGTTAAATATTGTCTTATCTGGGTCGTACCCCAGAAAGATTAAACATGTTTTAAAATAATGATTATGACCGGATTGAGTAGATGTCTAAAGTAACCAATTCCTCCTATCTGTAATGATCTAATGTTGGTGTTGATATGATATAAGTCATAAAAATTACATGAATAACAACAACGTTGAATAATTAATTATTTGTTTAACAAATATTTTAAATTAAGGAAAAATGGTGAAGGTAGTTAAGAAATGAAACAAACACTGTTACTAGTTCAATTGATCAGACATTGTCCACTATAAGTAATAAAAATATAAGGGTACAGATCGGTTCTAACTACACAGTCATCGTCAGTGTACTGAACAATTTAGTACTGAACGGACAATGCACTGATCAATTGAACTAATAACCGTGTTTGGTTTGTTTCTTAACTACATTTACCAGTTTTCCTTCATTTTTTATACATATGCTATAAAATCTAAATTAATATTTTTACCTTTCTTAAGCGAGTTTACCTTATATTTTTACCTTCTTTACGAGCGAGTTCTAAATTAAATTTAAATTAATGCTACAGCATAGTGGAAAAAAATAATTCTGAATCTCTTGTTAAAATAATTTTAATGAAGTGAAAGTTCACAGTATTTTAAAACCTCAAATTAGGTGTCTAAGGCCTCGGATACGATACGATTGGTGAGTGGGGAAATGGCGTGGAAAATTGGACGATTTCCATAATTTTTATGTATTTTAGCGAATTTTCAAAGAAAATTACGCTATTGCAATGGCTTCAAAATTTTTGTAATGCGAATTTTTTTAAATTTTTACCATGGAAATCCGGTTTAGACCATTCTGAATCAATTCCTAAAATTTAACACTTTTTTTATGTATGTATGTATATATGTATATATGTATGTATATATATGTATTAATATATGTGTCACTCCAGACGATATCTCCCCTTAGGATGCACTTAAAAATTTCAAACAAATTTTAAAATGTCAAAAATATCAAAAGAAAGGATGAGTTCGTTGGCCAGAATTTTTGGAGTTCATTTAGGGGTCAAATTTTTACAATTTAGGGTCAAAAATAGCATAAAAACGTGTTTTTTCCATTTTACCCCCCTTTTATAAGAAAATATGATAAAAGTGTACATAACAACAATTACTGTACTCTTCAAGAGCTTTCCAACGACATGCATCTTGAAGGGTAAATACTATTTTGACTTTTGTACCCTGTACCCTTGTGTACCAATTTTTTTTTTCTCCCATGTAAATTCTAAACCAAAATTTTCCTATATTATCATAAGCCAATAATACGCAAATTTCTTGAAAATTCGCCTCATAAGTCATGGTGCATGACTGGACTTTTTTGTATTCTACTCTATAATACCTTTCATTTAATACCCAACTCAAAATTGAAAAACAAAATCGCGTAACATGAATTATACGCCACTTTGAATTTAAACGGCTTATCATTTTGATTATCCTTCCCCGATCTAATTTTCTGTGCATTTTTATATGCTTGTATTTACATTTACTACAGTGGCAGACGGTTCCGTTTCAGTACAGTTGGCTTTTAAATTTCTTATGGAACACTGGATTTATGCAGTCCTTGGTGATCAGTATAAAGTTTTTCCCAGTTGAAATTATGTCATTTATCTTTGAATGGAAGCAGACGTGGGTTCGTGGGTATTACAGAACATTTCATTTGAGTGATACGAGAATGTACGGTAATTTTAAAAGGAAGGGTACGAGTGTACGAGAAAATCTGATCTTGGGTTGGTAACCCTGAGTAAGCCACACTAATTTACAGACTATTTTCTTAATTGACTGTAATTTGTTATACTGCCTTTTGAAGACTTTTGACCAAGGATTTAAAGCTATACCAGACTCAGCAATGACACTATTTATATAGCTATAAAAAAATGAATGAAATAAAAATAATTAGGAGAGTCTTTTTTTACTGGAATTAGTGCAATTGCAATTGACAGAGAAAATAACCAATGCAGAGTTTTTCCAAACGTTAACTTTATTCATAGAGGAGCTAACTGCTCTTCTGAACGAATTACCAAGTCCCAGTCGAAAAATTCTATTATTAAAAATCTATATACATTTAAAATCCTTTTTTTAAAAAAAAAAAAAAAAAAAAAAAAACATGCTTTGAAAATATTAATAATTTCATTGTCATCGGAAAAACAATAATCTGACAACTGACAACGTTTTAGTTTTCTAGATAGTCGGAAAGTTAAATTAAAGCATTTAACACGTAATAATTACAAGATAAAAAGAACTTTTTATATACTTTTTAAAATTTTCTGTCATAAATCATAAATTTGAAACCCGTAAAAATGAAGATCGTAAATATGGGATAATTCAAAACAAATAAAATAACTTGCGGACTTATTCCGAACTAACTTTCATACAGCAACATTTGCTGAAAAAGAATTAAATTCTGCTGAAAGTTGGATAAAAGTATTAAAATAATGCATTGTCATCGTGTTCTGAGCTATTCTAAAAAGTTTTAAATGTCTCGAAAAATCGATTGCAAGATTTTTACTGGACAAACAAACAAACAAGAAAGCAAGCTAAAAAAAAAAAACGTATTAAAAATGGAGGATTTTGAGGCTCAGTCAAAAAATAAATAAAAATTACTGATTTTTTTTTTTATTTTATTATGTCAGGGAAAAAATGAGTTTTTTTTTCAAGATATAAAAGCTAGATTTCTATTTTAATTTAACTCAGTGTAATTATTTTGGATTTTTCTTCCGTGGGCATTTTTTCCTGGGCTTTCTTTCCGTCTACCATTTTTCTCTGTCTATATACCGTTGTTAATAATAATTATAATATGATTTAAATTAAAATTTAAACTTTCCGTAGTAGAATACTACAAAAAGCTTAAAAATGAAGTTATATTCAAATTGTGTAGTTAGAATTATATTTCTTTATTAAACGAATTAAATTAACTTAAATTGAATGGCAGTCTAGGTAAAGGCTAGAGGTTTTGTGGACAATTCTGGTTTTCAACCACACTACAGCACATCTTTCCTAGAATTGAGAAGAAAGATAATCGAACTAATATACATATATATAAAAAAAACGATTTTTAACAAATCTGATACACTTTCTAACTGGTTTACAATTAGTTTTATTTGTATTTCTTCTTCACAACAATTTACCAAAACATCCCATTTAACGAAACTGTACTTGGAAATCAAATTAAAAAACACAAAACAAAAAGACAGGTTGTTCTAAATCCAGAGTATACGTTTCCGAGAAAATCTAAAACTTTTGAATACTATGTAACTCAATATACAAGAAAAAAGGTTTTTTGGTTATTTAATTCAACAAACAACAACGTTACCTGGAAATATAAAGGGTTATATATAACATAACATATCATTTCTTATTATTATATATTTGTTTGCTTGTTGTTGTTGTCTATTTCTTCTCCTCTCTTTTTATTTATGTACTGTACATACCACACACATGACATGTGTGTGCATTTTCACACACACACACAAGCTATGTGGGTCATTTTCAAAAAAAGTGACACTTTAATTCTAAGCAAACCTATATATGCCCAAAATTTATTTTCCAGTTCTTGATCTAGCTAAGTGCTTTATTTTGAAGCTAAGCATCTATACAACAAGAATATAACTATTTTATCATACCAACTCTAGAAAAACACGAAATTTGCCACGGTAGTTACCCAGGAACAAGATAAATGTCACATTAGTTACCCAGCGTACTACGTGTCACGATAGTTAATAAAAAAATTAAATTAGCGGTTCTCAACCTTTTTTGAACGCGGACCGGTAAAAAACAGATTTATTCTGCGGACCGGTTGACAAAACTCAGCGAGAATTACGGATATGACCTCCCAATACTTCGTTTTATGACTGAAAATGGTAATTGAATTTCGATCACATAAATTTTATCTACGACTTTTTCAGGCTTACTTAAACAATCTTTAAAAAAATAAAGGTTTCGTCAGAGGATAGTAGATTAAGTAGGAATACTTAATTTACATGCATTAACTTCATTGAAGGTTATAAAAGGGTTGGTTACTGGTTACCCATTGGTTTACATTTCTGGGGTCTTCATTCTCTGGATAGTATTGGTGAAAGCTGAAAATTAATTTAAATGTGTTCTTACAAATTCTAAATTAATATTATTAATAAAATATTACCGGACATAAACCAAACATTTTAAATTCATACTTGATAGCACTTTGCTCCCATAGCATAACTTTTTTTTTAACGCATCCATTTTATTTCAGAGAGTGAATATATATTACCTCGAGGAGTTAAATTCAAACCATTTAAAAACTAACTTAGCTATCCATTCTTCATCAACCAACTTCTCTGCAAAGAATGATTTTGTTCTCTGAGGAACATATTTTTCCTCTCTGAGTTAGAAAAAACGGCATTTTATTTTTTAAAATAAACTTAAGATAATTTTCCAAAATACTACAGTAAAAACGGAACAATCCATGGTTGTTAATACAAAAACAATCAAATCACTTCACGAGTGATACGAAATTGTCTTACTAAATTAATGAACACTGCGCCCTGCATATACATAAAGAAATATTACTGTGTAATTACACTCATGACGATGGTTTTTCAGATTAACAGTTTCATAAAAATTCTACTCTATTTATTTATTTTTATTTTTTTATTTTGTTTTATTATTTTAAGTTTAATAATTTATCATTCTTTTCCCTGACAGCCCAAACTTTTCCGCGGACCGGTAAAAATTTTCCGCGGACCGGTGGTTGAGAATCACTGCTCTAGACTTTAGATACTTGTGTGTACAATGACTTATTTAGGAAAAAAAAGATATGAGAAATTATTTTATTTATCAATTTAAGAACATTAAAATGTGATTCAAATAAAATTATTAACATATAATAAGTTTATATTTAGAATCTTCCAATGTATATAAGTGTATTTGTGTGTGTTTTTATGTATGTATATACAGGGTGTGGCAAAAGTTCGGCAACGGCTAATTATCTCCGTTAATATTTGAGATATCAAACTGCGGTTTGTTGCAATCATTATCATGCATAAAAAACTACTTTTTTTGGTGGGTACCTATTTCCCCGCCATTTTGGTTGCCGCCATATTGGATTCAACTTTAAAATTTCAAATTGGAACTCCTATACTGTGATACATATTTGGAAAGGCCTTGAAGAAAGAAATCATTTGCCCCAAACCAGAGCTTTTTATCTTTCACATGTTTCAAAATGAAAAAAAATGCGGAGTGGGGGTTTGCGTCTATGCTGACGGGAATAAGGGTGTAAAAACAAGCGCTTTTTTTAAATACAAAAGTCATGCGGTTGAGAAACATGTACTCTTTTTTCCGTGTCGTCTGTTCTGTTTAGTTTGCTATTTTTGGGGGTTGTAGGTGTTAAAAAAAATCTTGGTGAAACTCTTTAAAAAAAAAATGTGACGGTAGAGAGGATGGATTCTAATTTGTAAAGTGGTTTTTGTTTTTCCTTCCTCGCAATCCCTCTCCCCCCTCCACCTCAAAGCAATGTCGCTACTGCAGGTAGTGAGGAAGTTTTTTACCCGCCAAAAAACAATGTTCTTTGTTGTTGTAGTTAAATAGAAGGTTCTTTTTTTTTTTTTAAAAAAAGGACTATTATTAGAATTGGAGATTAGCTGTACTTAAGTGAAAGATAACATTTACTATTTTATGTATGTATCCAAACATATAAAGGCAGGGATACACAAGAGCATGCTATCTCGTTCGGCACGAGGGGAGGGGGGCGTAAGACCACGTGCCGCATGAAGGTAAAAAATCAGCCTGAGAAAATTCAGACAAACTTTCTCATGTTGTTGAAACTGTATTTAAATGTCATAATATCTCATTTAATTGTTGTTGTTTTTCACCTCAAGGTATGATTTTTCTGAACATGTAAGTCAAATTTCGTCATAACTCCATGCGTCTGCACAGACGACTGACCGACGATAAACAGACAGACATTTTTGGACTCAGGGGACCGAAACGTGTAAATACATCAAAATTTCAAAATCGAATCACGCTTCACAATACCTTCTCTTCATATTATGATACTCATAAAAGACAAAAGAAAGTAAATATTTTTAAAAAGTTTTATTCTAATTTGTTTTAAAAATAAAGAAATATATATTATTTTTTATGTATATATTGTTTCATATCCATAGCTCTTTATAAATTCATACTGAAAGATTAAATTTTAATTTAAATCAAATTATAATTATTATTAACTACGGGAAACAGACAGAGAAAAATACCAGCGCCGGGATTTGAACCACGGGCCTCTATATTTCCAGTATAGTTCGTTATTTTTGCTTGTCAGTCAATCAATTTTTTCACACCTACAATTGTTTTTGTACTCGCTTTATATTTGATTCACTTGTCTGTCAGGGACAAATCGTGTAACTTATATTTGACTCACTTCTAAACTACCTATAAAGCTATAAAGTTTGTATTAGCCGATAAATCAACAAATTTCCATATTCGTGGAGAAAATTTTGAAATGCAAGTAAATATTTTTTCTTGTCACACCAAATAGACAAGTGTGAAAATATTAAATAACAAAATAAGAAAATTTTTAGAGTTTTAATTAATGTGACGAAAACTAATAAGTAGAAAATAATATATATATTTAAAAAAATAAAAACACGCTTTTATAAAAAATGAACTAACAGAGAGAATATAAATTTTTAAACGGACATTGTACTACGAATGACAACAGTATATAAAATGCATGTGACACTAAAAACAAGCTTTCTTTACAAAACCCAACGAACACATGCATGAAATCTACTTATATATCTCAATCATAGGATGGAGTAAAAGTAAATAATTCAATGTAAGCATAAAAACGTAAAACAACTAACAAATGAAAATCACTGGACATACAAGATTAGTGACTATTGTATCTGAGAAAGTTTGGTATTAGTTGTGTCAGAATAGTTATTCATGTAACGGCAGCAAAATGGAAATTGACAGCCGAGGAAAAGCCAAGGCAGATGTTTCTTTTGCTGCCATGTTGCATAAAATATTTTATTTTCTCACGCTATTTAGATAAAAAATTGAAGCTTAGGTAAACATATTAATACATCAATAATATAACATTGCTTTGTAATAAAACTAAATAAAAATAAAACAAATTAAAATAAAACTAAACAAAAACAGATGTTATGACTCGCACTCGTAAACAGTGTACCTTTCCTGCCTAGGCAGGGAAATATTTACCTGAATGTTTTTAATATTATATGACAAATCAGCGAAATAGTACTTTCCAGCCTAAAAACAGTTAAGTAATGATTAATTTTGCTGCTACGATTTTTTTCTACTATCAATTGTTCTGAATCGTTTGCTTGACATTTAAACATTATTACATCATGTTCACTAGATTCAAAGATAAGGGATTTTTTTTTAGGGAATTTTCGAAGAAAATTCTATTACAATGGCTTCAAAATGTTTGTAATGCGAAATTTTGAAAATTTTCTCCATCGAAATCCGTTTTAAACCATTCTTACTCGATTCTTGAAATATAACACTTTTCTTTATGTATGTGTCACTCCAGACGATATCTCACCCTAGGATCCACGTAAAAAATCCAAACAAATTTTAAAATGTAATAATATCTAAAGAAAGGATGAGTTCGTTGGCCAGAATTTTTGGAGACCATTTAAGGGTCAAATTTTAACAATTTAGAGTCAATAATAGCATAGACGCGTGTTTTTTTCCATTTTACCCCCCTCTTATATAAAAATATGACCAAAGTGTACTTAACAACAATTACTGCAGTCTTAAAGAGCTTTCCAATGACATATGCATCTTGTAAGGTAAATACTATTTTGACTCTTGTACCCCGTACTCCTGTGTACCAATTTTTTTTTTTTCACCCATCCAAATTCTAAACCAACATTTTTCTATATTATCATAAGCCAATAATACGCAGATTTCTTTGAAAATTCGCTAATTAAGTCATGCTGCATGACTGACTTTTTTCTTAAATATATACTTTTACATCTGATTTGGCTGATATAATCGAAAACAAAGTTAAAGGATAGAATAAGTTTCCTTTTCGAAAAAAAGAGTCCTAAAACAACATTATGCAGTAGCGAATCATATAACAAGAGATAGTTTTAGATATTTAAAGATGAAAGTATCCTTCTATCCATGTCTAGATATGTGTTTGTGAATCCACTTGATTTTGTTAAAGAATTCTTATGTTGTAGAAACACTTAAACTCTTCGGTGTGTTTGCTTATTTTTGAGAGTGTTGATTTATTTACAAATAAGGATTGTTAGACTTTATTCAGGAAGAGATAACAGTTTAGATGGATATAAAGGAAGGTGGGAAGGTTGTGTAGCTCACGGGCAAAAGTGTCTCAAGGGAAATATTACGAATCCATTTCTAAATATTCACTGACTACTAGTCTTTATTTTTTTGTTCTACTTTCTGTTCGGTTAACATGGTGTAGAACATAAAATCCACTTTCGCTTTCTTAAAATTAATGTACGAATTTTACGTCACTTAAACAAAAAATCTGACAGAACAAAAACATTCTTATTATGCGAGTTTATAATTGCTTGGTCCAATCCAGGGGTATCCAACTCCAGTATTCTAGAGGTGTAAGACCACTTGCGCTGGTCGGGCAGATGGCGGTTAAAATTGTAAACTACTTATGATCTTTTGACATTCCTCGAATTCTAAAATATAAACAAATACTGGTTGTCAGACATTTGTACTATTATGTAAATAAACAAAAAGAAATAAAAACCAGCCTCGGTGGCTGAATGAGATGCGCGATAGCTACGGATGTGAAAGTTCCCGGGTTCGAAGCCAGTTAACTGACAAATTAATTTATTAATATATTTCTTTGAATTAAAAAGCTCAAAATCTTTTGAATGGTGTAAAAGATTTAGTTGCAATATTAACCGCCAAATTCCCGTGGAGCGCTAGTAGTCTAACACAGGTAGATAAAGAGGGGAGATAGAAATCTTTCCGTTTAAGGATTCTATGATCGCTGGTCCAATCTAAATCTTCTCTGATATATTGGCATACTTAAATGTCTGTAGAGAGAATGGTATTGAGATTCTAGT
Organism: Gerris lacustris; assembly: GCA_951217055.1. Lineage (NCBI taxonomy): Eukaryota > Metazoa > Arthropoda > Insecta > Hemiptera > Gerridae > Gerris > Gerris lacustris. The sequence goes on from OX578277.1 coordinate 89,672,241, forward strand.
TAATTGTTTACGAGTTGTTGATGCCATTGCCTTAATTTTTAACATAATGTTGTTTGGTTGGTTTTTGTGATAATGATGAAGGGTCTAAATTAAGTGCAAGATTATAAGTTTTAGATAAATTTTTGCCATTTACGTGCCCGATTAATCTCAAGGCTTGATTCTAAATATAATATATAGTTTGATGCAAACCTTGCTTCGAAAAAAAGTGCTTCGTCCTTAACGAAGCACTAATTTTTGGATTTTTTCCACCGTTACGAAATACCATAATTTTCGCATTTTCCAAATATTTTTAAATTAACATAGTTGCGCGTATTTAGCCATGTTGTTTATCATCACGAAGCGTGATGTGAAGGCTAATATAAATATATATTGCATACTGTAATTTGGAAAAAGAAAAAATATTAATAACATTTTTCTCCAGAAAATATGTTTTACTTTTTACACACTTATCAAGGCACTTTTTTAGATTGTTACTCCCCTTATAAAAACTAGATGGGAGTAAACATCTAAAGAAGGTGTACGGAATGTTCTTCTTTAGACTGTTATACTCTACTGTTAGACTCCCCTTATAAAAACAGAAGTGTAATATTTCTTTGTCTCAAAGTACATTGGACTATACATCTCATTGTCTTAATAGTTATTTAGTCAAAGTAATTTTTATATTCTAAAAAAAAATTAAGGGAGTAACAATCTGAAGAAGTACCCTTATTAAATACCTGCAATATTACGATCATGTTCTTAGGGTGCCTTTCAAATCACTATCCAGGTTCCATCGAAAGTTTTAATTTATTGTAATCATAAATTAAATTATTAAAATTTACGTAAACAGGAATAATATAAAAAGGATGTTTGTAGCCAATAACTTGTAGAACCTTAAAGTCGGCGATTGTTGTTATTTTAAATCTCTTTTCGATGCTTCGTGATTTGGATATTCCAAGCAGGATGCCTCCGCTAGCCCATCCACATTTGATACTTGACAGCTCTCTTAGTGGGAATGCAATAAACGTCGTGATGCGGAAAAGAGTTTTTGTAAAAATGTTCCTGGTCTGCTTCTACGAGAATGTTTCTAGTAAAATAAGTCATAACCACATACAGAATCAATGAAACATGGAACATTGAGTTTATTTCTTAGAGCAGATCTATTATAGGATAAAATTTAAAGAAATATAATTTAATACAGTTATTTGATTACCGTGTAAAAAATAAAAAATATATTTTTTTATAAATAATATATTTTTCTTTTTCAAAATTACAGTATACAATATATATTTATATTAGCCTTCACGTCACGCTTCGAGCTGGTTTCTTGCTAGGAGTCAGTACCTATTCATATCTTGTGAGTGTTCACAGCTTCTATTTTAAAAAATAAAATCTATTGATAGGATGAAAGTGTATTGCGCTAATTAAAATATTGTGGAGTGACTTTTTCTATGTCTTTAATTTAGAAGTTAAAAGGAAACGCGAGAAAAATTGTCTTGTGTTAACTCACTAAGATTCAATATATTTTTGTATTTAATTTAATTTTTTTTTTTTTTTTGGATAATCAAAGTAGGATAATTGTGATAAGAAAAAAAAATTGCTAACAGAGGAGATGACGTCAATTCACGCCTGTGGTGCTATCCCTGTATCTCTTTACTATTATTGCTCCCTTGCATCCTTATCTCAATAATAATGTTGTATAATTATTGCTACGTTGGGTCGGAACATTATTATAATGTAAATGTAACGTGAATAAACATAAGGAGGCTTCCACTTGACCTCCTACTGACCTCTTGGCATGTTATGAACTTCTATCTAATCTTGCACCGTCCTTTTAGTTTCTATACACGTATCTACTACATACTTTAAATTGTATACGCGGCGGTTCCACAAGAACACCTCCTACAAATGGGCTTTAACCTCCATTTAAGCTAATATCACGAATGCTTTATTTGTTTTAGTCTATGTATTTGTGTATGTATGTTTTAGTAAATTAACTAGGAAAGGATCGATTTATACACTATCCTAGGTTGAATAGAAAAGAGCAATAGCCTTAAGTATTGTAATTATTTTCCTCTTCGAGTTCTTTCCCGATCTAGATACCTAAATTGAAGTACGGAATATTAGAGGTTACGTTATGTATAATTTATTATTTATACATTGACAGGAAAATTTTTATCTTAGTAATTTAAAAAACAATAACAAAAAATAAACATTAACTTTTAAGTACAAAACATTAAAATAATTAAAATTATCTAAGTTTAAAAAAGAATAAAAATTTTACGTGTAAAATAAGTCATGGCCACAAAGGTGGAAAATAGGCATCAAGTCGGTGATGATCAGGTTGTTATAACAATATGTTTTTGCGATGAGAATTGTAGTACATATAATCTGGTGAAAGCTCATGAAAATATTAAGAAAGAAGAAGTTAAGTCGTTCGAAAGCAAGAGAGGTCGACAATTCCAGCAGAGGTTGAATCAGGCTAAGAGAAAGGTGGTTGACTGTAGGCAAGTACGAATCCCTGCTTCTATAAACGTGGTCTCGGATAATGTGAATTCAAAACGATTTAAGAATTCTTTTAATAAAATCAGTAGAGATGATCCTAAAAATGTGTATGATGGTGGTGATACATGATGGTGGTGATACATATAAAATGCTGAAGGTGATAAAAACCAGACCGTTAATGGTCAGGCTGAGTTGATGACAGAGCACACACACTGAGAGTATTACACTAAGAGGTTACATGTAGTTACATTAAAGGTGGAGTGAGTAGGAAGATAAGAGAGGGAAAGATAAGGAAAGTTTAGATAAATAGATTAGGTATAGATATGCAGATAGATATAATAAAGATAGAAATGGACTTTGATACTTAAAAAACACTAATCTCCCAGACCTAATTTATAAATAATAAAAACAGAAAACATCTCTAATAATAAATCAAATTAAAAAGATAAATAAACAAACCTAAGGGAAATTTGAAAGGAAGCCTTAACAGAGAGTTTGTTTACATTTAACAAGACTAATTTGCTGTTTGTTTAATAAAAGTAACTTTTATATCGAGTTTTTTGTGAAAATCAATGAGTGATTTAAATGATTATGACGAATATGAGGAGAATAATACGCCTCCCGAAATAATTCGGCACAAAATACAACTAATGAATTAATGTTATCTTTATTAAAAGAGAAATACGAACTTGTATACTGGAAGTTTATTTCTTTCTGTATTTATTATTTAAATCTAACAATCGTAGATAAAGTACGGTACACAACTCGTGCGAAAACGGCATTTTGCATTGCTCGTGTGGTTTTACCACCCTCGCTGTCGCTCGGGTGCAAACTCCACACTCGCATGCAAAATGCTACTTTCCGCACTCGACGCGTAATGTACTATTAATTTAATGCAAGTATCATTCTCCTTTATATGGTGGTAGAAAAATGGAATTATTTTCTGATATCCGACAACAATTTTCTGCTATTAAGTAATGGCTGGGAACTATGACGCCTGCTCATATCTATTTATTGTAAACCGACACTTTGCATTTACGTATAATTATTTAATAAAAATTTAAAAGAGTTGTGACCTACGTCATTTCATTTTAAAAAGGAATAACTGTATTTCCAGCTTTTAATAATCCACTTTGTATATATTGTTCGATTAATTGCTTTACCGATTTGAACTGGATAAAATAAAATGGAATGATGTTTTATACAACACTAGCTGGATACACATGCTTCGCAATGGAGTGTGTTCCAGAGAAAATAATTTTATCTACGATTGATACAAAATATAAACATTATATCTCGGTTTAGATGCGTAGAAAGTGATTATTTACGTACTTGTATTCATTGCGCATGCGCGTCTCATAGTTCTGAAGAATTCCTCTTCTTTACCGCGCTAGCGTGGTAAAGAAGAGGAATTCTTCAGCTTTACGCACGATTAGCGAGTTTGTTTACATTTAACAAGACTAATTTGCTGTTTGTTTAATAAAAGTAACTTTTATATCGAGTTTTTTGTGAAAATCAATGAGTGTTTTAAATGATTATGACGAATATGAGGAGAATAATACGCCTCCCGAAATAATTCGGCACAAAATACAACTAATGAATTAATTTTATCTTTATCAAAAGAGAAATGCGGACTTGTATACAGGAAGTTTAATTTTTTCTGTATTTATTATTTAAATCTAACAATCGTAGATAAAGTACGGTACGCAACTCGTGCGATAACGGCATTTTGCATTGCTCGTGTGTTTTTACCAACAACGCCACACTCGCATGCAAAATGCTACTTTCCACACTCGACGCGTATATATCATAATAAGTAAATAAATAATTATTATATTTATTAAAATATTCAGAACTTTTCTTTTAAATCTCCGATTAACTTTAAAACTTCAACAAAAAATTCATAATTCTTAGTGTCACATTTCACTGAATATTCACCTATGTATACCAAATTTAACCATTTAAAGGAAAAGAATAATACGGAGCTCCATTTGACCCATGCCGGGGCTAATAGTAACTCCAGCCTTACCATATATATAGAAGGCTGTAGTACTGTGTAAATGTCCCCATTGAGACCAAAACTGTTTATTCAATCTAGAGTACAGCGTTGTGTTGAGGAATTTTATATTTTTTCCCCCGACAATTTATCAAAGCCAAACCCCTGTAAGTAATATGTAAATGAGGTATCACTATAATGACCTTGATAAGAATAGTAATATTATACATCATAGTAGGGTTTTCGGGTATTTTGATTTTTGTATTGAGGTACCAAAATATGTACAAAAAAATGTTTAATAAAAATAATCACTTCAGCGGCGTGCAGGAAGTGCTAGTAGTTCTCAGCGTCAGCTGTTCAATTAGTAACAATCAATATTTTTATAAATGTGGTTTGTTTTGGTACTGATGTAACCTTGCAGGGCCACCGACAGGGGGGGGGGGGGGGGGGGGGGAAGGGGGGCAAATGCCTAGGGGCCCGGGCCTCCGGGGGACGGCTCTGGTTTTTTACAATCAAAAAAGGCAAAATGGATATTGTAATTAGTGGCATAACTATGGGACCGAATCGCGGGCGGACCCCGGTACCAAGGGGCCCCCAAATCCAAATAAAACATGAAATTACTATATTTGTACCAATTTCGGTAGGGGCCCCTTTAGAGCATAATAAAATTTAACTTAAAATTATACTTCTATACTATTGTAAAGGGGACCCCATTCAGTTCTGAATGCAAATGTTTTTTTCTTTTTTTTTCTCATCAATTTTGTTTTGGCGTGGGGCCCCTATGCCCTAGCTAAGTTTGGGAGAGACAGGCTCGGGCCCCCTTGAGCCCCGGGCTTCCAGGGGCGGCTCTGGATTTTTAACAACTAAAAAGGCAAGATGGATATTGTGATTAGTGGCATAACTATAATAGGCCCGAATTGCGGGTGGGCCCCGGAGCCAAGGGGCCCCCAAATCTAAAAAAAAAACATGAAACTACTATCTTTGTACCAATGTCGGTAGAGGCCCCTTGAGAGCATAATAAAATCTAACTTGGAATTATACTTTTATACTATTGTAAGGGGACACTATTCAGTTCTGAACGCAAATGTTTTTTTGTTTTTTTTTCTTAAATTTTTTTTTTTTTTTTGCGACGGCCCCTAATGACCTAGCTAAGTTTGGGAGGCAAAGTTGATTTACGCAATGGAAATTAAACAGACACAAATACAAACTTAACCAGCAGTACATATGTATTTAAAAATTGTCCCCACCAAACATCTTTTTTTTTAGGACAAACTTGCCCTCTGAAATTCTTAAAACTCATCTTTTTGCTCTTAAATTTTAAAAAAATTTCCGGAGGAGGACCTCCGGACCCCCCGCCGTTATTTAATTTGTTCAAAGGGGCCCAGATGCTAAGTTCATCACTAATTGTGAAGTACATAAAATTATTCCAAATGTGTCAAAGTATGGAAGTTTGAACTTTAGTGTTTCATTTAGTTATGTACTTAGATTTTTATCTTATTCAATATGGTCGATGTTGATTTATAGGATAGAAACTGACAGACAAATCATATTGGCATACTGATATTAATATTTTTTCCTAGTAATGCAACTTTTGTATAAAAAGAAGATGCGTAACTTAATCATTTTGATTTGTTTTTTCTTAATATCACTATTTTAGCAAACAATTTATATTATGTTTTATTTTATATAATATATTTTACAAAGTGTAAAAGAAGGTTTTTTAATGATACCTGCTACAAAACTACTCAATTATTTGTTGTTTTTTTTAGCCCATCTTAGTTTAACATCAAAATTTGTCCCCACCAAACATCTTTCCTCTAAGGACAAAGTTGCCCTCAGAAATCTTTAAAACTCATATTTTGGTAATTAAATTTAAAAATTTTTGGACCCCCCCCCCCCCTTATTTGTTCAAAGGGGCCCAGGTGCTAACTTGCCCAGGGGCCCGGAAATCCTCTCAGCGGCCCTGTAACCTTGATGTAACCTAAATATGCATTTATTGTTTTGAAGATTACGGCAAAATAGTTTGCTTGTTTAGTAATTAGTTTACATGTGGTGGGCGATAAAATAGTGTACGCACCACGAGCAGTAAGCGACATGACAGGCCTCGGGCGCACTCGTGCTTTCAAACTTCGCTCTCGGCCTGTAATAATGCCCTTACTGCTCTAGGTACGTAAATAGCTATTACACACAAATACGTCGCCATCAATCGCGACAGCGCAACCAACGTCGCGCCTATTCCACACATCACTACATACAAATTAATGAATTTCGTTTAGGAAATTTCATACAGGAAATAAGTTAAGGGTGGTTTTGGTTTTCGTAATGTATAAAAATAGTCTCAAAAAATTTACAATTCTGAATCATGTACAGACAAAGCTTTAATATTATAACAATAAGAGCAAACGTATAGTTATTATAAATTATAGGTATCCTTGGACATACAAAAAAAATCTTTTTGCAGTAACTCAGGAGTAGAGAATATTGGGGCTAAATACTAGGGATTTGTAGTTCAATTCCAGCGGGCAGGGTGCATGTATAAATTATTCCTTGACAGATATAAGTTTCAGATAACAGGAACATTTTTTATCTCGTGTCTGTCTGTCTTTATATAATTGCGAAAGTACATCATAATTAGTCTGTTTGGGTCATATAAATTTAAACCGTCTTTGGCAATTCCTTTCTCTTTCGCACGTGCACAAGTTTTTTTTTTATAAAACCTTTACCTACTTTCAATAGTAGTTACCTATAGGTAGTACCTATTTAAAAAATATTGTTTTGATGGTTTGTCGAAAGTAGCCACAGATAATCCCATATTAATTTTAACCGTCTGAAAAAATTTAAAATTGGTTAAAAAGAAGTTGTGACCCCACAGCGAATCGAAACAGATCGAAATGTGTTGTGGCATTCGTCAAAAAATGGGACGCGAAGAAGCTATGTACCACAGAAAAAAGCAAAACACCATTACGAACTAAAACTATTAATATCCTACCTAATATGAATATTCAGAGACTCGATTTATTTTGTATTTTGTTGTTCATTTTTGGATGATACAATGGCGCTTAACACGCTATGATATTGAGTCCAACTTAACCCAATGCTTTTCTAATCTTAACTGTAACTGAGGCCAATCTAAAACTTACCTTAAATATATGAATGCTAGAAATTATGCAATTACCTGGTTGTATAAATAGTATATAATAATAAATATAAAGAAGTAATATGTAATAAATAGTTATTACAAATAAATGTAATATTTATTTATTTAAATAGTTATTATATGTATAAATATACAATACATATAGGCACTAAGCTGGAAAAAGTTGTTTTTAAGGGTTTCTTTAATTATGTAAAATTTGTAGAAATAACAAAGATAATTATCATGTAACATAATAATTATTCAGTTTTATTATTTTCATTTCAAAATCAAACTTTATATTATATTTAGAAACAATTTTATATATTTTTCAAATAAAATTGCAGGCATGTTAATAGTTAAAAAACATTGTTTACCAACTCTCGCATCTTCATTATAAAAATATAAAGTGTTGGTATACGATAATTAGATAAGAGTGGGCGCCGCAGTTCCCAGGCATTACTCGATAGCAGAGCATTGGTGTCGGAGTAGAAAAGACTGATACTTGTATAAAATTAAAATCATTTTACTCAACAGGGCCAAAGCACATAAAGATGTCAAGATTGTAAAAGGGAAATAACATTCCAACCTAATTCAGAATGGCCGGGCTATAAACCTATCAGGGAAACCTATCAAGTACGGCTCTTATCCGAGACTCCGGGCTAGAAGATTAGAGACTCCTGTCGGCTATTTTAAGGGGAGGACAATATATCAAACAGCTAGTAATAGATTAGAACCACGTACGAAAACACACACAAATAGATCACCACTCGTAGAAAAAAACAACACATTCGGCTCAAATACACTGTTGGAAGCAACCTTACAGGGTCGGCAGCTATTTACAAATCAATTCCTATTCTCGGACCGAAAACTATCTCTCTTTGCGATTATCATTCAAATTTCAACTCCTTATAAAGCTATGATAAGTGTTTTTCTTGAAACAATAGACCATTATAATAATAAGTATATGAATAATGATAAAAGCAAGTTTTAACACGGCATAACAAATATACCTGTGACAAAACATTGTTTTTCAACCATTTAATGACTCTAACTATGCAAATATAGAGCACATAAATTATTATTAAGGTAATATACATTTATTAATATCTCACGTTCTTATTTTAGCAGACGTATATTTAAAAATGTAGCGTAAGTTCTTTCTTTAGTTGGATCTATAATTGCTCTTGAACTAGAATGTTTGGCTGCTCACATTGATAAAGTTAAAATCAACTACGCTCAATCAACAAAAAGAATGCCTTTCGCTACAGATTTAGACACCAAATCTGTACTTGGCACAGGGTAATGGACTTGGAAGGAAAAAATTCTATAAATGCTTCATTATTTCGAAAATTAATTAATCAGAATGTACATTTTAAAGAAACTATCGTCGAAACTATGTGATCACAATCTGATTAGGATGGATTAGAATTTGTTATTCATTCGCTAATGAATGGATGACTGGTAAATAAAGTGTTCTGTACTTCAAAAATAGATCTTTGAGGGTATAAACTTGTTATTTGTGGGTTTGATTAAAATGCAATCAATTTTAATTACATTTGATGCGATGAAGGTCTAGGTCATCCGGTGGTAATTGAGTCGTGAAAGGTTTAGGTTCCGACATTTCGCTCCCAGTCTTGGAAGCATCTTCAAGGGAGTACATGTTGTCCTGGAGAAATTGCGTTTACTTGTTACATATCCAGGACTATATGCACTAGGGAGGGTCGAAAAAACAAAGTTTGGGAAATGTAACAAGTCAATGTGATAAAAACTGGTCAAATGTGTAGAAAACATGACAAAAAACATTTGGGCCCGATCGGACCCCATTTAGGTCTGGCGTCCAGCCCCAAAGTTAAAAATTTCGAAAAATTACTTTATTTTCTATGTATGTCAACTAATAACGCACAACTATTCAATTATTTCTATAAAAAATATTGTTATTTAATCCCTAATACTGCGACAAGTGATAGATAACCACTTGAAATAAAATAATGTTATAATAATAATCTGTTAGCTATAATTAGACATGAATAGTTTCTATAATTTTTTTTGCACTCGACAATTTCCTTCACACAATCTAATCATATTAGTTGCCTATATTCAGAGAGTGTATGCACTGACTTGGTTTACTGTGAAGTGCAATAGCAGTATCAAAGACGGAGCCTAAATTATTTTAAACTTGGTAGGTCGATTCGATATTAAAGTGACGATAAAAAAAAAAAAACGTTGACACAGTTATTAAAAGAAATGCAGTATCTCTTCAATCAGAAAACCTATAACTGGCAGCCATTCGCGATGATGCTGGTGCTATTAGAGTTGAAGCGTGGAACACTTGTTCCACACTTCAATTCTAATAGCACCAGCAAAGTTCGGCCTTTTAAAATTCCCAATTTTTTAACGCAGAAGGATACTTCTATCTAATGAATTGGGACTGCGAAAATATTACAGAACCTTTATCGATTAAAGAGTTAAAAAATGCAGATGCGAATAGAAATAAACCAAAATTATGTTCTAATTATCCTTGCTACAGTCAAGCTGTTGAACGAAGCACTAAACGGAGGCTTCATCTTCAGTTTATAAAAGTAAGGAAACACATTATTCCATAATAAATAAATTAAAAAGTTAGGACAAATTTGCTTAATTTAATTAACAAATGATTTAACCCGTTGATATCATCTAATCTCGCCGTACTAAGTTTGAATTTAAGTAATTTTCTGAAGCAACTTCTATTACAAGGCTAGTTCCTAGCTAATGGCAGAGTGGTCGGGAAGGCTAGGGTGAAGATCATTCAGCCTTCCACGTGGTAAGTTCTGGTAATTATTTTGGACTCCTGTTTTATAACCAAATTGTCTCTGTTTTTTAATCTATTAAAAATAATGTAATAGTTATGAATTATTAGTATACATATATACGAAATTTTGAAATTTTTAAGCTTTGGGGCCCCCGCGAAGACCTAGAGATTTATATTAAGAAAAATAATAATAATTATTATTTATAAAATTAAGTAGGGTCCCGACGGTGACGTCGACACACCTCGAAATGATATCTTATTGCTAAGCTAGGGCAACTACATTTATTCCAATAAAAATAAATGTTTGTTTCAATTTGTTAATTTTTAAATATGTATACATATAATAACTTAATTTATTTAATTTTACTTTTTTTTTCTAAATATAAAATTAAGCCCATAACAACGAGCTTAACTGCGTGTAATAAATAAATTATAATAATTATTGTATTTATGCTTTTATTGCATTTATCAATTTTGTAATAATAATATTTTTTTTTGCTTTTTGTATGTTTTAGGTCAGTTTTAATCGCCTTATTCCAATCTTAGTAATAAGTAAGTAACAAATTTTTTAAATAACTAAAATTACATAATGCAATGACTTCTCAGTACTATCTATAATTTTCGAAGAAAGTGATAAAAAAAATAAATTCCGTGGACAAATGCAATTCAATTAAAAGAATTTGTTGCATGAGTAGAGTTGGTTGCAATTCTATAATAACCTTCTTAAGTATCTAAAAGCTATTTCAGGAGGAGCTAGATCAAGAAGAAACTTTAATTAACAGGGATTAGGTAATTTCAATGACTTTTTGTGTTAAATATAGCAGGGAGTCTTAACAATCTTGCTACTTTTATTGCTGTTGCCAGCTTTCCTTTAAGTACGAGTTGTGTATATACTTTTTATTTTATTTTTTATAACTTCTCAACTATCTGTATACCGTTATTACTTAAATCGGAAATGTATTTAGTTAAAAGAGTTAGTAAAAGGGGTAAAAGGAAATAAGATAAGATTTTCTTTTAAAAATACTTATTACTTACACTTACACTTACTTATACTTATTTTATTTGCTCGACCTCTTGATATTATTGCTTTTAGTGGCTTTCCCCATTAAATAAAGTGAAATTCAAGGAGGACAACTCATAAATAAGATGAATAAAGATAGAGAATTGAGTTTCACATTTACTTCAGCTGATTAAAGCCTGTTAGGTACAAGGTAGACACATCAATTTTCTCGTAAATATCCATAGGTTGTAAATCGAGTAAGTGAGACCATACTTTATTTACCTGATAGTATATCAAGTAGCCGACTTCTCTCTAATTATGTCCCTGCTTTGGAAAATACAATCGGAAAACGGTGGTTGATATATTGCACTTAGATCAGAAATATTACAGAACGGAAGAGCAGACTGTGTAATACCGAGCGGTGTATGCCAGGGAATTATCTCTGACTGATACTGCCCAATTGCTGTAAACCAATTTTGTGATTCATTCAAATGTATCCTTATATTCAGTTTGTTGTCAATGAATAGTAGAAATAGATCTTGTCAAAAAACTCTAGTTTATATAACTGATATGTTTAATATACAGGGTGATCCAAAAGTTCGGAAACGGCTTAATATCTCTGGTTACAATTAAGTACATATTAAGTTCCCGTTTGCGGGTATCTTAATCATTTGTAAAAAAAAAAAACTACTTTTTTGGTGGGTAATCATTTTTTCCGCCATATTGGATTCAACTTTGAAATTTGAAATTGGAACACCCATAAATTGATGCATTTTTTGAACGCCCTTAAAAAAAGAAAACATTTGCCACAAACCCAAACTTTCTATCTACTCTCGTTCCAAAATGGCGGACACTCAAAGTATAAACGATTACCCTTTTTTAGGGTTTCGTTGGTAAAACCAAAAAAAGAAACCCTTATAGTTTCGTTCATGTGTCTGTCTGTCTGTCACTCTGTACGGTTCCAATAACTTTTGAATAAAAAGAGGTAGAAACGTGAAACTTTCCAATATTAAAGATCGTTTTTACGCGCACACAGGAAAAATATAGCGAACTCAAAATTATCAGCTGTTCAAATCCAAAATGGCGGATAACTCACGTCATGCGAAAAAAATATTTTTTTTAAATTTTGGGTGGGGTATCAAATGAAAGGTATTGAAGAGTAGATTACAAATATATATATCACTTAGGGAAAGTGTTCAATTTTCGGCGCCATTTTGTCAAAAAACATCGAAATTTTGCGTGTCCCCCCCCCTAAAATCGTATTTCCGCTCATACTAAAAATATAGAAAAATATGCAAAATGTGTGGTCTGGTGGGCCATAGAAAAAATAAGATTAGCAATTTGATCTGATTTACTGGGAAGCCAAGATGGCGGATAATTCATGTCACACGAAAATAAATATTTTTTTTAAATTTTGGGTGGGGTATCATATGAAAGGTATTAAAGAGTAGTTTACAAATATATATATCACTTAGGGAATGTGTTCATTTTTCGGCGCCATTTTGTCAAAAAACATCGAAATTTTGCGTGTCCCCCCCCCTAAAATCGTATTTCTGCTCTTACTAAAAATATAGAAAAATATGCAAAATGTGCGGTCTGATGGGCCAAAGAAAAAATAAGAATAGCAACTTGGTCGGATTAACTGGGAATCCAAGATGGCGGCTGATTGATGTCACGGGAAAAAAAATATTTTTCTAAAATTTTAAGTGAGGTATCAAATGAAAGGTATTGAAGAGTAGATTACAAAAATATATAAAACTTGTAGAAAGCGTTTAATTTTTCCCGCCATTTTGTCAAAAAACATCGAAATTTAGCTTGTCCCCCCCCCTAAAACTATATTTCCGCTCTTACTAAAAATATAGAAAAATATGCGAAATGTGCAGTCTGATGGGCCAAAGAAAAAATAAAAATAGCAACTTGGTCGGATTAACTGGGAATCCAAGATGGCGGCTAATTTCTGTCACGGGGAAAAAAATATTTTTTCAAAATTTTGAGTGGGGTATCAAGTGAAAGGTATTGAAGAGTAGATTACAAAAATATATAACACTTGTGAAAGCGTTTAATTTTCTACGCCATTTTGTCAAAAACATCCAAATCCCCCCCCCCCAACTACAAATTTCATGTTTACAACACCAACGAAACCCTCTTTACGTGAGACTTCACGCACTACCAATTTTTTGTTATTTTCAATAGTTTAGTAAGATATAAAAAATCGGTCCAAGACAACTCAGACTAACATTCTCATACAATCTTGGTCCCAGATCCCTTTATCTTAAAATATGAATATAAAATTAAATATTTATTGCATTAAGCTCGCTTCGATGATAAACCTACGTGATGCTTAGTTAATTTGTATTATTTAATATGTTTACAACAGGTGGTTGTTTACTTTTTGTTTTTGATTTTAAACGAAATCAGATTTGTTTTCATCAATATCTCGGAAACTATGACTTGATAACTAACTATGTTCCCTGGGATCTGGGACCGAGATTGTATGAGAATGTTAGTCTGAGTTGTCTTGGAACGATTTATTATATCTTACTAAACTATTGAAAATGACAAAAAAGAGTAATTTTTTACACTTAGAGTGCCCTCCATTTTGGAACGGGATTAGATAGAAAGCTCGGGTTTGCGGCAAATATTTTCTTTTTTTAATGGCTTTTAAAAATGTATCATTTTATGAGTGTTTCAATTTAAAATTTCAAAGTTGAATCCAATATGGCGGAAAAAAATGATTACCCATCAAAAAAGTAATTTTTTACAAATGATTAAGATACCCGCAAACGGGAACTTAATATCTCAATTATAACCGGAGATATTAAGCCGTTTCCGAACTTTTGGATCACCCGTATCTATTAACCAATCCTAAAGTCGTTAAGAATTTAATTTTTTTATTGTGTTATCCTCATTCTCCATCATTTTAGGCTATCAATTCTGACAACAAGGTTTCAACAAGATTTGCATTGTTTTAGGTAAATATAGTAAAACCTTAAGCCAATTTGTTTTCTTGTTTTTTAGTTAAGAAACCATTTATTTTCCTATTTTAAAAAGCTACATCATAGGAAATAAAATTCCCATTCCAAAATTTTTCAAACGATATACTTTAATTATTCTACCAAGATCTTTAAAAAGTTTAATAATAATCGTAATTTAACCTTAACATGAATAATTGTCATTATATTATAGTTGTTGTGTGCTATGTTTTCAAGAATGTATTTTACCGTTTTCTATTTTTCTAAAGCAGTTTTAAACTATTTAGATGAAAAGTTTTGAGTCAAGTGTTATCAATGTTCTAAAAGTTTTCCTCACTTCTATATTTTTTTTTTTAAAAACAATATTATCTTTATTCGTAATAACTTCCCTAAAACTGAAAAGAGACTTGATTTTATCTATGCAGAAATTCTTTACTAGATGAGATCATTCATTCTAATATCTTGAACTCGTTTTTCTCCACCACTTTACTTTAATTTGTATTTTTAATACAAATATGTGTTTCTTAAAAGAAAAGAAGGATGTAAATAAATTAAAACATTTTTGAAAATTCTTAAATTATCCTGATTGCAAAACAATTACACTACTAATAAAATTGTTTCGGTTACATATGGCAGCAGACCCAACTCGAGATGATGTTTAGATAGGAAAAAAATATTCCTCTCATGCAGTTAAAATCAAGGGTTGTAGCATTTAGACCAGCGTTTCCCAACCCTATGGTTGCGACCCAAAATAGCTCCGCGACTCAAAATAACAGCAGGAGAGGCCACTTTAGTGGCCTCTGAAGTGAGGAAAAGTTCCGAGGCACCCCGTACCCGATTTTTTTTTTTATATTTTTTTTTTATTTTTTTTTAATAAATCAGCATGCAGTCTTTCCTTTCTAATCCAGTAATGATTTTATTAGAATTCAAATTCAGGCTATTGGTGCTATGTATATCTCTGAAATCCTTAGGGTATGTAATATGCAATACACCATATTCTCGGTAAGGTCGCGAAAATGTTAAAGAAAATGTATAGGGTCGCGGTATCAAAAAAGGTTGGGAAAGGCTGATTTATTAGACTACTACTAATTCATAAACTACTATAGCTAGGAACATGAAATTCTGCACACAGGGTTATCTCGGCATTTGTGACAACTGTACACTTTTTAAAGTTTCCACACTAAATATTTCCAAGATGGCGGCCAATATGGTGGGTGACTAAAAAAAAGTTTTTAGTTACATGACATGTTATACATCAATTTAAAGGTCTTGAAGTGTAGAAAAAGAATATGCAACTATTAAAATTTTACACTTAATAATTTAAACTTAATCATACTGAAACCGGCGATTATCGCCTCACGTACTTACGCGCCTTACTTGTTTATTGCATATAGATTCCGGAGTAAGAGGTGACATATTATACAGTCGGATCAGAAAAAAGTTAACTGTTAGCATGGGAGGAAAGCCAATGAGAGGTCGTAATGTTTATGTCTAGAAGGTCGGGTCAACTAGGCACTAGGCAAATAAATATGTCACTGTAGTAGGAGCATGACCCTAAGGATAACCTCTTAATGGCTTTATTTTATCCCTCACGTAGGTTGCTCTACCTGAGCTGCTATAGTTATTTCTCGTCATTAGCAGACTGCGAGGAACAGTCACATATAATCAAGCTTTTCGACGTACATCAAGCTTATGGAATAATTAATTTCCTTCATCAGAGTAAATAGAAATCTAATAAATATGTACAATAATCAATAGTTCAACAATGATTGAATACTATTTATTTATAAATAGTTTCAATCATAATTCATCATTAATTTATTACTGACATATTATGGTGATGGATTTTGAATAATTTATAATCATTATCCAGTAACTTATTAACGTAAAGTAAAGGAAATAAATTATTTCAAAACGTACGCTATTTATTAATTTTAGTTGTAACGGGTATAATATTAGTATATTAAAAAATTAGTTTGCATAGATACAAATCTGTAATATTGAGCATTTAAAAAAATTGAAATATTAGTCACTACATTTGATATGACGAATAAGTTGTTATAAGTTGCTGCAGGAGAGGAAAAATTAGACGAATATACTTTCTACTGAAGAGATATTTCGAATTCTTATTTGAATAAGAGCAAAGAGAGCTAAAAGAGATAATTGTGGGTTGTAATGAATGTCATTTGTTGAAAATTATTTCTGTCGGAATAATTACCATTGAATAATTGCTTAAATACGAGTTATCTTAGTTATTGTTTTTTGGAATTATAGAGCATGCTCTATAAACGATAATAAGATGAACGCGTAACATCAATATTCTACAGTTTTAAGAAATCAAGCAGAATTCATTATTATCTGTAGCAGCACAACAAGCGAGAATCTTCGTTTCAAATATCATACAACATGCTAGGACATTAAGAATTGTATCCTAGCACGAGATAAAGTTTAAACTCATATAGAAGTGTGATTATTATATTTTGAGGTGATTTTATCAGGTTAATTTAATTTGGCAAACATTTAAAAAAAAAATTATACCCGAGGCAAAATAGAGAAATACATTTTAGCTATAAATTTGTAGGTACTACTCCAAAATCACTAAAAAAAAAAAAAAGTTTTCAACGATTTTGATTAAAAATAATAAAATGCAGTTTATTTAAATACGAATCAAACCTTATAATATTGTTTATAGAATTTACTTCATGAAAAAATAGCTATAATTGCAAAGGGTGAGAGGTTGGGTACGATTTTTCGCAGGAGAGGAATTATTTTTATGGCAAATTTTGATGAAATATTTTATATCAATTAAATGTAACCACGAAAACTCTAAACAACTAACAAATGGCAAAACAAGATCAAGTAATCATGTACTCGTGTATGAGAAAGTTTTAGTGGAAAGAATATAATTATTACGTCGCAAAGTATGGTAATTCATGCGCTAAATTTAAATGTTCTTTTAAGAAAGTAAGTGAGTGAAAGTCAATTGTAGTTAAAATATTATGCCAAAGCCGAGAATCGAACTAAAAGTTACTCTTAATTGATTATTTGACGTAGTAATTACTATAGTACTTTCTTATTAACATCTTTATTTCAAATTTTAGAAAAAATCTATGCTAAGACCTCTAAATGCAGTAGGACTTCTCGATAAGGGTCTCTATTGTTTTTCCTTTTTACTAATGTAACTAACGAGTCCTGTCCTAAGGTTTATTCAGCAGATGGAGTGAGTGACACCTAACCCTGTGTCATCCATTACATGTATTGTTGTTTAAGCCCTTTGGTAGGCCTTAGGCCCTGTAAGGGCTTTTGTGCTAAGGTTTTAGCGATATGTTTATATAATAATTAGAAAGTATTTTTTAAATATTTTCTTAATAATCTCATACATCAATGAATGAAGAAAAAAAAAAATTAAAATCTATTGAATTAAGATTCATCTACAAGGTAACACATTGACAGGTTTATCTGATTTTATTTACATTTTAATTGATGTATTTATGTATATATATTTTTTCCCGAAAAGATAAAAGGGACCTGAAAATCAGGACACAGCGGAAACTTTTTTAACTCTTTTTTTTTTTATGAGAGCAAAAGGTTTTTCTGAATATGGTGTAGAGTTTAATGATTGGGCAAACCCCTTCCCTTAGGAGGTTGGGTTGATAAGAGACTTAACAAAGTTATCAGATAGGAGTGACATGAGAGGGGAGAGACAACCCTATCATCGCCTTCGTAGAAACATCCTGCTCCACTAAAACTCTGAAAAAAAAATTCATTTCAACTCAAAAAAGTCATTCCCTGACTTTTTTGTATCTCGAGAGGATCAATTTAACGTGTAATTAAAAAGAAAAGGTACAAAAAAACGTGTTTTTCTTGCTTTATTGAGAAAGTCTTTGGAATAGGAGAGAGATAGAGTAAGAAAGTTATTTACAATTGGATTTTCTTAAAGCTCTAAAAATTTTAAAGTGAAGAACACCTGTCATCAATATCGAACTTTACAAATTCAATAATGATTTTGGAACAGATTTTGTCATTAATAAAATTATGTACGTGTGAACTAACTTTCTCACATAAATTTAGTACTGTAACTCTAAAAAAAATCCTATCTACGCTGACTTCACCTCTCCTGGCTAATAATGACTGATGTGTAGTCATTTTTATTAAAGGAAACAGTTTTCTCCTTTTGTTTTCATATGACATAAATATATGTACACTATCTGATTTTACTACAGGATTTTTTGTACAGGCGATATTTCTAACTTAATGTAACTCGTGAAAAGAACTAACTAGTCTATCTGTTAGAGCATGGAGTGACGCAGAAAGGTTTTTTTGGATCCGACCTCTCCAGCACCCTCTAGCGCCAAAAAATATGTTTCTAATATTGTACCCTGTTATCAAGAATCAAGAGTACTATTTTACGTGAAGACTAAACCGAATAAAAACTATCCTATCTTGTAGAGGACACCTCTCCAGGTGGAGTTATAAGCCTATATATACTGGCCCGTGGTGCAAATCCCGGCGCTGGAGACTATTTTTCTACGTCTGCTTCCCGTAGTTAATAATAATTATAATTTGATTTAAATTAAAATTTATTTTTATTGAATTAATTAAAAAATTTGATCAAAAGTTACAGTAAAAATAATTTATCTCCGGTGAGAATTTGCATATAATGAAAACTCACTGTTTATGCTTAAGGAGCAACCAGTATTGACTTTGTGAGTCGATATTCCTCTTCCAATTGTTTAATCTAAAATATATTTGATTTTGTTATCATTGTATATTCTAAAGTTACTAGCGGTGCTGAATGATAAAGGTAATGTTCTTGAATGTATGTTGGATATACGAAGACCTTTAGCCTTCCTCACAAGAGAAGCTAATGTACAATACCCTAGGGTATCTCCGCTAGAGCTCGCTTTATGCTACAACCCCTTGGGCACCTTAGCCTAAAACCAAGCATCTCATTAGTCCTACATTCTCAATTAACCTAGAACCTTTTACTTCACCTAACTACGTATTATTACCTTTCTCGTATCAATACATTACTTAACTTATTTCCTCCCTTCTAAATTATGTTGAACAAATCCTTAAGGGAAAATAAAATTCAAAAAGAAAACGTAAAATATAAATTCGTTTCCTTCTAATTCTAAGAAATTAAATTCGAGCATTTCTTTAAACTTATGCGTTTTATCTCACGTAAAAATATCTACTTTTTACAAAATCCCCATGTAGCAGTATATAAATAATTTATGTGCGAAACGTCGAAATCTATTAATTTTTACCACACTTACACTTTCACACTAATATATTTTCTATTTGTATAATTACTCTCTTGATTGCCATTAGGGAAATTGTTAGAGGTCTAAGAATTGTAATTGTTTATATGATCTGTCTCAATTGTTTTCCTCATATTAATTCTTTATGTGTGGAAATGAGAAAAAAAAATTGCTTCCAAGTTTAACGAAATATTATGGTCATTTTTATATCTTTAAATTCAAAAATTCTTATACATAAGGAATCATCTTATCGTTTTATCATAAGGAAACATTTTTGGTCACGTAATCATAATTAAACCATTGTTGATCCCACATGAATGTCACCCTTCTGTGCTTTAGTTTTCTGCATGCGTATAAATCTTTCTTTTTTTTTTTTTCATTAACACAAAAATAACACAATTAAAATTAACACAATATTTTTTATCTACTCACGGCAGCAAAATTAAGCATTGTTGTACTGTTTTCAGTCTGCAAAATGTCATTTTTCTTGATTCTTTTGAATAAAGTGTCAGCAAAATATCAAAGTGTCAGCAAAAGTTCAAAGTGTCAGCAAAATAACAAACAGGCTGTCACATTGTAAGAAAATTTTACTAAAAAAAGGTTACTTCATCGCAGGTTATAAACACTACCACATTGTTTATTTTTATATATTTAAGGTGGGTTCACAGCTAGCGGATACTTATTTGCGGAGGGCTATATAGATAACAATATATTCTTCGGAGAACCGCCGAGACAGAGGACGGAGTCGTTGGTTCCCCTTCCCTCGAGTTTCCGTCGGTCAGGTTATAAACAAAGCCAATTATAACATCGTTTTTTCAACTTGAATTTAGTTCTCTTGCTTAAAAAAAAAACTTATATAATAAGATTATAGATTAGGACTTTTATTATTATATAAATAAGAAATAGGTATATAATCAAAATAATGAAGGAACAGATATAATAAGCACAGATATAAAAAAAACACAGGCATAATACACAGATGAAGATAAAACTCTGATAAAAAACGTATATTAAACACAGATGCAATACAGATTATTATAAAAATAATGTAGGAACAAATTCAGATACACAATATAATATAATAAACAATTGTAATATAAAAACATAAAGGAAATAAGAAGAGGACGAAGTGAAGGTTTCATACAGGTTTTTAAGCGGCACCGCAAAAAAGATGGTTTGGAACCAACTTTCTGCGGTGCCGCGAAAGAGTTGCCATAGATGAATCCCTCCGGGCCTCTGCAAATACAGATCCGCTAGCTATGAACCCACCTTTAAGCGTAATATTCTGCTAAATAGTTATATCTTTTTTGAAAATAACTTAAATAATTATAGTGACAAATAAATTTTACTATTTTACAATGATTATTTTTGAAAAATCACTAAACATTGAGATAAAAAAACAGTTGTTAATAAAAAAAGTGGTAACCCTGAATTGTTTTGCCTTTGTTTTGATTTCTTGATAACTCAAACTTTCGTTTTTTTACAAATTTAATTTCTTTAAATCTTTTATATATTAAAAAGGGATTATTATAAATAGTGTAATTTTTCTGCCGTTAATAGATAAAATATTGTACGTAACTATGCAGCAAAGGAAACATTCCTGACTCGTTTAAAGATTACCTGCTTCGGTTACACCTCAGCAGGTAATTAACATTTGCCTGCCTCGGCTTCGCCTCGTCAGTCAACATGTGATTTTCCTGACTCGGCTTCGCCTCGTCAGTAAAATAGTACATTTCCTGCTTCGGCTTCGCCTCTGCAGTAAATTTGTTTAGCCTATCCTCGCCTTTGGCTCGGAACTAAAACTTAAAAACTTGTCAGCAAAATTCCATTTTGCTGCCTAGTTACATAAATAACTATAAAAGTACACATATAAATTTGGAGAAATTTAAATTATTAGTCAAATGTAGTCCACAGATAGTCTGTTATTAAATTTAACCGTCTGCGCACAATTAGTATTGAATAAGTATATCACTAGTAGTGACCATTCATCCAATAATAGATCTCGAGGAAGCAATGTGCCACTCTAATTTGGCAGACTATTTTACTCTGACTCGTCTCTTTTAGTAAGCACGCTTATCTAGAAAACCTAAAAGTCCTTGTTTTGATTCCTGACTGTGGAGTGACATTTTTATCAGTCTATTTCTATCCTTTTTTAATTCTAATTTTGCAACATTACTGTACGTGCTGAAGAAAAATCTAGGTAATTACAACCTAACTAGAAGTTTTAAAGTGTCTGGATTAAAAATAAAATGGCGTTGTACATGTTTAAAAGGCAGAACTGTGAAAACATGCAATGGTGGTTTAATTCCCTTGAAAATGTTTGTTTACCTTAATGAGGAAAGCTAAATTGAAGAAAACAGAGTTACTTTGTTTCCTCTTTCAGCTTATGTATTGTCATTAGCATTCTCAATTCTTCCATTTTATCTCCTTAATGAGGTGATAATTTAACGTAAACGTGGTGCAAATTAATTTTAATTTTTAATACTATTGTTCTCTGTGATCACTGTATCCATTTTTTATATTCATTTTAAATTCATACAAAAAAAAAAAATATATTACAACAAAAATCACGTAGTTTCTACAAAGAACCACTTATTAAAATTTACTATTTTTTTGTTATTACTGTAATCATAAAATTAAAAAGATTAAAAAACAATAATAATTAAAATGAAAATTATCAGTTGACTTATTTTAAAGTGTGAAGTACTTAAACTGATTGCTACTTTTTGTGGCACATAACTTCCTCGCGTACTTTTTCAATGATGAATGGGATTTTTATCTATGTTTCGATGCCTAGAGGGTCAACACTTATTTTCAAGTATCTGGGGAACCCAAAAAAAATATCTTTGATCAAACCATCTAAAAGTTCTTCATCGGATGAATACTTTTAAATATATGTCGTTAATAAAAACAAGTTCATGCACATGCACACTACCAATAATATGGGACTTAAAATAGGCTAATTACGTATATGATCTATACCAGCGTTTCCCAAAGTGTGGGTCGCGACCCGGTACTGGGTCGTAGACAAATTTTGCCGGGTCGCGAAAACAAATTGTAAAACATGAAAATAATGTTTTTGGTTAAAAATTCGGTGTTATAAAAATTAAAATGAAATTATTATCAATAAATATTTTTATTTACCCCAATCTTAGAAAAAATGGAGTTTCTTTATTAATTTAATGAAGAAATTTTAAATCTTTTGAAACATTACATATACATTTATTGAAACCCATGCAAACTATGATGAAGGAGATTTACATCTAGAAACACTCTCAGTTTCAATTCAAGACCATCTTTCGGAGCTAATAAATAGTTTTAAAGACTGCTTTCCAGATATTCCTTCAAATAATATGTGGATTAAAGATCCTTTTTCTGTCTAAATTAAAAAGGAAGAAATGTTAAATCTTACTGAACAAGAAGTTGATAATGTAATTGAAATTTCATGCGCAACCGATCTGAAAAAAGTGTTTGAAACTGTACCAATAATTAATTTTCGGTTGCGCTGTCAAAAGGTGTATCCATGCGTTCGCGAAAAAGCTGTGTCCTTAACCTTGGTGTACTTAAAAAATAAGTATCGAAAATATTGGGTGTCGAATTTGAGAATAAAATTAACATCATGTCCTCCTAATTTGAAATTGTTATGTGATGGTGATGAGTCATCACCACAACATCACTGATGACGATGACAAACAACATCATTCTTCGCACTAAGGACGAAATATGTGGAAAGAAAAGCTTAATTTACTAAAGTTTTAAATGAATATATTGTTAATTTTTTAATTGCTTATAATTTTCTTAGATAATTATTTTTTGTATGGATTTTTGAATATGAATAAACAAACAAATTACTTGATTTTTGTTTAAAAAAATCATTTATTTTTTGAAAATTCATACATTTTTTTTCAAGGTGGGTCGCGAAAAATGTTAAAAAAGCGGTCATAAAAGTTTGGGAAACGCTAAACTACACCTTCCAAATGACATCAAACTCACACAAGTATAGTGTGTGTTTGTTGGTTCGTATAAAAATCTTGAACGACAGTTAGACAGACAGACTGACACGAGACAAAAATTATTTCTTGTTGTCTGAAACGGATTTCTATCTTAGAATTTTTGAAATCGGAGATATAATAATACTTAGTTCTTTAGAGCGACCACAATAAAAATAAATTGCATCGTCAATACTAGGAAACTCAAAGAAAATTTTATTTTTTAATCTTAAATATTTGTATTAACGTGTAATTGTATTATTTTGCTTCTAAGCTTACAGGAATCATTTTAGGTAATGTGTATGTCTGCTGTTTATCTGTCGTTAACAAAATGTTTGCGAACCACCAAATCTGAAAAACTAATAGTCCGATATTAATAAAAATTTTATGGTTGGTTATACTTAGCCCATTGTTGAACCCATATTATTTTCAACCTTTTTCAACAGTTCTTACCTTCCGCATTAGTATGTCACCATTTTATTACCAATCTATATCACCCATTTATATTGAATATACAGAAGTGTGACGCCGCTTAAAATTGAAACAAAAACTTTGTACTATTAATACATTTATATATATATATATCTTTAAAAGTGATCATCCATTTATCTAAAAATCCGGTTGGTTTTTCAAAGGCAGCCCACAGATGCCATAAATTTTAACCGTCTGCGTGTATTTAATATTCAATAAATAAGATTTGCCTAACTGGTAATCGAAACTTGTACTTTTTATTCCCTTTGTGACCATTTATCCAATAATAGAACGCGTCGAAGCTATGTGCCACAATAATTGGCAGACTATTTTTAAATTTAGGTTACTAAATGAGCTGGAAATGTGGTTAAGATATGAGAGTTATTTATAAAGAGTCGAGGTTTTTAGTCAATAAAGCATTATTCATTATACAAGAGGTAACAGCTTGGTAAAGTAAACACCCTTAGCTCGAAGAGCTTATGTATACATTAATCCTTACTCTATACCAAAGTACACTTTAAACAGATTTACAACCATTTAAATTGATATTTGATAAAAAAAAAAAAATATTTATTACGTCCAATCATAATCATATTACAATAGCTCAGTAATAAAGCAGTGTTTTAAAATTTGTTATATACTTACATGCAAAGCATAAACATCGCGCGGGCTCAATAAACTTTTTCTTATTCCAGGTATTAATTTAGGACAGAGTAATTTCTACATATTCTTGTAAGATATAAAATGATTTAGCTTAAAATATTCACTGATAAAATTAAGTTTTTTACAATTTCTTTTATGCTGTGAAAGAAGAACAATTTAGTTTTACATAAAAAAATACTACAAAATGCAGTGTTGCTAATAATTCGAGTGTCCATTTTAAAGTTTTTATTTGATTAAAACCAAAATAATATACACTAAAAGGGTTTAGAATTTTTAAAAACAAGGAAGACTGTATAAAAAGACATTTTCTTTTTTAATATCGGATTAAGTTTTAATTAAGGGATAAAGCAAGTATAAATCACTTTAAAGGAAAGTTTGTTTTTAATTTTATACTAAATGAATTTTCACTGTCAAAAATAATATATTTTTTAATATTGATATTCTTTATGTAACAAAAAAAGTGAGTTTCCTTAATATTCAATTAAATTTTATTATATAGATACACAACAAAACGTAACAACAACGTATTATTCCTGCAAATTTAGCGAATATAATTTCTTGTATGGTATTATGCTATTTAATGCTAAATAAATTAAACTCATTAATAATGTAAATGTGTTTTAATTAGTAGTTTATTCTTGACATCTAAATTGGTCGATATCTGAAGGAACAACATTAAAGCTAAGCCACTGTGGCTTTTTAACCACAAACTATTTACTTATTTGTGTAAATGTATCAAATAATTTCTTGTTTTTTTAATGATTGAAGAACTATTTCATTGTTATTAAAAAAGAAAGAACAAAATTAACAGTCCAGGAGATAGCGTGCAAAAATGTGTCTGACTAACACCAAACTACAATTTTGTGTATATATACGTAAATCTTATGGTGTCTTTTAAGAAGATGTAGTCGGCTAAGTTCGTTGCGGGACACAGTTTGGCTATAGGCATTTGGGAAAAAAAAAAAAAAAAAAAAAAAAAACGGCGGAGAGCGCCCGCCGTTTTTTTCCCCTTTTTTATCCCCCCCCCCCCTTTATGGCGGACAATGTGATTTTTATGATCCTGAGTACAAAATTAGTTAGTAGACCAAAAATCAAGTTGATGGTAGTTTGTCACTTGATTGGTGACCTCATTGATTTGGAGTAATATTTGAATAACTAATTTTTGTACTCTGGATTATGAAAATAACATTGGCCCACCATAAAAGGCGGGACATGGCTGCTCTTCACCGGTTTGTTTTTAGGGTTTCGAGGTCATCCTAGAAACCCTTATGCTTTTAGTAGTTCGTCCGTCCGTCCGTCCATCGCAACTTGGAGTATATCTCCCGACCTAATGTAGCTAGAGATTTGAAATTTTGTATACAAGTTAAACTTTTTTGCCCAAAACCAGAAAAACTATTGCTGACTTAAAAACTCAACATTTTTGCGATCAGCGATCAATGCGAATTGATTTTTATATTTTTGTAATTTTAAAGGTATAACAATTTGGATTACTAATAATATCGCGTTTCAAAAATGGCGGCCATTTACCCCCCCCCCCCCCCCCCCCTCTCAAAAAAAAATTCTGCGCTACCTCATTAGGACAGGTCCTAAAAATAAGGCAAAAGTATACATGTCTGTTGTCCAATGATATGGAGTTGGTATAAAAGAGTCAAATTTTAGAAATTTTAGGTGGCCGTAACTATGGAGACCCATAATTTTTATTTTTCGAAAATTTAGTTGTGTACTATTTTAAAGGTATTGAAATTTGGTTCACAAATATATATATCACGTTTCCAAAATGGTGGCCATTTTACCCTTCAAAAAATTAAAACAAAATGCAAAAGAAATGTCCCCCCCCCCCGCTACCCTATTGGGAAAGGCCCTAAAAATACGACCAAAATACAAATATATACATCTCTGTGGTCCAATGATATTTCCGGAAGTTGATTTAAAAAAGTCAAATATTAGAAATTTTAGGTGGCCGCGTAACTATGGAGACCCAACATTTTTATTTTTCGAAAATTTAAAGTTAGTACCATTTTAAAGCTATTGAAATTTGGTTCACAAATATGTATCGTGTTTCAAAATGGCGGCTATTTTACCCCTGAAAGAACCAAATAAGTGCATACCTAAGATACTAAGGGATAATATTATATGCACACCTTTCTTCTTGCTTCTCAAAATAGCAATGTTTTATACATATTTCAGTTAAAAAAAATAAATAAATAAAATAAAAATAATGTTGTATTTATGAAGTTTTATTACCGAAGAAACTCTTTTAGTAGCTTGCTGGGTACGATTTTTTTTTCAAATGCCTATTGCCAAGCTATGTCCCGCAGAAGAACTTAGTCGTCTACATATTTTGGCACAACAAGATTTACTTGTACACAAAATTCTTGCTTGATGTTAGTCAGACACATTGTCACTATCTCCTGTACTTTTAATTTTGTTCTTTCTCTTTTAATCACAATGAAATAGTTCTTCAATCATTAAAAGAACAAGAAATTATTTGCTACATTTACAGAAATAAGTAAATAGTTTGTGGTTAAAAAGCCACAGTATAGCTTAGCTTTAATGTTATTCTTTCAGATGTCGACCAATTTAGATTTCAAGAATAAATTAATTCATTGTGCTCTTTAAGCTTTATTATTATATAAATTCAGAATATCATATGAAATTGATTTCCTCCTGGTGCTAAAAAATAAATTATTACTCATTTACATTATTAATTAGTTTAATTTATTTAGCATAATACCATTCATATAATAAGCTTTAATTATCCTTATTTTATAGCAGCGTATAACACTTCTTAGACCCATATATCACTAAGTACTCTATAATATTTCTTAAACATTTTAATTAAGAGAAATCATGGTATTTGTACAAATAATGATGATTCTTCGTTTCGAGGGAGGTGTCCAGTTTCGAATTCACTTGTCGTTTACACTTCTTTATGCAGAATAGTGATGTTCCTTCGTCCAAAAGTTCTTTTAACAAAGGAATATAATTTCTTCCGTGTATAATAAGAGTAAATATATCCCCTAGTCTAGATGTATTAAATATGAAGAGACTGGACATTTCGAAACAATAAAGTGCCTAAGTAATTGTTATTTCATAACTTTATTATTTCAAATTCCTTTATTCTAAACAGAAAAATTAAACCTACGCCAAAATCTTATCTAATTACAAAGCTTTGCGAGTGCTAATTAAGCATTAAGTTCAAGGTATTTCTCTTAAGGAATAAAGTGGAAACACGTACCTTTAAACGCAGCCGTAGCATTTATAATTATGGATTAACCAAAATATCTATTTTTCAGAAAAGCGTGAAATGAAAACCTATTGGCTGGGTTTAGGATATTGTGCTATTTTCTTTTCTTCTAACGTTTACATTTCTGATTTATTATTAATTTTCTTGATTACAGTTTATCAAAAGTTTTATTTCACTAAGTTATTTTCCGTAACTTAAAGTACAATATTAAATTTGCAAAAATTCCCTTTATTAAGCCCAAAGAAGGATAAAATTATACATTTTATCATAGGATGTATATAAGAATATGTTTCCAAACACCAAGCGCTTTTCAGTTTTTTCATAACGTTGCTGCTGCCTTGTTATTAATAACGTTTCCTCGTCTGACTTTTGAAAGTTATTTCTTACACAATAAGATATTCAGTTTCCTCCCACTGTTGCTGCTGTCCTGTTATTAATAACGTTTCCTCGTCTGACTTTTGAAAGTTATTTCTTGTACAATAAGATATTCAGTTTCCTCTCACTGTTGCTGCTGTCCTGTTATTAATAACGTTTCCTCGTCTGACTTTTGAAAGTTATTTCTTATACAATAAGATATTCAGTTTCCTCTCACTGTTGCTGCTGTCCTGTCACTAATATAGTTTCTTCATCTGACTTTTCAATGCTATTTCTTATACTAAAGGTTATCTAGTTTTCTCACATCCCTTCTGCTGCCCTGCCATTAGTACAGTTTCATAATCTGGCTATACTAAGGTTATCCAGTTTCCTCAATCTGCCACTAATGTCCTGTCATTGCTACACTCTCCATATCTGACAATCTTTTTAAACTCTTGTTTTTTCAAGTCTTGTAGCCAAACGAATTTTTGTTTTTACTAATCAATTATATTCGATGTTCGTAGATGCCAATAAAGTTTGAATATCTACGTTGATGATTTTCAATATTGATTGTTCAACGTCAAAAAATTACGATATTTGTAAGAGATCTTCGAGAATAAATCTATTATTAACGTTTTGGTTTTCAAACTGAACATAAATTTTTTATCGTTTCTAGATTTTATCGTTCGGAATATTCGTAAAATACCATTAAATGAATAAGGATATTTTACAAAGTAAATTATCTTTCTATTGATTTATTTTGTTCATCTGCCGGTTATGAAACAACTTTTTGAGTGAAAACAGAAGAATAGAGATTTGATACGTGATGCGATTGCAAAGCACACTTAGTGGAGCATTTATACTAAAATTCTCCAAAAATGTTTCGAAGTATTTCAAAATTGTTTTTGTTTAGATTACAAAGTGCATATTTTAAAAGATTTTTAAAATATGCGAAATATCGATTGACCACTTCTAAACAATACTTACATTATGTGGATCAAGTACTAAAGATTTTACATTCTTTGCCTTTTTGCAGCGAACGTTTCTTGTTTCTACACATTCTCTTCGAATTGAAGTCAGATAATGTTTAGACAAAGTAAGAAATCTGTCCAGGGAACTTCCATTTTATAACAGCAGTAGACTGAAAATGCCACAAGAACAAATGTTATCTCCGCCCACATGATTTGTCCAACTATATATACGGACTTTAAAACGAAAAATACACTTTTATAAATAACTCGAACTGTGAATCAACTGAAATTCAAAAAAGACTAGTTGACTATAAGGCTGTTCTTAGACAACTGGTTTAATTATTATCGGCCGTTCTCACGATTACTGTATTTGTTATTGTTTTCTTAAAAGTGATAGTCTGTCATTTCAGCTGTACTGTATCTATACCAACGTTAAATTTTTGACAGATTAGGTAAAAATAAGAGAATGTCAACCAGATAAGACCAATTCAATGTTTATCGAAATTTCAACAAAGATAAGAAATCCTTGCAGTTATGGTTGTTGTTCTTCACTTAACGACGATGATAATAAACAACAAATGCTCTGATAGCCTATTATTATGTATTTTTCAAGATTAAAACGATCTTTAAGTAAATGTCCATTTTATGTATAATAATTGATCGAGCAAAGCGAGCTCTATGTTTTAACTTTTTCTTCCCCGGTCTTGCCCAGGTACTGGACCGTTTTTCATTTCGTTTGTTACGCGCTTACGACCAAACGCTTTGTTCGATTTTCTTCAAATTTGGCATGGATGTTCATTGAAGTCATAAAAAATAACGTATGAGTATTACATTTAATTAATTTCATTTTTACATTTTTTTTTTTTGTTTATTTTGAAATTTGGCATGAATATTCCTCCGTCTGGAAAAATAAATATGTATAGTTGTTTTATATATATATATATATATATATATATATATATATATATTTTTTTTTATTCATTAAAAAAAAGTTTAGACTTTTTTTAAAAAAAGTTTTATTTTTTTATTTTTTTTTATTGAAATTTGGAATAGATGTTCCTTTAAGACATTAAAATCTATTTATATGGTTTATTTGCTTAAAAAATGTTTAGAATTAGCATAAAAATAACCTTCCCAGCAGGGAATCGAACCCGGCCTTTCAAGCGACTTAAATAAAAGATTTTGGAACCAAGTTCTTTATGACACGTTGCGGAGCCCGGGAGTGAATCAAAAAAAAAAACGACCACAATCACGGTCACAAAATCACCGTCACGCAAAAACCGTCACGAAATGTACCGATGACGATAACTTGAGTAAAAGATGACTGAGTTAGTTGAAATTTGGTACACATGTTCATTTTACCAATGCCCAGGCTGAATTCGTTGGAAAACTTTATCCGCCCAAGCGTTCACGCGCGCTTTTGTAGAAGAAAAAATGTATATAAAAACTGAAAAGAATAATATTTTTTAAAAAATTAAGTAAACATATGTAAATAAAAGAGGGGGGACTATTTTCAAAGTTGAAATTCGATGATTTTTATTTTATGAAGAGTATTTTTTTGTGGTCCGAATATTTTAACTGTTATTTTTGTTACAAAGAAGATTGTTTGCTTTTACAAAAAATAGAGTTCTTTGTTTCAATGTAGAGATAACTCAACAATTTTTTCCGTTTCCATAGTTGCTAGTTCTAATTTACTCTTCTAAACGTTTTGGGGAGATAACGAAATATAGCTTTACAAAATATATACCCTCATAGTAAGTAGAATTACATTTTTTAGTAGTTTTTATATTTTTAAAAATATGTATGAGATAAGCAACAAAAAAATTGTATAACAAACAGTTCTCCTGTACAAAAAATGTCGGTAGGGAAATGATTTTATCTACTGCGGCATCAAAATGAGGCATTTTTGAACTGATTTCGAGCAAGTAAATGTAATTTTACTGGCTAAACAGTAAAATCATAAAAATTTAACGCCCTAGGCAAATACATTTATTTTTGTTATAATGTTGGCAATAACAGTTTACATGATATTATCTTTATCCTCTACAATATTTTATACTAGTTACTAGTATCATATAGTATAGTTTAATAAGTATACTTCAATAATAACCAATTTATTTATTTTTAAAATTATTTGTTTATAGGTATTTATTAATTCTGTTTAATATTTTAAAATAATAGTAAGTCTTTAATTAAAAAAAAAAAAATTCTGCAGAGTAAATGACAACTTCAAGTGAACATTCATATTATTTAAGTCATTCTAGATTAGACCAGCAGCGTTTTTTGATTTGTCCTAATTACTTCTTTCCGTAATTTATTAAAAAACTCTCATAAAACTATATTTTATACTTATGTGACCATTCTTTCAATGATTAGGCGCAAGAACGCTATGTGCCACACTAATTGTCAAACTATTTCAGTTTGAAAACTATGTTGTAGGTATGTGCTTTTAGAAATCTTGTATTACATCGGACTAGTTTCGACTTTAATCTACCATTACTCATTACTCTAGTCCAGTGGACTAACTTCTTTCTATAGTAAAGTTAAAGATAAAAAGAACTTGAAGAGATCTTAATTAGGTTCTTAAAGGTAAAATATATTTGTTAATTTTAAACAGTTTTACTTGTTCTCTGAGAAGAAGAGAAGTTTATAGTTTCTTCAATTAAACATTCCGATTCAAAGATGCTATATTAAGTTTAAGTGATATTAAAAGTATTTTCAAATTTCCTCTTTTTCAGCTATTTCCTTTTCGTAACTTTTCATCTTTCCGTACACTTTTTTGTTTTGTTTGTACAAATTCCATCATCACATATGAATTTAAACTTTCTTCTTGCTTTACTTTTAATATTAAATTCTGGTATTTATTAAAATAAAGTGTATATAAATTTACTCAAAAAAATAGAAATAAAAATTTTAGAGCTTACAGAAGAGAAATTGTGAGAGATTTTATGAATCCTGAAATTTCGATCCCATTGTTGGGATCATGCTTAATGAAGTTGCTTATGATGATAAGTCGTCATAGCAACTGTCGGGATCTAGATTTTACTTCCAGATATAACTCTATATGACATTTACTGTAAGTTATCGTTTTAGGATGCCTCACTCGATTCAGTTTAGAAGTTACGTCGAAAAAATATTATAACCCGTATAGTTGTTTAGATTAATTTGAAGTCTTTAGTTTTTGGAACTTAATATTAATTAGGTAGTTTTTGTTAGGTCAGATTCCACCAGTTTCGTGACGGCTGTCTTAGATTAGCTTCTAGTCGGAGTTTTCCACAAGAAACTCAGTAAAAAGCTTACAAAATAATCTCAATTTACGCGAGTATATTAAAGCCATGAGTACAAGTCTGAATTAAAAATGATATACGAGTACTAGAGAATTTATTATTATTTTTTAGGAACCATTTAAGAACAAATAAATTCGAATTTAAGAAGGGAGGTGGATCAGATAAAAATACTCTCAACCTCTGGGGTTTGAATCACAGACCTTAAATTAGATGATCTTAGAATTTAAATAAAAATAGACTGCCAATTAGTGTGGCACATAGCTTCATCGCATCCTATCATGCACTTTATTGTTATAATGTTTATTGTCTAAAAACTATTAATAGTTTTAGCGATCTTTAACACTTCATAGCGTTGTCGCTGTTGGTTTTACTGAATGTTATGTTTGTCTCTGAATGAAAAAAATGTTTGTCTCATTAAATAGATGAAGTTAGATTTTTATCCTGACCTAAAATTCCAATTTTAAATTTGAAGTTCACGTTTACGCGAGCGTTGCTCGTAAACGCTTGGACGGATAACGTTGTCCAACGAACTCGTCCTGGGCATTGGTAAAATGAACATGTCTACCAAATTTTATCAAAATCGGTTGAAATTTACTCAAGTTATCGTCGAACGTTTTATAATTCGCGGACACACAGACCGACAGACAGACACGAGACCATAAATGTTCCCTGATGTCTGAAATGGATTTCTGTCTTGGAATTTTTAAAATCGGAGGCATAAAAGTTTTTCGTTCTCAAAAGTGAACACAATGATTCCGTTACCTCCGGTAAGCTCGGAAGCAAAATATATAATTTAAGTATTATTCCAGTCCCCCCTAAGAGACTTACAAGTAAACCACAAAACTTTACGAACTTGCTAATTATAATCTAAATTGAATTTTATGAGAAACGAGATATTAAGGAGATTGTTATAAGTTATAATATTATTCACTTTACAAATCAGTTATTCAGGTAAAAAAAAAAGTTCAGTCAGTAATTTTCAGCTGAATTGAATTAGTTTAGAGGAAATCCAAATTGACAAATTCAAATTTTGTATGAAGGAGAAATTAATTTAAATTAATTTAGTAAGAGCAATCAATTTATTTTATTCATTTGTATTTCAGAGTGTGGAAGTTATTAAAAAAAATCCAAAAGTTTAGTTTGAGAATTATTTTGTTGGCTACGTTAAGTTCTTTCTATTAATCCAAACATTTTTACTTTTTTATTTGTGCAATTTTCACACCTATGTGGTTTAAATTCATCTTGTTGCAAGATTCTTCGGTTCGGTGTGGATCGTTAAGAACGACTTGAGTTCGACTGGCGCCGGGTTAGGGAATTATTTTCCAGGTAGAATACTTACGTTGACATAGCAACATGATACTACACTTTTAACCCTAAAATATTTTTCAAATGGGCTTCTTTGAGCTGGTCCAATGACGAACTTTTACCGGGGGAATTATTTGAATTTATAAAGCCATCAATAATAATCATTCTCAGATATTATCAACCTAACAACGGGCCTTGAAAGGCCAAGAAATTTAACACAAAAACCAAAAAATCAAATTAAAAAGAGTATAGAGAACCAATTATCTAAACAAAGTCTACACTTCAATTGAATGCCCAACAAACAAATAAAAAACGAAAAAACAAATTAAATGAAATTGATTGAAAAACTATTGTGGCAGAACACTGAAAACAGAGGTCAGTTTCCTAACAGGGCGCCCGTAGTCACCTCAGTAGACTGCTGCGCAAAGAAATAAATAATCAAATTACTAACAATGAAAAAAATACCAATTAAAACTTTGAGATTACTTATACATTGTATGCGTTGAACTAAAGCACGAACTGTATACAAGACCAGCATACAAATAGCAATAATAATAATAATAATATATAAGGTGTTTCTCAAAATTTTACCCGGGAAATATTTGAATTTAATCAACCATCAATAATAATCATTCTCAATTATTAACAATTAACCATATTATTTATATAAACAGATGATCACATCGAGTTAATGTGTAAAGAAACAAGTAAAAATGTTAATAAATTAACAGCCTAACAAGTAAACTAATAAACAAGTCAACAAACCAGCTATAACAAAAAGTAAGAAATAAACAACCTAAGGAAAGAAATGATAAAAGAAGAAAACAAGTAAACTAATAATAATAATCATGTCATCACGCTAACAAGAAAACAAGTAATCTATTAAACACGTCAACAAACTTGACAAGCTAGTCAACTAGCTCAATAAGGCAAGCTTACGAGTAATCTAATTAACAGGCTAACGCTAAAATAATGTAACAACAACAACTAATGAAACTAACAAGTAATAAACAGGTCAAGTGTGTGCTAGTCAGCACACAGCGAGGGTCCGTAGGCCACACTGTATAGTGTTTAACTGTAAAGTGTATAAACAGTGTTTTTTTAAAATGCTAAAAAGCTTACTTTGAACTATCCTAAGGGTCTGATATTCTCAAAACACACTCTGATAAAGTATTTGTTTGCCACTGAACTGGACTACAACCAAATAAATGCATCGAAAAGACCATAATTATTAAAAAAAAAACGTATTTTGTCAATAAAAAATAAAATAATATTTTTATTATATTTATATTTTATCTTTACTTTTGATCGAAGAATGTTCAGGAATTTTTTCAGATTTTTTGCACTTCACATAAGCGAGATAGAGGGGGGAGGGGCACGTTTCACACCCACTTCAAACTTGCCTACGCTCGCCCTATCAAAGTTATAACCAAAGAATTATATATTTTTGTAATCAGCTCGACGTACCCTTTCATATGATACCCCCTCACGGTGTCGAAAAAAAATAAATAAAATTAACCCTTAAGTTTTTTTACCCTAATTTTTTTTTAAATATTTCTTTTTTAAGTCGCTATATTTTTAAAATATGTGGGTAGGTACAAGACACATGCCAAATTTCAAAGTGATCGGACGAAAGGTGTAGCCGTGAGAGCAGGCGACCGGACGAACGGACAGACACACGCAGGAAAATATAAGGGTCCTTGGTTTTGCCTACGGACCCTAAAAAGGTGATACCAAAATTACAATTCTTGATCAATCCAATACAGGATTAATACCAGACAACCAAACCCTTAACACATGAGAGAAGTGTTGGTCTGTAAACATGTCTCACAACTCTGGACTCGTTTGATCAGTTTTTATCAAACCACCATTGAGAAGAGACTCTCATAGTTTTCCAAGCCGAAACCTGGTAGCGCAAAATCAGTTTCCCAATTATTTAAGCAATGTTAGGTGGACATTATGGGGGTCCCGGTTTGGGAACCGAATCCAGAGCTGTGGGTAGTCAGAGGTGGCGGTCACCCATTCAACTACTGACCATGCTCGACGCTGATCGAAGTCAATGATTGAAAGCCAACTGCTCTACAACTCGGGGCACCGTGGCTCCCAATGTAGTAAACTATTTCAGCAATAAACTAACGAGTGCAAGTAATAAACTTGTTCAGAAATAACTTGTGAAGAAGCTAACAAGTAAACATGCGAACAAGTTATAACGGCAAAAAGTAAATTAACAAACAAAGTAAGAGTAACAAGCAAATAATAAAACAAAATAACTAGTTGCTGATCGGGAGTTAAAGTAAGCGGTGAATAGAAGTATAATGAGATAGATTTTTCAATAAAAGAGTTACTAAAAATTGAGTTGTGCGTCTGCGTAGGAGGAATAAGGAATGAGCGAAATTAAATAAATAAACTTTCATATATTATGTACTACACAGAGGTACTGCATTTAAATCCCCTCATGATAATGTTCATAATGATACGTTAAGTAAGCTCAGAAACATAATAATGTTGATATTAGCCATTGGTTTGCAATGTCTTGCACTTTTTAGTCTTCGCCATTAGCTAATTGAGTTGAGTACATCTAAGAGAAATTGTTATTATTCTTTGCTGGCATATATATGCTTAAGCAGATTATATATTATATATGTTTTTATACGAGTATGTTTCTTCTATTTAGTTGTCATTGACTTTCTTTTATCAATTAATTCTCTCTGAAAGATCTTATTGGGATTTTTAAAATGGAAAAGGAAAATTTGTTGGCCAATGAAGGGGATAAAGAGAGTGTAAATCAATAACATGATTTATATAGAGATATTATACGAGCACGTGCTTTCAAGTTCATGCAAGAATTCGTTGAGGAAAATATTTTTAAAAGCAACATGTTAGAGAGATAGTGTCTGGTTATTAATGTGTTGATTCTTGAGCAAGTGGGTGGAAGCTTTCGCTCGGATGTACTTCTAGTTGGAAGTAAGGTATCTTCTTTCGATTAAGGTGTAAGATTAATAGCATCTTACCTGTCGATGATGGTCCGCTCGATTTGTTCCCTTAGCCACTTCTACCTGTTGTCTGCTGGACTTAGACAAATTATATTACTTCTCAACCCCTCGGTAAAGAAAAGCATGAAAAATATGTTTGATGGAACTCAAGAATAAATAGAAGTATACCTTAGCAATAAGGTTACATAGGTCGTTTTTAAATTGTGCTCTTCATAGACTACACTGGTTTTATAAGTTACAAATTATATGCTAGACATGAAACATCATTGAATGATATTGACACTAATTTATCAGATAACGTTTGAGCTCCATTTTTTATACTTTGTAGATTATTTTCACTTCCAACAATTCGCACAAAAATTTTGAGTATTTAATCGATTAAACATCTCCACATATGACAATTTTACCAGTTCAATTGGGCTCTTGTATACCTATTTTGAATTCGTGGTCGGTAATTGTTGTGTCCCCATTATAATCTAGACAATCTACCATTATCAGCTAACCAAACCTTTAATCAAAATCGACTTTTAGTGTATTTAATTATTTCTAATAGTAATTTTTATACTTCAATCATAGCTTGTAGTTTACAGCTCTATGACAATATAATCCCTATCTATATTGTCTTCCTCCCAGCAAATCCTAAATTTTCACTAGGGATTAAGATTCTTTCACAATCAAATTATGCTCTGGTTAAACGCTGTGTTATAATGCATCCTATAAAAAACCTTTCAGAATCACTCATCGTTTTTTAAATTAGCAGCTTCATCTTTTAAGTCCTGATATATTTAAAAGTTTTGGTTTTTTTATAATTCGACCCCGAAATTCCAGAGCCCTCTACTATTGATTGAGGGGTGCTTGAAATGGGGCAGATTCGGAAACAACTTCTGGTTTTCATAAGCTTTCGAATGGTGTATAATGACAGTTTAGGATCAAGCGACAAGTTTATGAATTATGGTGGATTAAATGTTAGCAGCCGTGAAATCATAATTTTTTGACATTCATCCTTAAAATTGTCAAATCCTACGTTTCTTACCATAAAAAAAAACCAAGAAGCAAACTTTGTAGAAAATCGCATTTTAGAGGGATAATACGTATTTTCTCCAGATTTGCACAGTAAACCCCTGATTTTCAGCAAAAGTTTAAACTATCACGTCCCTTTTCCTTTATTAGTCAATTCATTAATATTACCTTCATCACCGCTCAAATTTCTAAAGGATTTTGGTGTTCTCTGCAAGGTTAGCTTCAAGGTGTATTATGGTTTTATTATTATTATTGAAATTTTTTGCGAATATCTCGAAAACAAGGCTGTCTCGGACCCACATGTTTATGGGAATATTTTTATCAGCGTCAAATTTCCTTTAAGACCCAGAAGTGGCGTGGTTTCCTTCGGGGACACCTTGTTTGCATATGTACAAGAATTAGGTGAGATTCTTCACAATAATTTCACGGCTGGTAACATTTTAATCTACCATAATTCCAACACTAGTCCGTTGATCCTAAACTATAATTATACCATTTAAAAGTAATGAAATGCAGGATTCACCACACTTCCAACCATCTTCAATTAAGAGTGAAGGGCTCTGGAATTGCGCGGTCGAATTTTATTAATTAAAATTGCAGCTGTTAATGTGGAAATCAATGAGTGATTCTGGAAGGTTATTTTACGATCTTTAAAATTATTCTTCAGCCCAATTTCCCCATCCCCTTTGGGTTTTTGAGATGTTATGATTTTTTTTTCGTAAATCACTGTGTAACAGAGTGATAAATCGACATCTCAAGGAAAATAGAGAAATTCGGAAATGCTATCTCGACATTTTTGCTTCTATTTGACCCATAAATCCTCTAATTTCGGTATGTAATTTTATTGCAGGTAACCCTCGAAAAGGATAACTTTTTTTTACCTCAGTAATTCTATTTTCGTACTTATCAATAAATTATGGGCTTTTATTTGTATATAGAGATCCTGTAGTACTATTGAGCCTTAGACTTTTTTTTATTTTTTTTCAAAATCGGACCATAGTAGCACGTCTATCTTAGCCTATTTTGTTAATTTACCAATTATGTTAAAATAATCCATTCAAATTATTTCAACATAATTTTAGAGGTATTTAAACTAAAAGATCTAAAGAATAGCCAGAAGTATACTCATTACACATTTAAAGAAATAGAATTGCTAAGTCTACTTTACTTCCACGAATGGATTAGGATTTATTCAAAAATTCAATTTAGTGAACAACAGTTTATAATAAAAATTCAAAAACAAACTCAATCATAAAATTGGATTTGTTTATGTAGGTGGTAAGATGAAGAGCAGAGTGAGATAAAACATTGTGTAATGTAATTTTTAAGATATAAATGGTTATCGCCGTATTTGGATGGCGTAAAGAAAAAAAATAACCTGTTCAAGTAATATAATAACAAGGAATAAGCAAATAAAATAAATTGTAAAATATACAATTTGTGAAAAGTGGATTGTAAACTGTAGCATGATATACAATTCAAATTAAACTAAGATACAAATAAAATGGTACCAACCTAGGCAAACTAATTATCCTGCATATTAATGCATAGGCTCGAACAGCAATACTTAAGTGAGTTTACAATAGCCTCTTGATGATTTATTTTTTAGAAACGAATTTACCAGGGAATAAAATTTGATCAATATTTTATAGATTTGCTTCTCCGAGTTATGATCTATAAAACTTACATTTAATTCTATACATAGATTTAATTCTATGTGGTTGATCCACCCGTCTTAAAATGTCCTGTTGCACTCGTTTGGGACATAAATTACTATTTTGATATGAGGTTTGAATTAAATGCATTAAGAGCCCGCGGGAGTGAGTTGTGTTGAGACCTTCTCTCCAGAGATAGCGCTATTTTCACAAGTTTTTTTCAACCCCTTGTTTATTTTGGGAGGAAAAGGAACCGCCCACATTACCCCTCCCATTATTTTGACACAACGTCGGCCATTGCATTATTTTAAAAATAAACCAAAAAACAGAAATATATAAATATTAATTTCTTTAGTATATGTCACTTTAAGGAAATATTGAAAAATTGAGATTTTAATAAATAGGATATTGATATAATTATTAATTTTAATATATATATTTAAATGTAATAATATACATAATTTTTGCTGCAATAACTAGACCATTAAGTAAAGTAGATCATTTTATTTTCGAATGATATAACGACACCCCCTCATACATTTGGTTTTAAACTAATAATCATCCCATACAACTTTAAAAAAATATTGTTTTAGTTAATATTGAAAACAAGCCTTGGGTCCTATTGAAGCTATTGTTGCAAAAATATCTTAGTTGAAATGAGCAAATAGCAAGGATTTTAAAAGCATTGCGCTTCTGTTTTGATTAAGGTGAAAATGTAATTCTACTCTTTATCAAACATCCAGCTAAAAAGCTTATAATTTGCTCGTCTGCTAAATATTTTTTAAACCAATTTTAGGCAAAAGCTCTTGTAGTATATAAATCTACTAGGTACTAACTAATGTACATTAAAGTGGATTTTCCTGTATAATAACTAGCCAGTTGTTAAGATGTTGATAGCAACATTTTATGGCAGCTTATATTATATAAATTGGATAAAACAAATATTTTGCTTTGAATATATTTTTGGGTTTCGTTGGTAAAACCAAAAATAGAAACCCTTATAGTTTCGTTCCTGTGTCTGTCTGCGTCTGTAAATCTGAATGGTTCCAGTAACTTTTGAATCAAACAAGTCAAAAGAGGGAACAACATGGAAATTTCCAGCATTAAAGATTGTTTTGACGTGCACACAGGAAAAATATAGTGAACTCAAAATTATCAGCTGTTCAAATCCAAAATGGCGGCAAATTGACGTCACGATTTTTTTTATTTATTTTTTACTTTCTCATATAAAGAGAAAGTATTGTGATGGCGCAAAAATTCGATTTTGAGATTTTGATGGATTTACACGTTTTGAGGTCCCCTGAGTCCAAAAAAGTGGTTTTTAAAAAATGTCTGTCTGTCTGTCGTCTGTCTGTCGTCTGTCGTCTGTGCAGACACCTGGAGCCTAAACTACTGGGCCGATTTTGACGAAATTTGGCATACATATTCAGAAAAATCATACCCCGAGGGGAAATCGAGAAATGAATTTTAGCTCTAAATTTGGGGGCGCTACCCCCCCAAAAACTCTGAAAAAACATGAAAAAAAATTATTTCTCGAAAACGGTTCCGACGATTTTGATTAAAAAATTCTAAAATGTAGTCCATTTGAATACGAATTCAACGATATAAGCCGTTTTCCCGGGAAAAATCTAGTTCCTGAGAAATTAGCTTAAAACGCGGACGGAGAGAGCCCGGGTTCGATTCCCCGCCCAGGAGAAGTTATTTTTATGATAAATTTTGATGAAATGTTCAATAATATTTAAATGTACATTTGAAAACTAATAAATGGAAAATACTGGGTTAAGTAATTATAAACTCGTATATGAGAAAGTTTGTCTGAGTTGTCTCGGACCGATTTTTTTTATTTTGAGTGGGTAGGTATTGAAGAGTGGATTACAAAAATATACAACACTTGTGGAAATTGTTTAATTTTTTACGCCATTTAGTAAAAAACATCAACATTTTGCGTGTCCCCCCTAAAACTATATATTTCTGCTATTTCTAATAATATAAAAAATGTTAGGTCTGCTGGGCCATAGAAAAAATATTAATAGTAACTTGATCTGATTAACTGGGAATCCAAGAAGGGCAGATAGTTCTCGTTACGGGGGAAAAAGTAGACCTGGCAAGAAAGCCTGCACACGATAACTATACCATCTTCATATTATATGCTTGACTTCTCAAATATTATTTGTTATGTGGCTAGATTGAACTGAACGACTTCAGATAGTTTGTTCTATGTATTATTCGAATATTAAATCTAAATGCCAAATTTAGTCCATGCTCTTCTAACCATCAGTGTAGTTTGCTTCTCCTTAGGTCGAGTCCAACCGGCGCGGCAGGGTAATATTTGGTGGTTTACGAAGCTCTCTTAGCTCTCTCTATATCATAGGAAAGCTAAAACCATGTGTATTATTTAATTTGTTCATTATCTGTTTCTATTGAAATTATAGTTGCTTTAATTAGTTTAAAAATACGTCCAATTAACTTTGTATTGATAATAATTATTACATTCGTACAAACTGGTTCAGACATACGTAATCTAATAGGATATTGTCTCAGCTTTACTTTATATTTAAAATCATTTTTTAGGGTCCGTAGGCAAAACCAAGGACCGTTATATTTTCCTGCGTGTGTCTGTCCGTCCGTCCTCTCGCGTGCTCTCACGGCTACACCTTTCGTCCGATCACTTTGAAATTTGGCATGTATGTGTCTTGTACCTACCCACGTATTTTAAAAATGTAGCGATTGAAAAATATATTTTTCAAAACAATTAGGGTACAAAAACTTTTTTTCGACACCGTGAGGGGTATCATATGAAAGGGTAGGTACGTCGAGCTGATTACAAAAATATATAATTCTTTTGATATAACTTTGATAGGGCGAGCGTAGGCGAGTTTGAAGTGGGTGTGAAACGTGTCCCCCACCCCCCTCTATCTCGCTTATGTGAAATGCAAAAAATCTGAAAAAATTCCTGAACATTCTTCGACCAAAAGTAAAGATACCACTTTTTGGAAATTTCGAAAAAAATATTATTTTATTTTTTATTGACAAAATACGTTTTTTTTATAATTATGGTCTTTTCGATGTATTTTTATGGTTGTAGTCCGGTTCAGTGGCAAAAAAATACTTTATGAGAGTTGTTTTGAGAATATCAGACCCTTAGAATGGTTCAAAGTAAGCTTTTTAGCATTTTAAAAAAACACTGTTTATACACTTTACAGTTAAACACTATACAGTGTGGCCTACGGACCCTCGCTGTGTGCTGACTTGCACACACTTGACCTGTTTATTTATAAGTTGCATTTTACAGTAGCAAAAACAGAAAATAAACTCATTTCTTTAAATCAATAAGGTAAGTGATACATACAAAGTGTACCCCTACACACCCATGGTAAAACCACGATTTTAACTGAAAATACCTCTAAAATCTTTAGAGTTATCAAGAAAATTATAAGAACCTTTTGTTGTAGACAATTGTATGTGCTTTAATTTTTTTTTTTTTTTTTTTTTTTTTTTTTTTTTTTTTTTTTTTTTTGGTAAATCTAATTATTTTAAAACCGATATATCGGACCTATTTACCATGAAAATAAGCCACTTTCAGGTCTATTGAAATTTTTATTTATAAGCATCAATAATTATATATGCGAAAAATAAAGTTTTTCTTATTTAGTTCCGCAAATTTTTCTTAGCTTATTTGAACATAGGTTGAAATAGTCTGGCAATTAGTGGGGCACATTGCATATTTGCATCTTTTATTGTGGATGAATGGTCACCTAGTATTAAATAATGTGATCGCATTAGGAATTAAAATGTTGTTTTCATGGATCATTATCGATTCCCAATAGGGTCCTGTTATTTTTATTCAATATATTAAATGTGATCAGATGGCAGAAGGTTGAACTTAATGTGGAATCATCTATGTGGGTTGCTTTAGTTTTTTAAGATACGGAGGTTCGCAAAAATGTATTATAACGACAATCTGATATAAAAATGTGTTCCTTGTAGTCTGAAATGGATTTCTAGACGGAAACGAGTTCAAGATGTTTTTCGGAGACATACAAAAATTCGTTCCTCAGAATGTTGACGATGCTTTCGTTCCCTTCAGAACTCCTCGTTAAACGTTATCATCTACGTTAAACTCGGAAGCAAACATTATGTGACTATTAAATATAACTTATTAATCAAACTAAAATTTTTTTTAAGTTGTACTTCAATTCTTGATTAGTGGTTATAGTAAGGTCAGAAAGGAATCAATTGCCTTACTATAGCGATACACCTTTCCTTGGATCATTTTCAAGCTGACTGGCGAGGCACATAACAAGATACAATAGTGTTATTTGTGAAAAAATGTGGCATAATTTTTAGCATTGGGTGCTGACCATAATTAATCCAAAAAAAAAAAAATTCTTCTCAAACTTTTTCTATTAACTAGTATTTAATCCCTCCTCTCATCGCGGTTTTTTTTATTATTTAATTTTTGTTTTTACAAGATTATTTACTATCTTCTTTAAATCTCTTTCAAAACATATTTAAAAATAATATTTTTTTTTTTTTTTTTTTTTTTTTTTTCGTTTTAAGAATATTTGAAATTGTATTTATTTCATTTGTCATAATAAAAGGGTGAAAAACAACAGTGGGTGTGGCTTAAATTGGAATATCTACATATCAGAATTTAATAAATTGTATTTTTTTAAAAAATCCGTTGGGGTCAGCACATTCCATAGATAATAAATATAAAAAAAGTTCCCATAAGATTACGCCTCACCAGCTTAATATTTTTTGACCAAAATTCACACAATTACTCTTTGTAAAGATATAAATTTCCGCCTGTTTTTAAAATTTATATTTTAATTTTTTTTCTCTCACATTTTATAAGGCGATAAGGCGATAAGAAAAAAACAAAAACTAACAACCCTCTGGCTTTTGCCAAATTTTCAAGTCTCGAGGTTTAATATTAGAGGCGTGATCTTATGGCGCGTGTGTCGACCCCCGTTCCCGTGCAGCCTTAAAGATTAAATAGTAAACCGCAACCTTTAGATAATAATATTTTTGATCCTTTCGCGACATTATCGTAAAATAATCGTTTTGTGGTTGTTATTATAAAACTTCATATCCGTTTCAGTTAAAAAAAAACCACATTAAGAAAGTTATGTTAAATGCCGATT
Source organism: Gerris lacustris (assembly GCA_951217055.1). Lineage (NCBI taxonomy): Eukaryota > Metazoa > Arthropoda > Insecta > Hemiptera > Gerridae > Gerris > Gerris lacustris. The sequence goes on from OX578277.1 coordinate 89,716,983, forward strand.
TTTATCAACTTTCAACTCTAAACTTATGAAACGTGTATTTACCGGAAAAAAACTGAATAAGTGTACTTTAAAATATATTAACGTGATTGTATTCTATGTATAAAATAGAAAAACAAAATGGTATGATTCATAATAAACTGTCCATAAATTTCCTTCCGAGTTTACGGAAGGTAACAGAACCAATGTAATCGTTCTGAAGAACGAAAAATCTTTGCCTTGGAATTATTGAATTTGGAGACATAAAATATGTTCGTTCTTCAGTGCGATCAAAATAGCTTCCGTTACTTTCGGTAAGCTCAGAAGCAAAAAATAATAAATAAATAAATGGTAGAATAATAAATGTAGAATTGTGTTAAAATATTTAATTATTGAGAGTATATATTGTCCACACCTCGTTTAGAATCTCCTGTGTGTTCCTATGGTTTGACACATTCTGCCTTAGACATACACTCTGTCCAACAGGGGTTCTGTTTGAGCGTCAGTACACCAATTCTTCAGATGCTCTTTTTCTTAGAGAGAGAGAATTCCTTGAGTACTACCAACTTGTGGAAAACGCGTTACACTGACCTTCTTTAAGGGCCCGAAATAATCGATATTTAAATTAATCCCTTCAGAGGAAATCTTCGACATGATCACCCAAGATCCCTAAGAAACTCACGAACAAGTCGAATAAGACCGAGTGCGATATATGCAGGCCGTGTAGTCCGTATCGTATGCCTGAGGAGACTGATCTGGCTCGTTATTGAGGTAAACAAAGCCAAGCTGTTAGACGGTCATAGTTCCACAACCTCCTAGCATGCAGATTACAATAAATGTTAACGTTCGTAAATTCTAATACCTCCCCTTTTTCCAAAACAAACTTACGTACGCAATCTTACAATTACACTTCATATAAATAATATTCAAGATTCGTTCGATAGACCTAAACCAAAAGAAAAATGTAAATTTCGGTAACAATTGATAATAAGATTACCAATTAAGACTCATAATAATTACATCACCGTTTCTTAGTATACTTATATGGGACCTTGGTATCTCATGTTGGAGAGCAGTTGGCTTTCCTATCAATAAAGTTTAACTCATCGGGCGTGGTCAAGTCTTGCATGGGTGATCACTGATCTGGGTTCAATTACCCAATTACCATTTAACCCAGCTCAATGTCCACCCATCATCGCTAAATAAACGATCAGCTGCTTATGTGAAGTGGCGACTAACTGGTTGTGTATGCCAAAAAATGGCCTAGGGGCCTGCCAAAGAGCTGGCACCTTACACGGGCTGTTGGCTGTTGCACCACAGTGTTAGTTAAATAGTACCTAGTATATTAAACCAACTTTTGCTTTTTTTTCAAACCAAATTACAAATCACTTTATCGATATTTATTTATTCTAAGAAACAATAAGTATTTTGGAGGTAGAACTGTATCTGGAACATGCGAATCAATACTCGTTGATGACGACAGAAGAAGGAAACTGAAGTTATAGTTTGCTGAATGTACAGTTTCGTGTTGGAGGGTAAAGGAAACAATTTGGTTCTTTGTTGAACTTGGTGAACCAAGTATAAGCGTTCAGGATGGTTTAACTCTGAAGGGATTCCATACTCTCGAGGGGCCAACATCCGCTCTTCAATTTCCTCGTAGAAAACAGGGAAACTATGAATCAATTTAAAACTGAATAATAAATGTAGATATATGATTCGGAGGAAACAACTCTCTTTATTACAGGGCGGATTTTTTCCCTCCCTTTTCACTCACTTGCCTTTTTATTTTTATGTTGACATCGTAGCCCTGTTATATAACCGGATTGATGCCTTATATAGATGTAATGATTTCTTCCCACTCTCTAACACATGTATATTGTGTAATCACATTGATTTCCTCTTATTTATTTACTTACTTTTTTTTATGCAATATCGATCTTCAAAAAAGCATTTATATTATTTGATTTGGTAGTAAACTTAAATAATAAATAAAACAGATAGTGTTAATAATGTCAACTCCTTTATTTCATGACATTTTACTAAGGTGCAATGTGTACCTTCAACAGATAAGCTAAATGTTTTTTTGGCATTAATTTTATACAATAACTATTGTTAAGTTGATAATCCTCTCTTGCTTCCGAGCTTACCGAAGGGAAAGGTAATATTGTCATATTATATATTGTGCATTTTTAATATTGTTTTTTTATTTTGAAGAAAAAAAATTGTTTATGATCTGACTTTAAAGGTTATTAGGCCGAAATTCGTTTCAAACATCAGAGAATATTGTCTGGTCTCATGACTGTAGTATTCCAATACAAATAATAAACCAATTCTATTTCATTGCAATATATTTATAATAATGTAGAGGAATCAATATATATATTATACAGATTTTACGGCAGTAACTGAAAAATTATTTATTTTTAGGTTAAATAATAAAGCTTTCGAGCTTACCGAATTTAACGGAAGCTATGTAATCGTTCTGAAGAACAAAAATTCTTTGAGTCTCCAATTTCAAAAATTCCAAGACAGAAATCCGTCTCTGACATCAGGGGATTTTCATGACATCAGGGGAAGTCATGAAAACCACCATATATTAAAAACTACTAATATGATTTTATTGGAATTTGGATTGTAGGTCAAGGCTAGCTCACTGTTGGTCCCACTTATTTTTTAATGTTCTGCGCTCATTGGTTTCTTTCTTCCATATATGCGCACAAAGCTTTTTTTATTACTAAAAGTACGCATCCAATTTATTAAGAAATTTAAATGATTTGACAAAATTAGTCAGCAGATAGTCCCTTAATATTTGATGTTAGATATAAGAGTATTTCTTTAGATTGTTACTCCCCTATGTTTTTATTAGAATATAAATGACTAACTAAATAACTATTAAGACAAAGGGATGTTTAGTCCAATGTACTTTGGGACAAAGGAATATCTCACTTCTGTTTTTATAAGGGGAGAAACAGTCTAAAGAAGAACACTCCGTACACCTTCTTTAGATTGTTACTCCCTCTGTTTTTTTTATAAGGGGAGTAACAATCTAAAGAATTACCGATATAAGCATAAGCATATTAAGTGTTGCTTAATTGATACTTTTATTTATGTAAAAAAAACACGTACATTTCTATTATTTTTTTTAGATTTGTATTTTATTTAATTATTACCAAATAAAAGTAACAAGTAATAATTCAGAAAATGTCTTGTTTCAATGTGTCAAATTTTATTAATACTTATGTGTACTTAGTCATCTGTAAACTAATGAATGTGTATATAAACAACAAAATTGACTGTTTCTTAAATATAACTGATGATTGTTATTATTATCTTATTTAGTTACAATTTTATTATCAGTAATTTTAATAGAAATAGAGAAGAACAAGAAATAGTAGGAAGTTATTAAGTTTATAAAATGTTTTAGCTTATAAGATTAAAATTGTTTGTTATCAGATTAACTTTTCTTGTTAATCTCAGATCTGTCTTTTGTTAAGTTTTGATTGTTATTTGTTCTTTTATATTTCTCCTGGTTTTGAGAATTTAATCTTGTAGAAGTATTTATATTTTTTTTTTTACTCCTCGCTTTTAACGGGTGCTATTTTCAAAATGTCAACTGCAGTTAAGTTTAGAAGAACCTTCTTCACCTTTCTAAAAAAAAAAAAAAGTTTTAGAATTAAAATTCGATCGTGGATGAAAGAGGGGGGAAAATGAGAAAAAAAGGTGATCTCAGGAGAAAAGGAGAGTAAATAATTACAAATTTAGTTAAACTTTTTATTAAACGATAAATTTTATACCCTTTCTTTAATTCTCTGCTTGTTTAACTTCTAACTTAAGCATAATAAATATGAAAGAATGAGATTACAAAATCCTTTTATAATATTAATAATGTCTTTCTTTTTTCTTAAATATTTTTTTATTATTAAAAAAGTAATGTAAAATATTTTTATTGAGCAAACAAAATCGACGAAATTTGTTAAACATGTTTAGAAGAATCATACCAATAAGTAAAATCAAGGAATTACTTCTATCTCTAAATTTGGGAGCGCTGCCTTCCTCAATTTCTGCTAAAAATCTATTTGTTAATTTTATTTTTTTTATAACTTTATTATTCTATCATATTAGTTATTTTTCCTTATATTGTTCCTATATTTGTTCTTAAAAACAATTCTGATAATTTGGATTAAATAATGTTATTTTTAAGAAAAAAATTATTATACATATTATAAAATCACTTCACTTTAATTTAGAATTCTAACACTATTGTTTTCTTGATTATTAAAGGATTGTTGTCGCAAAATGAAGAATATTTTTATACGCATACCTATAAATTTCGGTTGGACTAGCCTATATGTATAGAAATGCAAAAACTAACAAATATAATGCATACATAATTAAAGTGTTTCCTGTATATTGATATAAATTGCATTATTTATGTATTCTTTTTCATTTCATACTCTCTTGAAAAACCAGATACCCTACATCGAAGCCCAGGTAATCTACAACAGATACATACGCCCAAGATTCCCAAAATCGACCTGTATACAGCTGTGTCTCAAAATAGAGGACTGAAGATGGAAATTGTATTAAGAGAAAACTTATGAAATGAAGAAGAATCCATAATTGGTGCATTTTTTATAAATATATAGAAAAGACTTAGCACATATATAATTATATGTGCCAGTTTTTTTTTCATTAATTTGTTATTTTACTTAGATAGAATATCTAGATGGCACAGATTTTCCTAAATCTCTCCTTCCTATTTCTAATCTTATCGCCTATTCTCCTACCTTCTCCTCTTGGATAATAATTTGCATTAATCTCTTATTAGTAATTGCCTCTGACTACTGGGGAAACAGTTTTAAAAGTTAAACTTCCGGAAAAGAAGAGGTAATTTGCTGTTATATCTGCCAACTTGAATCAAGATGGCAGAATAAAATTTCATGGTCATAGGTCTAATGGTTTCTGAGATATCGGGATGTGTCAGTCATTCAGTGAGTTAGTGGTATTTGAATTTTATTTAATAATATATACATACGAGCCTTATATATGTATATTATTTTATATTTAGAAATAAAAGTAAAATTAAATAAATTAATTTAGATATTTTATATCTATTTGAAGACCAACAAATTAAGACAAACATTTATTGTTATTGGAATAAATGTGGTTGCATTAGTTTAGCGATAAAAAATCATTTCGAGGTGAGTCGGGATACTACTTGATTATATAAATGATTGCATAAACTTAATGCAAAATGCGAGGAGCGGAAATTAAAATGTGTCTCGGTTCTTATGAATGCAAACGTGATTTAAGTAAAAATTCCTCTAACTTTTTAACCTGGTTATTTATGTGTGTTTGTTCCGTATGTCACGGATAGATACCAAAAAGGTACTTTTTATGACTTTATAGGTATTAAGTAGGGATTAAAGGAAAGGGTTTTTCAATAGCTTACCTTACTTAAGGTTGGATCAAACCAAGTTTCTTATAACATTAATATATTTCACACTTTAAGGAAGTAAAAGTACTTTTATTTGAAATAATTACTACTTACAAATCTTTATTTAGATTTTATATTATACTTCGTTATTATAGTATTTTTCATACTTTGAATAGCTCTAAATTCTAATTTGGAGTCTGCTGTTTTGAACTCTATTTATGTATAGCTGAAGTTCTTCTTTCGACCACCTTCCTGCTTCTTGGTCTCTCTCCTCGTCTCATTTCATTGAATCTTTCCTCTCATATCTTTTCTGATTTTCTTAGTTCTAACTGTGTCTCTTCTATCGCACCTTAATATAAATCTGACAATGCTCATATTGAGAAATCATTAGAGTTTAAAAGTGTGTACTGTCTAATTGTGGCTTTGCTCTTAATAATATGAAACTGGAAAAATATTTGCTCATTATATTATGTATGACGTTGAAAACTACAGGAATACATTCATTGCATTATTATAAATGCGGCGGGATTCTTTTCTTCACAGAAATTAAGAACGTGTCAAATTAGACCCAAAAAGGTGATCGAGTGAAAAAATCCCGGTGTTTTGAAACAATTGTATTTTACAAAGTACTAAAAGTCAAGAGTGGCAAGTGAACGGGTGTGGCGGGCTAAATAAAGGTTATTATTCAAGCTTTTTCGCAAATATATATCTGATATCGGTCCTTGCCAAAAACACTCTTTATACAAATTTAAAGTAGACAATATTTCCCACCAGAAAGATCCAATCCATATTTTTACTTTCTCTTATAAAGAAAAAGTATTGTGATGGCGCGAAAATTCGATTTTGAGATTTTGATGGATTTAAACGTTTTGAGGTCCCCTGAGTTCAAAGAAGTGTTTTTTTTTTTTTTTTTTTTTTTTTTTTTTTTTTTTTTTAAATCTGTCGTCTGTGCAGACACCTGGAGGCTAAACTACTGGGCCGATTTTGACGAAGAATTATACCTCGAGGCGAAATCAAGAAATTAATTTTAGCTCCATATTTTGGGGTGCTACCCCCCAAAAACTCTGAAAAAACGCGAAAAAAATTATTTCTCGAAAATGGTTTTGTCGATTTTGATTAAAAACATGTAGTTTAGTGAAATACGAATCTAATGATATAAGCCGTTTTCCCGGGAAAAATCTAGTTTCTGAGAGACTAGCTTAAAACACTGACGGAGAGAGGTTCGATTCCCCGCCTAGGAGAAGTTATTTTTATAATGATAAATATTGATCAAATGTTCAATAATAATTAAATGTTCCTACAAAAACTAATAATTGGAAAACACTGGGCTAAGTAATTATGAACTCGTATATGAGAAAGTTAGTCTGAGTTGTCTCGGACCGATTTTTTGTAGGATTTTCAAGGTTCTAGTACCATTTGTTTAGGAGATATAATCGCGTCGAATTCTGCATATAAATAGCCACCATCTTAAGTCAAGATGGCGGATTGTAAAAATACTTCTTAGCAAACACCAAGAGGAACCTAATTACAAAATTGCATGGTAATAAATCCAGTCGTTCCAGAGATATCATGATACCAATGTTTGAAATATCGTTATTTTGTCTGCCTCTTATCTTTAAAAGTAGTAATCCTACAAAAAAAAATTGGACCTTTTGGTAGGAAATGTAGTGTTCTTTAACTTTGTATAACGAGTGTTTCTCGCTAGGATTTTCAGAAAAAGCGTGAATATTAACCTTCCAGAGACTTTTAGGATGTTGCAATTAAAGACAACAATATACAACTGCAATGAACAAGTTTCAGAGCTCTAATTAAGTAATAAAGTCTAATTTAACTAAATTTAGGTAAAACTTATGATTACAATTTAGATTAAATTTCACTAAGTGCATTCTGGATGTCCCTAATACAATTAACGCATTCATTCCTTTCATAAAATATTTATTATTTTCTGCCAAAGTACTAGTTAAGATGTACATCTTCATTTTGAAAGTTAGTCAGATTGCTATTTATCATAATATAGAGAAATAAAGAATTTAAATTTTTAAATGTTAAACTGGGATATTAATATGTTCGATTCAGATTTTAGTAAACATCCGTCTATCTACCAACACACATTGTTTACAAGATTTCATATCTAAATTTAACCCGAGAACGATCATAAATTATGTTTGATTTTTGAACGAGTCATAATCTTTATAAAAATTTGTTATTTGTTTACTGGCTCCGTTTAACAGATTAATTTCTTCGAAATGATACTTCAATCTAAATAAATATTTTGGTTATCTTGTTGAGGCGTCGGGTTCTATAAGCTTTTGGAATTCTTGTAGAAAAGCCTTAGTGGTTTGGAAGGAAGTGGCTACTAAAGAAGTAAGGAGTCGTAAATCACTTTTCAAATGTGTGTAGGGGTTTAGGCTACCAGCATATTGGAAAAACATTGCCTTCTTATGTTCTGAAACGTTTAAATTTTAGTGCTAAAGTTTTAGCCAATTAAAGTTTTAAACAATTTCTTTTGCCGATACATAATTACCCCAATTTCTTTATTATCACTGAAAAATCTTAGAGTATAATATATATTGTAGAGAACTGGAGTAGGATAGGTGAGTTTTACCAAAGAAAATGGACCGGAAAACCAAGCTGTTTTCATCTATACACTTGTCACAAATGCGACATCAGTCAATTTTTACGCCAGTTATCGTTAAGCACAGTTTACACGCTGATTTACGCGCTAACTGGTTTGCCCAAGCCAGTTTGTGCAAATGGCTTGAATGAAATAGACATTCAGTTTGGCTTGCGCAAACTTCATGCCTATGTTTACACACAACGCTTTACTTGCACAAACTGGCTTGTACAAGCCAGGTTTGTGCAAATAGCTTGAGCGTGTAAACGGGCCTTTAGACAAACACACAACCTTTTAAAATCCTGTCTCTGAAATAAAGAACTCGCTATACGCTTGTTCAACTTGTGAAGAGGTGAAAAAAAAATGCATTTTTTTCTTACTTATATACCATATTTGTTTTCAATATGGTTTTCAGGAAACATTTTACGGGGAAAGACTTACTCTTAATCTACTTGAAAGAAGCTTTACAATTATTATAAATAAAATTCTTTATACCTACGTTTAATGTACCTACGTTTCGGCTATATTTTGTACATTTTGCCGGCAAAGAAGGAGAATTTTTTTAATAATCTTTTATGAACTTTAATAAATTTAATAAACATGTCAGGCTAACTAAAAAATTTTATTTTAGTCGTCCACCGTATTGGCCACAATCTTAATAATATAAAGTGTTAAATTTCCAAATACTATACAGTTGACACAAATGCCAAGATTCAGCTGTGTGTCAAATTTCGTTAAAATCGGTTCAGTAATCATCAGACAAACACACCAGGTGTGTTAAAATTTAAAAAACCAAGTCTCTGATGTGAAGAAATCCTTACGCTCGTTAAATATACATTACATTCCCTACTCTATAACATACATTCCTTACTCCTTGTTTGATTTAATTTACTTTAAAATTCAAACGCTAAGAAATGTAATATGGCAATATCTAGTATTTTGACATGTGACACCTTCATTATATTCAACAGTGTGATATCTCAAGAAACATAAAAATAGTTATGACAGTTAAAGTAATAATAGTTGATAACGGAATATGGGTTAAACGCTTTATTTATAACAAAATATAATACTTAAATATTCAATCCAAGTTATAACCCTTTAAAATAGTAATTTCTTAAGTAGAGTTACAGTATTTACTCAGACAATTACTTGCTGTTTAATTTCTGCAGTTACATACTCTTCAATCAACGCATTACGAAAATCATATCTCAACTTTAACTTAAGGCGTAAAAGTTAGAACATAAATTTAAATTAATACGTAGTTTTCACTTGAAGTATGGCAAGTTTCAAATTACCAATTAGAAAGCCAGCAGTTCTCCATTTACTTCTAGCAAGGCGAAGATAGTGAGTCGGTGTAAACTGAGTCAAAGTTGAAACCCTTGAACCAAATGTAATTGGTAATTAGCCAGAGTGGTTCCTTTTGCTATATTTTTATTTTATTTTTTACACTCGTTCATTACATCTTTAATTATTACATGACAACAAAAGAATTAACGGCCACATAAGGCTGGCATGTGTTTTTAATTTTGTTGAAATATTTAATTAAGATCTCATTTTGTTCCCTTTATTGTTTTTGTTTTATGTATTGTATTTACTTAAGCACTCCTCTATATCTCTTTGTCTTAATAGTTATTTAGACAAAGGAACATACACAGAGTAGTATATATTCCTTAGTCTAAATTACTATTAAGACAAAGGGATATTTAGTCCAATGTACCTTGGGACAAAGGATATCACACTTGTTTTATATATGTGATAATATCCCTTAGTCTAATTAACTTTTAAGACAAAGGAATATTAAATATACGCTAAGATAACTGTAGAACTCATTGTCCTGCAGTTTTCAACTTGCAGACAACTTCGTTGTCTTACACGTAATAAGACTCGATTTTAAAACAGCGTAATAAAACTGCCCCAGGAGTCTCAATGTCTTATAGGGAGACAAACACACAAACATTTGAGACAATTGTTGGGCAGACTATTGTATAGAAGAGGGGTGCTAAAGTAAATAAGAGCCTTACTTTTATATTGAATAAAATTCTGTAAGAGTAGAGTTATAGTTATCATTTTATTGTTAAAAAATAATTAAATGCTACTATTTTCTATTTGTGGCTATCTTATTCCTAAATAATTGGAAAGACGTCAATTATTTGTAATTGGAAAGTATATTGCTGCTCTCCGCCTTTTAGATAAAGCCTACTAAAGTATCATTAGAAAAATGAAAAGATATCGATGACATCGAATCATTGAGTTGTCACCTAAACGTCAATATACTGGGTGACCCGCGATATAAATGTAATAACGAAACCAGTGGATACTATAAGTCAAAGGCAACAAAATAATGTCGAGTAAGCATATCCCCCTTTCTCAGTACTTTCCAAAATTGGTCTTAAAGAAAGTTCGAAAGAATGTAACATCCAATATTGTGTCAATAGTTTTGAACAGAATTCTAACCCTTATTATTGTTATAGTTTAAATATAAATTCATACACATAAAACTAAGGTGTTTTGGACGATTTCAACTACTTCAATTGATCAGTATAGAATCCAATTAAACTATAGAATCAGATTTCCCGAAGAAAAATCTAGTTTCCGAGATATTGTTGTACAAAGATAAATAATGGAGACAATAGAAACAAAAAGATGTCCACGCGAAAGGATAAAACACAATAAAATCGAGATAAAGTTTATTTAAGTTATCTTGAGCCGTTTTTTTATGATTCTATTGTATTATAAATCTGCTAGAGTCCTTTATAAAAAGTTATCATATGGGGTTTATCAGAGAAGTGATTCCCATTTATTCGATTGGTTTCGTTGACCAGTTGTATCAAACAATAAAAAAAGGAAAATATAAGTTAGAAGTTAAAAATATAAGAATCAGAAAAGGTTTTGTTTCATCAAATATATTAGTTTTATATTTTTATCAACTTATTTATTGGATATATATATTATTTTGAAAATAGCGGTGAAATTTGAATACCTACGGATTATTTTTCCTCCTTTTTTATCTTTTTTTGTTTTTTAGGGTTTCGTAGATCCTTCTCGTTATGCACATTTTTTAATTTTCAAGTGGGGTATCAAATGAAAGCTTCTGAAGAGTAAGTTACAAATATTTATATCTTTTCTTTAAAAAAATTTGCATTCTTTATTGATACATTAAGTTGAAATATACCCTTATTACTTTTCCTCACCTTCTCCGAAGGTATATAGGAAAAGTATTGTTTTCACCCAACAATTTTTTTTCGTGGTTTCAACGGAATTATCCATTTTGGGTGTTTTTAAGACCTCCTGAGTGGTTTTCAGCATGACGTCTGTATTTATGTGTGTATGTTATCATCGTAACGCCTAAGGTATTTAACCTAGAGAGTTGAAACTTGACAGAAAAATCAGTCCTTACCTGTAGTGGAGCTGCCCGAAAAATCAACTTTTTCCGCCATCTTGAACTTAGTTTGCTGAGTCAGCAAATATTTAAAAAAATCGAAAATGGTCCTGATCGATTTGAAATTTGGCACGAATGTACCTCTCTGTATGACAAACAAGCTCACCAAATTTCCATTGATATTGGCCGCTATTTTGAAGTTATCAATTTTTGAATTGTATAACTTTGACGGTTATAATACCGAAAGTATAAATAGGTTTTTGACATATAGCATATTGTTGGAACCGGAAAAAAGTACGGAACAAATATAAAAAAAAACCGATGAAATTCCATTAATTAGTTTAAAAGTTATAAGCGAATACAATTATTTATTAGTGCGATAATTTTGATGACGTCAAAGTTTGTTTACATCTGTCAAAATACCGCCAAACTTAAATCATTAAATAAAATATAGGTATTAAAAATAAGATAAACAAAGAATATAAATTCCTTTTAATTTTAAAATAGATTTTATTTTTTATTTAACTAATCTTTATCAATCGTCTCATTTATAGATAAATAATGTAATATATTTTTTGGTCCGTATGTAAATTGCAGTTTAGATAACATAATTAAAACGAAATTGTTCAGGGAACTAATAAACTCTGTAAAATACAGTTAGTATAATAACAGCAGAGAGATGAATGAGTTAAGAATACAGATTAGCTGGGTTCTTCACAGAGAAGAAATCCCCGCGTATGATAGGGAACCTGTTTTTTTTGTAGTTAGGTACGTTAGTATAAATATATACGCGATGTAGCGGACCCACACATCAGTACCAACCTACAGCTCTTTCTGTTCAATACTAAATCACTTCTCTTATCTACTTCTACACTCTGTTATCACGTAAGTAGTCATTATCTATTATATTGTTATTATTCTTCTTTTTTTTTTATTGATAGTCTATTACACTTAGTATGATATTATATTCATTTCATTAAAACTATATTAATAGGTAGTTGGAGAAGTCCTTTAGCAAGACTTATTTTTAATTTGAAATATTTAAAGTAATCAAATTTGTCTAACGCTAAAACTATTCATTTAATTTTTAAAAATAATTCTTCATTATACTCTTTACTTTTATTTTTTATAATATCAGCTCGTTCAACCAGAAACATTTCACAAAAAATCGGCCCGAGACCACTTAATTATTAGCAACATAATTTGTTTAAACCAGTGTTTTCCATTTATTAATATTCGAGATTTCATAGGAACATTTAATTTTTATTGAACATTTTACATAATTTATGATAAAAATAACTTCTCCTCGGCGGGGAATCGAACCCGGTTTATCGCCGTCCGCGTTTAAAGCTACTTTCTCAGGAACTAGATTTTTCCCGGGAAAACGTCTTATATCGTTAGATTTGTATTAAAATGGACTAATAATCAAATTCGTTGGAACCGTTTTCGAGAAATATATTTTTTTTTTTCAAGTTATTTCTGAGTTTTTGGGTGGTAGCGCTCCCAAATTTAGAGCTTAAATTCATTCCTCGATTTTACCTCGGGGTATGATTTTTCTGAACATGTATGCCAAATGTCGTCAAAATCGGCCCAGTATTTTAGGCTCCAGCTTTTTTGGACTAAGGGATCTAAAACGTGAAAATCCATCAAAAGCTAATTTTCGCGCCATCACAATACTTTCTCTTCATATAAGAAAGTAATGAAATGATTAAAGTAAAAAAAAAATATGCATTATAAAATAATACATCACGATTTATAAATAAACTTAATATTCATGTTTGATGCAGTCTCCTTTAATTTTCAATTAAGCTTTCTATTTTAGGTCTTCAGGGGTATAATAAAAACCAACTACGTTTTTTGCGATATTTCGTCCCTACTTTGGGACATTTTAAGCCTGATTTGTTTTTTAATTTTTTGATTAGACAATTTAAAAAAAAACTATTTTTTTTTAAATTTTGTCTAATCTAAAATTAAAAAATATGTCAGGTTTGATAATGTCCCAAAGTAGGGACGAAATATTGCAAAAAAACTCAGTTGTTTTTATTATACCCCTGAAGACCTAAAATAGACTACAAGTTTATATTGTTTTTGCTCATTTGGTTTTATGAACTACTAAGATATTTAATTATAAGCTAATTAAAAAAAGTTTTGGAACACGTGATAAAAAATATTTAATGAAAAACAAATCTGTAAACCTCTAATTCTTTACACAAAATACGTTGCTGTCTTTCACTTATTAACATTTAGTTCAATTTTACTAAGTAAATAGTTCCCTTTATAACTTGTAAGCTACTTCCTTACATTGTTAACTTGTGTTAATGAGCTGTTTCCATTAAATTCTTGTTAATATATGAGCGGTTACTTAAAATCCTTATGCCTGTGTGTCTGCCTCTATCTACAAATTCATTTTTAACAACCTTAAACCTTTCAGCACAATTTTAATATTCCCAAGACCCTTTGTGCCTTTTCATTTAAATTGCTAAATTGACAGTTCTCTAACGATGACTTACTAATGTAGTCATGATTGACCTGTATTAAAAATGAGTTATAGATTGATCGATTTTACTCTATGATTATATTGACCTATAAATTGATTTATATTAACTTTTTGAATGAAGATAGTTTATAAAAGGTACACCTAACTGCTAGGTGTTATAAATATGAAAGATTAAATGCTATGTCTTTAAAAATAAAAAATAGTGCTAATTAAATTAATTTATTAATTAATCATGTATTTTACCCTTTGGATTAAGTTTTTAATCAAACTTTTGCTAGAAAAAAATTAAAAAATTGAATTTGTTTTTTTACAGAGAACCAAAAAATGGCCCACTACACTCTCCTCTGTGTTTTCGCTTCCTGCCTGGTTGCTTTTGCTGTTTCGGTGCCGTTCGAACAGAAAACAGCTTTCGAGTTAAAGGAAGGTCACGACTTCTACAACCCTAAGAGCAGCAACCCGTTCAGCACGTCTGGATCGGATGCACACATGAAGACACAAAGCGCTAGAGTAGAGCATGACTTTATCGGAGGCAAGAACTGGGCTGCTGGAGGTTATGCTCAACATGAAAGACAGAGTATGTTCGGACAGACCCGTCGTAACAACGAAGGTGGATTCCAATTTAAAGCAAGATTTTAGATACTTAAACTTATTAATTTGTGTAGAGTCTTAAGATTGCACAATTAAATTAAAGATACCGTTATATATCAATTATAACACCTAGAACCAATATAAACAATCGAATAGTACGTTTAATATATACATTTTTATTAAATAAAGAATCTAGTACCAACACTAGATTACAGAAAATTTACCAACAAATATGCTAAATGAGCAGTGTTAATAGAAAAGAATCCAAAAAATGTCCTTTAACTATTTATAACAATGCTAAATGTAAGGATTTTTTTTTTTTAATTTTTACTGATATCCACAAAATCAATAACCTCTAATATTTCATTACCATTATATGACTACCAAATTTTTTACTATCAAACTAAGTACTATCAAAAATTTGAACCAAAATAAATTTATATGAATAGTTTTAAAATTGTTTAATTCGATTTTATGTTCATTCAATAGTTTCAAAACCATATTATTGTATTATTTTAAACTTTTATAATAGTGAAATCATTATGAATCAACAAGTTTTATCCCACTAACATGATCATTATTTAAGTGAATGTTCACTTCTCCATGTATTTTAAGTAACTCAGGTAGCTTTAAGTTTTACATTATTAACAGTTTTCAATACATTTATTATTGATATTATTATTACTAGTATTATTTTAAAATAATAAGAATTCAATAATTGACTTGTAAATATTGTAATTTATGTAGATATTATTTTATAAATTGTAATTATAAATGATAAAAATCAATAAATATTTATTCATTGTATAATCTTTTGTATTTTGTTTATTACATTTTGATTCCTTTATTGATAGTTAAGAAACATACTTATTTTTACAATACAACTTCATTTTGAAACTTTACTTTGACTTATTTGAAATCCCTGACTATAGGGTGACCACGGATATTAGAAAATCCATATAATTTCCATATATTAAATTTTATATGGCAGTCAAGCATTATAATTTTTATTTATAATATATATATAGGGTGAGTAATGGTAACAAAGAGGTTTCTATATACCATAGCTCGATCCTTACTTTTTCGGAAACCATAGCCACTTTCAAATTATTTTTAAAAATCGTGATTTGTCAAAAAATATCTTGATTTCTTTTTTTATGTTTAACCAGAAAAAAATATTTTAAATCAAAGCAAAAACAAGCAATTTATTGGGGTAACACCAAATGACCCCCCACCCCGATAAAAAAAAAAACGAAAAATCCCACCCTATTTCATCCTAAAATTCCTGCCGCTATTAACATGATGGGTGGTCTACAAAAGCACGGTTTTCGAGATACAGGGTGTCAAAAAAATGATTTTTTTGTTTTTTTAACGATATCTTAGGAACCGTTTGGAATACGAAACTCGGCTTTAGTACACATCTTTTCATTAATAATATGAACTACTTTTTGAGCCCTAATTTAATTTTGTTCAAATGGCATGGAGGTTTTAGGGTTGCGTGAAGTTTTTTTGCCTCATATTACTATTTTAAAAGTAGCTAATATATTTATAAAATGCGTACAAAAGCTGAATTTTGTGTCTCAAAGAGTTCCTGAGGTATAATTATTCACTTGTTGACACCCTGTATCTCGAAATCGGTGCTTTTGTGGACCCATGAAAATACGAACTTTTTTTTTAGAATTAACCAAGGAATCACACCCTTCATTTTCCGATACATTTCTTGAATCGCCCGATAGATAATTTAATAACTAATTTAAATAATCTATCCTACTCTTCTCATTCGCAATACTATTTTGAAACTGGACTATGGTGTACCATGAGCCTGTTTGAATATCTATAGAGGGTTGCTATCTATTAAGCTCTCTCATAAGCTTGCTCTTACTAATAAATAATACAATCTTAATAAATAATAACAGACACTAAATAATAACATCTACTAAATAATGAAATACTCATGCTAATAAATAATTAATACGATAGAGTGAGTCTCAAAGTTTCCGTGTAAGCAGCTTCACACTATTTATTTATGAAACCTTAAATTCTGTTTGCGATAACTGGTTATTTCATTTGTGTGTATTATAAAATTACCGTAAAATTACTTCTAATTTCACGAAAAAAACTATAATTTATTGCTTCCGAGCATACCGAAGGTAACAGAAGCTATGTAATCTATAAAATATTTTATGTCTCTGATATCAAAAATTCTCAGACAGAAATCCGTAAATTTATACATTAGTTCATGTAAAATATCAAAACAATTTTGACAGATTAAGAAAGGAGGGAACAAATTTAACAAATTATACAATAACAGCTTGTAAAAGCTAAAATCAATAAAGTACGTGATAGGATGCGAGGAAGCTATGTGCCACACTAATTCGCAGTCTATCTTTTTGATTGGTTATATTGTAATACTTAGGGCAGCCTTTGTTAAAAAACTAGACACTTATGTACCTCATGGGGCAACAATAATATCTTTTATTATGGGCCCGGAGGTTTATGGCATAAATATCTCTTCTGCTGTAGTTCAAAGGAAGCTTAAAGAAGTAGAGGAAGGTGGTGCTGATGCATGGAATGTGATCGGTGGGAGCACTACTTACGCTCTGGAATTCATGGCAATAAATGGAAAATTTACCTTGACGATTATAGTATATTTTTTTTACTTAAATAAATAAATAATTTATATAAATAAATATATATGTATAATATATATATACTTTAAATAAGTAGGTATGTAAAATATGTTTTGATTAATAATTCAATCCTTCAGGGTACATGAGCATTATGGTCCATGGACCATTTTGCAACATGTATACATATTTAAAAAAAATGGAGGTTTTAGACTATATTATGCTTAAGAAAAAAGTAAATATATAATGCCTTAAGGTACCCTTTAAGGCACTTTACTTGGTTGCCCGCCCAAAATTACTTTTAATGTGTAAATATTATCTTTTCAAATTAATAATTAATTAGACTGTGATATTATCACCTTTACTTACATACATAGAAGTGTGATGTTCCTTTGTCCCTAAGTTCTTTGGTCTAGATATCCCTTTATCTTAATTGTTATTTAGACAAACTAATTATTTATAAAAGTGATAAACAAATATAGGGTGCGGGTAACCAATTCAATATTTGTCACATGGTACCTAATTTGTATTAGGTTGAAGGGAACTAAAAAAGACGTATTCAAAAACTACGTCAGGAAAACGTATTTAAAAATTCGAGTAAGTATAATCCTATTTCTCAATAATTCTCGAGATATTGATTTATTTCTTTTATTAGTGCTGTTCGAAAAATTACAAAAAAAAAAAAAATTATCTCAAAAACTAAATGAGATATAGATATTGGTATACAAGACAATTTTAAAGAGCATAAAGCAACCATTCATAAACACCCATCGATTTTCAAATTAACAGTTGCTAGGCCTCTTAAGTCCATTTATTCTTCGAGACTCCAAAGCCCATTTTACTTCCTCATAATAAGAAAGTATTGTCATGGCGAGAAAATTCGATTTTGATGTATTTACACGTGTTGAGGTCCATTGAGTCTAAAAAAGTGGTTTAAAAAAGTCGGTCTGTCGTCTGTGCAGACGCGTGGAGCGTAAACTTCTGGGCCGATTTTGACGAAATTTCCCCTACATGATCAGAAAAATCATACCCCGAGGTGAAATCAAGGAATGAATTTAGCCCCAAATTTGGGGTGCTATCCCCCCCTCCAAAAAAACAACAACAAAAAAAAAAACAGGAAACAGAAACAGAACGTGAAAAAAAATAATTTCTCGAAAACAGTTCCGATGATTTTGATTAAAAAATTCTAAATTGAGTCCATTTAAATACGAATCTAACGATTTAAGCCGTTTTCCAGGGAAATATCTAGTTTCCGAGATATTGATGAAAATAAATCTGATTTTGTTGAAAATCGAAAACAAAAAGTAATCCACCACCTGTTGAATCAATTTTAAATAATATAATATTAACTAAGCATCGCGTAGGTTTATTATTGAAGCGAACTTAATGCAATAAATATTAAATATTAAGCAAATTAATAGTTAATCATGATGAGTTTATAGTTTAGAGTTTTATAGTAACCCTGGTAAAGGTTGGTTTTACAGCTCATAGCTAGCAATTCGACACACTTATCCGTTTGAATAGATAGCAATATATTCATGTTTTTGGGGATCTGAGGCCGAGATTATAGATAAGAAAGTTAGTCTGAGATGAATCGGAACGATTGTTTCTTAATTGAGGGATGCTAGAAGTGTGGCATAATTGAGAAAAACGTTTTCTTTTTTAGTTTTTGAATTATGGTGGATTGAATGTTTCTTACTCTTACTAACCGGCGTTATTCGGACATGATTTCATCCTATTCTTGTTTATATAACTATTCTTAATTTAAATTCCTCTATTCTTATTGGCCGCAATAACTAATAACTAATTAAAAATATTAAAGCAGTCAAAATATATATTTAATGAACAATTAATCTTGGAGTAAGAAATTTGATCATATTAGTTTTATTAAGTCCGATATTGTTTGATCAAATTAATTGTGTTTTATGAACGTGGTAAGTTCGATGATCATAGAATAGTCAAAGAAAAATTATAATAGTATTGCATATAATATGGAAATCGTACTATTAAAGTATTTTTATTGGATAATACATAATAATTTTAAATTTTAAGAAAATAAGTTGCTAATATATAAAAAATATTTATTTAATTTATAAAAGATCACAATGTTTTTTACAAGTAATTAAGTATTATTTTTTTAGTTGGTGATAAATTAAGTAATTATTTTACAATTTACAATATTTTCATACAAATCTTAATTTTTTAATGAAAATTGTTTAGGATATAAGTTTATAAATTGTGGCAATGGTGCCACATTGTCAATATTATTATGTTTGCGCTTTAAACACATTAAAGGCTTCAAAAATTAAAAATTTTTAGAAAAAGAAAAAATTGACTATGTTGAAGTAATTTAACGTATAATAATTTTTTTGCTTCTTTCTTTCTTTCCTGACATCTTCTAAAATGTTACTTTAATTTGGAATAAACCTTCGAATGAAATTTGAACCTATGAAATTTAATATAAGGAAATTATACGGAATTTCTAATATGCGTTCTCCCCATTTAGTCAGGGATTTCAAATAAGTCAAAGTAAAGTTTCAATATGAAGTTGTACCTATTGTTTCTTATCTATCAATAAAGGAATCAAAATGTAATACATAAATAGGAGAGCGTTCGAGTAATAAATATAATACAAAAGATTATACAATGAATTAATATTTATTGATTTAAACATTTATAATTACAATTTATAAAATAATATCTACATAAATTACAATATTTACAAGTTAATTATTGAATTCTTATTATTTTAAAATAATACTAGTAATAATAATATCAATAATAAATGTATTGCAAGTTGTATAATAATGTAAAATTTAAAGCTACCTGAGTTACTTAAAATGCATGGAGAAGTGAACATTCACTTAAATAATGATCAAGTGTGTGGGATAAAACTTGTTGATTTATAATGATTTCACAGTTATGAAGTTAAAAAAATACAATGATAAGGTTTTGTAACTATTGAATGAACATAAAATTGACTTAAAACATTTTATAACCATTTATTTAAATATATTTTGGTTCAATTTTTTTTATAGTAAACAAATTTGGTAGTCATATGGTAATAAAATATTAGTGGTTATAGATTTTTACAATGTGAATAATAGTAAAAAAGGATAAAAATGTTTTAAAAAAATCCTTACATTTAGCATTGTTTTTATAAATAGTTTAAGGACATCTTTTGGAGTCTTTTCTATTAACACTGATCATTTCTAAATAGCTTATTGTACTAGAATCTTTATTTAATAAAAATGTATATTTTAAACGTACTATTCGATTGTTTATATTGGTTCTAGGTGTTATAATTGATTTTTAACGGTTTCTTAATTGTAATTGTGCAATCTTAAGACTCTACACAAATTAATAAGTTTAAGTATCTAAAATCTCGCTTTAAATTGGAATCCACCTTCGTTGTTACGACGGGTCTGTCCGAACATACTCTGTCTTTCATGTTGAGCGTAACCTCCAGCAGCCCAGTTCTTGCCTCCAATAAAGTCATGCTCTACTCTAGCGCTTTGTGTCTTCATGTGAGCATCCGATCCAGACGTGCTGAACGGGTTGCTGCTCTTAGGGTTGTAGAAGTCGTGACGTTCCTTTAACTCGAAAGCTGTTTTCTGCTCGAAGGGCACCGAAACAGCAAGGGCAACCAGGCAGGAAGCGATAACACAGAGGAGAGTGTAGTGGGCCATTTTTGGGTTCTCTGTAAAATGATAAATTTATAATTAATTAAAAATAAAGAAAGACGTCTCTCGTCTAAAGTAACTTTGTTATACAAAGGCCGGCTTTCAATCACTAGTAGTCATCTATAGTGCCGGGTTGTCGAGTTTAAACGCATAAGAGAATAAATCAGTGTAGAACTTGAAATGTGACTCAACGAAAAGATCAAAATTAGTTCTGTATAAATCTAACTTAAAGAAAAGATCAAAATTAGTTCTGTATAAATCTGACTCAAAGAAAAGATCAAAATTGGTTCTGTATAAATCTGACTTAAAGGAAAGATCAAAATTAGTTCTGTATAAATCTGACTCAAAGAAAAGATCAAAATTAGTTCTGTATAAATCTGACTCAAAGAAAAGATCAAAATTAGTTCTGTATAAATCTGACTCAATGAAAAGATCAAAATTAGTTCTGTATAAATCTGACTCAAAGAAAAGATCAAAATTAGTTCTGTATAAATCTGACTCAAAGAAAAGATCAAAATTAGTTCTGTATAAATCTGACTTAAAGAAAAGATCAAAATTAGTTCTGTATAAATCTGACTCAATGAAAAGATCAAAATTAGTTCTGTATAAATCTGACTCAAAGAAAAGATCAAAATTAGTTCTGTATAAATCTGACTCAAAGAAAAGATCAAAATTAGTTCTGTATAAATCTGAATTAAAGAAAAGATCAAAATTAGTTCTGTATAAATCTGACTTAAAGAAAAGATCAAAATTGGTTATTTATAAATAAATTTATTAATAACTTAGAATTATAATATGATTGATAATATTTTTATACGATAATATTGATGGACTACTAAACATAATTATTTGAATAATGTAATATATGTATACCTACATGATTATTTAAATAATGTAGTATATACACGAAAACGCGGTGGTTTTTTTTACGTGGTTTTATGTGTGTGTGTTCTGTTTGTATTTTAAATTAAAAATAATGTAAACAATTGGTACATATCATTGTTGAATTTTTTGTATGTTTTATTTTTGTAAAATTTGTTTTTATTGGAGGAAATAAATATTATTGTTATTATTATACGTAAATTAAAGATAAATTTAATATATTTGATTTGTTGGTCTTCAAATAGATATAATAACTTACATAAATTAATTTTCTTAATTTTACTTTCTTTTTAAAATATAATATTAAGCAGTCGGGCTTACCGGCTCGAGATATATATTTGAGATATTATGATCATTTTTATTATAGATACTATGAAATAAGTAATATTTACTCACGAGTAGAAGAACTGAGTGTAGAAATGAGAGAAGGAAGTAGTATTGAATGCTAGAAGCTGTTGGTTGGTACTGTGTTGGGAATTGCCTACATCGAGTATATATACTCGATATCTTGCGGGGAATTCCCTTCAGTAAAGATCAAACAAATCATATGTCTTACACTCTTATATTTATTTTTCCGTAATTCACCCGCCCAAAAAATGATTAAAGATTAGCCGATGTATAAATTAATTATATTTATAAATATGATTATAATAATAATTAACCATTTATTATCTTACGAGCCGTTAAGCCTGCGGGGCAACTGGCTTAATTTTAAATTTAGAAGGAAATGTAAAATTAAATATCTATTTGAAGACCAAAAAATCAAAACAAACATTTATTTTTATTGGAATAAATGTAGTTGCCATAGCTTAGCATTAACATATCATTTCGAGGTGAGTCGTCGTCGTCAGGAGACTTCTCGAATATATAAATAATAAAATTTTTAACTTTTTTTTTAATGAGTTAAAATATTTAAATCAGCTTTCAATATTAATTAAGTTAAAAGAAATAAAATATTCTTAAATTCAATAGATAATTATTATTTTATGAAATAAATTGTGTCGCTCGGACATAATATTCGCATGTACACAGTGAATTTAAATTCCAAAATATCTTCTTTTTTTTAAAAAAAGACTTTTTATTAAATATTCAACCGAATTTTTTTACTGTTTACATTTCGGTTACAATTTCCAGCAGGGTTATATTTATTTTTACTCAATGTTTCGAATACAAGATTTTTTACTGGGGTAACTACTTCCAAGTTAAATGGACTACAAGATACGGGCATAATTTTTTAATCAAAATAGTCCGATTAGTTTTTGAGAAAGTTATTTTCCCCGCTCAATTTTTGCGATCCAACATAACTTTAAAACTACACCTCCGATTTTATTGAAATTTGGATAGTAGGTCATAATTGCCCCACTGTTGGTCCCATATATGTTTCAACCTTATAATAAATGTACATTTATTTACACCCATATCTTCAAAAGTACTTATCTGATTTTTACGAAATTTGGATGGTTTGTCGAAAGTAGCCCGCAGATTAATTTCAACTGTCAGCACTCTATACATTTTGATAAAATGATACTTAATTCATGTAAAAAGTCAAAACAATTTTGACAGATTTATAAAACGGGGGAAAATTAAATGACTTTAAGTATAAAATCATTAAATTACATAATAGTACGCGAGGAAACTATATTTGCAACACTAATTGCCAGGCTATTTTTAAATATAATATTATTTTATTAGACTCAATAATAGAGTTTGTCATTTAATTTCGAAAAACTGGACGCAGGGTGTTTTGGAACTTTTCCTCACCTAACATCAACCTATAAATGACAGATGTTTTTATTAAGTGAATTATTATTTTGTTTCTCCGTTAAAAGTTACGTCCGGTATAGTTAGGTCCGTTATATTGAGGTCCGTTATAGTGATGTCCGAAATAGTGGGGTCTGAAGGTATGGTATGTAACAATTTCAACAAACTTTCGTGTATAAAAATCAAAGGTTGATTTTTTCAAAATGTCGGCAAATATTAAATTTATTATCTTATAGAAAGGTAACATTGGTGTAAATTTCAGCTCGAAATGTGGAAAAGTTCAGAAATTATTTAGCGTTAATATTTCAAAGTTCAAAATTCGATAATTCAAAATGGTGAGAATATATATATATATATATATATATATATATATATATATATATATATATATATATATATATATATATATATATATATATTGGATGGGCAAAAGAAACCCGCACTTCTTTGAACACTTATAGCTCAGCTTCTATAATAGATAGAAATATGGTTTGGATAGTAGTAATGTTGCCTGGTCTTATAGTTTGGGGGGGGGGGGGGGTTCTTTGTAGGTAAGTGGGAGGAGTCCCTCTGTGTTATAACAAACATTGAAGATGTATTAACTACATTGTTGCCTGAAATTGAAGATCAAATGCCAAATTACACGTTTATGCAAGATGGTCGTCCCATCACTCCTTGCAAACAATTTAATACTTGAACAGAATTGCCCAGACTTCATTTAGCCAGACGAGTGGCCACCTAAATCTAATTAATTACTTTGTCTGGGGTTGGTAACAACAAAGAGTGTACGTAGGAGGCAGAATAAAGGACGTTGAGCTGAAATTCAAAGAAAGTATTCTTCGTGCCTGGGATGATATAGGTCAATCAACTACTGCTGGGGCCATATCCCGCTGGATAAGGTATATATATATATATATATATATATATATATATATATATATATATATATATATATATATATATATATATATATATATATATATATATATATATATATATATATATATATATATATATATACCTTATCCAGCGGGATATGGCCCCAGCAGTAGTTGATTGACCTATATCATCCCAGGCACGAAGAATACTTTCTTTGAATTTCAGCTCAACGTCCTTTATTCTGCCTCCTCCTTTATCTCTATTAATACTTTTAGTTTAATGTGATTACATTTTATGTATTTACACTTTCAGTTTAATTTATTTGTTTATTTTTGCTTCTGAACAATACCAAGGGTAACTGAAGCATTGTGATCGTGCTGAATAATGCAATTTAAAAGTCACGCAAAAAGTACGAAATAATTGCGATCGATTTTAAAATTAATGGGGCAAATTAAATAAATTTAACTGTAACGGTTGGTAAAAGCAAATCATAATTAAAGTAAAGGACGCGACAAGATGTGAGGAAGTGATAGACTAGTATAATAGCAATATGTAAAGATTTACTCTTAAAGTCTTAAGAAAACAATATATTTTAATTTTTCTTTTAACAATGACTTGACTTTGTCAATAAATAAAAATAAAAATACAAACAAGTATACATAACTTAGTGTTTGTCTTAAAAGTATTACTAGTGTAATACTAACAGGAAGCTATGTTTATACTAATTAGCTGATAATTTTAATAATCTATAGTACTAATATACAAACTTAATTAGTGAAAAAAATGCAGTCATTCTCGACAATAAGTATATTGAATAATTATATATTAAATAATTATATTAAATTACGAATAATGTAGACACCGCGAGATCCCATCAGGAAAGCTAAGTCTGTACGTGAAAGCAAAAAATATTTTTTAAGTATCAAAAATTAAATATAACATTCTTCGGTGCCTGCCTATCATTCAACGTTTATTTGGAACACCGTGTCTTAGAAAATACTGGTCCAATTTAAATGGATTTTGGATGGTTGGTCCCATAAAAATTCTGTGAAAATTTATTAATGCTTAATAATAAGAGTGGAATTGGACCACCAACTAATTTTTATTAACAATTATATATTATTTATATTTATTTAAACCAATATAGTTTAAAATTACTCATTCGATTTTAAGAATTATTAATGGATTTACGATAGTAGCTCCTGAAGCTCTCATATTAATTTCAATCAACTTTAAAAATTTAATTTTACTTAAAAATAAGTGTCCAAATAGATCCAATTCCCATGTGAACATTTGCCCAATAATAATAGGATGCAAGGAAGCTATGTGCCCAACAAATTGTCAGACTATTTTGCTTCCAAGCTTACCGAAGATAACGTAGCATTGTGATAGTTTTGAAGAACGATTTATTTTTTATAAAGAACAAAGTCTTTTATATTTTTTTTATGAATTTCAAATAGGGGTCAATCTTTAGAACATATAAATAGTTTTGATTGTTTTAAATTATTAGGTTTAGTAACCAGATGTTGCTTTTTGAAAATTACTTCAATTTTTGGATTGATTCTTTTTTTTATACTGTTATTAAAAGTTATTAATAAATGTGTTTTAATTTAATAAAAAGCCTCTATACATTACATACTCCAACATTAAAAGTTTAGTCAATAAAATTTCAAATTCTTCTCTTTAGTCATGTAGAGGAGAAGCCCTAGAAGAGTTGAAGAAAACTTCTTTTATTAACCAAATTAATGTTACAATGAATTGATAAAAGTAAAATTATACTTATTTACTGTGGCGATACTAAGATTATTTAGATAATTATAAACAAACTAATTTGATTAATTAATTCATTTCAATTAAAATTAAATTGAAATTGTAGTTCTCTAACTAGAAGATCTATTATTGTAAAATATACTTACCATGTCTCAAGGCAGAGGCTGCTCAAAATGTCCGCCACGTTGAGCAATGCACATTCGACATCTTACTGTCAAAAATGCGACAGGTAATAAATATCACGTTTCTTTTCCCTTCACCAGCTGCAAGCACGACATGTTTTTTTCTGCAACGATGGGTTTGTTCGCTCTAACTCGCCCACTTAGAGTTGGAATATTTTGAAGTATTTTGTATCGTTTTAAAGCTTATTAATAGCGCCAACTTTTCCTAACTTTGTACGCATTTTTCTTATTCGGGTCATATCGATAAGTAGGCTCAAAGTTGTTCAGATTTTTTAAAATAAATCTATTATTTTGTTTTCAAACAACTCTGGGGCACACTAAAAAGGCAAAAAGTCAACAAAACCATACATCATTTTATAGAAAATGTCCTACTCTTTCCAACGATTGTTCATTCATTGTTCCAAAATTAATATTGTTTGAGTAATTTCAGTTTTTTAAGGTAAAGGTCGATTATTTTTAACACAGTCTATTTTCGCTTTTGGCTCCTACATGGTTGAGAATTGGACTGTAGCTTATACGAACTGTCTTGCTCCAACTTTTTTTTTTTTAAGTGTCTCATATGTTGTGTATGTTCAGTGTAGACGCGTGAAATCTAAACTGGTAAATTCATAGTTTAGTTGGTGTACAACAAATGCATGCACTTAACACAACTTTTTTTTTTCTTTGGCAATTTTTTATAATGCAAACAATAACACTGTAAATTATTTTTATAGATATCAATAACCTTAGCTCACATTATTTTAACACTATAGGATAATCTAATAAATAATTTAAATTAACCAGTTTACTCTTATCTTTCTTCATCATATTTCCGTGGTCTCCTCTTTCTGATTATCTTATTCTCTATTTACATACTTTTTGATCTCAAACATTTATTTTCCTTTCACGTTGTAAGTGTTGATCCTCTGTCAACTTTAGTATCCTATTCTTTATCTGAAATGTTAATCCTACTTGTTGCCGTTTTATGTTATGTTTGTCGACCCTTCCCTTGTGGAAGTTTTGACTTATACCAGTTGTGTGAACGTATACTAACTTATTGCTACCGAGCTTACCGAAGGTAACAGAAACAGTGTAATTATTCTGGAGGACAATATACGGAGATATTCCTTTAGTTTTTAAATAGAAAGACATTCTATTCCTAAGAATAAAAAAGATTCTTAATAGTATAGCTTATGGAAGTCATGGTATAATCGTATTTTATAGAAAAATATTTTAATAATTCAATAAAAGTTTAATAGATATTAAATTTTAATAAAATAAAAGTGCTAATTTATAAATAAATATTTATTAATTTTTTAAAAAATCACAAAGTTTTATACAAGTAATGCATTGTTTGTTTTTTTTAAGTTGGCAATAAATAATATTAAATAAATATATTACAATTTACAATATTTAAATATAAATCAAGGTATTTACTATTATTTATTAATCACATGTGTTTGTTTATCTCATTATGTATTTCTATGATTTAACTAATTTTCAATTAAATAAAGTTTACTAGTTTGACATAAGTTTATAAATTGTGGCAATGGTACAATAATGTTAATATCATTAGGTATATATTAGGGAATCTAAAATAAGTTTCTACACAGATTTGTCTTTAAAAATTGAAAAGTGATGAGATGAAAGGAAAAGAAATACTATTTTTAAGTGACTAAAAATACGCTTTAACTTGGAATCCACCTTCGTTGTTACGACGGGTCTGTCCGAACATACTCTGTCTTTCATGTTGAGCGTAAGCACCAGCAGCCCAGTTCTTGCCTCCGATAAAGTCATGCTCTATTCTAGCGCTTTGTGTCTTCATGTGTGCATCCGATCCAGACGTGCTGAACGGGTTGTCACTCCTAGGGTTGTAGAAGTCGTGACGTTCCTTTAACTCGAAAGCTGTTTTCTGTTCGAACGGCACCGAAACAGCAAGAGCAACCAGGCAGGAAGCGATAACACAGAGGAGAGTGTAGCGGGCCATTGTTGGGTTCTCTGTAAATAAAAGAATTTAAAAATCGGTTAAAAATATAGAACTCAACTAAAGTAACTTTATTTTACAGGTACTTTTTTAGATTGTTACACCCCTTATAAAAAAATAACTCAGGGGGGTAATAATCTAAAGAAGGTGTGTGGAATGTTCTTCTTTAGACTTTTATTCCTTTGTCCCAAAGTACATTGTACTCAACATCCCTTTGTCTTAATAATTATTTAGTCAGTCATTTATATTCTAAAATAAACATAGGGGAGTGACAATCTAAAGAAGTACCGTCTTACAAACGCAGCCTTGAACCACTTGTGGTCATCTTCAGTTATGGCAAGACAAGTTTAAAAGCAAGAAAAATCAATGTAAAAGTAAATCTGACTTTTATATAATCTTATAACAAAGATTTTAAAAATTGAAGTGTGTAGTGTGTAGTGTATAATAATAATAAAAAATTCAGTGGTACAACAACCCGTGGAGGCCTAAGGGATTATAAAGCTTCATATATAGGGCCTGCAAAAGGGATTGTAAAAATACATATTCTGTAATGGATGACACAGGGTTAGTGTGTCGCTGCATCAGCTATAAACCCTAATAATTAGCATTTACTACTTAGTTTAAACACTAAAGTTGTAGATTTAGGTTGAAATATACTTGATTTAGGGAGCCAGGGTAGCCGAGCGTCTTAGGGCGCTCGCTGAGCTATCACTAAGTCGAGGCAACTCGAGGTCGTGGGTTCGATCCCGTGCCATGATACTCTGAATTGCATCAATGAATCGCGGACGGTGCAGGGCGAGGGACACCCTTTAAGGGGACTCTTCCCCCACTCTCTGATGTGGGTCCGATCCGTGTCATGATGATGTGATTTGTATCTATGGTTCGAGGACGGAGCAGGGCGAGGGACACCCTTTATGGGGACTCTTCCCCCACACTTTGACGCACGCTTATATAGCTTACTAATGACCACATCATACTCGCTTCGGCGGTACAATGTACAAATGTATGATGTGTGAAGTAACTGGAACTCTCCACCACGGGGCGTACAAAGGGCCTAAGTGATGGCCTAATTGCAAGGTTCGAACAAGTGGTTCGTCCTACCCGTTCTAGTAGGAAGTACTAGACTACTACTACTACTTGATTTAACTTTATAACAATATAGATTATCGAATAATAATAATTAATAAAACAAAAAAATAAAGAATATTTAAAGAGAACATCTTTCGGGTTTTATAATCTTGACGTTTCGAACACGTTAAAGTGATCATTTTCAAGAAAGGTACTTATAATTAGTATCATTAGCGAGTCCATAATGATTTAAGATCATCATAATGATCTCTGTAATGAATATGAAATGTCTCGGATCTGACCCGATCTCTCCTCAAAGATCTAGATTTAATTTAACTCTAGCCGCCTAACATACGTAACTGAAGTATACATTAACCATATAGATCAACCTATTAATAATAATTTAGAAGGAAGAGAAAATAAAATTTATATTATCGAGTAGTGTCCCGACGACGACGCACCTCGAAATGATTTGTTATTGCTAAGCTAAGGCAACCACATTTATTCCAATAAAAATAAATGTTTGTTTTGATTTGTTGGTCTTCAAATAGATATAACTTATCTAAATAGATATCTAAATTAATTTATTTAGTTTTACTTTGTTTTCTAGGTTTAAAATGATTCTTTTTACTCTTATTATATATAAGATACTATATTTAAGATACTATAATAATATTATGATAATTTTTATTATAGATACTATGTAATAGATAATATTTACTCACGAGTAGAACTGAGTGTAGAAATGAGAGAAGGAAGTAGTAATGAATACTAGAAGCTGTTAGTTGGTACTGAGTTGTGCATTGCCTACATCGTGTATATATACTCTGCATCTTCTTGGGAATTCCTTCCAGTAAAGATCAAACATTACACATTATAATCAGATGTATTACCCTTTATCATTATTCTACAGTAATTCACATGCCAAAAAAATTATTAATTATAGAAAGATAAGCCAATACAATTAAATAATAGTGTTATAATAACAATAATCCATTTATTAAATATTTTAATAACATTACTATAATTTTTACAGTAACTTAAAGAGTAACACAGTAAACTTAAAGAGAATGTATTGTGTAGCGGGAAAATTAAATTTTTATGGATTTACACGTTTTGAGGTCCAACATGTCTGTCTCTAGTTTCGTTTGGGTCATTTTCAAAAAAGTGACACTTTGACAATTTTATGACATGTAGTACGCTGGGTAACTAATGTGACATCTATCTTCTTCCTGGGTAACTATCGTGACAAGTGTCGTGTTCCTCTAAAGTTGGGAATGACCAAATAGTTCAAGGGACATTTTCAAAAAATGTGACTCTGACAATTATTCTGAGCCTACTAGTGCTTTATTTTGACGCTGAAAATCTATACAACAAGAATATGTATGTGAAAAGTAACTATCGGGACAAGTAACTATCGTGACTTATAAACTTAAACATGGCGGCCAAGCCACCCTAATTTATTAATGCTTTCAAAGGAAAGCATAAGTTTTCTGTGTACTACGGGGGGGGGGGGGTATTCCCAAAAAATATTAAAAAGCTTTAAATGCACTTTTAAAAATAAATCACTTTTTAAAATTTATGGTAACTATTGTGACTTTGAATAAAATACGCCCTATGATTTTTGAAGAGAATTGTTTTGTGACCGAGGCTTACTTCAAAACACGCGGTGACGAACTTTAGGTTATAAAGGAATGATTATTTTATCTGTAAATCCCTGAAATCCCGCCCTCAGTCAAACAGTGCAGCCAATTTCTTGGTAACAATTGTGACGTAACTATCATGACCGATTGCTGGGACAAGCCTTTTTATTAAAATCCCGACAAGTTACACCGAAATAAGAAAGAAATTATATATAGTATCACAAACTACATTATATTTCCTATCTAGGATCATAGTTAGAAAGTCAAAGAAAAATATTTTTTGAACATTTTTGAGCATGGTAACTTAGGTTAATAGGGGCTGGGACATAACTATTGTGACCTTTTAGTATATATAAATTTAAATTTCTTCTCCCTAAAAAGGATATTCAAGAATCTGACTACACCAAAATGACGAATTAAATCTTATAAAAAAATCTTTGTGGGGTTGTAGATTTTTTTAATTATGAGGAGCATAAGTAATTTATTTTTTTAACTCGCGGACAGTGAAAGTGTCACTTTTTTGAAAATGAACCGTTTGTTGTTCGACGCGTCATACAGACACGTGGGCTGATTTCGATTAAATTTAGCATTCTGAAATTAAAAAGCAAATTCGGTGTCGTTAAAAAATTATACTTACTACATATTCATACAGTGGCGTATCCAGCTGCTAGGTCTGGGGGGGGCACATTCTAAGTTAGTTTAGATTGAAACTGAGGGCGGGGGGGGGGGGGGGGGGGGTATTCGTAGTGGTAACAAGAAAAGGGAACTGCTTATTAAAGAAAGAAGCTGCCCCCCCTAAAAAAACAAAATCTCCGCGCCCAAGTAACAACAACTGTTTTAGAACGTATTCGTAAGAAAATGGTATGCTGAAATTTACTGTAGTACAATATCTTACTCAAAGTCATGGGGTCGTCTGCAGTTAATTATTGGGGGGGGGGGAGGAAGGAATTTAAGGTGGGGGATCCGGAAAATTTTGAAAATATGACCTCTCAAAACAGCGCTTTTATGATTTTCTGAGGTGAAATGTGGTCGGGGGGGGGGGGGGGGGGGGGCACGTGCCCCCTGTTCCCCCCCTCTGGATACGCCACTGTATACGTATATGTAATACTACATATACGAATACATAATTACTTTGTTTAGTGTTTCCATTTTTTAGTTGTTTTCGAGTTTTTGGCTACACTTAATTATTATTAAATATTTTATCAATATTTACCATAGAAATTACTCTACATTTTGACTAAAATAGCTTGTTAAGGTACGTTTTCAAAGACGACAGACAACCAAAATAATATTGGATCCAGAAGACCTATTTATTTATTTTTTTAAGTGTGAATGTGAAACATGTCACACCTTTCTGGGATTTGAACTCACCAGATAGGTTTATAGCGTAGTTGTAAGTGTTAGTATACTAACCTCTTAGCTCAAAATTAGAAAAAATAACTTTTAAGGGCTAGTTTATAGGTTATAATGTTGCTATTATGCCCGTTCTTAAAAACGGGGAAATAGTGTGAAAACGGGGATATAATATAAAAACGGGATTATAATCCTCGTTCGCTAATCTAATTATTTTGTAAATTTTAGAGAACGAATGGCAAATGTAGTGGATTTGTTGAAATTAGGTTGGCAACACTGCTTTCAAAGCGGTATTGCGAATCATTCTACGATGTTTTCTTTCTCGCCTCAGGATTTAGTTGCCTTGATTCCTTCGGCTTTACCTCAGGAATCAACTCAGTCACGCTGGAAATAATATCTTGCATTATTCCCTATGTGCATAAATTGCTATTCTCTTCCCAATTGAAAATGCTAGTTAATAATATACACGGTTATATTTTATGCCTTACTCTTACTTGTGTCAGTAACAATTTTTTCGTGTGCATTCGGCTTCGAATTTGATTGGGTTCTAATCCTTTACTATAGTATAATATATATTTTTTCATAATTATTTTAGTTATTAATTTATTTGTATATTTTTCGGATTTTGGACTACTTTGGTCATTTACACCCCGTAATATATTCATTCTAACATTAAACTCACACACGTTGGTCAACAAAATAATGTAATCTCCCTCCATCATATTAATTTATTAATGTTCTTCCATGATAAGCACTGATATTGGCCTTGCTAACGCTGAAAGCTGCTATATAATTAAATAAATTTATTCGGATTCTTAAGGCCCCCATACACGGTCAAAATGTTTGCGCAAACATGATATTTGACATGTATGACCTAAATTTCCCCGACACCAGGTTTGCGCAAACATGATATTTTTTAAATTAAATGTTTGATCGTGTATGGGGGTCTTTAGTCAGTAAATATAAATATGATAGTGTTTGGCCCCTGAAGGTGAGTGGTGATGATTGATTTCGACTATTGTTTCTGTTTTTTATAACTACTAATTTATTATGCAATTAAGCGTTATTTGTTATGTCAGATTAAATTATTATGAACCATGATCTCTACTAAGAATTTTTTTTCCACAGATTTTATCTTGAGTTTCGAATATATTGGTCTGACATTACTTATACTTATATTTAAATTATTGCATTTTTTTAAGTGGGGTAGCGGAACTCATTATTTCCTATTTTGGATTAAGATTTAAGTTATTTTATTTGATAAAATGATTAAATAAATTAGAATTTAAATAAAGGTAAGAAACTATTATGGTTAAGAACAAATAGGGTAATTATGAATACATATTTAGTTATATGTATCATTGGTGATTAAAGAAACATTATCATTAAAAATCGCAGTGTTTAAAGTAGGTTAACAATTTATATTAAATAATCGAATTACTTAGTTATTTCAATTTGTATATTATATTTCCCGAAATAATTATTGCAAAAGAAATATGTAGGTGTGGTCCGTGTCAATACTTTTGACACGCAATATACTAAAG
This sequence comes from Gerris lacustris, assembly GCA_951217055.1. Classification (NCBI taxonomy): domain Eukaryota; kingdom Metazoa; phylum Arthropoda; class Insecta; order Hemiptera; family Gerridae; genus Gerris; species Gerris lacustris. The sequence continues at coordinate 89,750,832 of OX578277.1, forward strand.
TTTTCAAATTTAATAAAAAATAATTAGGTTGTGTAAATTATTAAACAATACTAAAATGTTCCTTTAAATTGGAATCCAGCTTCGTTGTTACGACGATTCTGTCCGTTCATACTCTGTCTTTCACGTTGAGCGTAAAAACCAGCTGCCCAGTTCTTGCCTCCGGCAAAGTCATGCTCTTACTCTAGAATTCTAGTGCTTTGTGACTTCATGTGTGCATCCGATCCAGAAGTGCTAAACGGGTTGTCGTTCTTAGGGTTGAAGAAGTCATGACGTGCGAACTATAAATCGAAAGCTGTTTTCTGTTCGAACGGCACCGAAACAGCAAGAACAACCAGGCAGGAAGCGATAACGCAAAGCAAAGCGTAGCGGGCCATTGTTTGATTCTCTGTAAATAAAATAAATTTTAAATTAGTCGAATCAATACTTTTAACAAATTTAGTAGCGCGATGGCCTGCCAAAGGATTTATACTTTCTCATTTACGTTTTATATATTATATGTAGAAAGTATTGTAATGGTACATGCATTTACACGTTTATGGTCCCTGGAGTACTAAAAAAGTAGTTTTTAAAAAATGTCTCTCTGTCCAGAAGCATGGAGTACATTTGGCATCCATGTGTGAAAAATTATACCGGGTCAAAATCGATAAATGAATTTAGCTCTAAATTTAGAAGTAAATTTGCCAGGTTCTAAATAAACTAAAACTGTAAATAATTTAATTAATAATTAAGTAAATAATTTTAATTAATTACTTTAATTGTCACCAAAAAACATCCCGTAGGTTTATATTATATAGCCCATTCTGCATACATGGGGGTGGGCTAGCTGTGACCTACCATCCAAATTCTAATAAAATCAGATAAGTTAAATTATCAGTATCAGTTTTTAGGGTCCATAGGCAAAACCAAGGACCCTTATATTTTCCTACGTGTGTCTGTCCGTCCGTCCTCTCGCGTGCTCTCACGGCTACACCTTTCGTCCGATCACTTTGAAATTTGGCATGTATGTGTTTTGTACCTACCCACATATTTTAAAAATATAGCGACTTAATATTTTTCAAAAAAATTAGGGTAAAAAAACTTAAGGGATCATTTTTTTTTTTTTTTTTTTCGACACCGCTGATTACAAAAATATATAATTCTTTGGTTATAACTTTGATAGGGCGAGTGTAGGCAAGTTTAAAGTGGGCGTGAAACGTGTACCCCCTTCTATCTCGCTTATATGAAGTTAAAAAATTCCTGAACATTCTTTGACCAAAAGTAAAGATACCACTTTTTGGAAATTTTGAAAAAAATATTATTTTATTTTTTATTGACAAAATACTTTTTTTATAATTATGGCCTTTTCGATGTATTTATATGGTTGTAGTCCGGTTCAGTGGCAAAAAAATACTTTATCAGAAGTTTGTTTATGTATTTTGAGCATATCAGACCCATAGGATAGTTCAAAGTAAGCTTTTTAGCATTTTAAAAAACTCCATCAATAGGGTACTACTTAAACTATACAGGGTTGCCTACGGACCCTCGCTGTGTGCTGACTAGCACATACTTGACCTGTTTATTAAATATATGGTGGTTCGAGTAAATGTCGACGAACAGACACGGGACCCAAAAACATCCGGGAACTTGTCAAAACCGGATTTCTTAGTCAGTTTTTTTTGTCTAAATCGGATACATAAAAAATAAAATGTTTGTTCTTTCGAACGATCACATAAGCTTCCGTTATCTACGGTAAGCTAGGAAGCAATAAGAATAATTCCTTTGTCTTATTTACCTAAAAATATGTAATTTTGTAGTTTCTGCTGTAAACTCCGTTTAATTCATAATGATTCCTATAAAATATTATTATAGATATATTGCTATGAAATTGAATTAGTTCATGATTTGTTGGGTTACTACAGGAAATTATGAGCCTAAACTAAAGTATAATCTGATTTAAAATAAGATTTATGAAAAAGCCACAATTGGTTAGGTTCAAGTATGCTTAATAATTATGTGCCTAAATAAGTTAATTTAAAGATACAACTTAGTATTATGAAGTTTATAATAGTAATTAAGTTTATAGTATGTAAATGTAAATATTTGTGATATTATAATAATTTCAATATATAAAATAAACTATGACTATGTATCAGATAATATTTACTTACGAGATAAATAGAGTCTAGAAATAAAAGATAAGATTAGTATTGAACGCTAGAAGCTATTGGTTAGTACTGTTGAGAATAGACTAAATATTATATTTTTTCCTCCATAGGAATTTATTTATGTATTATGTAAATACTAAACCTAACATACATCACACTGTTTTATCTACCTGTTAATAACCGAAACTAAATGTAAGACCCAGAAACACATAACTCAAGTATATCTTTTATTGTATAAATAACGAATTGAAGAATAAACAAAACATGACATGACACAAGTCACGTTACTTAGCAGTACTGTGCATATACAACACTCATTTACAAACATTTGTTTTGTTTTTATACTTAATCTACTGCAATTCACGTGACAAAAATAATTATAGATTTGTTTACTTGGGTACATACCTCCAATTCACCTCAAAAATGAGTTTATAATCCATCCGGGTTGACTTATATTGTTCAACTCGGATGGATTAATAAGGGTTTATGTAATTAAAAATGTGATTTTAAATTTCCTACTCCAAAGTAAATTGCTGATCCCAAAATACATTGACTAAACGTTCCTTTGTCTAACTTAATGATTGGGCTAATGGATTTTGTCACTATTTGTAAAATAAGTGTGATTTTCCTTTGTCCCAATATACATTGGACTTAATGTCCCATTGTCTTATTTGATTGTTAGGCTAACAGATATTGTCACTTAAAATTACAGAAATGTGATATTCCTTTGTCCCAAAGTACAATGTTCAAAATTTCAAATTTTAAATTTTCTTTATTGCTCCAATTTCTTAAATATATCTACATAAATATATAAAAAAAAATACCGTATACATTTACTTACGTTGGAACCATTGAAACATCTGCCACTTCGTTATCCTTTCAGTCAGTAATATGACTTGTTTCATATGAATGCCTCAACTCTAAGTTTATCCATGTCTTTCTCTTTGAAATTGTACTTTTTTCCAACTTCCCCGATTTGATTTTATTCAAGAATGAATTATGTCATTGTCATTTCTGTCAACAAAAATACTGCCCTGGGTATGTACCCAAGTAAACTCCTGCCTCTATTACGCCTTATTTGCTTGGGTACATCCTTTTTTCTTTTCTTTTGTTCCCCCTTCTTAACCCCATACAAAAGCCCCAGTGCTTTTCAACATCCCCATTAAGCTTGACTATTAATTTATTTTATTTCATTTCCCCATATTTTTCAATATATAAATGGTATGTACCCAGGTAAACTCTTTCCCTATGGCACCTTATTTACTTGGGTACATACTACATACTTATTGGTATGTACCCAAGTAAATAAGTACCCTCTTTGGCTAGAAATCGAACCTGACCTCTCATCCATTGCGTTTATAGTTATTTTCTCATAGTCCAGGAGATAGCGTGCAAAAAAGGGTGTGACTAACATTAAGCTAGAATCTTAAGAATATTTGGTCGGCTTTGGCAATAGGAATTTTGAAAAAAAATATAATATATTTTTTTTCAAATTCCTATTATATATAAAACTAATAAAAAAAACCCGGATCTCCCGCCCTTTCCGGTGAGCAATTTGATTCATGATCCTGAGTACGAAACTAGTTAGTAGACCACAAATCAAGTTGATGGTAGTTAGTCACTTAATAAGTGACCTCTTTGATTTGGAGTAATATTTGATTAACTGACCTATATTAAGTGACAAACTATGATCAACTTAATTTTTGGTCTACTAACTAAGTTTGTACTGAGGATCATGAAAATCGCATAGTCCGATAGTGAATAAAAGGTAAAATATTGGTTCGTTGTGTATGTTTTGAATTCTAGCTGACTTACCTAAAGCTGTTAAAAAAAATATGAATTTTATAGAATAGATACAATCTATTATTTATTTGCCATTCATCGTTATTATGTTTGAGTATAACGCTATTAGAAAGCATTTTGGACATTTTATATCATTGTCATTTCATTGCTGTATTACTTATTCTGTGTTGTGTATTATAAAGACATATTGTAATAATACATTTTATAATTTCGTAATCGAAATCGTCAGAACTGTTTTTGACAATTTGATTATCACGATTTTTCATTCAAATTTATTTTTCGATTTTACCTCTAGATACAATTTTTCAGAATCTATAATACTTACTATTGATATCAGCTCCACTTGCGGACCATTCTTATACTATCTTAAGTATATTTGTTTCTTCATTTTTTTTTTTTTTTTACTCCTCCTACTTTCTCTTATAGTTATTGTCGTTCGTAAAACTTTTGGATTTACCTTTGTTTAACTTTCTTTTTTTTCATAATAAATTTGTTCAGCAAAAATATTTTAAATGCTAAAAAATACTCTCACTTCTCATTCTAAAAAGTTAGATAAAAATATATCCGGATGTAATTTGTGCATAACGCTTCGAATTCGATAGGTCCTGATCCTTTATTATAAGTATTTTGATATATATTTGTTAATTTCTATTAAGTTGTTTTTATTTTATATTTCTTTGTAAGGTTATTCTTAATATTTTTTTTCTTTCAATATATCTGTACCTATATTTTTACTAAGTCCATTTTCTTTTAAAAATTTACTTTTGCAGTATGTACTTCGTCCTTCTCTGACAGATAATTGTGTGAAAGTATTGTAACTTCTTTGTTAGTAAATATAGAGATAATGATTGTAAATAAATTGTATATTTTGAAGAAAGACTGATCATTTTCCATTTATAATGAGTAGAAAATCTGCAATTGCTTAAATTGGAGACAATAGTTTTTACATACCTCTTACACCACCTGGGGTAAAGAAATCAGTATGGTATTTATTTTTACATCTTGTTCTTATTGTACCAACACTATGGCAATCTCCCAAACCTGTTAAGCTAGAGAGTTTAAATTTAAAACACTGGCACAATTTTTTAACCCACATATAAGGGAAATATAGAAATGTTAAAAATTTGATATGTGCATGCGTGATTCGCACAACTCATTCCTACGCTGCATGTGGAGCGAGAAACCAAGCTGAACAGTCTAAAATAGGTAGAAACCAAGTAAGCGTCGTACAAAGTGGTGAGCCTGACAATTATACGGAGGTACTAATGTTGCAACACATGAACCAGAGTGTGTATACAATATAACTATCTGCAATAAGACATACAAGGCTAACGCTGCAATTTTCCATCATAGTGAGACAATATTAAGGGGTCACTTCGTTACTTATATAAGGTCAGGATCCAGGTGGATATGCGCAAATAATAGCAATGTTAGTGTATCTAGGAGGCCAAATGCTGCTAAAAATCTTTATATGCTCATACTATCAGAATGTACTTACTTACTACTTACTAGCCAACGCCCAAGTCTCTTTGCTGTTGAGCCATTTTGTGACGCGCTGACCAGTACAGACTGGCTTCGGTGAAAAGTTGGTTTTCGTCCTCCTGGGAATGGTCAAGGGCTGTGCATGCTATAAGGTGCTCTGCGTCCATGTTCTCGTGTCCGCACAGCTGGCATTCTGGGAAGGGTATAATCTTTATGTGGTGTAGGTGTGATGCAAGGTAGTCGTGCCCGGCTTTCATTCTGAATGCAGCTACGCTGACTGCACGGGGGAGATTGTGGTCGATAGGGCCGTTTTCCAAAATGAGCTAGAGAGTTAAAATGTTAAGTTCTTTTAATGTCACAGGTCTTGTTGTTCTCCTATCTCCATAGACCTTGTCAAGCTCTTAACTTCACTTTATTTGACTCTAATGTGTGGGAATAAACAGTTTAGAGTTAGAGAATCCTTCCTTAGGAACCGTACAAAAAGTCATGAAATCTGACCAAAAATCACTTGTATCGTAAAAAAAACCACCCCGCCAAGTCTGTGGCCCAAAAAAGTTGTGAAATCAACTTTCTGTCCCGCCAAGTGATTAATTAATTTTGGATAGAATATTGCTTTATTTTAGCAATAAGGTCTCTAACTTCAAAAGTCGATATATTCAAAATGGAGGCCAATAGAAAAACGAAATTCAGCGGAAATTATTTGTTTCAGAAAGAGCTAAAATTGGTGTAATTAGCAGGGCTATCGGAAAATGTTTTAATTTTTTTGAGACATCAAAATGGATTAATGCCACCACAAATTTATGATTTTCCAGGCGGCTCAACTAAATGTAAGGACTAGTTTTGTTACAAGTTTCAAACCTTTAGCTTAATAACTGTGGGATTATGCGTCATTTTTGTTTTGATGTTAAAATCAATAACCGGCATTATAATTATATATATTTTTTTTAATGGTTAAAACTGGTTTTACTCGATGTTTTTCGATCAAACTAAGCCTACAACATGCGCAACATGATGCCGCACATGTCTACATATTAATCTATTTCGTTTAGCCAGTTTTGTGCTTATAGAGTCGGACTAAGTTAGACACACACACACACACATATATATATGTATATATATATTATTTTTTATATATATATATATATATATATATATATATATATATATATATATATATATATATATATATATATATATATATATATATATATATATATATATATATATATATATATATATATATATATACAGTAAAACCTGCTAAAGTGACCACCCGTGTATATTGACCACCTGGTCAATATGACCACTTTTTCATGGTCCCTTCAGGAATTCACTATTTCCTGTACATTTTCTTCTGCTTATTGTGACCATCTGCCTATATTGACCAGTGACCATCTTCTTCTGGTCCCTTGAAGTAAATTTATTTCGGTTAAAGTGACCAAAGTAAAAAAAAAAAAAAAAAAAACATAAGTGAGAATACCTATTAGAATTTTGAAACATTCAGTTTTTAATTTACTTTCTTAGAACTAGTTATTGCAATATCAATAAAACCCTCTTTACTTTTTTTTATAGGAATTATTTGAAGGATTTATATCAAGGAAATCAGTAAAATGAAATAATTCTTGCTGGTTCTAAGAGTTAACTATATAGAGTACATCATTTCTCTGTATTTCTTTTTTTTCACTTCATCCTCATTTCTTTGGAATATCTCCTCTTCTGTTTTTATTTTATTTCTAGCTCAGTTCTTAGTATGATTTAGAAAGTAAACAGTTAAAAGGAGTTATTTTTTAAATTTTTGTTTTTTCATGTGCATTGTGTATTTTGCACTGAAATGACCTTAAAAAAATGTTTAGATTTTACTATTAAACAGTAATCAGTACAATACATGATTTTTTTTTTTTTTACCTTTTTAAAGATAAATGTCTCACCTCATTTTTTGCATAAATTGTAAAAAATAGCAAATCATATTTCAGAAAATATGATCTAATCATATTTGCTTTGGCTATTAAAAAGTTAATTTTACGTGGAGAGACTATTTTATTTTTCCATATTTCAGAAAGGTTTAATTTTACTAAAAAAAAAAAAAATTGTGTGACTATTCCATAAATGTTCCTTTCCGCCCTTTACATATGTAACATTATAAAAAGTCAAGAATGAGCAATTATTTTTTTACTCATTTTGGGTATGTTGACCACCTGCCTAAGGTGACCAGTTTTGGTCGGTCCCTTCGGTGGTCACTATATCCAGGTTTTACTATATATATATATATATATATATATATATATATATATATATATATATATATATATATATATATATATATATATATATATATATATATATATATATATGTATGTATATTGTCCTTTTTAGGGTTTCGAGGTTATCCTAGAAACCCTTATGCTTTTGATAGTTCGTCCGTCCGTCAGATCGCATCTTCTTGGATCATATTTTATCTTCCGACTTATTGTAGCTAGAGATTTAAAATTTGGTATGCAAGTTAAACTTTTTTGCCCAAAAACAAGAGAATTGTTGCGAACTTCACAACTCAAAATTTCTTTGACTCAACTTTTATTGTAATTTTCAAGTGGGGTGTCATTTTAAAAGTTTTGAAATTTAGATCACAAATATACATCGCTTTTCCAAAATGGCGACCATTACCCCTAAAAGAACCAAATAAGTGTATACCTATGATGCTAAAGGATGATAATATATGCACAACTTGCTTCTCTTAAATGCAACTTTTACCCATATTTTAGTAAAAAAATAATGTAGTATATTGTGAATTTTTATGAATAAAGAAACCCTTTTCATAGAACGCTGCCAAGCACTTGACGGGATTTTATTTTGTCTTCTTTTACGTCCTCTTCTACTTAATAAACTAGAGTCTTCTGTTGGTTTCCAGCATAACATAGACATTCATTTATTAATGTTACTCAATTTCTTCCATTATCAGTACCGAAAACAGTCATACCAAGGCTAAAAGCTACTTTGATAAATAAACAATTATTATTTTTCGTGAAGGAACAGTTTCTTTGTATCCAAATCAAAATTAAGGATGGGAGATCGGCCTTATCTAACTCGATGAGATTATCAGTGTCAAACATGTCGCTGTAATACCGCCCTGGGATTCGTAATCACATAGTATGACGGTGGTTTCTTAGTTTCAGTAAAGTTGAACCTATTTCCTTGGTTACTTTCCCCCTTAGTCACTTGTTTTTAATTCCTAAGTTGTTGTAAGCGTTATTTATTATGTCAGGTAAAATTATAAGCTATTATACTCTTCACAAACAATACTTTTGGCTTACAGATTACTTCTTTATAGATTCGAAGATTTCTTGTATCTAAATTATTGCATTTTATTTTTAATGGGAAAATATAAGGGTGGTGCTGCTTTAAAAAGATGTCTAAAAAATTCGTTCACATCACAGGCCAATGAAAAAACAAACAAAAAAAACGGCAAGACAAGAAAACAGTAGTATATATTTTTGTCACTTCTGTTATGGCACACACACACACTCCGGTAAACTTAAAAGGTATACCTGCCCAAGTAAATCAAAGCGTGTTCTATGTCCTACACATGCTCTGGTCTGCACTCTAGCATAGGTAAAACGGAAAAAAACAACTTCTAAGTATTTCTCGGTCGTCTAGTCGTCTGCACAGGTCGGAATACCTTTTTATTTAAACCTCTCAGGTTTACCGCAGCGTATTTGGCCGCCTTTAAAGACTGATGCTTAGACTGAAGTAGGACAGCTTGGTTCATCACATCATATTCAGGATATATATTTAAGTGTTTTAAAATTAAGGAATTAAACTCATATGAATAAGAACAAATTGTTCAAATATGAATAAATATTTATTTATATATCGTCGGTAAATAAAGGAACAGTAAAAATATAAAAGATCACAGTGTTTTAAAAAGTAAAGTAGTCGTTATTAATAAAGTAGGTAAAAATTAAAAATTAATTATTCTATAAAAACTTTTTTTAATTAATTTTTTAAGTTTTTTTTTATTAATATATCCTACATTTAAAAATACATAATTGCAAAGAAATTAGTAGGCGTCGCATTACACCGGAATACGGAATATAGTAAAGTTTTCTAATTTAATAAATAAAACTATAGATGTTGTATTAACAAAAATGTTAATATTTGTATGTAGTTTATTAATCTAAAATGTTGCTTTAATTTGGAATCCTCCTTCGTTGTTCTTACGTGTCTCTCCATGCATAGTCTGTCTCTCATGTTGAACGTAAGCACCAGCAGCCCAGTTCTTGCCTCCAACAAAGTCATGCTCTACTCTAGCTCTTTGAGTCTTCATGTGTGCATCCGATCCAGACGTGCTGAACGGGTTGTCACTATTAGGATTATAGAAGTCATGACGTTCCTTATAGTCGAAAGCTGTTTTCTGTTCGAACGGCACCGAAACAGCAAGAGCAACCAGGCACGATACGATGATACATAGCAATGTGTAGCGAGCCATTATTTGTTTCTCTGCAAATAAAATAAAAAAATCGATTTGATTATACATAACGGTGAATAAAAATAAAAATAATTAAGTTTATTGTTGAATAATAATAGAAGGCTAATTAAGATAGTCGTAGCCACTCTGAACTAAAAAAATTAACACCACATACAATTTAATAGACAAAATAATTATTTTTACTCTATGCTTTTTATTTTTAATATGTGTAGAAAAAGTATTTTGATGGAGGAAACAAATAATTTTTACGTATTATGGTCTCTCGATTCCAAAAAAATAGTTTTGAAAAATTCACTCTGTCGTCTATAGGCTAGTGCAGACGCATGGAGCCTAAATTTTGTTAAAATTTGGCATGTATGTTGAGTTGAAATGGAGAAATTATTTAGCTCTAAATTTAGGGGTGAAACTCCCTGGAAACCCAGATTATTGTATATATATATATATATATATATATATATATATATATATATATATATATATATATATATAATTCTTGAAAAGTATTACAACGATTTTGATTTAAATATCTAAAATGTTTAAATCAAAAAAGTTTTTCGTGAAAATGTGGTTTTCAAGTTATTAGTAAAATTATAAATGTGATTAAGGGGAGAATCAAAAAGAAATGTAAACAACCACATGTTAAACACGTATTTTTAATAATAAATAAAATAAATATTATGGAATGTAAATTCTGTTTCACTGTGTATGAGGATATGAGAAAGTTTTGTTTTTCCTTGTCAAACCGATTATATTACGTTTTGTACTTGTACTTGATAAAAGTGAATCCAAGTCCATCTTAAATTCGACTTGGTTCCATATTAGTCTCTTCAGCCCTTGATCATTTAATTATGTTACAAGTTCGAACATTGCTTGTAACTAGCGCATCCTCTTTATTTAACCATGGGCTAACATTTTACTTTTGATGAGTAGAATATTTAAAAATATACGGGTATGTTTTTGCTCTGGGGTAGAAAAGAAATTTCCGTCACGCGAAGAACAACATGAAAAATGGACGCTTTTAAATATTGTGCCAGAAAGTTAAAATAGATTTAGCATGAGGTCGATTGGTTTTCATTTATAATGCAATATTTTGACGATAGGTGGGCTGAAGTTTGAATAAACGTCCTGCAAAATGTGACGCTCTAATAATATCCTGCCAGGTAGTAAGAATATATAATAAGAGGTAGATTGGTATTTTACTTGTATTATCATTGTAGTACTATATTTTGCCGATAGAAGTTTTTAAATTTGATATAATATTCATTGTAGTACTATATTTGGCCGATAGAAGTTTCTAAATTTGATATAATATTCATTGTAGTACTATATTTGGCCGATAGAAGTTTCTAAATTTGATATAATATTCATTGTAGTACTATATTTGGCCGATAGAAGTTTCTAAATTTGATATAATATTCATTGTAGTACTATATTTGGCCGATAGAAGTTTTTAAATTTGATACAATATTCATTGTAGTACTATATTTGGCCGATAGAAGTTTCTAAATTTGATATAATATTCATTGTAGTACTATATTTGGCCGATAGAAGTTTTTAAATTTGATATAATATTCATTGTAGTACTATATTTGGCCGATAGAAGTTTCTAAATTTGATATAATATTCATTGTAGTACTATATTTGGCCGATAGAAGTTTTTAAATTTGATATAATATTCATTGTAGTACTATATTTGGCCGATAGAAGTTTCTAAATTTGATATAATATTCATTGTAGTACTATATTTGGCCGATAGAAGTTTCTAAATTTTATATAATATTCATTGTAGTACTATATTTGGCCGATAGAAGTTTCTAAATTTTATTTAATATTCATTGTAGTACTATATTTGGCCGATAGAAGTTTCTAAATTTTATATAATATTCATTGTAGTACTATATTTGGCCGATAGAAGTTTCTAAATTTTATATAATATTCATTGTTGTACTATATTTGGCCGATAGAAGTTTCTAAATTTTATATAATATTCATTGTAGTACTATATTTGGCCGATAGAAGTTTTTAAATTTTATATAATATTCATTGTAGTACTATATTTGGCCGATAGAAGTTTCTAAATTTTATATAATATTCATTGTAGTACTATATTTGGCCGATAGAAGTTTTTAAATTTTATATAATATTCATTGTAGTACTATATTTGGCCGATAGAAGTTTCTAAATTTTATATAATATTCATTGTAGTACTATATTTGGCCGATAGAAGTTTCTAAATTTTATATAATATTCATTGTAGTACTATATTTGGCCGATAGAAGTTTCTAAATTTTATATAATATTCACTGTAGTACTATATTTGGCCAATAGAAGTTTCTAAATTTTAAATGAAACGACATCAGAGCTCCTAGTGGACCAAATGGTAATTAAAATGGAGCATTGTTTCATAATTTCACACCTTAAGATCCATCTACTATATTAGTTAAACAAATGTATGCTGATTTTTCCCACAAAGGGGAAAAAATGAAATGTCGATAATATATCCATTATTTAATGTTTTTCTATGAAATGAAGATTTTTTTTTTTGTAATTGTGTCGGCATAGGTTGCTTTAGTTCTGTGCATGGTTATTAAATATTATAATAATTAAATAGGCTTAACAAGAAATTAAAAAAAAAAAAAAATCCTTATTATTGTTAACCCATAAATAAATAATCAATTTCAAATTATTTTGCAATTTCCGCCTTAAAATGCGTTTTGAAATAAGTACTGCTATAAAATATCATTGTATAATTGTTGCAATTAAATAGAATTATGATTATTTGTAGGGTAATTAAAGCATATTAAGAGACTTACATATAAAAACCGATTATTATACGCATTTTAATATTACGAATAGCATTTATTAAAATGTCTCATTTTGTTAAGTAATAATTATGTGTCTAAATAGGTTAATTTAATAATACAATCTATTATTATGAAGTTTACCATTAAAATTGACATGAAAAAAAAAAAAATCACTATTAAAATACTATTATGATTAAACATAAATGACTTATTAGAATAATATAATTTATATATAAATAAGAAATTATAATATATTCATTATAGGTGCTATGGCTATGTTTAAAATAATAATACTTACTTACGAGATAAACAGAGTTTAGAAATAAAAGAAGTGATTAGTATTGAAAGCTAGAAGCTGTAGGTTGGTACTGAGTAATGAATTCACAATATCATGTATTTATACTCGATATCATTCGGGAAATTTCTTTCTGTATAGACCAAATCTCACTATTATACCATACTTTTATCTATCTGTTAATAACCAAAACTAAATTAAACATGAATTGATACAGAGTTTATTATTAATCTACTGTAATTCACGTGTTAAAAATAATAATAAAAAATAAATGAAACAATCTAAATTATATCGCTCCGAGACAACTCAGACAAACTTTCTCATATACAAGTTTATAATTAGTTGGCCCAGTGTTTTCCATTTGTTAGTTTTCGTTGTTACATTTAATTATTATTGAACATTTGATCAAAATATATCATAAAAATAACTTCTCCTCGGCGGGGAATCGAACCCGGCCTCTCTCCCTCCGCGTTTAAAGCTATTTTCTCAGGAACTAGATTTTTCCCGGGAAAACGGATTATATCGTTGAATTCGTATTTAAATGGATTACATTTTAGAATATTTTAATCAAAATCGTCGGAACCGTTTTCGAGAAATAATTTTTTTTCACGTTTTTTTCAGAGTTTTTTGGGGGTAGCGCCCCCAAATTTGGATCTAAAATTCATTTCTCGATTTCGCCTCGGGGTATGATTTTTTCTGAATATGTATGCCAAATTTCGTCAAAATCGGCCCGGTAGTTTAGGCTCCAGGCGCCTGCACAGACAGAAATTTTTTTGACTCAGGGGTCCTCAACCGTGTAAATCCATCAAAATCGAATTTTCGCGCCATCACAATACTTTCTCTTTATATGAGAAAGTAAAAAAAAAAAAAAAAAATCGAGCTAAACATAAAGAAACTAGTTAGAAATTAGTTAGTAGACCAAAAATCAAGTTGATAATAGTGCGTCTTTTAATTGGTGACCTCTTTGATTTGGAGTAATATTTTACTAACTACCCTATTAAGTGACAAACTCCCATCAACTTGATTTTTGTGTACTAACTAATTTCGTACTAAGGATCATGAAAATCACATTGTCCGCCAAAAAGGGTGGGACATGGCCGCTCCCCACCAGTTTGTTTTTTTCAAATCCCTATTGCTAAGCATGTCCCGCAGACTAACATAGCCATCCACACATTCTTAAAGGGCACCAAAAGATTTACTTATATACAAAATTCTAGCTTGATGTTAGTCAGACATTTTTTTGCACGCTATCTCCTGGACTAATAGGATGCGTGCAAAGTTCATAACTGTAAGTTTAAAATAATAGCGAAAGATGCACTAACATAATAAATGAGACTATAACAGCCAAATAATTAAAATTTAAAGTAACGAAATACAATATAATAAACATGAAAAATGAATTAACGGGAAATACATATGAATATGCTACATTAGTTCAAAGAAGCCAGCTTACCTACTGCTTTGACATTAAAGTTATTTCAATGTACGTTGAGAGACAGGTTGTAATATTCCTTTATACATTCTAATGGTTTATTTTTAGTTTTTAGGCTGCCCTGTAAAATTGAATTACATACATGCAATTACTTCGTATCACTGGAGAAGCGATATTTCACTTCATTAGAGAAGTCTTTCAAGTAACATATATATTACCCTAATCTTATCAGCCTTAATGTAGTTTCTCTGTTTTACTGCAGACTTAAATCTGTACCTTAAGATTCTAAATGCCCGTACCTATCCTTCCACTGTTTAACTTGACACAAACTTACTTCCTTTAGACTTTAGATTCTCTCATTACATTTGAATTTCTTATCTTGGCATTAGATGGAATTTTAACTTTAACAACTTATACGCATGCATTATGTATTCAAGCTTTTCAATCAGACTTAATTCAAGACTTTTGAAGTTCAAATTTATTCTGGTTAGTGTTAACACTTTATATATATATATATATATATATATATATATATATATATATATATATATATATATATATATATATATATATATGTATATATATAATATATAATATAATATTCGTTCCAAGATATAGAATCCAAGATGAAAAATAAACTTGTTTTTAGGTTTAAAAAAAAACAACTGCTTGTTCTAAAACTTCTTTGACTTCGAGTTCTTTGAGTTCTTCGTCGTGTGCCGTAAAGTGTTGATCTTCGTAAAGTTTCGTCGTGCGCAATGAAAACGTTTTTGTTAGTGAAAACTCCCATTATAAGCTACACATATCGGTCTTCGGCTTTACATATAATATCACCAAAACGTCTCCATCAAGCCCCTAGTGTAAAACGGGTCTAAAAATAAAAATATTTTCTTGGACCTGAAAAGTTGTTTTTTTTAGTAGTAGTAAAGTTTTTATTTAGCATCACAAGTAATTTATAATTCTAACCTTATCAGAAAATAACCTAAACAGTGTTGAATAAAAAAAGAAGAAAATCATAATATTCCTTAATATAATTGCATTTCTACCTACTTTGGAGCAATTTTCAACTTTTTAGGGTTTTTAGGTCATTCTCAAAAACCTTAAATCAAACGTGTCCGTACTTTTGTTCATATCCCCCGGAACCGATCACGCTCGATAGTTCAAATTTGAAATACTAGCGTAACTTTTTGACCCTCACATAGGAAAAATATTGAGAAGCTAAACATTTAAGATGACCATGCCTAATGCGCAAACCTCAAAATTATCATTTTTTAAATTGCGGGTGGGGTATAAAATAAAAGCTACTAAAGAGTAGATTAGAAATATATATGACAATTTAATGAATATTGTGATTTTTTCCGCTAATTGAGTTCTTAGCGCCTAAATTTGACCTAAAAAATCTCCCCCAACCACCCTGTAACGGCTAGTCCTATAATTTAAAAATAATTCATGCAAAATAGCCTGAAACAAATTAATTTAGCCTTTTGTTATTATTGATAAAAAACATTGTGTACAAGAATGACCTTTTTAAAGAAAAATAATTGAATAGTACCGACAACAAACAAGTATAACACCCGATGTCTGAAACGGATTTCTGTTTTGGAATTTTTTTAATCGGAGACATAAAAAATCTTCTCTTCAGAACAATCACGCAGCAGTTACCTTTGGTAAGCTCGTAAGCAAAAATAAAACAAAAACAAATAAAATAAATAATACAAAATCCGTCCAAATTATAACTTCAACTTATTCTTACTTTCTTCCGTCAAAACTTTTCGCATTAAAAAAGTAGAATAATCTAAGTATCTAAGAAAAATAGGACACTTTTTCTGCGTCATATTATCCACATTTTGTCATTCCTCCTCCGCATAATTTTTATTTAAAAAAAAAAAAAAAAAATGTAATTCTTTTTCCTTTTTTTTAAATTTTGGAAAAGAAAAAGTATGAAGTAGTAAATTGGTGGGGTTTACTTTTTCTGAGATTGTCTTAAAAATATACAAATAAATGTTAATAAAACTTTTCAAATGTTTCGTTTAAAAGTGAAACAAGAATCCAATTAGATTTTTGTTTACATTACCGAACGAACATTAAAAAAAAAATATATATATAAATTTAATAATAATCCTATATTGTTATTAATGTAGCGATTATTTCCTTTTTGCGAGTACGCGCAACTGAAATGAAACCGTCAAATCTGGTTATGGTTCGAATCCCAGAGATGTGAGATCTTAGAGAGTTACTATGACCACATATATATTTCATACTAATGACCACATTGAGTTAATGTGTAAAGTGACTGATCATCTTCCTTGATTAACTTTAAGTTGTGATGATTTGGGGGTAAAGGAATCGGCATCAAAGAGTTTTTTCTTTTTTTAAACAAAATCAAAATATTAGCCAAATAACTTGACTGAACTTGTCTGTATGTGTGAGATGAGTTGACAAGAACGTTGTAAAGTAAGTAAATATAACCCAAGATTTATTATGGTTCAAGAATCTAATGCTGGCTGGAGTGAGTAGAGCTGGAAGAAGGGACAACTGACGAGGTCAGGAACCAGAATTTTTTAAAAGGAAAATCTAATAGTCCAGAATCAATTAAAACATCACAAAACACTGACAAGAATTCTCTAAAAAGCCTTGATCAATATGGGACAAATCATGTTCAATCTAATAAACGTGAACAAAATTAGTGTGCGGTATAAAACTCCCTCAAGACCTATCATTAGACGAATGATTACTTTAGTATAAAATAAAGAATACTAATTTATATGTATTTGAAAATATAGGTGTAACTAAAAATTTAGGATGTGAGCATTAAAGTAAATTGGCCAAGAATGTGCTTTCAGCTCATAGTTTGTTAACAAGTCTTAGTATAATCGCGGCCTATTCCTAATAAGATGGCGGCCATTTAAAAGTTTATTTCAGCTACAACTTTTGAACCATTTATTATAACGATGTGAATGAAACACCTTTAAATGCATTTTTTATTCTCCAAAAGCAATAAATTAACTCCCAATTGTCTTGGCCAATCCAATTTGTAAGATAACACGTTTTTAAGATTTTTTTAGAGGGGGGGGGGGGGGGGAGTGGAATGGATCTCTTAAAAATTAGTTTTTGGTTTTTGGCAAAGAAGAACTATGCAGTTGTTCGTTGATTTGTTAAAAAAATAGAGGGAACCTGAAAAGTTTAAGAAGACAGTGCAAACATGGATTAGTACAAAAACGAAACCAAATAAATGTTATTATTGTATTTTTTTCAGTTAAATTACATATGGATTTTAAATGTTTATAAGTAAGAATTCAAATATCATTTTAATTAGATCTATCTGAATATGCGCTGGGAGTTGCTTATCTTTAAAGGCCCAATTCACACACGAGTGGTGTATGGCACTGGCGTGGCTCTGGCGTGGGACTAGCGAGGATCGGTCATGGTGGACCCCCTCTGCCACGCCAGTGCCACGCCATACCAGTGTACATTAGGCCATAGGTTAACATAGAGGTGGCACAAACCAGCTCCACGCCAGAGCCACGCCATTGCCACTTCAGTGCCATACGCCACTCGTGTGTGAATTGGGCCTAAAGCGAGCTGCATGTACGCTAAGCACTACCCCATAAACAATATTATGTAATTATATTTAGTTCATTAAAACCCAATTTTAATTAATTCCTTTCTGATATTAAAACCCAATTTTAATTAATTCCTTTCTGATTTTTTGTTTCAGGTCAGTTATTTAAAAATTTAAGCAATTAGTTTACCAAGTAAGTCGAATGTTTTATTATTTATTAAAGGAATCCTGACTCGAAACATTAGATATTTTTACTAGATTAATAATTTGACTCTATACAGTACTAATTTTCAGGTGCATTTTAATAACTATAGCCACCTAACTATCAATAACTAGTAGATCTGTAAACAGTAGATCTCTGAAGAAAATGAACAAAGTATTTGGTCGAAACTGCGTAAAAACAAATTTACTTAAAACGAAATGTCAAAATATAAGTTTGGTGGGTAGCTTACTCTTACTAACAATTAAAACCTTAAATATATAGGAAAATATGAAAATTGTATTGAAACAAGAAAACACCGGGATTACAACGTTTCGTTTCGACGGGATTATGACTGGTTTCAAAACCTAACCGATATAAACGTACCAAATAACATAAAAACTTCTTATCCCTGGGACATAATTATAGCCTACCATTTAATAAAAATAACAAAGGTATACTAAAATTATTAATAGATATAGAAGAATTCTTAAATAAATTAAACACCTATGATAACCACAAAAATGCTCTTCGTAGCCATGTGATAAACAAAATTATGAACTTTATAAAAAATATAAAAACTCAAAAATTTCCTGCAGGATCAGCATAAAAACAAATAATAATGGACTAAACAAACAGTTCCTAAAACAAAATAGTAATATTATAATCACGAGAGCAGATAAAAGTTGCATAATAATAATAATCATGACTAAATCTATATGCGAGGAAAACATGAACGCCATACTAAGTGATAATAACTTGTATAGAAAAGTAAGAAACGACAGAGTACCTCGGAACTTTTTCTCACTTCAGAGGCCACTAAAGTGGTCTCTCCTCCTGCTTCGCAGCAAGAGGAAGCAGCATTGGACGTGGTCAGTACTTGGATGGGTGACCGTTATGAACTAACTGATTTATTATCATTCTTAAAAAAAACCTTATTTTTAATACCTATATTTTATTTTATTATTTGAAGTTTGGCGGTATTTTGACAGATGTAAACAAACTTTGACGTCATCAAAATTATCGCACTATAGTAAACACATTATACTTTTTAACTCTGACAGCTTGGGAAAATTGAGAAAAAAAATGGGAGGAGAGTGAATGAGAGCTTGAGATTTTGGCGGGTAATAGGTCATTGCCCGACCTATTACCCGCCAAAATCTCAAGCTCTCATTCACTCTCCTCCCATTTTTATTCTCGATTTTCCTAAGCTGTCAGAGTTAAAAAGTATAATGTGTTTACTATAATAAATAATTATTTTCGCTAATTAATGGAGTTTCTTCGGGTTTTTTTATATTTGTTCTTTAATTTTTTCCGGTTCCAACAATATGCTATATGTCAAAAACCTATTTATACTTTCGGTATTATTAACCGTCAAAGTTTAAAAATTCAAAAATTGATAACTTCAAAATGGCGGCCAATATCAAAATGAAATTTGGTGGGCTTGTTTGCCTCCCCCCCCCCCCCCCCCCCGGACCCAATAGAGTAAAAAAGAAAAAAAATAAAAATACGCCGTATTTTTTTTTTTTTAATACATATTTTTACATTCACCTCATACTCAATTTCACCTCAGAAATGCATAAAAGCGCTGTTTTGAGAGGTTATAATTTCATAATTTTCCCGGACCCCCCGCCATAGCCTCCTCTCCCCCAATAATTACGACGACGCCCATGACTTACAGTAAGATATTGTACTGCAATAAGCATCAACATACATTTTCTAACGAATATGTTCTAAAACAGTTGTTGTTACTTAGGCGCGGAGATTTTTTTTTTTTGGGGGGGGGGGCAGGTCCTTTGTTGAATAAGTAGATCCCTTTTCATGTTACCACTACGAATTCCCCCCCCCCCCCCTCCTCAATCTAAACTGACTTAGAATGTGCCCCCTCCAAACCTAGCTGCTGGATACGCCACTGCAGGTTACCTTAAGTTACCATATATGACAAATTTGTTTTAATCTTTGATATAATTGTTATTTCATTATTAACAAAATCTTTTGTAAAAATATTAACTCAGTATGAAAAATAGTTGGTGGATTTGCTCAGCATCGACGAATCTAATTAATTAGAAGATCTGACACTTTTATTATAAAATGTAAATAACGCCGTAATCCCGGTATTGTTCTTGTTTCATTCTAATCTTCATACTTTACTGCATCAAGGTTTTAATTGTTAGTAAGAGTATGTTACCCAACAAACTTATACATATAAATCTTTAAATTATGTTTTCAGGCACGCCCTTGCCTCGGATAGAGGCAAAATATATCCAATTTTATGCAATGATAAAAATATAAACTTATTTTTGTTTTACAACCCTTCAATGACCCACACTAAAACTGTGAATCAACTATAAAAGAGACAACATAATAACAATAAACTAACCAAAGCATAACTCCCGCCACAAACTAAAAATAAAAGATTCAGTAAAATAAAATATAATAAAAAGAGACTGCGTAAAATAATACTTTAGTTTCGAAAATATCTACTAGAAAGAGCTAGTAGTGCAAGTTATATATTTATATTTATATTTTAATATTTTAAATAGGCGTATATTCAGATTTTAGGTGTTTGTGAGAGGGGCGAAGAACAGATTTATGTGGATTTTTTAATTTTTCCTTTATTAGTACATAAAACTCTACCAATATACTAAATTTCATAATCTTGGATTACTAGCGTGAAATGCCTTAGAATTATGATGAGTCAATAGATCAGTGACAAATAAATACAACTTTAGGTTCATTATATCTTATGAACTATTAAAGTTAGATGTGTTGAGTTTATTTCTGGTTCAGTTTGTAATGAACTCTAATTTAAAATTAATCTAACATATCAAGCACCTTTAGTAAGATAATAGAGGGGTCCAAAATGCCTTGAGTTGGTTCCAGTAAAGGATGATACCGGCTGTGCGCGAACTGCCGTGACCACAGATATAAGAATGCTTTTACTTCCGAGCTTACCGTAGGTAACATAAAGTAAGTGACTTTTAGAGAACGACATTATTTTATTTTTCCCAATTGAAAAATCCCAAGACAGAAGTCCGTTTCAGACAACAACAACATTTTTGGTATTGTTTCTTGTCTGTCCAATATTTTTTCGAGCCAACGTAAAATTAATCGACCTTAATTAATTAATTGGTTCATAATTCTGCGCCCATTGGTTTCTCTTTCAAATAAGTTTCTCTGTTAATTTCCGTCTCCGCATATTAAATTGTGCTAAATTAATACTTTTATTCATGTAAAATATCAAAACAATTTGACAGACTAGCATGGGGGGGGGGGGGGGGTGAACAAATTAAACAATAATAAGTTGTAAAAACATATAAGCGATAATAAGCAAGGAAGCTATGTGCCACACTAATTCGTTGACTTTAATGAAATATAATTTGTTCCTATATAGTAGAGTTTATTTTATTGGTTAATTTCAAGTAGGTATTCTGACACTTCTTATTGAATTCTTCGTTATTATAAGGCTTCTATTAGGGGAAATAGAGCTGATTTATATCGACCTGCTATTCGGTAGTTAAAATAAATCTGCATAGAATATTATCTGATATGTCTATGTATATAATATGATTAAATTATTCCCTCTAAGAACCAAATTCAAGAGAAAGGTATAATTTAATACCATTTTGATTACGATGTCTCAACTATAAGATAAGATGAAAGTGTGAACTATATTCACTGTTAGGGTTTAATTCGATGAAAGTGAGCAACGGTTCCTCGAACTCCCAAATATATCTCTTTTAGGGATTAAGAAACCTCTCACTCGGTCTCTAGAATTAACCGACCCATGATAAATTGTGATTAAGACCTTGGCTAAGATGAAAATGATCTTATCTTAAAGGGTTGGTCCGTGATGAAGTTGTCAAGTCGCAAGATGTCGTTAGACTTAGATGGGACGGACCCAGGTTTCTCTTCCCAGGTGGCCGTATAATTTTCCACGAGGATAATTGAGGTGAGGGATTAAGACCATTTTAGGATAAGTGAAGGGACCCCAAAACCTCAGGTTTGACTCTGAGGTTCTCAACATCTCTATTTAGACTTTAGATTCAAAGTCATCATTTAGTTTAATATCTCCCGTTGGTTTTAATGGTTTAAAATGTAACACTGTCAAGCCAAACAGCTTCAATAGCTTTCCTTTTAAAGCTACCCAGGGTTGAAGAAAAAAAAAAGACCATCTGTAGAAGACTGCAGTTTTCAATTATTCTTCTCTTTCATCCCTTTCGTTAGAAACCAATACTATTCTATATACATACTTGAAACTTTATATATTTACACGCATATATTCCGACAGACAGATAGAAAACCAAAATCCATACCTGGGTCACATACATAAAAGTTTCGTTCTTCAGATTTCTTTCACGATTGATTGATTTAAAATCTCAAAAATAACCCCAAATAAATTACTACTACATAATATAAACTAATTATATATTTATTTTACATCATTATTATATATCTTTATCAGTTATTCTTATTAAAATCATTTAACCTTCTGTGACCTATTCATTTATTTGTTTTACACATATATTACTGTTAATATCAGTTAGCATAAGATCAAGGGGCAATATTGTAATTATTTTACTTTTTATAATCATTCATTATAGCATCATTGTTGGCTAAAGAAATAAAACGATTGATTCTAGCTCATTTATTATATTTATGTTTAATATTACTTAATTTTCTTCGTACAGAGTAGTCGATAAATTATTTATAGAGAACGGTGTATAGGTTGATTTATTATTTATTATGTCGTACCATTTTATACCAATGTTTTGCCGTAAAATATTATTGAGATTTGTATACACAATATCATTAAAAAGTTTTAAATGTTAAAAAAACGATTAAACTTTTAAAACAGTTGTAAGTTTTGATGTAAGTTTGTTGAGATACACAAGTGTGAATTGATGGCGGTGTTGCAAGAAAACTTTCTTTTAACTTTTAAGTACTTTCCAAAATATACTTTAAGGGTTTAACAGGGCCCTTGTTTTCTTTAAGGGGCTTTTTCTTACCCATAAGTTGTTTTGCAGCATGAGTTGTTATTAACTTCGTAACTTGTAATTTCTGATTGCTCCTTCTTGCCTTTAAATTTAATTAATTAACTGGAATAAGAGCTTTAATGAACACTATTTATTTACTTAATACAGAATTATGTTCAAATGAAGGCTCAAGTTAATATGCAATTTGATGCTTCATTTAAATCCCTTTCCTTATCAGATATAGATTAAGCTATTAACCACATCGGTACGTCGGCAAGACAAACTGAGGAATCTCGTTGTGAAGAATCTCGCAATAGGAAGTACTAAGTACCCTAAAAGAGCCTAAAGTGGCGTGCGCGTTTAGGTTCGCTTTCATATTTTTAGCGATCTTTAACACTTCATAGTTAGGTGTCAGTTCCTTTTGTCTCATTGAATAAATGAAGTTAGAATTCTTTTCCGTCCTAAAATTCCAATTTACATCTTGGGCGGATAACGTTATCCAACGAACTTGTTCTGGGCATTGGTAAAATGAACATGTGTACCAAATTTCAACTAAATCGGTCATCATTTTACTCAAGTTATCGTCATCAGTCGATTTCGTGACGGTCGGTTTTGTGACGGTTATTATTATTCAATAATCGAAAAAAAAAAAAAAAATTGGGAGTAAATTAGAACGAGATAAGGTAGAGATGCTTAACACCTGCGGTTACCAACACTGTGGCTGTTGACTTGATGTGTAAAGACATAATATGATATAAATTTAGTAGAACGAAGATTCTTCTCCCTAATTTCTCCCTAAATCTTTTTTGTCGATTATATTGAATAATATAATCGAATATAATAATATAATAAAATCACAGGGAAGTACTTGCGTTCAAGTAATTTTTAGGGTTTTGTAGATGATTAAGCATGCCCGTTATGTAATTATGATTTTTGCTTCGATCTCAAGAGTCTCGGATTCGATCCCCGAGGGGTCACAATGTTTTTCATCGCTAATAACGACTAGATAATTTATTTTTTTCACAACATTTCCATCGTTCCACCATAAGGTATAACATGAATTATTTCGAAATTTTAGGACCACCCGTTATATAGTGGTTGGGGGGGGGGGGGAAGGGATATTTTTGGGGGTATATTTTGACTTATAAAACCAATAAAGAATAAAATATTTAAGAAAGCAAATATATATTTGAATCCTACTCTTCAGTAGCTTTAATTTGATACCCAACTCAAAATTTTTAAAAAATAAATTTTTTGGCGCCCAAAATTGGCAATTTTTTAAAATTTGGGATGAACTCCCGGAATTTCCATCGCCCCACAATAAGGCATTAGCATGAATTTTTTCAAAATTTTAGGACCAGCCGTTATATAGTGGTTGGGGGGGGGGGGGATTTTTTTTCGGTGTATTTTGATTTTTTTACAATAGGAATGCAAAATTTAAAAAAGCATATATATATTTGCGTCCTACTCTCATCAGCTTTCATTTGATACCCAATCAAAAATTTTAAAAAATATAAATTTTTGCGAATTGCGCATGCGCATACTTAATTTTGAACTCCTGTATATTTTTCCTGTGGTTGGGTCAAAAAGTTGCACCAGTGTTTCAAATTTCAGCTCTTTAGCTTAAACGGTTCGGGCCCTATGAACCAAAGAGCGAAGACAGACGGACACATCACCCTCGGCATAAGGGTTTTGAGAAGAATCTACAAAACTCTAATAATAATATTATATTGAATAGTATAATCGAATATAATTCAATAATATAGGCGAAGCCTCATATCTGAAAAAGCCTAATAGGCTAGGTGCGTTTTTGGCTTTTCCTTCTTCCTCTGAAAGCTCTAAGTGGATTAATGAAAATTAAGCTTTGACGTAAAAGGGGAAAATGTATTAATTAGAATATTATTTTGATTGATATTTTCTGTTAATTATTACAAAAACAATGATTACTCTTGAGTTACACACAAATATGTATTCATGTTTTACCATTTTTGTTGCAGGTCCTTTAATTTTCAATTACGTTTTCTTTTCTGGGTCTTTAGGGGTATAATAAAAACCAACTAGGTTTTTTTGCGGTATTTCATCCCTACTTTGGGACATTATCAAACCTGAATTTTTTTTTATAATTTTTGATTAGATAAAATTCTTTTACATATATTAATATAAAAGATTTTTATCTAATCAAAAATTATTTAAAAAATCAGGTTTGATAATGTCCCAAAGTAGGGACGGAATATCGCAAAAAACCTAGTTGGTTTTTTATTATACCCCTGAAAACCCAGAAAAAAAAATTAATACATTTTGAAGGCCTAACTCAGAATATTTTAGAATATTGTCTTAAAATAAGAAAATAAAAAAAATAATAAATAAATAAAATAACAGCCATCATTACCAAACTGAATATTTACAGATTTTTTAGCTATATATTTTATTGATTGGGCATCCACCCATGATTAATTTTGATAATATGTAAAAAAATTAGGATGGATTAACTACTTATATTTAGGAAACTAACATTTTTAAACTAGGCAATTACGCTGTCTGTTAGTCGTTCGTCGCGTATCTGTCGTCTGTGCAGACACGTGGAGCCTTAAAACCATTGGGCCGATTTTGACGATATTTGGCATAAACGTTCAGAAAAATCATACCCCGAGGCGAAATTGAGAAATAAATTTGGGGGGGGGGAGGAGCTACCCCCAATAACTCTTAAGACTTATGATAAAAAAAATATTTCTTGAAAATGGTTCCGACGTTTTTGTTTAAAAAATTATAAATATATCCACTTAAATACGAATCTAACGTATAAAATACGATTAAAGCCTGAAAAATGTTCAATAATAATTAAATGTAAAACACCAAAACTAATAACTGGAAAACACTGGGCCAAGTAATTATGAACTCGTATATGAGAAATTTTGTCTGAGTTGTCTTGGACAGATTTTTGTTTAAAGACTGTTCACTCACATTCGTGATGTAGCATATATATATATATATATGTAGCATATATATGCTCGTGTATATATGCTCGTGATGTAGCATATATACTAGTAGTACACACACAATATATATATATGATATGTATATATATATATATATATATATATATATATATATATATATATATATTATATATATATATATATATATATATATATATATATATATATATATATATATATATATATATATATATATAATATATATATATATATATATATATATATATATATATATATATAATATATATATATATATATATATATATATATATATATATATATATATATATATATATATATATATATATATATATATATATATATATATATATATATACATATCATATATATATATTGTGTGTGTACTACTAGTATTTATTTACAATCACTGACAAACTTTGTAGTGTATCCAAGTCTTAACATTTTCTTTTTTAGCTTGTGAGTCTACAAGGATTTAGAAAAAAGAATGTATACATGATATGGATTTAAACATTGTAATTTCTTATCCAAGAGGAGAAATGGAAAAGCGTGGTGGAGTAGATGGGACAGAAAGTTGAATCGTTTATATTCATCCTAAGAGGGCTGTAAAACTGGCAATGCCTTCAACCCTATAAAATAGTTTTATTGAGTACTTCTACAAAATTCTAACTCCAATACTCTCAAGCGATTTAGTTCTTAGTCTAACATTAACATAAAGCTTCAACTATTTCTCTTCCTTCTAAGATATTCAGCATACACTCACTCTTTTTGTGCAAAAAAAGAAAAAATGTTTAAGTTCTCATATATTTGCACTTAATACTAGAAGTATTGTGACTACGGTGACAATGTTTTATTATTTTTTCTACCTTGTTGTTATGGTTAAAATGTTTATTTATTTGATGAGAGTGTCAATATGTTTGTTCCAATCAACCAGGGAACTGTCCACGGGATCGTCACGATTCACGATCATGCAAAATGGATATATGCCGTTCCTATGTCTTGGGACTGTGTACGTTCGTGCCAGTTAGGGTATTGTGATCCTAAGTTTGCAGCTTCGAAAAACTTGTGCTGGCAGCGTAATACGCAAAAAACTGAAAATAGTCGGACTTTACTTAAGTTGTTGCCATATAACTCGCAAACTATGTGTTTTTCGATATTAGTGAACCAGAAGATGATTTTATAACAGTTCAAAATAAGCGTCTGCCCATAAAACCTGTCGTATACGAGTCCCGAACGAGACAATGTAATGGATAGTTCAAAACATTCATTTACGGGACCAAAAAAATACAGTTTTCAAAAGATTTTCGGTGTTAGTATTGTTTTGATTTATGTTCTCCGTAAACGGTTAACTCTCGAGAAAACGACTCCAGTGACAAATTTTGTGTGTTTAATAAAGACGTAGGCTGGAGATATGTAGATTTAGTACTACTTGTAGTAACTGGGTTGAAGTATTTTGTGATAGTTATCAGGTTCAAAAAAAAAAACATTTTATTATTAAATTTTTCCGTTTTTTACCACAAGCAACTATTTTAAATATTTAATTTATTTTATATACTTATGAGTATGTTAATAATGAAAGTGTAGATGAATATTACAATTACAGTAATATCAACCGTAGCATCGTAGTGCTAAAACAACGTTGACTTTTGTGGTACAATTTGCATGAGGAAGGTTTTAAATATATATGTAGGTAAAAAGTACTCAAATGATTTTTATGAAAATTTGATGGTTTGTCGAAAGTAGCCTGGAGATAGCCCCAGATTAATTTCAACCGTCTACACTCTTTAAATTTTGCTAAATTCATACTTTAATTCATGTGAAAAATAAAAATAAATAGGACGTGAGGAAGCTATGTGCCACACGAATTCGCAGACTATTTTAAATGGTTTTTGTTATGGGGTGGTCGAAAGTTATTTAAAATGTCTTCTAAGTAAAATTAGGAAAGGGTTTCATGAAACATGATTGAAGTACTCTTTAGAGGTAGATTGACCCGCATCACGGTATTGTATTGTGGTGCACAATTTAATAAAAATTGAAATTCTTGTAAATTTGTACCATTTTTAATCTCTCAAAAACTTAATATATACATATTATACATAGTTTAAAGAGAAAGTTTTGCGATAGAGCAAACATTAGATTTTGATAGAATTACTTATTTTGAGGTCCCCTTTGACCATAAAAGGTTTTTAAAAAAAAAAGAAGAAATGTTTGTCTATTGTCTGACCTTCGATGTATTGGACTGATTTTTTTTTTTTTTTTTTTTTTTATCTTAATCAAAAGTACCAAAAAAGATGCACTTTAAATGTTCACCACAGCTACGTTGTGTAGAAAGTAAATCTTTTTTAACTTTGGTATTTTCAAATAAGAACAAAAATTGAAAAAATCGGTCCGATAAATCAAATGTCAGATGATAGACGACATTTTTTTAAAAGAAAAAACCTTTTTTGGACCCAACGACAGCCCGTTGTGGAATTTATAGAAATATACCTTATTTTCATTATTTTGAATGAAAGTACAAAATTTAAGTTTAAAATGGTGAAAGAATGTATCATTTATATGTTTCCAACTCTTACGTAGAGTATAGTTGATCGAGACATTTTGAGAACACAGCATTTGCAGAATTTTTTCTCACTAAAGCAGGTAGTGCCATTTTTGGTCTCCATAAAGGAGCTTTATTATGAACAGATCCAAATTCTTTATATTTATTTTCACTAAATTTCAGTGCGCTTATTTCAGAAAGACGATTAAATGCAACTCAACTGGGTTTAATTGGTATAATGCGTCTGTATAATATTATTGTGTGCACTATTAATAGCTGACCATTTGAGTTATATTTAGCTTTAAATTTGCATAAAGTAGTTGATATAGTGAGTTAATGTTGTTTTTAGTTTCTAATTTTAGAAGTTACATGAAACTGAGTCCAGGTTGTAGTTATGCTTTGTTCATATTGTCTACCTGTCAGGTTTCTGTCCTTATCTTTCTCTAGTCCTTATTTTTATCTTTTATCTCCACATAACATAACCTACCTACCTAGTTTAATTCACATATATACCAAAACATACTAAAATAGACTCAATTGGTGTGGTTCATAGCTTCCTCACATCCTATCACGTACTTTATTCATTTTATGCTTTTAAAAGCCATTATTGTCAAATTTGTTTTAATTGTTTCTCCCGTTTCTTTAATCTGTTAAAATTGTTTTGATTTTACTACGTTTTTATTAGCTTGCTTTCTTGTTTGTTTGTTTGTTTGTTTGCTTGTTTGTTTGTCCGGTACAAATCTGGCAATCGATTTCTAACTAACTCCCCAAAACTTTTAGTTGAAACTTTTCATTTGAAACTTTTAGCATAGCTCAGAACACGATGACAATGCATTATTTTAATACTTTTAGCCATCTTTCAGCAGAATTTAATTGGTTTTCAGCAAATTTTGCTGTACGGAAAGTTAGTTCGGAAAAAATCCGCAAGTTATTTTGTTTGTTTTGACATATCCCATAGTATTTGCAATCTTCATTTTGACGGGTCTCAAATTTGTGATTGATAAACATTGAATGACAGCAAAACAGGAAATATCGATTATATTATTTATCAATTATATTATTTTATTATTTCAAATATATCGATGGCACGGTTTAGATTTTGTGTAGGGGAGATCTGTTTCCGTTGTACAAAGATTTGTCCTTTTATAGGTTTAAGATCAGCTCTCTAGATGGTTGTCATTTATGTGAAGTAAATAATTTCGGAACTATTTTTATTTCACTAACATTATATATTATATAACAATAACAATTATATTATCAACATTAGATGCGATTCAGCAGAAAATTTAAAAACGTCGTATATAAAAAGTTCTTTTAATCTTACAATTATTTTACATGAAGTAAAGTATACATTTAGCAAAAGTTAAGGAGCGCAGACGGTTCAAATTAATCTAGAGCTATCTGCGTATTACTTTCGATAAACTATAAAAGTTTCTTACAAATCAGATAAGTATACTTTTGAGGCTATAGGTGTAAATAAATGTATGTTTGTGCGCATGTTGAAGAGAAAGAAATGAGCGCAGAAGGTTGAAAATTTATATGGGACCAACAATGAGCTAATTATGACCTACCATACAAATTTCATTAAAATCAGAAGTGCAGTTTTTAAGATATGTTAGTTCGCAAAAATTGACCGCCAGACAGACACGGAACCAAAAATGTTCTCTGATGTCTGAAACGAATTTCGGTCTTGGAATTTTTGAAATCGGTGACAAAATATTTGTCTTCTTTAGAACAATCACATAGCTTCCGTTACCTTCGGTAAGCTCGGAAGCAAAATTATTATTAATATATGAACACTGTGTATTAAAAGTAATAAAAATATTATCGATTATTTGGGGGCACGGTAGTGCCCCGGCCAAGTCGAGTTCATCTGTACCATCCTTTACTGGAGCCATTTAAAGGTTTTTTGGACCCCCCTCTATAATATTATTAATGATACTTAGATATGTAAAATTAATTTTAAGGTAGAGTTTATTACAGACTGAACCAGAAATATAAATTTCACACCTCTAACTATATTGGTCTATAAGATATACATAAAGTTTTGTTATTTTTTCACTGACTCATCATAATTCTAAAGGTGCGTTTACACCTGACACTTCTCTCCGGCAATAAATGTCAAGTGTCAGACAGAAATCACTTTGAGTGTTCACATCTGAGAGAAATTGCTTGAGATTTATGTCGGAGATATATGTCTGACACTTCTCGCAATGCTTAAATTTGCAATAAATGTACGAAGAGGAGTTTGAATTTTCAAATAATCGGTGTTTACATCTGTTGGTATAGAAGTGTCGACACTTATAATAGCTGAGAGTAGAAACATACATCTCAGACTTCTGAGATTTCTGTCTGACATAAATGTAATGCAATAAATGTCAGGTGTAAACGCACCTTAAGCCACTTTTAGCAATCCTAGAAACTTGAAATTTAGTTTATAGGTAGAGTTTAATGTACAAATAAAAGAAAAATTCAATAATCCACAAAAATCTAAAAAAAAGGTTTGACTTATTTTTGCTATAGTTTTAGTCAAACAAACTGTGATATTGCTGTGTAGTTAATTGTTAAATTTTTATTATTGTTGCTTTTGTTAATCTGCGATGCTGTTACTTAAATCTTTCTATTTTTTATGACACAACTCCGTTTTTATATATGGAGATTGACGTGGTGAACTACCAGTTCCCCAAATTGACTAGTAATTGTCATACTTTGTATAATATTTTAGCTTGAGGGTGAAAGGATATAGTATAGGCTCGAAAATGGCTGGATAAGCCGAAACGTCGCCACTTTAAAACATGTACTAGTGTTTTATTTTCGTCTTACCCGTTGAGGATCCACTTTCTATATATAAAAATAACTATCAGGGTACACCAAGCATCACAACTAATTAAAATTAATCAAATAACAAATATTTAAACATTTCATTCTAAATTAATTCTATGAACGAATATACGATAAGAGTCCAGAGAAAAAGAAATAGAAATCTCAGTTATGGAGACAGAATATTAATTGCACCAGATCTAATTTTATAATAAATATTTGATCTAAAAGAACTAGTATTATATTTAATTATTTTAATATTTTAAACATTCAAGTAATTGAATTTAAAGTTTTTTCAGCGCTTCTGCACAGACTACATACAAAAGACGACAAAAATTTTTAAAAACCTCTTTTTAAACTTCAAAATGAGTAAATCCATAAAAATCTTTATATCGAATTTTTGCGTCGTAACAATACTTTTTCTCTATAATATACTACGTTCGAAATATTCAAAATACTCCTAAAAACCTATTAACATTAACATCTTTT
This sequence comes from Gerris lacustris, assembly GCA_951217055.1. Taxonomy (NCBI): domain Eukaryota; kingdom Metazoa; phylum Arthropoda; class Insecta; order Hemiptera; family Gerridae; genus Gerris; species Gerris lacustris. The sequence goes on from OX578277.1 coordinate 89,782,835, forward strand.
GAGTCACCAAACAACATAATTCATAATTTTTTCTACCACAGAGAACCCCTTCTCTTTAGAATGAAACTGCGAGTAAAACGTAATACACTCGTAGTCTTTGATGGACTGAAAGAAATAAAAAAACATTTTCTAAGAATTTTATCAATGAGATGAGAGATGCTACCATTATTCTTAATCAAGTGATCTCATAATATTAAATGCACCACCACTCCTATTCTTTACCGCTAAAGAGATCAAAAACAATTCAAATGGATAATAGGAGGGACAATTAATTAAAAATGTAAAATATTGCTTCGTTCTTAATCATTACATCAAAATTGGTCTTGCAGATTACTTTTAACTGTTTTCCCTTTTCATAATTTCGAAACATTGCTTATTTGACTAATTAAGTAATTGTGTTTCACCTATATCATTTTCTATACTGCAAAGTGTTGTATGATTTAACAAACCATTTTTTCGATCTTATCATAATAATAATATTACAATTTATAACACATCTATCGATTCCGGTTGTACCATCTCGGTAAATTCAATAGTTTTTTTTTTTTAAATACATAAAAGTGAAGTGTGCAGTGCTGTTTACAGAAACAAAGTATTTTCAACGGCTCATTTGCTGAAGCAAAACAACCCTACGGCTTATAGACCAGGTAGAGGTCCAAATCTAAGTATAAAATTAGCTTAGTTATCACTTTAACTTTAGCCAAATAATACGTAAAGTGTCACTTCCTAAGAAAAATAAGGGAAGGTTGTGGTTAGTTTAGGTTAAGATTTGTACTTTTAACATAACCTTTCATCATGCACCTTAAGAAAATGACACTTTTACGTATTTTATAAAAAAAAACTATTGAATTTACCGAGATGGTACAACCGAATCGTTTTTAATATGTAAAAAGGGGCAGTTTAAAAAAAATTGCAAGTAAATTGGACAGTTAGAGGCCAAATAGTGCAGATTTACCAATAAAAAGGTGTTTCCAATAGATGTCGATTTTCCACCTTTTTTATTCTTCTCCTTTTTCCCCCTCAAGATACTTGTTTTCCCCTCAAAAGGGGAATTTCCCCTCAATGTGGGAACACTGCGCTGATAGCAGTCAGAATCTGAAACAAGAATAATTTTAAAGTGAAGAAGTCTCTGACTCCGAACCCTGAGCGCGCAACCAGTTGCCTGCTTCTTCTATGTCCACCCTGGCTTTATAACTACATACTGTGTTGATTCTTGCGCTTGTTTTCTGAGTCTGAACCTGATTCGGAACCAACGTGCACTGTAGCCGTACCCCCACACAAAGTGGAGCCTAGTAAATAATGCAATGTATCAAAGTAGGCGGAGGGTTTTAAATTTTGTATTCTTACTCAGTTTTTCTTTCTGAACAACTTTTTTAATAACATTTTGTTGTATCTCCTAGAGAAAGAGCATTTTCTAATTTTTTTTTTTAAATTTCCAAGACATTCTTGATTTTTCAAAACTAAAATTATGACATAAATTAATTTCTATCAGAAGATGAAATTTCAATTAAAAAAATATTTAGTCTTTTTCAGCTATTCATGCGTCGATCCGGGGACACACTGTATAAATATACGATCGAAATTACTATACAAAACCAAAACTACTTAGTCGCAGCACTACGATCTACTAACATAAACTCTCCATAATAAAAATATGTGTGACCCCACATGAAATCATATCATAAGACCCGAGGAAGCTATGGGCCACACTAATTGACAGACTATTTTAATATTTGTTGTGTTATGTTCTTTGCCGTTGTTAACAAATTTAACTGCTGCAAAAAATTAATTTCGTCACAATTACATCGACAAAATCTAAATAGTATGCAATTATTTTAAATTTCAAATCGTGCATTTGCAACACCGGGACACGAAGCTGTAACTATGTATTATATTTAATATATTCGACCAACGTTTGTAAAATTCATATTTGATTTGAATAGACGCTTTAACATAATTATTTAGCTAAAATGTGTTTAAGGTTATTTACATATTTATAAATATAGGTAATAAATATCCAAATCACACAGTTAATGAATAGAATAGTTAACATATTAATTATTTGGTTTCATGCAAATGATAACAATTATCATTATTAGAAAGCGAAAGAATTGCTGTTTATGAAATTAAACTGACGCGCGCGTCTAACACAACATCGCGGCTGGCGAGATTTGTAGTTGAAGTATAGTTAATAAGTGGGTCGATGATGATAAAAGAATAAAAGTGGTTGAGGATCAAATATTATAAACGTAAATTAATTGCCTATCGAAGTAGAAAACTACTAATCCGATCTAGTCAAAAAATGTTAAATATGTAGTGTATTTTTTATATGAAATAGAATATTTGTATAACATTTTTTGTTTTATGTTATTTGGACATGTACTGTAGTACATTGTATACTGTACATGTACATAATGAGAAAATAAAATTAAATAATGAAACCAGAGACAAATTTAAATCAAATTATAATTATTAACAACTACGGGAAACAACCAGAAAAAAATACACTCCAGCGCTGGGATTTGAACCACAGGCCTCTATATTTCCAGTATAGCGCTCTACCAACTAAGCTACGCAGGAGAATGAATTTCTCTGACGTTAATGATTTAACGTGAAATTTAATCTTTCCGTAGTATAAATAAATACTACCAAAATCGTAAAAAAAAGAAAAATTTAACTAATTAATAGAGAACTATTAACTATTAAAGAAGAAACTGTTCATAGCATATTAAAGACGTCAGACATCATTAGGACAGAAAAGGGAGTAAAATGGCTCCTCGGCTAAAAGAATCAAATAATCATTAAAGTACGTGATAGGCGCGAGGAAGCTATGTGCCACACTAATTTGAATATTTGTTGAGATAACACATGTTATAACATATGAACCTAAGAAAACTATTGGATAACACATGTATTATGTTAGATATGGGAGCGTCTATGGAGGTCAACATATAATAACACAACCTGTCTCTCCGCTTAAATTGAAATTTATATTTAATAACAAAGCAGCTTTCAGCCTTCAAAAGGACATAACCAGAAACGGATAAATTATGTATATTTTATAATATAAATATAATATGATGTATATTTAATAATATACATGTATAATGCATGTATAATAATATTCATATTTTATGTATGTATATATTATAATACATAATAACACCACAAGGAATAAAATTCATTATGTACATTTGATAAGTAGGTCTTTAACCAAGAGTTGGTCTATTTTGGTTAAGACGTGCAAAGACCTGAGACCTGAAGGAAACATTTTCTTAAGGTTATTTCTGATTCTGTCTTGTGGGCTAAACTCAAGAGAATACGATCCCTTCTTCAGGTGAAGTCCTTTGAAGGATAATTTCATTGACAAGTTTACTCACCCCCACTTCAAATAGGCAGGCTTCAAGGTTGATTATAGCGGGAAGTTAGTTGAAGAGAGAGAGCACAGTTCACGTAGAAACACAGTAGCAGTTTAGTTTAGTTTGAAGGGGATACTTTAATTAGTTTAGCTTAGTATAATGGAGCTATTAGCGATGGATGCAAGTTTGGTTTTAGTGTAGCAAGAGAGACCCTCAGGGGCTAGTTGAACCAGAGTCCACTTCTGGTCTCATTACACGGTCCTACAAATGCCTGTCGCCTTGCCGACCGCAACGCACTCTGCCCGTGTCTATCACCAACCAAACGCCTCAGCATGCTACTAATTGCGTTTGCATTTGATTGCTCTCGGATAATTTCTTTATTATCATTCTGACTGCGACATTTCTCACATAACAGGATATTTTATCTTGATAGATAAGAGATTTTACGAACTAAAATATCTACCTCTGATAAAATTAAGCAATTGGCTAAAATAATAAACATATGCATTATCTTTTCACAGACAGTTGAAATTAACGTTGGACTATTTGTGGGCTAATTTCAACAAACCACCCAGATTTCAATATAATTGGAGATGTACTTTAAATTATATAGGCGTTTATTAAATGTATCTGTGTGTATGCAGAATAAAATAAACAGGTCAAGTGTGCGCTAGTCAGCACACAGCGAGGGTCCGTAGGCCACACTGTATAGTGTTTAACTGTAAAGTGTATAAACAGTGTTTTTTTAAAATGCTAAAAAACTTACTTTGAACTATCTTAAGGGTCTGATATTCTCAAAACACACTCTGATAAAGTATTTTTTTGCCACTGAACCGGACTACAACCATATAAATACATCGAAAAGACCAAAATTATAAAAAAACGTATTTTGTCAATAATAAATAAAATAATATTTTTTCGAAATTTCCAAAAAGTGGTATCTTTACTTTTGGTTTTTTTACCCTAATTTTTTTTTTTTTTAATATTTTTTTTTTAATATTTGTTTTAAGTCGCTATATTTTTAAAATATGTGGGTAGGTACAAGACACATACATGCCAAATTTCAAAGTGATCGGGCGAAAGGTGTAGCCGTGAGAGCAGGCGACCGGACGGACGGACAGACACACGCAGGAAAATATAAGGGTCCTTGGTTTTGCCTACGGACCCTAAAAATGACTAATTATGTATGACCTTCAATCCAAATTGTTTATAAAATGTGTGTGTGTATGCAGAAGAAAAAAAGAACAATGCACTAATTATGACCTACTATCCAAATTCACCTAATATCCTACATTTATGATAATTTAATGAGTCATATCCTTTAATTGTTTTATTTATTAATATGCGTATCTTTTTATCACGCCCTTTACTGAAGAAGGGCCGGAAAGGATATCCTTATATGTATATATTTTCTTAAATGAAACAATAATTTGTGAAATATGTTTTGTGCCCTATTTATGTATTCCAAATCATACTTTTTTAAACATGTTACCATAACCATGTTACCTTATTTTATTATTATTATTATTTGGTCTTCAAAGAGTAAAGAGAATTGTCGTAATTATTGCATTAAAAACCTTATAAGTGGCCCATACACGGTTAGAGTTTTTGTACAACTTAGGTCTGGGCTGGTCTTTCAACCAATTTTCAGGTTTCATAAACTCCATATCTAAACTCCATAGATTTTGAGAGCGTGGCTATACGTTTTATAAACATGTTTAACAACTTTATGCCAACATAAGTTTGTATAGGTCCCAAGATTTGTAGATCTATATTTATATTTATGATTTATTAAGATATTTTTGTTGGGTAATGCTACTATTTATACTAAAACTAATGATTATGAAACCTGTTTTTAGTTTATTGACAAGTTGTTCAACTTAATTGTACTACAAATAGCACCGTGTATGGGCCCCTTCAGCCTTCTCTCAACTGCTGTAAACAAAATGTTTAATATATTTTTTTCTCGATAATTGGAATTGCTTGTAAGAAATCATTTTTCAACATTATAATATATATATATATATATATATATATATATATATATATATATATATATATATATATATATATATATATATATATATATATTTGTTAAATATAAAAATATAACATTTGTCATAATACACATTATACTTCACTTAGTGTTCATGAAATGTTTTTAAATTCTCCAACACACTGTAACGTTTTAGCAGGCCAACTGTAAGTTCTATTGTAGATCTGCCTAAAATGATAAAATTGTAAAACATTTCTCTCTTTCTTAGTAAAATAATATATCACTGACAAGAGCTATTTTGAATTTTGACTAGACTTCACTGACACCATTTTCCGACTTTACATTTATCCTTCACGACTGACATTCATTTATTTTTTTCTATTGGACTATATTCTTGAAATATGTTGGGTTAAATCCACCAAATCTAGAGCGGAAAACTAAAGGAAGGATCCCACATCCTCTTCTGTTTCCTGCATGTATGCTTTTTTTACTTTTTCTCGATCTTCATATGTATATATATATATATATATATATATATATATATATATATATATATATATATATATATATATATATATATATATATATATATATATATTATTTATATATATATGAGTGTGGGTGTTATTATCTGGCGAGGCTCACAAGCTATCTAAACGAAATTCCTCCAGGTCGACTTAAATTGAATATTTTTCAATTACCAGATAAACTGGTAGATGATAAAACCAGTGGGGAAAAATTTGACATTCACTACAATTTATTTTAGTAGTGCCTTTATATTCTAATTCTAGAGGGTTAAATCTCAAAGCTCTCATCCCTGCACTAAATTACGAAAATTTATTATCAGTTTAGTGAGTATCAAGTCTTATTGCTAACTTGAATTACTCATATGCTTTTAATCTTTGTTAAAGTTAGCATATTTACTTTTAATAAGTTTAAATTACTATACTTAATTACGATGCGGTCTTAAATAAAATATTTTCTGGACCAGTTTTTCTGCAGAACTGATAGGAACCGTAGAAGCTTTCATGTAGATCTATATTTCTATTGACAAATACCTCGGTTGAAATTTTTATTGTTGAAAAGTATGCTCCAAACTTTAAAACATAGAATATCTTTTATGTTCTGTACTTATTTGGTCTCTCTTAATATAAAACACTTTTATGTTTTAAACCAGTATATTACAAAAAAAAAGAAAAAAAAAAAGACAATTTTTTTAATACTAATGACTAATTAAATTAATTGATGCAAGTTTCAGCATTCTAGGTAGTTAGGAAATGGGTCAAATTAAGCTTACAAGATTTGGAGACAAAAGTAAAGAAAGTTAAATAAAAGCATGTAAAAACAGAGGTGTCTGTAATATTAAATTGGTTAAAGGTGTAACGGTTGGTATTCTGGGTCAATTTTCAATTCACAATTATTGATTTAAATATTGTGTACAATTGTTCAGGTTGGCAATTTATGATTTTGCTTGGTGGTTCATTATAATTGTAAATTCGTGGGTCTGGAGAAATCCAAATTACGTTTTTATTTTTAAATTAGAAATGAAAAAAATGCATGGGGTATCTGGGTATCTGTCCCAATGAAGCTGTGAACTTAGCAAATGAAAGCAGTGTGGATGATATCGTCGATCCTAGCTCGACATCAATCCTAATGGGGACCATCTTGGCTTAAGCCAGTGAAAGACATAGGCTCGCCAAAGGGCTTAGACAACTACAAATATGTAGTAATATTATAATATATAATAATATAATATGTAATGGATGACGTGGTTGGCGTGTCACTCCATCAGCTGCATAAACAGTATAATTGGCATCAATACTCAACGTTCTACATTCCTACATAAACAATCTCCTAGTAGTAAACAGCTTGGGTTTCCGGTGAAATCCGCGTTACGAAGGATTTTAAGTCCGACGTTTCGCTTCCACTACTGGAAGCATCTTCAGGGTTGTGGTGCATCGTGATGTTGACTAGAAGCAAACACAAGATAACTGACGACAGGAGAAATAATCGGCGTATTTATACAGGTTTTCTAGACCTTAGATAGTACCTGGATTTCCCGGGGGTTACTTAACCAGGGGTAATCCTTTGTCGGGATGATCCGATTTGGCAGGTGCTGCCTTCGTCGGTGTTTCGTTGTCGGGTGGGTGATTTAATGAGTCGGAAGTGACTGTGGCGCCGCCTCTTGCAATCTGCTTGGTGCAGGTACTGATCAAAGGTTTCCAGGTCCGAGAAAGGGTGAAACCATCCTCTCTATTAAAGTTCCCCGGTTGTTCTTCCACTCTGCTGTGATACCAGTTGACAGATGCGAGTACCCGGATGTCCTCAAACTTGATGAGATGGCCTGTTTCGTCATAATGCTAAGCCACTGCTGACCTGTTTTTCGTTCTTTTTCACTGCTCTCACGTGTTCTTGTAGGCGGGTTGAAATCAATCTCCCGGTTTGCCCGATGTAGTTTTTGTCGCAACTGCAAGGGATTTGGTACACACCCCAAGTCTTGAGTTGAAGTTGGTCCTTTGGCGATTTCAGGAGGCTTCTGGTGGTCATGTGAGCGTTGAAAGTTGCCCGATGCCGTGTTTCCGGAGGATCCTGCTTATCTTATCTGTCGTACCCTTAATGAATGGGAGATAAGCCTTCCGCTGGTATTCTGCTCTTTCTGCTTGGGTACGGTCCTCGGTGGTCTCTTCCCGACGGATGGTTCTCAGAATGTCTCCTTTCTTGAAGCCATTTTTTGTAAAAGCTGACTTAAGGTGCTGCTCCTCTTCTTCCCATGGGATGCCGTCACAAATCCTGAATCCCCTTGAAACCAAGGAATGGATGACAGCTTTTTTCTGCTGTGTGAGACGCTGTGTTGAGATACCTATCTGTATGCGTGGGTTTTCTGTAGACGGCGTGTCCTAAGGTTTCGTTGCTCTTTTTCGTCAACAGCACATCCAGAAAATGCAGACAGTCCTTCTCAATTTCCATGGTGAACTGAATATTCTCATGAATCGAGTTCATATGATGGAGGAAGCCATTCAATGACTGTCTTCCGATTTTCCACTGAAGGAAAACATCATCAACATATCTCCACCAACAAGAAGAAGTGAATTGAGTTCTTGACATAACTTGAAGTTTTCCCTGTGAGGGGCTGAAGTTCCTTCGGAAGATGGCAGGCGACTTCGTGGGTCGCAGATCCAATGATGCTGACGATGGGTCACATCGGGATTCCAACCTTGTGAATTTTTGGTAGTCCGTAGATTAGGGGTGGCTTCGGGTCCGTGCATACAAGTTTCCGCTTGTCTACCTCCTCCAGCGATGAGTCCTTGATCAGTTTGTTAATCTCGCGTTAACTAGTTTTCTCTAGTTTGGCCGACGCATGGTTCACTTAAGGGTCTGAGAAAGAGACTCTACTGCCGCAAGGACAAAAAATACAATGTAGAGCATTTGAATAAGTTTATAACACTTCTTTTGCACACTTAGTATGCATTTTAAAATACCCACTTTTCTATGTTAAAAAATGTGTTTGCCAAATTTAATCAAGATTAGCTAAGTTGTTTAGACTCCTCGCTTCTGCACAGACTGCAGAAAATATATTTTTAAACCACATTTTTGAACTCAGGGGATTACAAACCTTTAAATTTATCAATATCTTAAAATCGCATTTTCGTTTCATCGAAATACTTTCTTTCAATATACTACTACGTAAACTAGGAAGTAGAAAATTAGAAAGACTTTATATAAACTAATAAGAATAAAATATTTTTTATACTTAATAATAAATTGATTTAATACCGTTACAAGCTCGATTTTTATATGTGCAAATACATAAAAGCATTTTCCTAGTAAAGCTATAGAACATAGAGTTAGCCTATACTAAACCTAAAGCTAAACCTTTTTTTCCCAATAAGTGACCTTATTTAGGGAAGGAGACCTAACTTAAGGTATGCGAAAAAAAACTAAAGGTATTGAAGGAAATAACGATCAAACTTGTTCCTGTTATTTCTATCATACATTTCCATATTCATTCGTTTAAGAGCGTATCATATACCCATGACCCATGCACGGTATTCACCATGTATGAGTAAATCTAGATAATTAGTAATTAAATTTTATTATTTGTTTACATTTTGTTAATACATATTTAGTTTAATTTGCAAAAGTTAATAATCTTTCAGCTTCAGCTGTATTTTCAATTTAGAATAAAACAAATAGAATTCTCGCGCCTTCACAATACTTTCTCTTTATAGGGTGGGGCTTTGGAAATGGACATTTTTCAAATAATCAGAACTTCGGTTATTTTTTATGTAAAATTTATTACAAAATAGAAACAGAAAGCTTAAAAAATGCCTAAAACAGTAAGTCATTTCCGAAAAATAACATCCTTCAAGTGATGACATTTTCATTAATGCAATGGTGGAGGCGTTCACGAAAATTCCCCTTTACTCTCTCTAACATTTGCCTGGCGACTCCATCTGACAAATTTCATTCTTCAATGCTTCCAGTGTCCAAGATTTTGATTTATACATATATGATGCATATGCGTGCAGTGCATATACATGTACATATGTGCTTTTAAATATCCCCATAGTCCTGTGTGACCTATGTGGCCACGGGACATCACCATGTCGTGAGATAAGGTGGGCAGGGAAAATGGCCATAAAAACAGCCGTAGAAGTTCTGGCCGTATGAGCTATAGCCCCAGCTTGTTGGAACCATCTTGGACGTCCCACCATCCGCATAAAAAAATGTCCGTTTCCCACGCCCCTTCCTGTATAAACCGCGTATATGAGAAAGTAAAAATGAGTTTAATTTTTAAATTAACATTTATGTTTAAACTTTTGCCATAAATTTAAATTCTGCTAGGGTATTCAACTGGTTTAGTTAAAATCTAGATTTTAGTTTAAATAGAGCAGTTGATAACACTGAAAAACAAACATTATCATGTTATGTATGATTATGTACTATATTGACATTGTTATATATTGGCTATGGCACATACCCTCGGAAAGCGTTACCAAAAAGTAGCGTTACACGAGTAGGGAAGATATAGGAACAGGGAGTTAGGAAGATATAGGAGGTGTTCAATCGAGTCTGCCCGCTCTCAGTAGGTGTAGTGTCTCCCAATACCGCGCTTATAATAAAATAATCAAATAAAAAAGGTATTGTTAGGTTTTTCTAATTGTTCATAAAAATATGGCTTTTTTTATCTATCTATTAAATTTAAAATAATGTTAACTATATTTTTTTTAATCCTAAAACTAGCCAAAAAAATATGTTAATCTAGTATGTATTGCTGTTATTGTATCCCTCAGGTTTTTATTATTGTTTTGTTCAAAAGAGTTTCTGTCTGGTTCTTCATTTGGAAAGGGTTTTTTGGTGTAAGCCGTTGATTTGGAGCAAAATTACTCTATTTCGTTTCGAGGAACGAACTTAATTTACTTTTATTTATATAATAAATAAGAGGACTTTCAAACATGTAAATCCACCGAAATTTCAAAGCTCTATTTTTACCAAATTCCCTAATAAATAAGTTATTTATATACATTACATAATACAAGATTATAATAATTACGAGATAATAATACATGTTACAAAAAACGAACAATAATTGTAACAGAAATAATAATCACGTTTTATAAAATAAAATTAATTTATTAATTCTGGAAAAATGAAGAGAGAGATAAAATACTAATGATAAAATAAAATAGGGGTGATTATAGGAAAAATTAATGTTGAGAAGTTGGTAGTAATGAAGCGTGGCGTGGTATGAAATCCAGTCACCTGACCAGTTCAGTTTAGTCCTTGTTTTGTACCGGTGTCATGCTACGCTTCTTCCTCTACCTCGTGCCTTACTATATAATACCTATTATTTATTATGCATTATTTTTCATTTAACGTGTTGTTATTTTATAAGATCAAGAGTTATTAATTTAGTTTATTTGCTAAAACATGGCTATAATAAAAAAATAAGAAAAAATGTAAATTGCCTTTGGTTTCCAAAAAATTAGATTTTTTTTTCATTATTTGGTTTTGAAGTTTCAAGTTCAGTATTTTTTTTAAATATTGTTTTTCTTTATAAAGTTTATTATATGGTTTGATTGATATAAGAATCAGTGCTACATCACTATCTACACGAGAAGATTAAAGTATCTCCGCAACTGTCTTCAAATTAAGGTCAGTATTGAAGTAAATCCGTTGTTTACATCGTATGCCTATCTAAAGAAAAGACCACTATTGACTTAGAAATTCAATTACACTAATTTCGACTGCTTTAAAACCATAAACACAAAGAAATTAAAGAAAACTCTTTAAATCTATATAATAGCGTAGACTTTCCACTTACATGTAGTAGGTAGTTCATTTCTTTAACGTTTTTTTGTTTAGTACTGCAACTAACCTTAGATCGATGATCGATTCCCTGAGAAATCATACCTGCAAAAGAATACGATCAAAATCTATAAATACAAGATATATGGTAATAATAAATACCGTAATAGTAATAGTTTTACGTTATTAAATTTGCGATGTACTCGTGACGTAGATAGTTATTCATTTAGTTTAATCAAAGATCTTTCACGAAAATACGACAATGTTTAATGTATAACCTGTTTCAAATAACCTTCCTTCTTTTTTAAGGAATAGGATTGCACTAATGATTCTATTAATTAAACTCATAATTCTTCCGTAAACAGCCCTTATGAAGGCAGTAAGCTGCTAAAATAAATAATAAGTAGTGTATTATTCTTATAATTAACTAATTTATAATAAAACAAGGGAGGTTATAATGTAACAGGTTATTAATAATATTTTTATTTATTTATTTGTTTTGGTGGATAGCTTTCGACACCCTTGATATATTTTTATAAATTTCGCTAATAAACTAATGAAAATGTTTGACTACCTAAGTGATCCTGTATGTAAACATTACTAATACACAATTACCCCCCCCCCCCCCCCCCCTAATTGTTACTACGTTTCCATGATGTTTAAATACGGATTGAATACAGATAGAATACAGTTTTTGGATCCAAAGTGTCCATGGAAACCTAGATTCAAAACGGATGAAATACGATCCCGATACAATTCACTAAATTCTGGGATCGTATCTGGATCTAAATGCAATGGAAATCTACATGCAATGGAAAGGTGAAGGTTACAAAATTATTTATAACCTTTAACAAAAGTAACCAAGAAAAAGTTGTTTTTTTTTTATTTCGTATTGAATACGGATTTAACACCACTCTTGGAAATATCTAACTTATTAAATCCCAAATCAGGATTCAATCCTTTTTTTAACTCGTGGAAACGTGTATGTGTTTAATTCAGGGAAGCCTCTCCCCTCCTTCTTTCCATGAACTCTAGTTTGACTCAGATTATTGGAAACTAGGATTATCAGCGCTCGAAAGATCTAGACTACTTTAATAATAAATAATTAACCAGTTTCAATTTGTTATTGTGATAGTTCAATTGTGATTATTACCATTTGTTCAATGGTTGATTTATGCATAATATGTTATTATTTAAGAATTCAGTTGAAATAATGTAAAGAAACCATGTTAATTTTTCTTTAATAAGTTGAATGTTATTTTTGGCAACAAGATTTAAATATTCCTCGTATATATAAAAGGTCTCTAAGTAAAGGATTTGGAATTAAAAAGAAAGTAAGTAAGATTTACAAAGAAAGAAATAAAAGATGTATGTAAACGACATCCGGTACAAGGAAATATAGGGGTTTTTGTAGTGTTATTCCTGGAATACCAAGGTTTTATTGTTCTGTTTGTTTTGACTAGATCAACCTGACTCCTCAGCTCATTCCTTCTTTTCCACACTCCTCGCCTTTATTCTTAAGAAATAGAAAAACTCCTACACCTACATTCTTCAATCTTACTAAAATCTAAACAAAAAACTAGAGCACACTACGCTCATAACTTTTTTTTTATAGCTTAACTGAACAAATATAACACTGAATATCATAATTTTAACTGTTATTTAATATAATGTGAAGACTCTTAGTATAAATATTTTTTAGTCCCTTGTTGGGTTTAATAGTCAACATTACTATCATATTATAATTATATTTGTATACATATTTATATTTTATAACTACCCGTCTGATTTTAATAAAATTTAGATGGTAAGTCATAATTAGCCTATTGTGGGTCCCGTATAACTTTCAACCTTCTGCGCCCATTTGTTTCTCTTTCACATGCGCACAAGCATACATATTTATTTACCCCTATATCTTCAATGGTACTTGTTTATCTGATATTTATGAAATTTGTATGGTTTTAGAAAATAGCCCGTAGATAGCCCCAGATTAATTTCAACCGTTTGCAAATTGATACTTTAATTCATGTAAAAATTCAAAACAATTTTGATTTTGACGAATTTAAAAAACGGGGGGAAATTAAATAAATTTGCGAGTAATAGGTTTTAAAAGCGTAAAATTAGTATCAGTATTCCTTAGAATTAGATTGGGGGTTCCATAGACCCCCTGTGTCCCATTTACGTAATTATTTCATATACCACTATTAATTGTCTTATTTTTTTATTGTATTAAAAAACTTATTTCATATATTTTGTTTGGCTGCTGAAATGTTCAAGGCTGTCAAAAGTTCCAAGATAAAACTTTTATTACTATTAGTAGACATACAAAGCTTCTTAACAAAAAATGCTTAACTTTGACAGAATATGTAAGAAAGGTATAATTTGTTTTATAATTTTTGTTTCAGTTTTCTGTAAAACAACTCTTAATATAATATTTAAAAAAAAATTAACCCAATCTAACGCAAACCAAATTTTATATATGTATACCTACTATTTAATTTTAAAATCCTTATTTGTTTTGGTCAAAATTAAGTGGTATATGTAGTTAGTATGACAAATTATGTTTAAAAAATATATGAATAATTAAAAAAGGAAGATTTATATTAATTAATTGGGGTCTCACTGACCCCTGTGTGGAGTTTACGTAAAAAAAAGTTTGTCGTTCTAGGGTTAATATACATATCTTAAGGAAAATAAATATAGGTATTGTATTAAATAACAGCAAACTGTTTAACCTCTTGGTGCTACGTAATTGCCAAGGAAGAAAATGTCATTCAATTTAAATTTGCAGTGATTTGGTAAAGAATAGCTGGAGTTCACGAGGGACAGATAGTAAAGAGGGAGGGGGGAGGGACAAATAACATAATTTACTTGTGTATGCACTTGTACTTGATGTATTAGATCTAGTAGAACTTACTCGGACAAGGGGAGACTTGGCTAAACTTATAATCTCCTATAAAAATGTCAAGCAAGACTTGGCTTATTTTTTTACATAAGTGTTTTTGTTGGGATATATATACTACCGGATATTATGAGAAAGTAAAAACCGATATATTAGACGAACAAAAAGTTGGGTCAGATTTGGCAGATTTATACTCCCACAACTTAAACCTATATAACCTTATATAATAAAATAAGCTGTTTAATTTAGCTTATTATCTAATTTTACTTTCGTGTTGTAGTCAACTAAATTAAACCTTTGATCATGGTCTTTTTAACATGACCTTTAGACGGACTATGTGTAAACAGATTTTTAAACCATCATATGTCTTTTAAGTACAAAGTAACCTAAATGTAGAATTAAAATAAATAGCGAATCACTCGGTTACACGAGTTATGTACATTATACATGTTAAAAAGATAAAGTTGAGATAATGTGGAGATTTTGAACTGAAAAGGAAAGTTTTAATCCACTTTCAAAGTTTAATTCTGAAAGTGAAAATCTGAGTTAAAACTAGTTCTAGTTGGTCTGATGACGGACAGTGTCATATTCAGCATTAAATTCTCATGATAATACTCGTAATAGATTACATCTCTTATTCTTGTTTATATCTATTATACATTGCAGTAAATTTAATACTTTTAAAGATGTAATACATATAATTTGTATTTTATAATAATATGAATATAATTTAATGATAGAATCGAAACCAATTAATATATAATATCTAGTTAATAAATCTACTTTATTAAACGCTTACCAGAGGATTGTACTATGTATTAAGTTAAATTGAGCATTTTTTCATATTAAGAATATAAATTTGAATATAATTTTTTCTTATTTGAAAAAACAAAACGTTTAAGACCATTATATAGTAATAGTTATACACATAATAGTCATAATAATTAAACAAATCGGCTGAATACCGTGTTGCCTTTTGATCATGATTGTATGGGACACAAAACTTTTTTTTATAAGTTTTGAAATGTGAAAACATTAAACATTTCATCTTTCTTTATTATAATATGTACATACATACATTGTATTTAAGGAAAAAAGAGACATTGGCAATTTTAACAGTAGGTAAACTGGTTGTTGCTATAAATTTGTTTTATTTTTAATGGTCCATAGGTAAACCCTTTACTAAAGTCTAATTCCTAAATTTCTGTGTTTGTGTGTCTGAAAGTTGTTAACGTACCTGTGTACCTCCGAAAGTACCCAACACAAAAATATAGGGAAGCCTGAAATAGTCATCCCTCAAAAACAAGGGGTTGAAGGTTCAAGAGTTGATTTTTTTTCTTTTTTTTTTTTATTACCGGATATACGTCATAATATAACATTATTTTAAGATTGTTTCACAGCTTAGTAAATCATGTAAATAATACAAGTCCTTTCGAAACCGTTTTGTAATAGTTCAGAAGATAGCGTGTAAAAATGTGTCTGCCTAACATCAAACTTTTGGTGCCTTTTAAGAATGTATGGTCGGCTAAGTTCGTTTGCAGGACATAGCTTGGCAATAAGCATTAAAAAAAATAAAACGATGGAGAGCGACCATGTCCCGCCAATTATGGTTAACAATGTGATTTTCATGATCCTGAGTACAAAATTAGTGACTAGAAAATCTAGTTGATATTAGTTTGCCACTTGATGTTAAACAGACACACTTTTTTGCACGATTTCATCTGGACTATAAATAAAATATTATTTTTGGAAAAGTAGCGTTTATTCAACGACTAATTATTGTTATTATCAAAGAAATCCGTTGTCTTGTGATGCGAATTTAAATTGCTAACTTATCTAATGTTTCTAATGGTTTATTGTCATTCAAAGTTAGGGAATACAGCATACACACATCTTCAAATATTAAGTGAAATTGAAGGAAGTTAAAAGATTAAAACTCAAGTAGGGTTGTAATATAATTATTTCTAAAAATGAAAGTCGAAGACATCAAAAGGTTCCAGATTGCAAGGAAATTACAACTACCGCTTCTTAAAGTGTTTCTTTTTTCTTCGATTAACTCTTTTATCTTGAACATTCGTTAAATTTACATTTTTTTGTGCTATAATAAATTTTCTATTTTTTATCTTTTTTAAAAAAGAAAAAATGTAAAAATAGTTTTATGCACCTAGTAAAGTAAGCCATTATTCCCTGAAAGGAAAACTTGGTTCTAGGACGTGGCCGAAGGAACCATGGTCCCTAAATCCCGAGGCGAAGCCGAGGGAATAATGCTAATTAGCTCCCTCGGCTGCGCCTCGGGAGATAATTATTGCGAGGGAAATAATGACACTTTACTCACGAGGTCCATACAATATTTTATCTTCAATAGGGAGAAAATACATACTTTCATCCATTGCACGGTTTTAATTTATAATTTTAATTATTAGCTCTTTTAATAGCAGATATAAGAGATTCATTATTAAAAACAAATAAGAGTTGGAATTCAACTCAAAAGGTTATTTAGATGCAGGTTATAAACAAGGTCGAAGAAGTAATGTCGCCAACCTGATTTCAACAACTTCATTACATTAGCCATTTATTTTCTACTATTTATAAAATAATTAAGTTGCCAATCCTTACTTTTTCGCCCTTCTTTACTTTTTTCCCTACTTTTACTTTTTCTCCCTACTTTTGAGTTCAGGGAAGAAAAGACTTACTTTAGTCCCTCTATACTAATCCAAAAGCGTAACTTTTTCTCCGTACTGGAGATAAAAGTTTTTTATATCTGGAGTTCATACAGAATACAATAAATCTAAACAGTATTCGATTCAAAAATCGTTTAAAAATCGAATCGAACTAGTAAACGCAGAAAATTAAAATTGGGAAATGGCTTAATTCCGTAGTTTATTTTTCATATATATTGCTTGTTTCGTTGAATAATTAATTTAGGAATTAATAACGTTAGTTGAAAATTTGATTGTAGATGTCACATTGATAGCAAAATGATTTTGAGTATGACTAATCACCTAAAATTATGATTCAATTATTGATATTAACTGAATATAATTTTCTCTTAGTAGCTGATTATATTTTCGGTCATTCAAATAGGACGTTCTTTTTTTGTTTTGTTGGCAGCACTGTCACTATTATTTTTGTAATCTTTTATTACTGCGATTACATGGTTTGTCTCTATTTATTAATTTATATTTTATCTATATCTAATGGCGCTTTGGAGTGTAAGCTTACGCTATCTTAAGACAGTTGTCTTATTCTTGTCTACCACCTGGTAGATGAAATTGTTCTAGGCGACGCAAAGTAGCCAGTGGCGTAACTATGGGCCCGCGCGGGTGCCAGGGGGCCCGCCAGGGGGTGCCAGGGGGCCGCAAATCCAAAAATAACTGGAATTACTATCCTTGTACCAACGTCGAGGGGCCCCCAATCCTGAACGCAAGAGGGTTTTTTTTTTTTTTTTTTTTTTTTTTTTTATGAGGGGCCCCCAAGTTCTTGCGGGGGGCCCCAAAGGTCTAGCTACGCCACTGGACGTAGCCCGGACTGACTACACAGTTGAAGGCCCAACCAAGACGAAGTAAGTCGCTGCCTTATTTTATATATTTTCGGTTCCTTTCTCCATTTGGAAAACGAATTTTATTTCCCTTTATTTTTACCTCCTTTTTCGGGCTCTATAGCCCACATGGTTATTTGCCGTTTTGTGAAATTAGGGCCGTGAAAACGCTTGCAATTGAGCAACAATATTCTAGAAATTCAATAAAAAAAAAAAAAAAAAAAAAAAAAAGGGTAAAGCTATATACTGAGATCGCCCGGGAAACCCAACCTTTGTACGTCGCCATCTCCCTGCAGCATCCACAATAAGGAAGTTGGTAATAAAGTTTGAATAAAGTGGGCCATTTGTTGACAAAAAATCTTCAGAGGGGAATTCTACGGATAATCGCTAGGTCTGTGAATTTCAATGACTGGTTAACTGACCGTCACGATCGTGCGGAGTTGGACATAATATGCTTGATGTTCTTTTTCACCATTAAATCGCAGTTCCGACAATGTTGAATTATGGATCATTTTTTACTGGTATTGCATTTTTAAAATGAACGTCCTTTTTGATTGACAGGTTTGTACACCTTTTAATTACCTAGTTAAATACCTCTCTATCCTGAGAAATCGATATTATGTGATATGAATTTAAATTTACTACCTTTACAATAAAAAAAAAAAAAAAAAAAAAAAAAAATCATATTTATATTTATGGTTGTTCTCATTCTGCAGTTTTATTTTCCTTAGACATTGTCAGGATGGAATTGTGTTTTTAAAGTAGAGTGGAATAGGAATATTATATGAAGATCGGCTTAGCCATGTGGAAAGAGCGCTCGTGTAAATGGTGATGAAACATCTAGTATGAATGAGGAAGATGGAATGAGGAAGATGTATGGAGGAGACGTAGATGGGATTACATCGTTTCATCTTGTTATAACCTTATGTAGGGTTGAACGGAACTTAAAAGAAGCAATAAAAAGTTGGTGAGATATTTAGCTAAAATAAACGATAGATGATAAAAATTATATGATTGCTGGTGATGGTGGGAAGGTAGTTAAAATTTAAAATATTGTTGCCAGGGCTAGGCTCCGCTCTGACTAGTAGTATATCACAGAAAAACGTCATCTCTCCCTGGAATTGTACTGTGGGCAAGTGTCCAAAGCTCATCGCTTCAAAATAATCACATCTCATAATAATTTATACATAGTAATTTACTCACCGAACGATGCCTCCTAGGAAGTCAAATGCTTGGCTAAGGAGCAATTCCAAACTGGTGGACATCGTTATGGCAATTCAAAGTAGAAAGTGGAATTGGGCACGTCACATCATAAGAAGAAGAGAAGAAAGCTGGACTAAAGCTATGACAGAATGGGTACCTTGGGAAAAAAGAAGAAACCGTGGTCGACCTACGAAAAACTGAAATGAAGAGATGTGGAAGACGTGTGGTGGTGAAACATGGGCCCGAGTAGCGTTATGCAGATCTGAATGGAAACGTCTAGGCAAAGTCCACTATGATGTTAACCTAATGGAAAAATGTATTCCACTGTTCTAAGACTCAGGAAAAATGTATCCTACTGTTCTAAGACTAAGGAAAAATATATTCCACTGTTCTAAGACTCAATATTACCTCTATCAATCCTCAGCATTCGCTGATTTTACGCTTTTTTATTTTATTTATATTTTTATTTTTAATCTAAAGTCATGAA
Organism: Gerris lacustris; assembly: GCA_951217055.1. NCBI lineage: Eukaryota > Metazoa > Arthropoda > Insecta > Hemiptera > Gerridae > Gerris > Gerris lacustris. Next base: position 89,802,629 of record OX578277.1, read on the forward strand.
GCAATGTTTTGCATATTTTAAAAGTGTAAATAATAGTATATTATGTTACAAGGCTGTGAAGTGAGTTTTTTCTTTACCGCGGCAATTACATTTACTGTCGAGCGAAGCGAGACAGTAAATATTGCCAAGGTAAAGAAAAAACACTTCAAAGTCGCGTAGCATATGCTATTTTTTCCGAGGTAGCAGACAATGAAAAAACATTAAATATTAATCACTAATCAATATATAATAATAACAAATATTAGTACATACTTAAGACTTAAAAAAAGAAACCTTAAAATGAGGTTACACTATAAGAAAAGATAAATAAAACGCATTGACATCTAGCGGATTTTTATCGTACTAGAAGCATTTCTACAAAGACTACAGCACTACTAACGGAAGTTTTGACAACTACCCGCCGTAAAGAAAAAATCTTTTAGTGCCTAGGACGTAAAAGATTTTTTCTTTACAGCTAGGAGTAATGAAAAGATTTTTTAAGTCCACGTAATGAAAAAATGGATTTTAGCTATGTTTTTTAGGCTCTAAAGTTACTATTTCACAGCCTACCACGGAAAAAGGATTATTATTATAATTTACTCACCGTACAAATATTTAAAAAAATATCATCACTTTCAGGAAATATTATCTAACCTATTCAAAGGCAAAGAAATAGGAATAAAGAAGAATTACATATGAAATCCCTCCAAATTCAGTATCTACAATTTTGAAAAACCGGGATTCAATATTTAAGCTATACAAATTCAGAATGTATAAAAGATTTGCAAATATGTAGACGTAGATGAAGCAGTTCTGCAATGGCTGAAAATGGTGCGGGATAAAAATATTTCTATTTCAGGACCACTCATTATTTCTCTTAAAAAATAACTTTTTCCGTGGTAGGCTGTGAAATAATAACTTTAGAGCCTAAAAAACATAGCTAAAATCAATTTTTTTCATTATGTGGACTTAAACAATTTTTTCATTACTACCAGCACGAAAGAAAAAAATGTTTACGTCCTAGGACGTAAAAAAATACGTGCTGGTAGTTATCAAAACTTCCGTTTTAGCGCTGCAATCTTTGTAGATATGCTTGTTAGTACGCTTAAAATCCGCTAGATATCAATGCGTTTTATTTATCTTGTGTTATAGTGTAACCTCTTTTTAAGGTTTCTTTTTTTTTAATCTTAAGTATGATATTATTATTATATTGATTATTGATTAATATTTAATGTTTTTCATTGTCTGCTACCACGGAAAAAATAGCATATGCTACACGACTGCGTGAAGTGTTTTTTATTTACCTTGGCAATATTTAAAATAAATAAGGTTAGGTAATTGCCGCGGTAAAGAAAAAAACTCACTTCACAGCCTAGTAACATAATATACTATTAACGGAATTTCTATATAACGAATTTGTTTTATGGAACATCAATTTCGTTGTATGGTATGGAGGTCCAACTTTTCGCACATACTCGTAAATAGTGGTACTTATATAGTGTAGTACTTATATTCTAAGATAAAGTCTAATTAAATTTTAACTTCTTACTATACCTACTCTTTTTAGAATTAGTATTAACTTTTGAAACTCAGATTAGCCAACCTATTAAAGAAAAAAATTAAGCCACTACATCTGTGGGAGGGGTGGGGTCAGTGACATTTTTATTTGCCTAGTTGGCCCGATCTTCTCGAAATCCAGTGCTCTTATTGGCTCCCCTCCACATCTTTTCGATTTTCCCGCGCTGTCAAAAGTTAATATTAATTGTAAAGAGTTTTATAGGAGCAGTTGTATTATCCCTTTTTCACCTCCTCCTTTCTTCCCCCATCTTTATTAAGGCTAAAAGTTTGATTTTTTTTTCTTTCTCTCGTGGGTACAAACGCTTTAAAGAGAATTCTTTCCCAAAAATGTCAACTTCTTAGCTTTTAGTTTGAGGTCACACTTTATCACATCCCCTTTTCCTTAGGTGTTGAAATCCACAATGGTTTGTGCATAGTATTCCCAAATACTTTATACTGAACACAATGATCACATTGGTTCAAAATAAGGGAACCTCCCCTTTCGATTTAATTTTTATTTTTTTTCCACTGTGTACAATAAATGTTCGCAATCGATGACTATCCTTAATCATATGTAATGTAAGTATTTAATTAAAGCCTTGAAGCGAGCGTAAGCGAGCTTCTTACATTCAACAATAAAATCAAATATTAAATTGGAATTTCAGGACGGGAAAAGATTCTATCATCATCTATTCGATGAGACGAACATTTTCTTTTTTTCAAATAAATTTTTTTAGTAAAACCAACAGCGATACCGCTATGAATTAATAAAGATCGCTAAAACTATTAAAGCGGACCTAAACGTTTATAATAGAGAAAACAACCTTTTTACCGATATCTTATGTTCTAACGTAACGATTTTAATAAAACTTCATATACACCATCTAATGCACAATTTAAACAGGCATGCAAAATTTCAATTTGATACATGCAGTAGTTTTTTGTATCATAGAGATACATTTTATAATAATTGAAAAGGAGATGTGTGGTTAGAGAAATAGTAAGAATGCGGGGTGGTTCCCTTACTACTAGCCGCTGTACTACTATCATACCCATTATCTATCAACTCATCATGATTCATGATTATCTATTTTTTCAATACATATTTATTACTATACGCTCGCTTCAATGATAGAGTCACGCGATGCCTAGGTATTTTGAAGTAAACCAATTTTCTTAATTAGATAGGTACACTTAAGATTCTAAATTAATATACACTTCGTTAACATTTATGATCAATACTTCATTGTCACTCAAACATTACTATCAATAAACCTACTAACAATTGTAAATTGCAATAGTACATTAGATAATAGTAATAATAGTTAATTAAACTTTAGAAAATTGGTTTATCCAATTAGTAAACTGATACACTATGGTCATTTCTCATGCTTATATACATATTACTCAAATTCTATTATCAATATTAATAATAACAATTATTGTTTTAGTTGTAAAGGTCAATTTAACGTAAAAAAAAGAAATAAGCAATATTACTAATACTTTACAATAAAATGAAAGGGATTTAGTGAATTTTACCCAATAAATAAACACCCTTTTAATTTCTAGAATAGTTGGGACGGATTCCGTATAGGAGTGTTAAGGGTATTTTCAAGTGAGTACCTAAATACAACATGATGTAGGATAAAATTAGATTAAACTGTGTGGGCGGAATTAGGTTTTTAAACTAGCTTAGTCAGTTCATTTCCAAGTTCAAGCCAGGTGAGCTTGTTGCTAAGTGGTAAGAGAGTTTACTAAGAGGAGTTAACTAAGTTGAGTTGAGACATACCAACTAGTTAATACGGGTTACGGAAGTACATGGTCAACTTCTACAATCCTGTGTTTAAACATCATTACAAAGACTACAACCTTGGTTTTTATCCAGTTAATGAATACGCTGAATTAATTTAAATCTTTGTTAAAGTTTTGCTACCGAACTTGCCGAAAGTAACGGAAGCATTTTAATTATTCTGAAGAACGAAATTGTTTTATGACATTTTTAATCTCGTGTCTGTTTATCCTTTAACATTTTTGCGAACTATTATATCTTAAAAACTACTGCGTCTAAATTTAATGAAATTTGTATTGTTTGTCATAAATAGCCCACTGATGGTCCAAATTACTGTGCCCTTTTCTTTATATTTTAATATCTATTTATTTAAAAGTACTTTTTAATTGCTTTGTCCAGTTCTATTTCTATTTCTATTGTAAATTGTATGTTATTATGTAAATTATAATATATGTATTCTAAATACTGTTCTTGGTGTCTAAAAAATAACATAAAATTTACAATAGATATAGAACAGGACAACGCATTTTTCAACGACTTTCTAGATCTAACAATAAAGAAACAAAGCTACAAACTAAAATTCAAAATTTATAGAAAAACGACCAAAACAGATATAATAATCCACAACCATCCTAACAACCTGTATATAAAAAACGCGGATGTGAGGAAGCTATATGTCAGTGTAATTTGAAGAATTTTAAATTTATTTAGTTATCATCTCTCAACCTATATGCACATTTAATAAATATGCATCCACAAGATTTGGTTTTGTTAGTTATGACGGGCTATGACCTAAGAGAAATATCTTCTAAAGTATAAGTCCCAATTCTGTCTTTAGGCTAAAGAAAGAAAATACGATAGCTAGATTTTTTTTTTGAAAATGTTAACTCTATAATTAGTAGAAAAACGAGGTATTATGTGCTTTTATCTCTGCTATTATCAGTAAAAATATATTTATACTTAAAGGAGGATCTGTAACCAAAAAAAAAAGTATTTTTCCTCTTTAAAATTCTTGTTGTTTTGTTCTTGATGCATGCATACGTTTTCTCATTTTATTTAGAGTCAACTGACCAGTGTGAAATCTTAGTATATTCTTAATATAGAACAGTTTATTAAGGAAAATATCGTTCGGTTTGAAGTAACATGGAAAACTTTCTTGTCCTTGCATAATATATACTAGCCCTTAGGCCCGTGCAACGGGTTTATTATTTTTTTTCATTTTGGGTTTTAGACCCGATCAACTGCCAGGGTTATTACAGGACGGGGGTTATCCGGCCACTTAAATCATCTACTCGATGAGAACATCAGTGTGAAACATGTCTCACCTTTCTGGGATTCGAACTCAGAGCCGGGGTTTAGACATTGGTTTCAGAGTCGAGTGCGCTAACCACTTGGCTACGCCGGCCCCCGGTTTAATTTTAATTTAAAATCTATTTAGATCTATTTGAAGATCAAGAAATCAATTTAAAGCAAACATTATTTTAATTGGAATAAATTGGGTTGCCTTATTTTAGCAATAACACATCATTTCGAGGTGCGTCGTCGTCAGGACACTACTCGATTATAAAAGATATATTTTCTCCGCCTTTGAGTGTCATTGTCTTAAAAAGTTAAAGTTCCTGGTAAAGTGGCATGGCAGTTAAGTTGCAAGTCTATTTTAGACTGCATTAAAAATATTTTAACCTATACTGTTTAACTTAATCAGAAAAGAGCTATATAAAACGCATCGATTGCTGAAAGGGTTCGATTTTTCGATTTGAACATCGTCAATAGCGATTAGAGTTGATCTTAAATCGAATTGATTTTACCAATCAATTGCAATTTCCAATAACATTTTTTGATTCAATGCTGCTTTTTTGTTTTCTAGTAAGTTGAGTTAGCGACTTTCCTTGAGTCGTAGATTTACAGAAATATCATCAGCGACATCGTCGTGTGTAAAGAAGTGAGAGAGGGCGAGGGAGGAATTAAGGAGAGATGTGGGATTTGTCCGCCGGGAGAAGCTGTAGGGGAAAAACCAATCCAGTAAACTCTGAAAGCCAGTACTACTCTATACTCATCTATTTTCTTTAATCCCAAAGAAATAACGATGTCCAAGGAAAGCGGTTGATTTTTAGCTGATTCTGCATCTACCGTCTCAATATTATTTCTACTTAAGTATTTATTTGCTATTGCTAATAAAATAAAGTCTGCCAATTGTTTGGTACACAACCAAACAATTTCAGAAAAACAAAAAGAAGACTCATGCAGTTTTTTTTTTTTTTTTTTTTTTTTTTTTTTTTTTTTTTTTTTTTTTTTTTACAGTTTCTTACAAACTTTTACAAACTAATTTATTACATTTTTCCCTTCTTTAAAAACTGTCATTAAAAAAATTAATTTACATCAATTAATGGATCAATATTGCAGGTTGTAATGTATTTATTGTGTGTAGAAGGTTAAGAGTAATGGGACCATCTCCAGGGTACTTTAACCGACCAAATTTTTCTAAAAATCGGATTACCACTTTTAAATTGGTTTTAATAACAAAAAAATTGTTCTGTTCGCATGTGCAAGAGAAACCGATGAAGGTTGAGAATGAAATGGATTCAGCCAACTTGCATTAAAATCGGACGAGTAGTTTATTAAATATATGTTCGCAAACGCTAACATGATAAACAACTGATTGACACAAGACAAAAAATTTTCCCTGGTGTCTAAAAACATTGTACATTTTTACTATTGGACCGGGGAACAATTGCCCATGGCGCTCGAAAGGAAGAGCAAACACCTTAACAACCCCCCTTGATCGTGGGCTCATTTTTCTTCTCTCACGTCCCCTATACACGGGGACATATCAATGGCATCCTTTGTGCAAAGATTTGTTCTTTGATATATTATAGATTTTAATTAATGCTTTTCTGTTGTTTTGTTTCAGGTCAGTTACTTAAATATTCCAACCAATCGGTTTATCAAGTAAGTAAAATGATTTATCTATATCTATGTATATAAAAGTCAACGTATATATGTATGTATGTGTGTGTATGTGTATGTTCTTTATACAAATCTACAGATGAAAATTTGCACACTTCACCTTCGAAGCAAGGGGAAAATTACTGTCTAAATAAATGAATCTTACAAATTTAAATTTTGGTACACAGGGTTTTGTTCTTGAATTAAAACCTAAAAAACAAAATAACCTCCTAAATGCGAAGACAATATATAAATGCATGTAAAACAAAATAAAAATTAATGAGCCAAAAAAATTATTAATAATTATAGAATTATTTTTGTAAGTTATATTTGTAATACTCGTACATATTAGTATTCTAACTGAAAGTAAAAAAAACAACTTTATTTTCTACTTGTATATTCTTCGCTGGGAAAAAAATGTAAGGTACGCGAGGTTTAAGTCTAAACACAAGTTGGGGATATTGTTTTAGTTTTACAATTGTTTTGTTCAATCCTTATTTTCTTCTACTTACTATTATATAATATTTTAGATCTAATACTTTTTTTTTATTTAATTTTAATCTTAGGAATACTATTGACATTATATAAATCCTGTAAAGTCCTTGATGTAAAAACTTCATTGCAATTATGCAGCTTATCACGTTTTCTCTTTGAATTTTAATTTATTTTAGTAAACTGCACAAGATCTTGGTTGAAAGAAGTTTGAGTTAGATCATAATAGTTCATTACGTAAGTTTTGATCTCCAGAGGGATAAAAGTATTATTTTGTGAAATCCACAAAATGACATAAAAGGGAGGAAAGAAAGATACATAAACCCCATTGTGTTTCAGCACAATGCCTCAACCATCACTTTACCAGTTCAGGGTATTTTCTGGCACAAAGTCACCATTATATAACAACTTTCGTTAAGGGAAATAATAGCAATTAAATCAAATCCAAAAAAAAGTACTGTACTCGTATGCTACCATAAATAATTCAAATGATAACAAGACCTTCATTTTGACCTTTTTCCTACCAAAATTAAAATATATTCTTCTTATATAAAGAGAAAGTATTGTGATAACGCGAAAATCGATTTTGATGGATTTACACGCTTTGAGGTCCCCTGAGTCCAAAAAAGTACCTATTCCAATGATATCCAAAAATTGTAGGCTGTAATATAGTTGTGTGGAGTTTTTTGATAGAATTGTATAAACCCCAGTAATCCTTTAAACATGCTGTGAGACATTCCATTTTATGCGTGAGTCATTCATGAATGCTTTAATATTTTTTCTTTGTTATGATGATATCAACTACAAGCGCGTAAGGATAACAGGATTTTAATGTTTCCCGGAATTCTGGTCTGAATAGTCATTCGTCGGAAAAAGACAATAGGCACTATTGGTGGCTTTTGTCTCATGCAGATTTAAATTGTTAAGGATGTCAAGAGTCGTTATCCTCAAACCTAGTGATGAATAAGCTCTGTTTCTGAAAGATGTATTCCAGAGTATAATGGCGGATACTCCCACGATTTAGAGTTATTGTCCTACATAGAATATAATTTGTCCACACACGTACGCTATTTCTTCTCTGCAAAATCATTACGTTTCAAGCATTTCAAAAGAAAGTGAGACGTAAGTCGCTTGGAAACAGGATAGTTGAAAATCAATAAACAAGGAATTCTTCGTACCATTGTGACATATTCTTTCTCAAGGAAGGTAACAGATAATGTTAGCCCAATCTGGTACAGTTAATAAGTTATTTTGAGAGTTATTGAGTATTGAGAGAGCTAAAAGATTTTCGTTCTATAACGGCTTTTTCAAGTTATTGTATTTATTTTATAGATACAGAAGTAAAGACTATAAGGTGTCTGACACCTAATAGTCCAGGCAAATTAGTAAAAAAAACAGCAAATGGAGGAAATAATTTATAAAGTTTTGAAACTTTGTGAAAACACTCTTAAGGGGTGTAGTAGTATGAAACAGTAAAGTTCCCCCCTCTTGAGGGGGCGCGTCCCCCCCTCCCCCCTCCTTAAAGTCAAAAATTTAATTATTTTCCACTTTTTACGCAAAACGGTTTATTTTTTGAAAATATGTTTTATTACCAAAATTATTCTTCACATAATTCTGTACAAAAAAGGTCCTATGCATGTTTGAAGTGAGACATACCGTGTTCGAGATATTGTAGTTGGAAAGAGATAAAACGTATCCGATTTTAATGAAATTGGGATGGTAGGTTATACTTAGCCCATTGTTGATCCCATATAAGTTTCAACCTTCTGCGCCCATTATTTTATCCTCCACATGCGCACAAACATACATTTATTTAGACCTATATCTTCAAAAGTACTTAACTGATTATTATGAAATTTGGATGGTTTGTCGAAAGTAGTCCGCAGATAGCCCCAAATTAATTTCAACCGTCTGCGCTCTTTACATTTTCTAAATTGGTTCCTTTTCTGTCTGTCTGCTGATTAATTTTTATCTGTCTGTTTTGAATTAAAGTATCAATTTATCAAAATGTAAAGAGCGCAGACGGTTGAAATTAATTTGGGGCTATCTGCGGACTGCTTTCGACAAACCATCCAAATTTCATAATAATCAGTTACTTTTGAATACTTACTTTTCATAATAATCAGTACTTTTGAAGATATAGGTCTAAATAAATGTATGTTTGTGCGCATGTGGAGGATAAAATAATGGGCGCAGAAGGTTGGAACTTATATGGGATCAACAAGGGGCTAAGTATAACCTACCATCCCAATTTCATTAAAATCGGAAGTGTTGTTTTTTAGATATCTTGGTTCGCAAAAATACATTTTATCTCTTTCCAACTACAATATCTCGAAAACGGTATGTCTCACTTCAAACATGCATAGGACCTTTTTTGTACAGAATTATGTGAAGAATAATTTTGGTAATAACACTTCTCTTCAAAAAATAAACCGTTTTGCGTAAAAAGAGGAAAATAATTAAATTTGTGACTTTAAGGAGGGGGAGGGGGGACGCGCCCCCTCAAGAGGGGGGAACTTTACTGTTTCTTACTACTACACCCTTCTTACTACTACTAGAGTGTTTTCACAAAGTTTCAAAACTTTATAAATTATTTCTCCTATTATTCCTTATTTTCCTGGACTATAATTATTTAGGTCGTATAGATGATTACATTATTTATGAACTCGAGATATAAAATAATTCTTTTGTATTTTTCTTTTTTAAAAAATGGTAAACGAAGAGGTAGGTGTAGGTTGTACTCCTTTTCATTGTCTGACCCTGGATTGCTACTTTACACTTTACACCGCTCTAGGGCCCGAGGACCTTACCTGTAGAACTAGGATCAAAGAAAACCGTCAATTAATCTCCACGGGTCTTATTATAGCCCTAGTTACGCTAAGTAGTCCATCTGGAGATCTTCTGCACTCGGTGGCCCACCCACTGAAGGGGGCTGATGGGGGCTGAAGCACCCCCTCCCCACCCCAGAGCCTACAAGGAAATGTACAAACTTAAGAAAATACTATTTACTCATACGAAATACTCGTGAGGAAAACAATTTATGAGCAAGTAATATTTTTAGAACTGCACTTTATTCGCCATATATCGGTTGTTGGTTGATTTATTTAAAATTAAATTTAATTTCAATATACATTTCTTTCAAGCTCTAAAGGGTACTCAAAAACAGTTTGCTTGTAAGTTGTCATTCTTTTATACAATTTTTGCGATGTTTCAAACCATCCGTGAATCATCTTGGGTTGTTATCAAGCTAAAATCATATTGTAATTCTAATAACATTAATTTATAAATGAAGCATAACATTTTATAACAGACTTTTATAAAAAAAAATATATTAACACTAATCAACTCCACCTAGTTGTCTATACAATCTTGTTAGACAGTTTTTTTAATCGAAATTTATACCTTCGATTTTTAAATTATATAATAAAATTACTACAATTAATTAAAAACAACAACTGACCTTATAAATTATTTCTGAAATATATTAAATTTTAGTACTATTTGGCATTATTTAGTACTATTTATCTTGTTTGGAAACATGTAATTTCTCTGATGTGTTAGCCTTATATAACAATTTTCTATTTATTAATGATGATTATCAATTTACATTAGTCCTCTTTATCATTTGTTTAGGTAACTTACACAACATGTATAAGAGTGACAATGTTGTGTAAGTTATCTTAACTAATGATAGAAAGAGGGCAAATTAAAAATGATCATTAGTGTTAAAAGAAAGTAGTTATTATTATACAGGTCTTATATTACTTTGCTTTGTAAGTTTCATCGCACATTTCCGTTTCCCCAATTTTGAACTACTTCCCGTGATTCAATCTTCCCCAAATTTTGCACATAGATACAACTAAGGTGAAGAATACAGAAACCAAAAAAAAAAAAAAAAAAAAAAACGTTGAAAATAAGACCAGTTTTGAAAAATTACATTTTTATATTAATTATTTGGGTAGCACACACCAGAGAAATAACATACGTTCAAATAAGATAAATATAAAATTGTACTAAAATTTATTGTATTTTAGGAATTATTTATAAGTTTTGTTGTTGTCTAATTAATTATTTTGTATTTTAAGAACAATTCAATTAAATTATTTTATTTCTTCCCCAGTCCCCAACGTTGGCATTTGCTTCAACGTATTTGATCAATATATACTGAAGTATACCCTATCAAGGATCAGTCTAAAGGAAGGTGATTATTGTCATTTCTCTGTCTTACTTTTCTGAGAATAGAGTCAGGCACGTCGGTGTTTGGACATTATTTCAGGTGAATACATATGTGACATTCATTTTATTATAAACTTATAATTACTTCACTTGCACATATTCTATTCAGAAATTTCATATTTTAACTATCGTCTTAACTCCTGCAATGACCTGATCTCATTTCTGACTTCTAAATTTTCCACATTTCTAGTCGAAATTTACTCTCTAATTCTGTTCAACAAAGTTCCTTTTTGAGGATGTGATATCTTTCTTGATTCGTAATATTCTATTAGTTTTACTATCGCATGTTCCTCTTCTTATTATGAGACTCCTAAAAAGCGTATTGTCATTTCATGAGCAGCAGCTGTAATGAAATGATCTTCTCAAAAAGATAAACATTTGGAAGCTCCTTATGCACTTTCTTCGTTAGGAAAAACTAGATAAAACATTGCAATGAAGAAGAAGAAATAAATGTTCATTTTATATAAAAAAAAAGCCCACGCTATAATTACAGCTAATTAAAAATAATCCAACAAATTAAATATGTTGTTATATAAGGCAAGCATCTAAATTCTTCGTGTCAGAATTTCCGCAAAATTATAGTTACAGAACAACTGAATTCAACATCAGTTTTTCGTATTTTAGAATTTAAAGAAGATACTAGAATACGAATGAACTCTATATATATTTTTATGAGTACTGACATTTGCCCTAAAAATAGAAATAAAGAGAAGGAGAGAGGAAGTAAAGTCACAAAGCTATTTCTCAAAGCACATCTTGATGTGAAGGAGGGAAGGGGGCATAATCCAGATCTCTGTCTCATCTTATCCACCTTCTTGTTCAAATACAACCCCCCTAGTAAGAGTTGTTTTTACTTAGAAGCTTGAAACTGCTTTGCGTCAATGGGACCAGCCTTCTCACTGCGGAAGATTTGAGGGTGAGACCTTCAAAATCACCGGGCACTTGAGGCAATGGCACCCTTGACAAAAACTCGCTAAGGGTGTGGAGACTGTGTGAGTGTTCATTTTCTTACGCCTGATTGCATGTATGTGTATTTTCATCTTTCGTGTACTTAAGTATTTTTCTTCGTGTGAGTATGGACTAAGTCATCGACTGTTGTGTGCGCCTAAGAAAAGAAGAAAAGTGGATCTTGACACTTTCTAAGAAAAAAAATCAATCTTAGTGTGAGTAATGATTGGCTTTCCAAGTGTTTAAGTGCGAAGTGAGTTATTACTGCAATGTTTTTTTTCGTGTTAGACCGAAAAGCATTCTGCTGTAAGATAAATACCTCACTTTAAAAAGAAAAATTCCAAGTGTCATTCAGAGAAATCCCTGTTACGATTTTTTTTCTTGATAATTGACGAGACCATTTTCAACTAAACTTCTTTTTTTTAAAAAAATATATCTGAAGTAAAAGCATTTTATATAAACTAAAGTACATAATATATGGGTTAGGTTCAAGTATGAAATATAATGTTTGTATTAGAGATTATTATTTTTTTTGTTTCCTTTAAAAAGTAAAATACTTATTTAATGGATTCAATATAATAAACTCAAAAAATGCATGAAGTATATTAGTTTTAGCCAACCAGACGATGTTGGTGGTTTTTCAACATCAATATATTTCATACTTCTGTTTTTAAGGTGTGATTAGAGCATACGAGTGTATATTCTGTTTAAATATGTGTTTTAACCATGTATTTCTCTCGATGTAGCTTCCTACTTACTTTTACTCACGTACTTTTCTTTTTGAAAGTGAAAAGAATAGCACAACATCACTAAGCCCCCCAAAAAAATGGTATGGAATTTCAATAGTTTTCATTGATTAGTTGTAATAGTGTTAAAGTAATTCTTATTTATATGATACTGTTCATATAAGTTTTAATAACTATCAAAATAAAATATATATTAAGTATACACAATTAAACAAATCGGACGTACGTAATTAAACAAATTGGACGAGTTCAGTGCATTTATTTTGTCCAAATCCAAAAAAACCTAAGAAATATTAGAGAATTTTATAGTTTCATAGCTAAAGATCAAACCTAATTTAGCAATAACCTAATTTTAGCTTCAAATTTGGGGGGCGCTACCCCCTAGAAAATTTTAATTCTTAAACTCTTAATTAATGAAATGCTTAAATGTATAATCCATTTAATTACGAATCTAACCATGTTTTCTGTTTTCCCGGGAAAAATCGAGTTACCAAAAAAATAGCTTTAAACGGGTACGGATACAGGGTGGGTTCGATTCCCCACCGAGTAGTTATTTTTATGATACATTTTGATAAAATGTTTAATAATAACTAAACATACCTACGAAAACTCGAAAACTAATAAATGGAAAACACTGGGCTATGTGTAATTATGAACTCGTATATGAGAAAGTTTGTCTGAGGTGTCTCGAACCGTTTTTTTTTAAAAAAAATAGAGGAATGGAAAACGAAAAACGCAATTTTTAAGACACACATGGTGACATACAGATGACTCGGTACAAAAAAGAATCTCAAATGCATTCTTTTGGAGATTCAGGTGCGGGTACGACCTCCAGACAAACGCAGGAAATAATTAGGGTCTTTGGATTTTCCTTTTGATGTAGCAGTTAATATATAACTAGGCAATAATATGGAAATTTACTGATGGGTAATTAAGTTAGCCCCCTGGAGGCGAGGACAGGCTAGGTAGATTACCTGCTTCGGCTTCCCCTCGACAGGTAATCTACCTAATTGACCTAATAAGACTTACATAATTATCACGAGGCAGAAATATTTCCTTTGCTGCCATGTTGCATACAATTTTTTATCTACTCAAGCTATTTAGATAAAAAATGGAAGCTTAGGTAAACATTTGATTAATGTAACATTGCTTTGTATTAAAGAAAAGGTAAAACTAAATTAAAATAAAACTAAACACTAACAAAAACAGATTTTATGACATGCACTGGTAAACACTGCACTTTTCCTGCCTAGTCAGGGAAATATTTCCCAGCCTAAGAAAATATTGCATCATGCAAATCAATTATTTTTCTGCCTGTTTTTATTATTTTAATGACAAATTAGCGAAATAGTACTTTTCTTTTCAGTCAAAAAACAGTTAAGTAATACTTAATTTTACTGCCGTGAGTAGATAAAATATATCATTTCCATAATATCCTTAGGCCTTTTAATTTTCCATTTATATAAATTTGATATGATAATATGTAATATGTATTAAAAATTAAATAATAATTTTATATAACATGTGTTTCTTCTTATAACTTTTGTATTTATATTTTTTTTCTCGTAATATACAATTATTTCTCTTATTGAAAATGGTTGTGTTTTAGAATCCTAAAAATTAATTTTATAAACCTTTTATTTTTTTTTGACATACGTTTATACTGACAAGTAGTATTGCATAGCATTAAAATAAATATTTATATACATTATTCATTTGATATAATATTATTAGTTACAAAACTTATACAAATCGTTATTTTTTAAAATTCTAATTTTATTAAAGTATGACGTATTTTACAGTGTTACTTAAAAGTATGTATACATAGTCCTAAAAAATTACGTTAATGTGAAGAGTTCCTTAAAGGAGTAGAATTCTAATTATTACCTGGTAAACATCAAAGGAAGTGTATCACTTCACACAAGAAATCCTTTTTCTGAAATTTACTTAATATGCAAAGGAAAAGCAATATTTTAACTTTATAATTAATGTGAGGAAAACGTTAATTTTGATGTAAATAAATTAGAGAGATTAATAATTACCAATTAACCAAGTATAAATAAAATTTGAATATTTTAATTATAAACTAAATATGTTAACCTATAAATAGTTCTAATTGTTATTGGCACAACCTTATTTATACTATAAAGTAGAAAATAGTAAAAACCTATTTTTTTGTGCCTAAAATTGTTTCTAAAATACCACGGTGAATATTGTTATGTTGGTATGGAATAGATATTTATGCACCTAGGGAGTAAAGTAAGCCATTATTCCCTGAGCGAAAAAGTTGGTTCTTGAGGTGAAGCCGAAGGAACCATGGTCCCTAAATCCCGAGGCGAAGCCGAGGGAATAGGGGGGAAGCCTCGGCTGCGCCTCGGGAGATAATTATCGTGAGGGGAATAATGGCACTTTACTCACGAGGTACAGTTTATCTCCAGTAGGATGAAAATACACATTTTCGTCCATTGCAGTTTTTATTTATTATTTTAATAAATAACAATAATTATTAGCACTTTTAATAGCAGATAAAAGAGATTCAATATTAAAAACAAATAAGAATTGGAATTAAACTCAAATAGAAGGTTATTTAGATGCAGGTTATAAACAATGATAAACATGGTCAAAAAAGCGTAGTGCCGCCAACCTGATTTCAACAACTTCATTACATTAGCCATTCATTTTCTACTATTTATAAAATAATTAAGTTGCAATCTTTACTTTTTTGCCCTACTTTACTTTTTCGCCCTACTTTTACTTTTTCTCCCTACTTTTACTTTTTCTCCCTACTTTTTGAGTTCAGGGATGAAAAGACCTGTTTTAGTCCCTCTAAACTAATTCAGAATCATAACTTATTCTCCCTACTGGAGATAAATAAATTTATTCGTGGATTGTTTCTGTTTTGTTATTTTTATTATTCGTATTTCTTATAATTAGTTTCTCTAAATGTCTTAATAGTTGAATAAATGTTAACTAAAACTTTTTGTACTTGCATATTTTATCAATTTTGTAAGAACTTTTCCTAACGAATTTTTTCAATATCTTCAACAATTCACAAAAATGGTAAATAATGCAATGTATTAAAGTAGGTGGAGGGTTTTAAAATTTTGTATTCTTGCTTATAGTTTTTCTTTCTGAACAATTTTTATTAATAACATTACGTCGTATCTCCTAGAGAGAAAGCACTTAAATTTCCAAGACACTTGATTTTTCGAAACTAAAATTATGACAAATTTGTTTCTATTCAAGTGAAGCTGAACCCCAGAATATGAAATTTCCATTTTAATTTTTTTTTTTTTTTTTACCTATTCATGCGTTGGGACACACTGTATATTCATATATATATATATATATATATATATATATATATATATATATATATATTTCAGATAATCATTTTTAAAGAAAGAAGTGTAGAATAGTAATACTGTTATAATAATGTAATAGTAAAGAATAGACAAATAAAATAATTGAGATAACAAATAAATGACCTAACATTTTTTTAGGGAAATATTGTTTTTACTTAATGAAAGAAGTTTGTAGAAAAATGTAAATATTTATCTACGTGATAAGATTTTATCTTGTTGATAAGGGTTGAGTTAAGTATGAGGGAGTTTGAGGGCCCTAAGGGCCAAGCTATGATGCTTTGGGTAGGTCTCCAGTTAAGGACCCATCAGTTTAAAGGACCTCTTGCCACCCACTCCTTCGTGTTCATGCTATAATTACCAGCCTTCTGCTGAGGCTGGGGGATGAGGTAAATAGAAGCGATTCCTTTGTTTCAGCCTTACCCTAGGACAATCCTTCTCTTCAACGGAATCCCTTTGCTTCAGCACCTGTAAATTATCACCGTTTTCTCTAATAATAAGACTACGGACGTGCAAATCCTTTTAATAAATTTCTCTTTGACCGGTAACTTTGAAGGTATTGTTGTTGGATCATTTGTAAAACGGTTGATGTAACATTCATGTTACCATTGTATACTATTATAATAGAATTATGTTCATATTTCATGTCAAATCTTTATATCTTTTAGAAATAAGTTCTGTTAAATTTCTTTAGAATAAAATTACGATCAATAATAATTTTTGAATTAATTTTATTAGTGCCCACAACAAAATGTTACCTTGTTTTTAGTGTGCTAAAAAAAGGAATTGTGTATTATATATGTACAATAGATGAAAAGCGGAGGTTATTTATGATTTAGTGGTTACAAATACGAGCCATTGCGGATTGTGGGTCATCATCACTAATACCCAAAAGTGGTTAAAACCGGTCTGAGAGAAACATTTTTTTTTTCAAAATAACCTAATCAATTCTGAGTTTTAGTCGCCTAGTGTAAGTTATACAAAATTGGCACAACTAATATATATAGTGCAGAGGGTAGGCGGAGTGTGTAATGAGAGTTGCTGGCAACTGCCTCTAATTGCTAATGAGTCTCCTCATAAGCTAAGTAACTCCTTCGAGAATGATACCTTCAGTGGGTTCGAAATGTCGGAATTCATACATAGTCTCATGAATATTACACATTGTTATTTTCGGTAAATCTCACCTTGTATCTGTATCTATATTATGTCAATTGCAGGGCTTGTTTAATAAACTAATAATTAAACTATTGCATACAGCAAAAGGATTATGTTCTTTTGTCTAACAGTTCTTTAGACAAAAGAATAATCTAAGCGACCATTCGATACATCGATAGTATTAGTGTTAAGGCCACTACGTTATCATTTAAGATACAAATTATTTTTCTAATCAACCTTTTTTATTTCTTTAAAAATTAATTTTAAATCTAATTTTTCTTTCATTTTTGTATTTGTTGCAGGTAATTCAGAGATTTAAATGTTTGGTTTGATAATGGGATAAAATGGATTTTGGTGATTACAGCAGCTCTCATTCTTGGTAGTTCCCATTCCTATATTCTCTCTAAACTTTAACCAAGGTAACACAGTTGATTTACATCTGTAACTAACCTCATACAAGCATTATTCATGTGTGTCATCTCCTTCGGGCTTTAAACTCAACTATTTTACATGTGTTCATTTGCGGTTTAGTTGTCACGTCTTTTCACGTGGGCCTTAGTAGGAATATATTTTCTTAAACCGTGTTAGGCTCTCGTGTTAAGTTGAAACAGTCTCGGGTACTGAATTAAGAATGGAATAAGGAAAGTAGGTTTCCAAGAAATTTTGTCCTCCTTTAAAGGAAAAGATATAAAGAGAGAAACAAGCCGCAACTTAAGACGCTTATATTAACTTCAAAATTGCACAATCAGTTTTAGAAGGGAGGCGGTGTTTAGTCTATGCAGAGTCTTCTAATTTATGAGTTCTATACCAACTTAGAAACTAATAGTTGCCTGAAAAGTTTATAATGTTTCAATTTTGTATCGATTAAACTTTGAACGAGATTCCAATTCATGTTTTTGTTTACTATTATAGAATTTTAGCTTTGACAGAAAGTCAACTGAGAGTTAGAAAGTTTCTAATATTAATATTACTTAAAGCAGTCTTTGAAATACTACCGATGAATATGTTTACATTGTCGATCTAGGCTCCATGAAGTTAACATAATTTTCCTCTTTAACTTTAAAGAAGAGACATTATATGAAATATTTCCTAACAAATTTAATTACAGCATCAGTTGTTTCTACAGAAATTTAGTAGAACTTACACATGGTGCTTAAAACACGAAGAGCAAAATTAATCATGATAAAAAAGGAAAAATTGAGAAGACCTACTAAATTGGTCGAAGCAGGGTTAATTTATTTTTGCTTCCAAGCTTACCGAAGTTAACGGAAGCTATGCGATCGTTATGAAGAACTAAACATTTTTTGTATATCCGTTTCAGAGATCAAGGAACATTTCTTACGTACTTGTATTCATTGCGCATGCACGTCCCATAATTCTGAAGAATTCCTCTTTTTAACCGCCCTAGGTTGGTAAAAAAGAAGAATTCTTCACCTTTACGCACGATTAGCGAGTTTTTTACATTTAACAAAACTAATTTGATGTTTGTTTAATAAAATTAACAGTTTATATAGAATTTTTTGTAAAATCAATGAGTGATTTAAATGATTATGACGATTTTGAGGAGAATAATACGCCTCTCGAAGTAGTTAATTCGACACAAAATACAACTAATGAATTAATGTCATCTTTATCAAAAGAGAAATACGAACTTGCATACAGGAAGTTTATTTTTTCTGTATTTATTATTTAAATCTAACAATCGTAGATAAAGTACGGTACGCAACTCGTGCGAAAACTCGTGTGTTTTACTACCCTCGCTGTCGCTCGGGTGCAAACTCCACACTCGCATGCAAAATGCTACTTTCCGCACTCGACACGTAATGTACTATTACGAATCGTTTGCTTCTGTTATAAACATTTCCAAATAATATTTTTTGAAGTATATAATTATTTATTCTGACTTTCCTTAATACACATGAAAAACCTTAAAAATATCTATTTTATTTAACAAAACATTAAGGTGGAAAAAACTCAAATAAAACGTATTTGTAAATTTCTACGTTGGAAACCTTAAAAAGGACGAAAAGGTTACAGGGGACTCTTGAGCATTCTATATTAAAAATTAAGAAAGGTTCTTTCATTTTTCATCTTTCTTTGTGTCGGTATTTTATGTTTAATCTCGCATGAAATTAAAAAATAAAAACAGAAAATATTTGGGGTTTCCTGTGATGTGGCACAGTCTTTAGATTATAATAAGATTAAAAATCATTAAAAGAGAAACGCCAAGCCATATTTTATCCCATTCACTTTGATAAAAAAAAAAAAATAAATAAAAAATACCTATATATATATTTAAAATTTATAAATTTTTTTAATGCCCTTATTATTTTTTTAAACATAGTGATTAAAAATATTTTTATAAAGAACAGAAATCATTAATATAGATGTCTCTTAAGAGAACTAGAATTTATTTATTCAATTCAACATTTAGCGTTATTATAAGATATATAACATTAATATATTTTAAACCTTGAAGGAATTTTTATGTAATAAATCATGCAATTGAAGTATTAAAAAAATACTCGGCTGAGATAAGTTGGGAAAATTCTCGCATATACATAGTTTTATTATAGTAATTCTTTTTATTAATTATGCATTTCTAAATAAATAAAAATTAAAAATGTAATAATAAGATAACGTCTGCCAATTAGTGTGGCACGTGACTTCATCGCATCCTATCCCTGGACGAATGGTGGCATGAGTAAAATGTGTAATAAACTATTGAGTTAAGCTTTAGTTTAAATATACAAAAACATGTACCACCGTATAGATTCCTAAAACCAACTAAACTTTAATAAATACTTTGACAATATAATGACAATGACACAACAAGTTGATATGACATTACTTCAATACTTCCCCTTCAACTTGAATGGTAGTCAGTCCAATACATTGCGATAATCTCTTGAACCTATCTCTAGTTAGTGGCTTGGTTAGCAAATCTGCCACTTGTACTTCTCCCGGAACGTGTTCAACATTAAGCACTCCTTCTTGAACCTTTTCTCTTAAGAAGTAGTACCTTATATCAATGTGCTTACTCCTTTGATGGAATTCAGAATTTTTAACTAGTTTAACAGCACTCGCGTTATCAATTTTTATAGTAGGTGTTGAACTGCTTGCTGTTATATCTTTAAGTATTCTAGTAAGCCACACTGCTTCTTTACCAGCTTCACTAGCTGCTATGAATTCTGACTCAGTAGTAGACAGTGACACACATTTTTGTTTCCTACTGAACCAGCTTACTGCTCCTCCACTGTACAGACAAACTACTCCAGATACAGATCTTCTTGTACTGATGTCTGAAGCATAGTCTGCGTCTGAGTAAACTTCTAAGTCACCTCCATCTTGTTTGTATAGTATACCTAACTTAGCTGTTCCCTTTAAGTACTTCAAGACACGTTTCAAAACTTCCCAGTGTTCTTTTGTAGGGTTTGTTAAACCTTGACTCAAAGTATTCACAGCAAAAGCAATATCCGGTCTTGTAGCTATAGATAAGTACAACAGTTTCCCCACTGCTGTTCTAAAAGGAACTTCAGGACTTAAAGATTTTGATTTTCCTTTTTCAGCACTGTTCAGCATTCCTTTCTCTATTGGTGTAGACACGGGAAAAGCTTGAGCTAAATTAAACTTCTCTAACATTCTTTTTATGTAACCTTCTTGATGTATAAATATACCATCTTTAACTTGTTGGACCTGCATACCTAAATAACTAGATACAGGTCCTGATGTAATTTGGAATTCTGTTTTCAGAAGCTCTAATAGTTCTTGACAGCTCTCTTCATCTTCACTTACTACGAGACCATCATCTACGTAAAGAGCAAGCCATAATTTCTTCCCTCCTCTCTTAGAAAATAAGCAAGCATCATTTTTACTTTGCTCTAGTCCAATTTTCTTGAGATGAGTAACCATTTTATGATTCCAACAACGAGGAGCTTGTTTTAAACCGTAAAGGCTTTTAAGACACGTTTATTTAGTGAATAGTTTTAAAGTTTTTAAAGTGAAAGAAAATCTAGATGGTTCAATAGCTAGGTACATGGCAAGACTTGTTGCAAGAGGTTACTCGCAGTGGAAGCGTGCTGGGCCCATAACCTATTGAGTTAAGCTTTAGTTTAAATATACAAAAACATGTACCACCGTATAGATTCCTAAAACCAACTAAACTTTAATAAATACTTTGACAATATAATGGCAATGACACAAGTTGATATGACATTACTTCAATATAAACTATCTAGACATATATTAAAAATATGAGTGATAATAAAAAACTGAGATTTTGCATCTAGGTGAAAGGAAGCAAATGTTGAAAGTAATATGGGATAATTTGTGTTCTCACCTTCATATACTGCATAAATTTCATTCAAATCGGATAAGTAGTTTTGAAGATAAAGAAATATGTTAATAGATAAAAGTGTGTCCTCACATTATATGCGAGAGGATAAGATGTTCGCATAGAAGATTGCAATCAACATGGAATCATCAGTGGGCTAATTTTGACAGAACATCGGACAAGTAGTTTTTCTAAGTATATGCGATTACAAAGATGTTGTTAGATAGACAGACTCGAGACTAACATTCTTTCCTTGATGTCTAAAACGCACTTTGGTTGAGGAATGTTCAAATTTTGAAGCAAAACATTTTGTGTGTTGTAGACTTTTGAATCGCATGTAGTGTATTTTGTTTTTGGTTCGTTCTCCTCCTCAACTTTTATTTTAGATAACCTATGGTCACCATATCTGCAAGAAATTCTGTGGAGGCTCTTTGAAAGTTGTAAGAGTTGAAGATACGTAGCTTGGTGTAGGTACCGCATACGTACATTTCCCATATACGTTGCAGCATTGCAAACGCGCCCTTGGCTTTATTTATACTCTGTAACACCATCATTTGCAGTGATGATGCTTCAAAGGTAGCAGAAATGGTTAAATTCAATCTCTTGGTGCCCAGGGAGAACGTAGAGTTATGTCTATTAATCTATAACCAATTTTTTTTTCGCCGACGGTATTGAAACCGACTTCCGCTGATTCAATCTTTAAGTCGTTCAATTTGGCTTCCAAATCCCTCAAACCAGACACAAAGGTCTTCAGAAAAATCTTGATCCTCTAGTCTTCGTTGTACGCTTCTGCGCCCGCATTCATTGCTTTCCACAATACCAGATTGAGCACCATCAGGAACAGAATTGGTATTAGCAGGAAGCCTTGCTTGACTCGAGAGTTATGGCATAGGTTTAGTCAGCATTCCCTCATTTTGTGAAGCCTTAGTAAACCTTTTTTTGGATGCTAAATAATTTTTCTTGAATTCCATAAACTTTCATGATCTTCCACGTCGAATGATGGATGCCTTCTCAATATTTACAAAATATCATGTAAAAAGAAGAGTAGTGCCCTGTAAACTGGTTATTTACTGCGCCAAGGTGTTTATTTTGCTATACTGTGATTTGTAATTATACTTGTATTTCTTTTTAAATTGGTTGATTGATAACCTGTTTTATAAATAATTCAAAATTTAATGTTTTTAATAACAGAAGTTATAACGCGAATCTTGTGGTAAAAACTGTATATCATTATTTTGTAATATTAGTTTATTTTGCTTGGCTTTTATTGGCTATTTGAGTCTGAATTAAAGCAATAAAATAAAACTAGGAAACTTTTCAGGGCTATTTAAAGCCTCTAAAACCGCTTTAAACTTTTATTTTATCATACCTACTTTATTTTGCCAAACTAAATGAAACCTATACCTTCTGTAGGTTGATAGAGGTTAAAACGAATAGATAAACACTTTTTCTCTAAGTTTATTTTAGATTTAAGAAATAGTTACAACGGTAGTATTGTAGGTGAGCGGAAGACGTGGAGACCTTGAGCTCTACTCTCAGACTGACTGGAAGGGACCAGTACACAGGGTTAAAATAGAAAGGGGGTACAAAACACAGCGCCAAGCCGCGGGGGAACATCTAACTAAAACGCTAAACATTACAGATATAAAAAAAGCACGAACATTCCGCCCACCTTGGAACAGTTAAAGGTTTCAAAAGAAATACAATGATTATAAAAGAAAAAGATCTTAATGTCTCTGATAGTTTAAGTTAATGCAATGCGATACAAACAAAGTTATATAACAGTAATAAAGCATTAAAATTTTTTAAAATTTTAAATAAAGGAAAGTACAATTATTTAAATATATAAAATTATTATGTAAGAATAAAATGAATTAGATTAATTAATAAAAAAAATCATTAGATTTAAAAAGGATTAATATACAATTACCAAAATAAAATAATAAAAATTAAGTAAAAAAAAGTGTATTGAAATTGATTAATTGATAGGGACTTCGTCCTTCTTCGACGATCCTTGGACAGAGGTTGGAGTTAATGATGAATCGTCTTCAATAGGTAGGGGACATATCTTTGAGATTCCTCTTCTGAATATGCCATGCCTCGTCTTTACTGTTACGACTCTGCATCTTCCGTCGTTACCGGGATGTAGTTCCACGACACGCGCAAGATCCCACTTCAGGGGCGGCCGGAAATCTTCCTTAAGAAGCACGAGTGTGCCGGTTTTAATGTTTTCAGATGATTTTGTCCATTTAGAACGGCCTTGAAGCGTAGACAGGTATTCGTCGTTCCATCGCTTCCAGAAATCTTGTTTGATTCTTTGAACTAACTGCCACTTCTTTAAACGATTAATATTTTCTTCCTGTAGATCCACTTCAGGAATTGATGTAGAGGGTTCTCCAATGAGAAAATGAGATGGTGTTAGTGGACAAAAATCATTAGGATTATTACTCAATGGAGTTAATGGTCTTGAATTGACACACGATTCAACTTCAGCAATAAGTGTGTTCAGTTCCTCGAAGGTAAGCACTGTATTACCTATCACTCTCTTTAAGTGACGTTTAATAGACTTCACCCCCGCTTCCCAGAGCCCTCCAAAGGTTGGGGAAAGGGGAGGGATAAATATCCAAGATATATTTTTATAACAAGAGTACTCATTGATGATACCATCGGACAAAATATTAGATATCTCATTTAATTTATTTTTAGCACCAACAAAATTAGTGCCATTGTCGGAATAGATTTGAGAAGGACATCCGCGTCTAGCAATAAAGCGTTTAAGACATGCTAAAAAATTCTCACTAGTTAAATTGGACACTAATTCTAAATGAATAGCTTTTGTAGCCATGCAAATAAAAACAGAGATATAACACTTAAAATGGGACGTAGAACGTTGTAAAACCCTTTTAACCAAAAAGGGCCCACAGAAATCGATGCCACAATTTACGAAACATCTATTAGGTGTGACTCTCTCAGCAGGTAAGTCACCCATAATCTGATTTATAGGTTTAGGATCAGTTTTGAAACAAGTAACACAACTTCTGTAAATTTTATTAACTAAAACCTTGCCCTGAAGGGGCCAGTATTCTTGACGTACCGTTGCTAAAAGCAATTGCGGTCCAGAATGTAAAGTTTCTAAATGTTTGGATTGTACTACTAAATAAGTAAATCTCTCTTGATTAGGCAGTAAGATCGGGTACTTATGATTGTAAGAAATATTCGCATTTTTCAGTCTTCCACCGACCCGTAAAATACAATTGTGGTCAAGAAAGGGGTTCAAAGATTTAATTTTACTGGATCCTTTTAATTGTTTGCCATTAGATAATAATTTGATTTCCTCTGTAAAAGACTGATATTGAACAAACTTAATAAGTTTGACTTTAGCTTCACGAATTTCAAGCACAGTTAGAAGTTGAGATTTACTTGCCCTTTCTTTACGGCAATGGTTAACAAATCTAATAACATACGCAGTAATTCTTAATAATTTATAAATCGATGAAAATTTAGATATAAGTAACTGAAACTGATCTGTATCTTCAATGGATGTTAAACACTTAATGTTCCTTTTTTCAGCTTCTGTCTCAATAGATAAAACAAGATGTTGATGGTCCGTAGACAATGGAAACTGGTCGGATGAAAGCCAACTAGGGCCTTGCCACCACAGTTTGCAATTTATGATATCTCTAGGATTGCATCCTCTGGAGATTATATCTGCAGGGTTATCAGTAGTTTTTACGTGATTCCAACATTCGACATTAGTATAACGTTGTACTTCAGCCACACGATTGGCAACGAAGGTCTTCCATGTACTCGAGTCTAACGCAAGCCAGGAAAGTACGACTGTAGAGTCTGTCCAAAAGTAAACGTTGGTAAAGTTGATTTTTTGGCTGGCCATGATCTTATGATATAATTTTGATAACATCACGGCTCCGCAAAGCTCCAAACGAGGTAATGTTTGTCGCTTTAGCGGGGCAACCCGGGATTTCGCACATAGCAAGCTAACAGTAATAGAATTTTTAGATATACACCGTAGATAAACTGTACAACCGTAAGCTGATTCCGAAGAATCGCAGAATCCATGAAATTCAATCCTGTCATAGGATTCTAAATTGGTAACCCGTCGGGGTATGATGATTTTATTTAGATTGTGTAAATTTGTCTTTAATTTAAACCATGAAGATTCAATATGTGGGGGAACTTGCTCATCCCAAGAACATTTTAACTGCCAGAGTTGTTGAATTAACATTTTTGATTTTACCACGACTGGAGATATTAATCCTAACGGATCGAATAGCTTCGCCACGTCAGACAGTATAGTTCTCTTAGTTTCAATTGGCCGATTACTCAATTCAGAAACTTCAATCCGAAACACGTCTTGATTGGGATCCCAAATCATGCCTAATGTTTTTATAGGCGATGATTCTGATTCGTTCTCAGAAATTAAATATTTCTTTTCTTGAAGTTCATTTGGAATGTTTTTTAGAACTTCTGGTTCATTTGAAACCCATTTGTGTAGTGTGAATCCTGCTGTAGCTAGAAGAGCGATTAATTCTTCTTGAGCTTGAAGGGTTTCTTCAATCGTATCAAACCCTGTTATGATGTCATCTACGTATGTATCATTATTTATAATATTAGCTGCAAGAGGATAGTCCGGTTCCCTTTCCTCTGCAAGTTTTTTCATGCACCTAATGGCTAGGTATGGTGCTGACGCAGTACCATAGGTCACTGTTAATAATTTATAGACCTTTATAGGTTCGTTTTTGTTGTTTCTCCACACGATTCGTTGTAGATCACAATCCTTCTTATCAACAAGAATTTGTCTGAACATTTGTTGAACATCAGTAATAAAAACAAATTTGGGTACTCTAAATGAAATTAATATTAAAAATAGTTCTCGTTGAATAGGAGGTCCGGCATTCAAAATCTCGTTAAGTGATAAATTAGATGATGACCTGGCCGAGCCATCAAATACCACTCTGACCTTGGTGGTGGAGCTTGAAGATCTAATTACCGGGTGATGAGGTAGATAGAAACACGGTGAGTCATTTTTCTCTTCAATCACCTCTTCCATATGATTTTTCTCTAGGTAATCATTCAAGAACTCCGTATATGCTGCCTTCAATTCGGTGTTTCGCTCTAGGCGATTTTCAAGTTTGTAGAATCGATTTAAAGCTAGCTCTTTAGATTCTCCCAGCTTGGTAGGTTCAGTGGTTTTAGGTAATGTTACCACAAAACGCCCCTCTATGGTGCGTCGAGTGGTTTTGACGAAGTTGTCTTCACAGGATTGTTCCTTTATAGAAAGACTTCTCTCTTCTGGGATCTCTTCAAGCTCCCAGAACTTAGTTAAGGATCTAGTAAGATCCTTATTAGCGTCAGATATAGTTAAGTAACAGAGTCCTTTAGATATGGTGTTTGCATCTGATACACCGATGGTTCCTGCAACAACCCAACCAAATACAGTTTTTTGTAAATTTGGTAGATTGTCGCCGAGAGATATTTTCTGGTTAATTAAAATGTCAAAAAACAGTTCCGCTCCGATGAGGCCATCTATAGTTTGAGGTAAGTGGAACCTAGGATCAGCTAAGCCCAAATTTTTGGGTATGTTCAGGTCCTTAGGATTAATCTTCGTAGTTGGTAGATTTTCAGTAATCTTTGGCAATATTAAAAAGTTAAGAGTTTTCGAGAACGGACTGGCTAAAGATTCAATCTTAGCTAGAACACAACGATTTATTTTTGAAATACCACCTTGGATACCTGTAACGTTTGTATGACACCGGTTATGTCGCAAACCGAGTGCATTTGCGAGAGAATTTGTTAAAAAATTACTCTGTGATGCTGAGTCGAGAAGAACACGGCAAGGGTGTGTGTTTCCTTGACTGTCAAAGATATTAATTACAGCAGTACCTAGAATTATATTAGAAGATAAGTTTGAGGAACAGCTGGAAACAGTAGTGGTAGATGATATGGGTGGTTTTGATTCAGTTTTATGTCCCTGAGGATCAGCAGTTAGATGTAAAGAAGAGTGGTGTTTCTTAAAACATAGCTTGCAGCGAGTCTCGCTTTTACAGTCAATTGTGAGATGATTTTTTCTTACACAATTTTTGCACATTTTACACTTGGTCACTAGATCAAGTCTCTCAGGAACTGGCAATTTAGTATAATTAGGGCATGAGGTGTTAAAATGCGATTCCTTGCAAAATTCGCAAATAGGTTTAGTACGATTGTTACTGCTGTTTACATGAAGTACTGAAGACCTTTTTTCCTTGTATGGCGCAGAATATTGTTTATGATTAGTGGAATAAATTTTTGACATATGGGAATGATTACTATTGCGACTTGATTTGTCATTACTATTATGCTCATCAGAACAGGCTTCAAGAACCTTGCATCTGTTTTGTAAAAATGAAACATATTGATTATAAGTAGGTAGTTCCTTTTGAGAAGAAATTTCAATTTCCCAAGCTCGTTTAGTATAGCGATCTAATTTAGCTGATAGAATGTGAGTTAGTAAGGTACCCCACTCATGAGTAGGTTGTCCCATAGCTGCTAGTGCCCTGACACTCCTTTCCATCACGTCAATGGAAGAGTGTAAAGCTGTAGCCGATTCCTTTTCTAACTTCTCGATGTTTAGTAGTGCATCTAGATGTGATTTTATACTGTTTCTTATATTTGAATATCTCTTTTCCAGTAAGCTTAAAGCTATTTCATAGTTTGCTTCTGTTAGTTCTAACGATGTTACTACATTTGACGGTTCACCTTGAAGAGATGACCGTAAGTAATGAAATTTCTGTATAGATGGTATAGTTGGATTTGTATGGATTAACGATTTAAATAGTTGCATATATGCTTGATATTCGTTATAACCTCCCTTAAAGGTAGGAAGGGTTATTTGGGGCAATCTGACTCCATAAGATTCCGCTGGTATGTAAGGCCTTGATATTATAGTATTGTTAAGGTTAGTTATAGGTAAATTGTTTTGAATTTGAGGAGAAAAAGATGGTTGGTCCGAAGGAGTTGTCGATAGTTTGACGTCATCTGGTTTAGGTGATTCTTCTACTGATTTATTATTATTATCCTTGTTAACTGAAGTTGATTTATATGAATGACTATTTTTGTTCTTTAAAGATGATGGTTTGGGTGAATATTGGCTTCGCTTGCTGCCTTTTGATTTAGCTTCTTCATCACTTGCAGAAGATATGAAATCCCCTTGATAGTGCGTCAAACATTTACTAATCTTACTATGGACGTTAAAATATAGGGTTTCGAAATCATCGCAAAATTTAGATTCCAATTCTTGTATTGATTCCTCAACTATTAGTTGGGATATTTCTGCTATAATTATATTAAATTCGTTCCAACATTCCTCCAGTTTAGCCAAACGATTGGTAAGTTGGTGCGAATCAACGTTATCCTTATCAACATTGTCTACATATTTTTCAATACGCAGTACGCGGAGGTTGACAATATCACGTCGTTTAGTAAGTGATGTGTACGTATCAGCCATGATTTATATTTTATAATTTGTGTGAAGGTAGTGAGTAGTATGATAATTAATATATATTGTAAAATCGTGTAGTAATATAAACAATTAAGTTGTAAGGTAAGATTAAATATCAGTAGCTTGTATATATAAAAAATTATACTTAATCTGTGAGGTAAACCAAAAATATAAAATTGCCTAAGAAGGTTGTCTAAAAACAAAATATTATATAAAAAAAAATGATTTAGCTTATTTAAATTAAAAACAGAAATAAATCTTTTGATTAAAATACTAAAAAAAAAAGAAGTCGTGTTTCTTGTTAAAGAACTGATAGTGGTGAATTAAGTTTAATTTAGTAATATTTAAAATAAATAGTGAGTAAAAATTATTATCTTGATAACGTTTTAAGAATGATATCATCAATTCGAATTCGTAAATAAAAAAAAAGAGATAATAATTATAAATGGTTAATAAAATGAGTATAGGGAAAGAGATATGATGGGGGGAAAGAGGGTTTAGGATAAAGGAAGGAGAGATAAGAAGCTAGTGTGAGTAATAGAAAGAGAAGGTCACTTAGCTTATCACTTTGTTGTTTTGATTCCGCGAAGACCAGGTGCAGGTGCGTCCGCTATCACTTCTTTTCTTCTCAGCAATACGTATACGTGTTTTAGATTCTTTCCGAAACAAAATATTATTTACTTAGTTTTAAAAAGTGATTACTTTATTCAAATTTTGATTAAGAGTCCTTGATTAACAGTTGTTCAAATTCGTAAATGAATAGTTGATTTATTTAATTTTTAGATTCAGTAAATAGTCGGTTTTTGCTTTATCTTGTAAATTCACAGTAACAGTACAAATGATTAACAGTAACAGTTCAGTTTCTTCCGCTCGAATATTAATTGTTGTAAAAAGACTAGTTTTAGTTAGGTAGATTAAGTCAGTTTGATTAAAGATTAGCTTCGTAACGTTAGATTAGCTTAACTTACGTAAGTAATGTTTCGTTCGTTCGCGATTTATGCTGCTTATAATTATTATTATAATTACCGAGCAAATCACGTCGGGGTCACCAAAATGTAGGTTGATAGAGGTTAAAACGAATAGATAAACACTTTTTCTCTAAGTTTATTTTAGATTTAAGAAATAGTTACAACGGTAGTATTGTAGGTGAGCGGAAGACGTGGAGACCTTGAGCTCTACTCTCAGACTGACTGGAAGGGACCAGTACACAGGGTTAAAATAGAAAGGGGGTACAAAACACAGCGCCAAGCCGCGGGGGAACATCTAACTAAAACGCTAAACATTACAGATATAAAAAAAGCACGAACACCTTCTATCAAGGATTTTCTCTAGTTTCCCATTTTGATTAATTCTAAGCCAGCCTCCGCTAATACGGCACTCAGCTATTAATCACGTTTATTTTTCAATTTTATATTTCTCTTAGATATGGCAGGTTACAAAATGCATTTCAAATATTTCAAACGTATTCGAGGAAATTTAAAATAGCGAAGTTTGATTTTACAAATACCATTGTTTAGTAAAAAAAAAGTATACTAATACAAAGCATGTTGTCTAGCGTATAGCCTATCTGCTTTATACATAAAAGTCCTTTTTACTTCAGGAAAATAATATATACTGGGCAATTCAAAGAACTAAAGTTATATTTAGGGTCTAAAATGGTCCACATAACAATCCTATAAACTAACCTTTCCAAATTATGGCAATTAATAGAATAAATTAAGAGACCGTCCTTTATCTTAATAAAACTTATATCATCTATTCAATGCTTAGGATTGATTGAAATGTTTTAATGAAATTTATGCATGAATTCAAAATTTGGAAATGAATTGGCTTAAAATTTGACAGTAAATATTTTTATACAGGCTAAAATACTTCGGTTGATTAAATTCGTGTTATCGCTGTTATAAATACAGTGATAAATGTGGACATGTTTATCTAAAATAGGGTCCAAAAATATATTTTTAAACCTATTTTAATCGGAAGGTGAGAAAGACCCCGGAGTTTTTCAAACAAATTCATACTTTTCTTCGTTTATTTTAAAATATTGACCGAAACATGTTAACTTGTCATCTAATCATTATTTTATCTATACTTTTTACTTTCTCATATAAAGAGAAAGTATTGTGATGGCGCGAAAATTCGATTTTGAGATTTTGATGGATTTACACGTTTTGAGGTCCCCTGAGTCCAAAAAAGTGGTTTTTAAAAAATGTCTGTCTGTCTGTCGTCTGTCTGTCGTCTGTCGTCTGTCGTCTGTGCAGACGCCTGGAGCCTAAACTACTGGGCAGATTTTAACGAAATTTGGCATACATGTTCAGAAAAATCATACCCCGAGGCGAAATCGAGAAATGAATTTTAGCTCCAAATTTAGGGGCGCCAGCCCCCAAAAACTCTGAAAAAACGTGAAAAAAAATTATTTCTCGAAAACGGTTCCGACGATTTTGATTAAAAAATTCTAAAATATAGTCCATTTAAATACGAATCCAACGATATAAGCCGTTTTCCCAGGAAAAATCTAGTCCCTGAGAAAAAAGCTTAAAACGCGGACCGAGAGAGCCCGGGTTCGATTCCCCGCCCGGTAGAAGTTATTTTTATGATAAATTTTAATGAAATGCACAATAATAATTAAATTTACATACGAAAACTAATAAATGGAAAACACTGGGCTAAATAATTATGAACTCGTATATGAGAAAGTTTGTCTGAGTTGTCCCGGACCGATTTTTACTTTCTCATATAAAGAGAAAGTATTGTGATGGCGCGAAAATTCGATTTTGAGATTTTGATGGATTTACACGTTTTGAGGTCCCCTGAGTCCAAAAAAGTGGTTTTTAAAAAATGTCTGTCTGTCGTCTGTCGTCTGTCGTCTGTCGTCTGTCTGTCGTCTGTGCAGACGCCTGGAGCCCAAACTACTGGGCCGATTTTGACGAAATTTGGCATACATGTTCAGAAAAATCATACCCCGAGGCGAAATCGAGAAATGAATTTTAGCTCCAAATTTGGGGGCGCTACCCCCCAAAAACTCTGAAAAAACATGAAAAAAAATTATTTCTCGAAAACGGTTCCGACGATTTTGATTAAAAAATTCTATAATGTAGTCCATTTGAATACGAATCCAACGATATAAGCCGTTTTCCCGGGAAAAATCTAGTTCCTGAGATATTAGCTTAAAACGCGGACGGAGAGAGCCCGGGTTCGATTCCCCGACCAGGAGAAGTTATTTTTATGATACATTTTGATGAAATGTTCAATAATATTTAAATGTACATTTGAAAACTAATAAATGGAAACACTGGGCTAAGTAATTATAAACTCATATATGAGAAAGTTTGTCTGAGTTGTCTCGGACCGATTTTTTATTATAGTATCTCATTTTTAATTTTTCGAGGCCTCATATTTTTACTTTCTCATATAAAGAGAAAGTATTGTGATGGCGCGAAAATTCGATTTTGAGATTTTGATGGATTTACACGTTTTGAGGTCCCCTGAGTCCAAAAAAGTGGTTTTTAAAAAATGTCTGTCTGTCTGTCGCTTGTTGTCTGTCGTCTGTCGTCTGTGCAGACGCCTGGACCCTAATCTACCGGACCGATTTTGAAGAAATTTGGCATACATGTTCAGAAAAATCATACCCCGAGGCGAAATCGAGAAATGAATTTTAGCTCCAAAATTGGGGGCACTACCCCCCAAAAACTCTGAAAAACCGTGAAAAAAAATTATTTCTCGAAAACGGTTCCGACGATTTTGATTAAAAAATTCTAAAATATAGTCCATTTAAATACGAATCCAACGATGCAAGCCGTTTTCCCGGGAAAAATCTAGTTCCTGAGAAAAAAGCTTAAAACGCGGACCGAGAGAGCCCGGGTTCGATTCCCCGCCCGGGAGAAGTTATTTTTATGATAAATTTTAATGAAATGCTCAATAATAATTCAATTTACATACGAAATCTAATAAATGGAAAACACTGGGCTAAATAATTATGAACTCGTATATGAGAAAGTTTGTCTGAGTTGTCTCGGACCGATTTTTTTTCATCTATAATCCCTTATAGATCTCTCATATTAAGAATAATAATGTATGCGGAAATACACATGCTCATGCTAGTAAAGAAGCATGCCAGTGGCGAGTTACTAGCACGTCAGTAGCTTGCATGCTGCAGACGATGTGTACATTTGCCTGTGAAACAGCATGCTTGTATCATCCGAATGATCGGTCTAGTGCGAGCTACTAGCACAAGGCAATACACATTCCAGTCATAGTTCTAGTTTTGAAACAGGCACTCGTTTCTTGCCTTCTCTTGGCCTGAATAAATTGTGAAATAATTGTATTCGATTTAATTAATTTTGATAGTTTTATTAATTGTGTTTCAATAATGTAAATTTTTTATTCATAATGTTCGAATCTATCGGTGCGGAATTAAATTAACCAGATTGTTCAGTTACTTGCAAAGAACTGTTTTTTAAAAACATTTAAAAATAATAAAAAGACATGAAGAGTGTGGGTAAAAGATTGGAAAGCTAGAAGGGAATTAGGTACATGGAGTGAGTCAGTGCCTACTAAATGAAATGCGGTTCGGGGACGTCAATGGTTTTAGGAATCAATTGCGAATGCTTTCGGAGAAAGTTGAGTTGTTGTCAGATACCCGCGAAAGGAAGGATCGCAACTGAAGACTGAAGGGTTGATGGAGACTCTTGCTAGCTACTAGCAACCTTGCGCTTGCAGGTCTGTTTACACGTGCCTTATCAGTTCCCCCTCCCCTCGACTTGTGCCACTGGCAAGACAAAAATCAAACCTCGTGCGATTTACTCGCATGCTATTTGATGTACACATGCCAGTAGCACTCCTCTGCGAACTACTCGTATGTTTTTGTGCGAGTAACTAGCATGTGTATTTCCGCCTTAATAACTATTAGACAAATTTCTATAATATTTTATTAGTTTGTCTTTACGTCTCTTTATAAAATAATATAATTATAATGTTTGGGCACTTTATTACTTTAACACCCCCCCCCCCCCCCTGGTTTTAAACAATAGACTGCCCTAAACAAGTCTCAAAGGTTTGTGTGTTTGTCACCCCAAGGCATTGCGACTCCTAGGGCAGTTTTATATTTAATATTCTTTTATCTTAATAGTTGATTAGGCTAAGGGATATGATCACTATTATAAACACAAGTGTGATATTCCTTTGTCTCAAGGTACGTTGGAATAAATACCCCTTCGTCTTAATAGTAATTTAGACTTAGACTAAGGAATATATGCTACTCTGAATAATGCTCTATTGTCAAAATAACTATTAACACAAATATCCCTTTGTGTTAATAGGGGGGTGCTAATTTGTGTTATAATTTGTATATTTTTGTAAAGGGTCATGGGAGATGGTTTTTATGTAGGCAATTAATTTGGTTCATGCAAATAAATAGTTGTAAGTAACCCACAGTGCTGCTGTCTGTAATGGTCGAATGTAAATATTTGCTATCCTATACTGCCAAACTATTTACTTAATCTATTTCTTTATTTATATGACTTAACTTACAAGAGGACAAAAGATTTGTCAGTGTGACGAAATGTTCGTTCTAAAGAGAAATCCTAATTTCTAAAATTTTGAGTATGTAAGTCATGTAATTACATGCAATTCCACCAAACTATCTTAATGAAAAGTAGTATGCCAATGATAAGTGCGTTTAATACTTTCCTATTTCTTAAACATTTGTGGTGAAACCGATTAACATTTGGGTAATATGCTTTTAGTAGGAATTTATTCCCAAAATTGGAATTGGAAAAAGTGGTGTTTTATTTGCAATTATTTGCCGTTTATTTTCCTTCCTTCGTATAACGTCCTTAAAAATCACGAGCCTTTGGCTAAAATGACTGTGGCAACGGACTTAATTTTATATTTAGAAAATACTCTGCCAATTTGTGTGGCACATAGCTTCCTCGCTTCCTATTTCGTGAAATTTAATGATTTTATGCTTATAGTTTCTATATTATTATTATCCAATTTATTTAATTTTTCCCCGTTTATTAAATCTGTCAAAATTGTTTTGATTTTTACATTTATTAATGTATCAAAGTAGCAATATTTAAGGAGCACAGACGGTTGAAATTAATTTGCGGGCTACTTTCTACTTTCGACGAACCTTCAATATTTCATAAAATATCAGATAAGTACTTTTGAAGCTATAGGTGTAAATACATATATGTTTGAGCGCAAGTGAAAGAGAAACAAGTAGATGCAGAAGTTTGAATCTTATATGGGACCTACATGTCAGTGCTCACAGATGTCAGTGGTTTATTTTGTTTTTGTTTTATTTAAATAAATCACATTAAATTAATCCCTACTTCCTAATCCAGGAATGATTTTAGTAGAATTCAGGCTCTTCGGGTCATGTATTATATCTCTGCAATCATTAGGGTGTGCAATATGCAACACACTGTATTCACGGTAGGGTCAAGGAATTGTTAAAGATAAATTTATAGGGTTGTTGTATCAAAAAGGTTGGAAAACGCTGCTCTACAACTCTTACCAAGTATAAAATGTTATAAATGGTGTATAATCTACCAATATTAATATTATATATATTATTATAGGAACTATTAAAAGAAATATAGATTATAAAAGATCGTTTCTTGAGTGTATTTATCTCTGTCAGCCTCCCTTCTTTATATATTTTGACTAAACTTTTCCTAAATTAGTTAATACTCTTATTTAGGTAATACTAGGCTGCACCGTCCTAACTAAAACTCAAATTATGGGGCATATTACACCCTGTCATGGTTCATTTATATTATAGCCAGCTGTTTAATTGTCCTCGTGTGGCCTTTTCTACTTTTAAAATAGATTTTTGAATTGTTGTCGATGTTTTACGAAATAATTAAACTTATTAATAAATTTCATTAACTTCCTATGTATAATCCACTAATCCACTACTTTTTATTTAATACTTAAATTTATAATTTTCTTGTTTCCAACCAGCCAATTTTACTCATAAATATTATCGCTTATTAACTTTTTATTTGCATTTTTCTGCTGAAATTTTAATTATTCCTTGAATAGAAATTAAAATTTTTAAAAAAATATTTGGTAGAAAAAAAAAAAAAATGTTGGGTAAGAAGCAAGCTGATTTTATTTTTTTACATTTTGTAAAAACGATAAATTTAGTGCGAAATACAGTTTAACCTGGTTAGCGGTTCCTGGAGGTTTGGAGGAGAACGTCCCAAGCAATTAAAGTTAACCGTGTTTGCCTAAAATCTTGACATTGGGCTGGAAAAAGGATAAAAAAGAAAAAAAATATTAAGTAGGGGAAAATTTTCGGATGGAATCTAAAAAAAAAAAATAAAATAACCATCATGTTTACGAAAATGAGGTGAATGAAAAAAAAAGGAGAAAAAGATAAGCAGAGGGGGTGTTTCTCGACCCTCCTTATACTTTCTACCGAACAAATTAAATATCTGGTTAACTTTTAAATGGACAATTTTTTGAGTTGCGTAAGATGAAGAAGGGGGCAAAGGATGGGTGAATCTTCAGTGACGTCTGAACTTACATCTTGATTAAAATCAACCTCCTGAGGAAAAAAAATATAATCTACCACTTCAAATCAACTTTCTGGTTAGCTATACAACGAAAAAAAAAAAGTTCGAAGTAATTAAAAAAAAATAAAGTTATATATATATATTCATAAACGAAAATATGATGAATTAAAAATATAATTGACGAGAAAATAGTGTAACTTCAAATATAAATACAGTTTAAGAAGAAAAGTTAAATTTCATGTTTTTTCTTTTTTGTAAAATTCAGGTTTTAACCACGATCAAACTGAGTTCTACAGTTGCGTTGGGGATCTATCCTTAGATTGTAGGCTAGTTAAAGCCGGCCAGTTTTTATCGTTTTTTTTTTTAATATCGAGGGACAAGCAAGTATAAAAAATTGGTACGTTGAGCTTGTAACGAAATTGTCTCATAGGTAAGGTAAGGTAAGGTGGTAAGGTTTAATTTGAATCAATTAATATTTAATTAATTTGGGGATATCTGCGGGCTACTTTCGACAAACCAACCAAATTTCATAATAATCAGTTGAGTACTTTTGAAGGTATAGGTCTAAATAAATGAATGTTTGTGCGCATGTGGAGGGTAAAATAATGGGCGCAGAAGATTAAAACTTATATGGGATCAACAATGGGCTAAGTATAACCTACTATCCTAATTTCATTAATATCGGAAGTGTTTTTCTTTAGATATCTTGGTTCGCAAAAATACGTTTTATCTCTTTCCAACTACAATATCTCGAAAACGGTATGTCCCACGTCAAACATGCATAGGACCTTTTTTGTGCAGAATTATGTGAGAAATAATTTTGGTAATAACACTTTTCTTCAAAAAATAAACCGTTTTGGGTATAAAGTGAAAAATAAGTAAATTTGTGACTTTAAGGAGGGGTAAGGGGGGACGTGCCCCCTCAGGAGGGGGGAACTTTACTGTTTCTTACTACTACGCCCCTTAAAAGTGTTTTCACAAAGTTTTAAAACTTTATAAATTATTTCCCTTATTATTCCTTATTTGCCTGGACTATATCTGATTTGTATGAAACTTTTATAGTTTATCGAAAGTAACCCGCAGATAGCCCCAAATGAATTTGAACCGTCTGCGCAGACTTTTACAAGTTACTGTACAAGTTAAAGTACTCTTTTTCAAAGTACTGTAAAAAATCAAAGCAATAATGACAGATTAAATAATTAATATAAAAAGACCATTTTTTAAAAACTGGTCTTATTTTCAACATTTTTTTTTTTTTTGGTTTCTGTATTCTTCACTTAAATTGTTTCCATGTGTAAAATTTGGGGATATTGAAAGACGGGAAGTAGTTCAAAATTGGGGTAATAGGTGTGCGATGAAAGGTGCGATGAAACTTACAAAGCGAAGTAATATAAGACCAGTAAAAGGGGGTGGGAAACAATTAAACAAATTAGACAATAATGGCTTGTAAAAGCATAAAATCAATAAAGAACATGGTAGGCTGCGAGGAAGCTACGTGCCACACCAAGTGGCAATCTGTTTTTTTCCACGTTTTTTTTTTTAAAGATTTTGGGTGGTTGAGCCTTGAGCCCTCAAATTTAGAGTTATATTTATATTAGATACCGCCTTGGGATATGATTTTGTTGAACATGTATGCCAAATTTCATCAAAAGGTTCATTAGTTTTGGCTCCACGCGTTTTTTAAAACCCCTTTCTTTGACTCAGGGAATCTCAAAACGTGTTATTCCATAAAAATCTCAAAATTGAATATTTGATGTTTTACAATAATTTCTCTCTATATTACCACGATAATGAGACAGTAAAAATTGGTCTGAGCACTTTCTCATTCGCACTTTGGTTTTCAATATATTGTTGGTTTTACACAGGCTGGTGGTTTACTGGTACATTCTATATTCGATGGACAGTTGATCCAGCTAGTATAAATTACATATTATTTGTAAATATCTTAATTAAGATATGCTGCACGGCTTTATACTGTTCTCATTCGTACAGCAACTTTATAATATATTCACTTAGAAACTCATTAAAATTATGATGTGGTAATTAACTCGGGTTAAAAATAATATGGGATCTGTCTCTAGCCTCTCTCGATTTTGGTGTACTGGTTGCACCGAATTTGGAACTAAAACAAATTATTATATTAGCCTTTAGCATAGTATGGCCAATGCACAATTATGATAAAGGAAAAATAGCACCTCTACTCTTTAGTGCTAGTTTCTTACTTTACAGGTCTAACTTTCAAACTATAATGCTGATGAACAGAGGAACTGGGTGATTCTATTTTAAAGTGCAATTTTCATGTCCTATATGAATAACTGGAGCGTTTTTCACATAATTGAAAGGATTTTTCTTCATGGTAACTCAGTTAAGCTTAGAGAACTACAACCAAGCAAAAAAATACGTGTGGTGTTGCGGGACACCCGGTAAGAACGAAGTTCCTTAAATTTTTCATTAAATATAAATTTTAAAATCACACTGCTAAGTACGTATACATTGCTAACTACTTATAAATGGCGGAGTTAGAAAAGAGACAAAATTAAAAGTAACGAACTGTTTGTACCTAGTATGAGTTAAGGAAAAATTAAAAGAAAATCATTATTTGTATCATTAAAGCAAGCGTCTTACTATAAATATATATTAAATATAAGAAAAAAGTTGATCATGATGAGTTTATAGTTAAAGAGTATGTTTGTTAAAGGAGTTTGGATTGAAATAGGACTGTTTTCTACCTACCCGGCCAATTGATTTAAAATATTATAATATATATCTCTTCCCTACTCTACAGCTATTGCTTGTATCAGGGTGAAATTTTGCATTATTATATTTTATTTATTTACAAAACAAAGTGACCTTTTTGACATATATAACAAAAATAATCAAAACAAGTCAAGTAACAGGCTTCCTTAATTACACTTTTTCCGTCTTTTAAAGCTTAAGTTTACGCGAGCGTTGCGTGTGAACGCTTGGGTGGACAACGTTTTCTGACGAACTCAGTCTGGGCATTGGTAAAATGAACATGTGTACCAAATTTTATCTAACTCGGTGAGCTTTTACTCAAGTTATCGTCATCTGTAGATTTCGTGACGGATTTTGCGTGACGGTGATTTTGGTCGTTTTTTTCGGATTTACTCCCGGGCTCCAGAACGTGCCATAAGGAAACTTCGTTCCAAAAATAATGCGCCGCTTAATTTTAACCGCTACAAAAATTTTCAAAAGGCCATTTTGTAACAACCGTGGCTGTCCTAAAGTCAGTTTTTCTTATTCACTTCACTCTAGCTCGTACATTAATCATGTTATTCAAAAACTTATTGGATAATTTTGAAGTGGGGTCCTACCAGAATTAAAATATGTGTTAGTTATTAAAAATAATAAATTATTACTAAATGGAACTTCAAGTTAAAGTTAGTCCTTTAAAGAAATGTAATTACCATGGCATTATATAAATGTGTCCCTACTCTGGTTGTGGCAGGGAGATTTTAAGTATGGCGACGGATTTTCGCAATGCCGCAACACTGGTTTTCTTGTAATGGTTTATAGGGGATGACCTGAACCCTTTAGTTGAGAGCTAATTCCGATTGTTCTTCCAGTTGCGAACTCTTTTAAACGTAATTACCGTGCATGTTATTTAAGTCTATTTTCAAAGACTTTTTAGGTTAAGTTATAGTTCATTGTTTAGGCTTTTAAGAGTGCTATTTAATGGTGTATTAAAATTGGGTTTTTATTTTAAACTACTGAGCAAAATATTTTCTTAAAGTGTGAAATGTAACAACCGTGCACGAAAAAGTGTAATTCACGTGCCTTAATTACCATGCTTTAAATCAACTTAATTACCGCCTAAAAATTTGTAAAGTTATTTCCCATCTGTCCCGCATGGTGCAATATATCTGAAATTAGTCCAAGAACATTCCATAATTTTTCCTGAATTTTTTTAAAAAGTCAACATTTTTAGTCTAAGTCCAATTTTAGCTTCCAAAATAGCAATTTAAATTAGAATCACCCAACTACTGATTTGTATAAAACTAATTTACCTATATATATTTTAACAGTATCCCCCTACAAGGGGGCACCGAAGTAAAAAAGAAACTTTAGGTGATTCTCCCGTATTAGAATAAATTAAGAAAAAGAGATAATTAGTCCATTACTATGGGACAAAGGAATACCACACTTCCGTACATAGATATGATAATAACTCATAGTTTAATTATCTGTTAAGACAAAGGGATATTGAGTCCAAAGGAAAAGTGATAATATCCTTTAGTCAAAGGAACTTATACAAACTAGACAAAGGACTTATATTAACTTAGACAAAGGGATTATCACTTTTATGGTACAGAATTGTAGTTTCGTAAGGACAAAACCTACACCTTTGACTTAATAGATAGTTAGACTAAGGGATATAATTTTTTTCTATACATGGGAGAGTGTATATTATTTTATTTTTTGTCTAATTTACATACCTTTACCCAGGTCATGTAAATTTCAATGAAATTGAAGGGACCAAACTAAAAGTGCCACTTTAGTTGCACCATAATGCCCAATAAGCATATTTTTTTAATAAGCGTAAGGTATGCTGTAGTTAGCCTATAAGGAGCCCTTTAATTTTCTTTATTTTAGATAAAGTTTTAAATTAATAGGTCCAAAGCACTGTTTACATGGTTTATCATACCAATTTCACAGCACACAAAACCAAAACTTTCTTCGTAGATGATAAATTCCTTGTTTTAACTAAGTCTGTAAGGCCGTATTAAACAGTTGAGGGCCAACTCTAGATTCATAGAATTCTTAAGTATAACATAGTAATTTAGTTTAACTATTAAATAGAGTCTTTATTGTAATTTTGGACTAACAACATAAAATATTTTTAATGCATGAAACACAACTCACGAAATCATGAAATCTTATCTAAAATACTCACTATTACAAATAATTTCAGGTCTCTCAAATCGGAGTCCGTATTATATTCGAGTAAAGTCAGTCGCTGATTTTTTACCAATTCGTGTAATATTAAACTTTTTATTCATTTCTACCTTGTATTTTTTGTTGTCCCTACCCTGGACCCATGACTGTTAATTAAACTCGACTCATTCCTTTTATTAATACAGTTTCAATTGTAATTAAGACCAGAGAAATAAGAACCGAGAGACCCGTTCTTTCATAAAATACCTTTAAAAATCGAGTTCTGAAAAACTTTCTATTTATATGATTTCGAGTTTTCTACCATCTTGTTAGTTTTGTTTAACAGTCCTGC
The DNA here is from genome assembly GCA_951217055.1 of Gerris lacustris. Lineage (NCBI taxonomy): Eukaryota > Metazoa > Arthropoda > Insecta > Hemiptera > Gerridae > Gerris > Gerris lacustris. Next base: position 89,844,441 of record OX578277.1, read on the forward strand.
AATAACAACTAATGCTGCTCTTTCTACCAACGCTGACATGTTCCCCTTTTTACCTTAGCTCTTCTTTTTCACCTATGACCTTTATCTAAGAATTTAAAGTTTAGCTCTTTATTTATTAATACAACTACATAATTTTACATGTTATAAGTGTTAAAGATATATGTTTTGTTGGTAGAGTGTTACATGAGAAAGGTAAGTATTCCTTTCGACTGGGATAGCTTACAATGGATTAATTATACTTAGAAGAAGTATATACAAAATAAGACAATAAGTATTTAATAACATTGATAAACATTATGCAATGAGTAAATCTTTGGGCCACTGCCTTTTCTGAGACGAGGTGGGTTATCTAGAATAATTTGGGATGTGAGAAGTTCTACAAGAGGATTGGGGTGATTGGATAATGATTTGTGGATTGTGTGACACCGGGATACAGATTGGTCTTAGGCAAAGGGACTATTGAGATCGTTGTGGAGAGTGGGGTTAGAGCCGATGAACTTGGCGTTTTTGATTTGTCTAAGGATATTGGATTAAAGTGTTTGGATTCGACAGATATTGGAATGCTTGGTGCTCCCCCACTCTTCTAGACCATAGGTCCAAGCTGGTTTTAAGATTGCATTGTAAATACGAAGTTTTATATTCAAAGAAAGATTGGGCCTACGACCCAGAAGACGAAGCAGTAACTTGTATCGTCTTGGAATGTCCGTATATTTTGTTTTGGTCTGATGTTTGCAAGTGACTCGTCAGTCGAGGTTAAGGCCGAGGTAATAGTCTGTGTTGGATTGAGCAATGAGAACTTCGTTAAGAATGAGTAAAGGACTGGTGTTATGACCAGAGTAAAAGTGACTTGGAACACAATTTTGTTCGATAATCCATATTCTCCATTTATTTCCTTAACCACTGTTCCAAAAGGAGAAGGTGTCTTTAGGGGTTTTTGTATGCACTTAGAAAGTTTTGTGGACAATTAGAATAGCTTTATCATCTGCAAAGGTAGCAAGGACCGTAGTAACTCTTTCTAAATTATTTTTGTTATTTTTCATCATCACTACATTTCTTAATAATTAATTAAAAAAAATCTTATTGTATCTATTATGTTCATGCCAATCAAAAACTAGGCAACAAATTTAATTTCAATTAAGAGCGCCTCGTTTGAATTACTGACCGCCATTTCTGAAAAGTCCTCTTCAACATTAAATTGTAAAATATAAGTGGCTAGATGGCTGAAGAAGTGTAAAAATAGACTGCCAATTGGTGTGGCACATAGTTTCCTATGATGTATTTTACTGATTTTATGCTTTTACAAACCATTATTGTCTATTTTTTTAAATTGATCCCCCCTTTTTTTATCTGCGAAGTTGTGTGATTTTTTTTTCATGAATTGAAGTATAAATTTAACAAAAGTTATAGGGCTAGCCGGTTCAAATTAATCCGGGGCATACAAATTCTTTCATACAAATTAGATAAGTACTTTTGAAGCTATAATAGGTGTAAACAAATGTATTTTTGTACGCATATGGAAGAGGAAAAAATGAGTGCAGAAGATTTGAAACTTATATGGGATCAACAATGAGCTAATTATGACCTACAATACAAATTTCATTAAAATCGAACGTGTAGTTTTTAAGATATGTTGGTTCTTAAAATTAAAAAAATATTGACAGATAGACACGGAATCAAAAACGTTCCTTCATGTCTGAAACGGATTTCTGTCTTGGAATTTTTGAAATCGGAGACAAATAGTTATTTATGTAACTAGGCAGCAAAATGGAATTTTTCTGACGAATGATTAAGTTAGCCTCCGAGCCGGAGGCGAGGTCAGGCTATGGAAATTAACTGCCTCGGCTTCGCCAAGGCAGGTAATTTATTGGATTGACTGCCGAGGCGAAGCCGAGGCAGGCAATATATCAATATGAGGAAGAAATGTTTCCTTTGCTGCCTTGTTGCATACAATATTTTTCCTACTGGCGGCAGAAAAATGTTTCTTATAAATAATATTCATTTCATAATACTTACTTACTTATCAAATACTATTATTGAACTATTTAAATTAAAAAAAAAAAAAAACAAGTAACAATATCAAATGTTACAATTATAAAAAAAAATAATTGACAGAAATACAGTAAAAACAAAACAAAATGATGATAATAGACGAGCTGCAATGTTGCCACTAATTTAATTATTTATGATTATTTTTAAGACCTACTATTTTTTTTGAAATATTTTTATTTCTTTTTTATCTTTTTACTCCATTCTATTTTATAAATATAATCTATAATAAGTATTTATAAACCTTTTTTTATAAATTCGTGATATTATTAAGGTAAATTGTTCAAATAATTTAGGTTAAAGATAATATAAAAGAAAAGGTTGTTTATAATATAAAATGGTTATAATATAAAAGAAAAGGTTATTTTGCCGCCTAGGCAGCAAAATCGTATTTTGCTGCGTATTGTAAAGTTTTCTTGAAACCTCAGAGAAATTAAACTTTCATGCCAAAAACAGTTCAATAATGCGTAATTTTGCTGCCGCTAGTAGGAAAAAATATTTTTGTTTTACAGAACGATCACAGATTCCGTTATCTTCGGTAAGCTCGGAAGCAAAAACTGTAGATTAAAAATTCATTCGACAAAACTTTGCAACTTAAATTTAAAGCCATCTTCAATCGTAGGTAGTACAACTTTTTTAATTAATAAGTCATCCTTAAATCGAATATAATTATAAAATTTGTCTCCAAAAAAGAGAGTCAAAGATATTAAAAAGTTTTTGAATAAATAAAATTTCTTTATTTTATTATTATTATTTATTTATTTATTTTTTTTATCAAAAGACAACTATAACAATAATATAATACATTTTTTTAAATAAAATTAAAGTGACTGTTACAGTCATTTCAACTATATCAACATATAATTATTCATTTTAATTCGTCATAATATTAATATACTTATTAACTGTAAGAATTGCAACTAAACGGTAGTACTTAAATGTTTGACGGGTTTGCCTGCAAAAAAATATTCTGGGTCATTTGGATATTTTATCATTGTTAATATTTTAGCGTTAATATTGTTGGGAATTTTCTGTGTCAGTAATCTAGAACCTTTAATAACGTCCGTTTGAATCCAGAATAGAGCTGTAGATAATTAAGATGACCTGAAACTTGAGTTTAATTCTAATACTGGTTATTACTCGTATACTGCGAACAATAATGTAAGTTAGATTGTAAATCGTTTAATTGAATCCAAAACTGTGTTCCAATGAATAAGGAAATAGTTGAAATTACTCTCCTTTCATTAAAAGTAACTTTACTTTGATGAACTTCTAGTAATTAAGTAGCTTTTTACATCGTTCTCAAGTAAATGTAATATTTCTCTCTTTATTAATATCTCTCATTGTTGCATAACTCTTAACATCTTTTTTCTTTAATTTATGAAAGAAATAAAATCTTTCACGTTAAAAATGAACATAATCTATGTATAACTACAAGTAAAAGAAGTTACAGCATAAGTAAAGATTCTCCAGTATAGATTTTATATTTGAAATTATTAAAACTAAACATTCTATAATTTAACCCATTTAATTATTTCGACTATATACAAATCAACTCAATGCCAATAATTATAAAGTTCTGATGGTATCATTTAAATGTTAGTTTTTTTTAACCTTTACTAGTATATATAACGAAACTCGTAACTTTGCAGACCCTTAGTAATATTTCATTAAGTACTTACCTGATTCAATCAATGTGGCTTGTGTACGTTAGAGGGTGATAAAATCGTTTATTTATAGGGGTTGCTCGAAAATACGATAAGTTTAAGGGTTCACGACGAACTTCACAACTTTATTAAAGCATATATATATAAAAAGAGGTTTACTGGTGAAGATTGGGGAGGGGGGGGGGGGGGAGGGGGGGGGGGGGGAGGTTGTTAGATAAATTGGGAGATGGTTTGAGGATGTGGGGAGGGCATGAGACGTTTAACCACACCTCGTTTCAGCAGGCTTTTCATGTCGCCACACATTTTTTTTTCTTTACTAAGGATTGAAGGTTTATTGTACAACGTTGAAGGAATTACGTGGATTTTTTTTTTCTTTGCTGAGGATTTTTAACGGAGTAAGAAGTAGAGCTGATCCCTAACTCCTTATTCCAGTAATACCCCTGTAATTCGCAGCCAATCACATCCTGCTTAGATTACAAAGAATTCCTCCCTCTGTGATCCTTATCCCTTGAATTCTTCTGTCCTGTCTTCCTCAACCACCCTAAAACCCTCTGAATTCTCTACCCCTTGATTACCCAACACTCCACTACTCCTGCACCTCTAGATTCTTTAGAACTCTAGGGCCTGTCCATTACACCTTAATTTCAAAACAAACCTTACCCTCGTCATCATTTTATGTGTCTTATCTCTTTCCATTCATTTTGTTCATCTATTCTCTGTTTGTATTCTCTATAACATCTTCATTCAGTCTAAGCTTCTAAGTAACTTGTTTCTAAAAATAACACACATAAAACATATTTTAAGGAACTAGTCTGCACATGGAAGTCATATGTGTATGTCATGAAGAACTATTATCTAAAAAACTATGTAAATTTAATATAAATGAACTTTTTTTTTTAACCGATTTATGGCTGTGCCGTTCTTAACCCGTTACTTAAGTTAGAATAATGAAACTTATTTTTCCACGACCACTCTTCTATATTTCACTTAATTTAATACAAGAATTATAATCAGACTAAAAATTAAACTGACTGAAAATAATATTTCAAAAGTGATAACTAAAAATAATAACAATCAGGTTGGCCACAGATTAATAAATACACTATTATAGTCTATTCTTCAAGAGAAAAAAACATTTTAAATAAGCATTTTATAAGTGAAACCATTTTGTATTTATACTGTGTTATATAATCCTGTTAATGAATAACATTTTCGAAAGGCTGAAAGTGTAAACATTTTTTTATCGTAAAGAACATGTTTGAATTACATTAAAGTAATGAGAACATGTGTCAGAAGTGCTCTTTAAAATTCTAATTTCATTTATTTAATTGACACGCCTTTATAGTTGGTTGGCAGTGCTACCTTTATTTCGCTTCACATTTTAGAGATTTCTATACAATTAAGGCATTATTATTTATTTAAAGTACCTTAAAATTGTTTGCTTACACTTATATGCATGTATATATGCAAGGTATATAATACGAACTTTTTCTCTGAGGCAATGAGCTTAAATTAAAATTAAATTGAAATTTTTGTCCCTGGTTGAAGATGAGATGTTTTTTTTAGTTATGTCCCCCCCCCCCCTTCAGCTTTAAAGACGATAATTAAATTTTTTTATGTAATTAAAAAAATGTAACTGAAACATTCTACAAAAATATTATAATTTAGTGAAAAAAATGTGAATAATTAAGTGCTTAGCCCCAGCCTACGAGCTGGTAAAGCGTCATAAACAAGATTTAATTATAAAATTAAAATACCCTACAAGAGGCGATTATAACTAGCTAATGACCTTATAAGCTAAGTTAAAGATAATTTATTATATTTGTAAAACATGAGCGCTGTAATACATGTGAACGTTAATTATAACAATAAAGTGTTATTTAATAACTTTAAGGCAGAAAAACTCTTATAGACATTGTTTATATTTATATAATATATATGAAATCCAATTACCAATGAATGGACTGACTGACTAAATCCCACTAAAATTCCTGACTAGAACCACTGTACGTACGAAAACTTAGGACTAGTGGTTGACTCTTAACTCTTAAGATTAATTAATTTTACAAATTCTTCTTTTACGGCCATTTATAAACAATATTTATCATAACGTTATCTCCAGTACCATTTGTTCTAGAGCTTTGAAGTTTGAACTTCAGCTTTTTTTTACATAAACTTAGAGAAAATCTGTCATTTTGGTTCAAGATGGTGGTCATATGCGTATTTGAAACCAAGGCCCCTTATTAATACACTATCACTATTTTATATTTATGCTCTAAAATAAAACTATTGTATTTGGTATGACGTATGACAATTTCGAGCCCATAAATCTTATCGAATAATTGGCAGGTCTTCGTACTATGTTTCAGGTTTCACAAACTTGTTTATACATTTGTAGATTGTTGTGGGCGTGGTTCCATACCGACCTGTTGATCTATGCAATTATTGTTGTAGGACTTTGATTCCAACATTATTTTGTATCGGTCCAATATTTAATTACTCTTGGAATTGGTATGTATATCATATCTGAGCATTATCAGAAAGCGGTTACAGATTCATATTGCGTTATCATTCTCTTATTATCAGGGCACGTCCTAGCTCCATGGCCGCCTGCGTGCGTACAGTAAGTGAATGCCCTTCTTTACAATAATATTATGTATTAGATCAATATTAACACACTCCCTAAATTAGTAATTCTTTTAATATATGTATGCTCTAAAAAATTAAACATTATGCTTCAGATAATATTTTACCTTTCATTAAAGTGCACGTCCATATACATTTTTTTTGTAACTGCAGCTGCGTTCCTATTCCCGTCTAGTCAAATTCTCATTAATGTAACGCTGGAAATATTCTTAACATTTTAATGACTCCCTTAGCAATTCCTGGACGAGCTGTTTCCACTCCCCAGCTACCCCATCTTAGGAAAGAAAGCCTTCCCAACCATTCATAGCTTTTAATATGTGCTTAATTGTTTTGGAGAATGTGAAGTGGATATAAAAAGTAATGCAAAAGAAAAGAACATTTTATAAAAAGCTGCATTATATATAAGAATGCAGACAATTGCTATTTGTCTTTAATATGTGTTTTATATTAAAGCCTAGTTATGTTTTTTTGCATGACGTAATATGTTCGTTGTTAATTGCATTTTTTTCAACCATGGAAATGATACTTAAAAGATCATTGTGTCTGGGGAGTTTTAAGGCCCTCTTAGGAACTTTAGTCCGAGCCTCTGCTTCCTTCGGCGAAAAAGTGTATTGGTTTCTTTTGCATTTTATGATCGTTTCCAATCTTTTAAATGCTGGTATATTGTTTATAATATGTGGTTATTTTTTTATAATGTTGTTTAGTTCTATTTAGTTAGAGCCTTAATTAAGTTTTTAAAAAAAATAGTTTATCAAAAACTATTTTGCATTCAGGATTGTGGTTTGCACCATTTTAAAAATCTGTCTTTATTCCCAAGAAAATTATCATAGTTCATATTTCACTGATTCTCTTCAGCCCTATTTTCAATAAAATAATAGAAGGAAAAAGTATTGTTTGAGTTTGGTTAAACTCTGATATCATTCTGATACTTAACAAAGGAGAGCTTGATAATATTCATCTAAAAATAAAATCTGAGCTAAGCGAACAACATAGGATAGGTTTCTTGTCTGAAATGTCTAGAACATTATATAGAGATAATACGTAGAACTTCTAACCTAAGAAATGGCATTCGATTTAATCAAACACGAATATATTTATGCATCTTATAAAACATTTATTGCATAAGAGCAAAATACAAACAGTGTTGTTCGAAGAAAGTCGAAGAGAGTTCGAAGAGAGTACTAATCCAAGATTCCCTATTAGAAAAGATGTCAAGGAAGGGAGAACCCTTGTCACGACCCAGAAAATATTTTCTGAAGATTGGATTTAATACATGCAAGATGTATCAAATCCAAAACATCCAAAGCGGTAAAAACAACGCATCTTCGTTTTGTAGATGATATGCCGCTGGTAGAAAAAAAGCCAGAGAAATTTTTACAAGAAATCAATATCGAAGGAAATAATGCAGGTCTAAAAATAAATCCCAGTTAAACAGTTATCCTAACAAATGGTATAGGTATAGAGGAAGAAGTACAAATGGATAGAAGAATGAATTTCATGGGTTAATAATACATTGTATGCCTAGTAATTATATTCAAATTGTCATTTAAAAATATGTTCAATAGTCCAGGTCACCAGCGGTAAAAAAAAACGTAAAACCTCGAAATTTTGGGAATCAACGCCGATTTTCGTAAACATTTGGATTTCGAGCTCTACTTACCCTCTACTTCAATATCTACTTTGTGCCGAACCGGGCTTTTAATTTTTTAGGGGTGAAAACTACCCCTTATTGCAAAAAATTAAAAAATCATAGATTCTAGTATTTAATTAGTTAAAATAAAGCTTAAATGATTTTTTTTGTAGATCTCTTGACATTCTCGAACAAGTTTATGATTAATCAAAATGATTCAACCCCTGTAAATCATCCCGTGGGGGCGATAATTTTTAAATCTAGTTTTAAAGATATGTATTATAACTTGACATGATTTAAAAGTGCGTGATATTAAGTTTGAGTTATTGTATTTAATTTGAATGAAATTGGTTTTTTGTAAGGCGCTTCAACCCTTAATGCCATCGCGCACTAGGGGCAACCACCCACATTGCCCCCAGGCCACCCAACTTCAAAATTTAAGTGTATATTTTTTATAGCATATTTGAATTCTACGGGAAAAATAATAAAATTTTACTTTAAACTTTTTTTTCCATCTCCAATGGATATGGATCCAATACTTTTTCCCCACAAATGGGGTAAAAGTATAAAAATGGTAGATTTCAGCGCCTGGGAGCAAAATGCTTCTAGTTCGCGATTGCATGAAAACGAACTTCCCTTTACATGGTACGAATCGCCCAAGTTTCATTACTTTATTTCAAATCGTTCAAAAGTTAAGAGGGGGGGGGGGGGGGGGGGGGGAGACACTTTTGGACCACCCTGTATACATCTAAACACACCTAGATTAGAAAATACCGTTAAAATGCTTTCACCATGTGCCAGCTGTTGCTCCATTGTATGCTACATTTTTCTGTCATTGTCCCTATGCATCAAAATTCGAACTCAAAAAATGTACAGTTGATTTTTCGATGATTTTTCGATGATTATTCCCTTATTTGTAAGGCTATTAAACTGTGTTAAAAAAACACTTTGTAGAGAATTTCAAGCGCTTTAACGTCATGTCGGTTAAAACTTTCTTCAACACTTATTTTTTAAAAGGATTGAGTTCAAAGGGCTTGTATCACCTACAAATAGTGCTCGAATACAAATTTTGAACTATCATTTCTTATTCAATTTTTATTATACAAAGATTGAAAAAAATAATCAAAATGTTCAGTAAGAAAAACTCTACAAGTAACATTTGTAACATTTTTTCATATCATGAATAGTTTTTGGTTTATTTAAGAAAAATATCTATATATATAAAATTCTCGGCCACGGTGTTTGATCCCGAACTCCTCCGAAACGGCTTGACCGATTTTGATTTTTTTTTTTGGTATTGATCGGTAGGTCTGAGAATAGGATGTTATCTATTTTTTATGTCCCTAAATGATAAGGGGGGCCCCCCCAAAATTTTATTTTTTGATTTTTTGGACAAAATTTTTTAATTTTATTTTTTTATGATTTGGCATTAAAAAATACTTATAACCCTAAATTTTTTCCTTTCTACCACCTCTCAGTGATGAGGGGGGACCCCCCAAAAAATGTATTTTTTGAATTTTATGGCCAAAGTTTATTAATTTTATTATTTCATGATATGGCATTAAAAAATACTAATAATCCTAAATTGTTATAACTTTACCACTTCTCAGTGATGAGGGAGGCCCCTCCCCCAATTTTTATTTTTTTAATTTTTTGGCAAATACTTTAAATTTTATTCTTTTATGATTTGGCATTAAAAAATACTTATAACCCTAAATTGTTATATTTTTACCACCCCTAAGTGAATAGGGATGCCCCCCCAAAATTTTATTTTCTTAATTTTTTTGGCAACTTTTTTTATTTTATTTTTATTTTTTTAGATTTGGCATTAAAAAATACTTATAACCATAACTATTAACCTTTTTACATCCCCTAAGTGATAAGAGAGCCCCCCCCCCCCCCCAAAACAAAACTAATTCTTTAATTTTTTGACATAATTTTTAAAAAAATATTTATAACCCTAAATGTTTACCCTTTTACCACCCCAAAGTGTTAAGGCCCCCCCCCCCCCTAAAACATAAATTTGTTTTTATTTTTTGGACAAAATTTTTTAATTTTATTTCTTTTTATGATTTGGCATTAAAAAAATGCTTATAACCTTAAATTTTTTCCCTTTTTTTACCACCGTTATACCAAATGTTTACCACCAACCTCCATTTTTAATAGGGATATTAGTACTGTAATTATCTTCAACACTCAGTGGATTAAAAATACATATAACCCTTAATTCTCACCCTTCTACCTCCAAACCAACCTCTATTTTTTAAAAGCGATATTATAACTGTAATAATCTTTAACTCTCAGTGGTCGATAACTGATCATTTTTTTTTAAAAGAGTCCTCTGACAGCAGGGCCACAGGAGAGGCACTCTTGAATAACATGTACATAAAATACATAAATTAACAAAAAATTCCCATAAAAGTACTTATAAATGACTAGAAAATAACAGAAAATAATTGCTTGCATACGAGTCTGCAAGACAGTGAGACATTTTTATGTAACGCTTTTTGGTGTCGTTTTTCGAGTTTATGTGCGTAAGTAAAGTAAATGACCTATTTACAGCTGTTTCTACGATGTTGCAATATTAGCAGTTGTGTAACAACACTTCTTCATCTAATGTAAATAGTATTTGTAAAAATAAGGGGTTGTTTTAGAGGATACCCACAGTTAATTACACAAAAAGGGGTACGTGGGTTGAGAACTGCTGCTCTAGACTAGACTTTACTAAGTGTAGTACAGTAGAAGAGCGCTGGGCTACAGGCTATAGAGTGGGGGAGAACCGAAGGCAGCCGAACCTACATGTCCCGTCCTCGGTTACATTCAAGTCCGCGGTAGGAGAAGGTCCTACAGCTGTAGACTGGATTGCAAACCTCCTATAGGTTTCTGAATCCCTGTCACATTTTTCTGAGTTTTTAGGTAACGTAACGCTTTTTGAGGTATGTTCCATAGCCTGAACATAAAAATGCAAAAAATAATTATGAAAGAGAATAAATAAATACTCAAATTAATAGTCAAAATTTAAATTAACAATTAGATAACAAAACTAATAAAAACAATTAGATAACGATTATCAATCGATCAGTTATCCCCGCCAGGCGTCTTCCGGTGTCACTTCTCACCCAGCAAACAGTTCGGGGTAGGGATGAGAACGAAGCCGGTCTCATATTATTCTCACACAATAAGCTTTCTCACTATTTTGATTGGCCACAGCGCTCCATTCCACTTTTAGTCATAGACCACATTCACTCACATTTACAATGAGTTAGTTATTTTTAATAAACTTCCTAAATATTCAATAGAAATAATTTATACGGCAAAACAACGTTTGGCGGGTCAGGCTAGAACAGACATTTTTATTGTATATTGGGTAGGTCTGAGAATAGGTCGTAAACTTTTTTTTATAGCCCTAAGTGATAAGAGTGCACAACCTCAATTTTGTATTTTTTCTACAACATTTTTTAATTAAATTTTTTTTATTATTCAGCATTAAAAAATACTTATAATCCTAAATTTTTAACCTTTTACCACCAACCCCCATTTGTTAATAGATATATTAGTACTGAAATAATCTTCAACTCTCAGTGATGGATAACTGATAAATTATCAATCGATCAGTTATCCCCGCCAGGCGTCTACCGGCGTCACTTCTCACCCAGCAAACAACACGGAGTAGGGATTACATTTTAAATATATAAATTTATAAATTATTATTATTATCACCTTCTCCGAGGGTCTGTGTCACGCATATCTCACACACTTTTTAAGCTAGAGGGTTAAAACTTAGTATGAAAAACAATTTGTGCTTATTAACCCCATTTTTCTGAGACAGCAAAAATTGTAAAAATATCCGATTGTGCATCATTTATACCTTACCTTTATATTATAAGGCAAATATTTCCATTGAATTTAGTTTTGATATCTGCCACCATCTTAAAAATATCGACTTTTGACCTTCGAAACTTTAGCACTAATTAATTTAGGAACTATTTTGCCAATATCAACGAACGAAGTATCGATAGAAAGTGTTTAAAATAAAGTTATAACATAATGGTTCAAAAGTTTTTTTCAAATGGGTACATTATTTTGAAGTGTTGTTTATTTGTTTCAGTTTGTGTAAAGTTTTGATTTTTTTTTTTTTTTTTTAGCGATCTAGTTGTTTGTAATGTATATTATGTTTATAAGAGCTTATGTTTGGTGTAGAATAATTACGAGACGCCTGCCCTGCGTACGATTTTTTTAAACTTATTTACTTTACAGTGAATCTGCAATTTGTGAGGCAAAAATTCGAGACTACTTTTTTGCGTGAACCACTTGGGGTACATGAGAAAAGGATAACTCCAACTTTGCGGGAACGTCCGTAAGGTAGAAATGCGGGGTACGGGATACAAAAGTCAAAATAGTATGCATCCTTCATGATGCATGTCGTTGGAAAGCTCTTTAAGAGTAGAGTAATTATTGTTAAGTACTTTTTTGTTATATTTTTATTAAGGAGGGGGGTAAGATCAAAAAACCGAAAAAAACGCTTTTTAATTTCAATATTATAAATAATATTATTAGTTCAGTCAATCTGCCGTGATAAAAGGTGGCTTTCTGCGACAAAATTCGAGGGAACTTTTTTACATGAATCGCTTGAGGCACATGAGAAAAGCTTAATTCCATCCACATTGCGGGACCGTGCGGAAGGTGGAGGGGGGAAACTCGTTTATCTCAAGTTAAATTTTTTATTATTTTTCTGACTCCGCTTCCTCTTTTTTGCCGGTTGAACGTCCGCTGATGAATTTCCTACAGATTCTGCTTCACTCTCTAAGGTACTTTTGTCTTTTTTACTGGTTGACATTAAAGGCAATCAACTAAAGTATACGTATACCTATATTTCATTTATATCGAATTAAAAAGAATAATATTTTTAATTTATAACTAAAAGCATTTTTCCTGTTTTTCCATTTTTCCCCCCTCATAAATAAAAATATGACAAAACTGTACAACAATTACTGTACTCTTAAAGAGCTTTCCAATGAAATGCACCATGAAAGGTATACATAAACATTTTTTAAAAAAAATAGTCTACTTTATCAAAAACTATTTTCCATTCAGGATTGCGGTTTGCACCATTTTAAAAATCTGCCTTTATTCCCAAGAAAATTATCATAGTTCATATTTCACTGATTCTCTTCAGCCCTATTTTCAATAAAATAATAGAAGGAAAAAGTATTGTTTGAGTTTGGTTAAACTCTGATATCATTCATATACATAAACATTTCGGTCCCGAAAAGTTGGAGTAAAGCTTTTCTCATGTGTCCTAAGCCATCCATGAAAATAAAAGTAGTCTCGAATTTTTGTCGCAGACAGCCTTTTATCATGACAGATTAACTGTACTAATTTTCTCAAATAAAGAATGGATTTATTCGCTTATGGTCCCCTAATTCATAAAATGTGGTTTGTAAAATATATCTGTCTGTTTTCTGTCGTCAGTCGTCTTGCAGATACGTGGAGCCTAAACTGTTGGGCCGATTTCCCGTACATGTTCAGAAAAATCATACCCCGAGGCAAATTGGAAAAATTAATTGCATCTCCAAAAAGCTGTTTAAAAAATTCATAAAAATTAAATCTCGAAATTGTTTCCAACGATTGTAATTTAAAAGATTTAAAATGTAGTCCATTTAAATACATATCTAGACTCTTTTTAAAACTAGTATTAACTTTTGACAGCGCGGGAACATCGAAAAAATGTAGAGGGAGACAATGAGAGCAATGAAGCAATGTCGGGCCAACTAGGCAAATAAAAATATCACTGGATCCACCTTTCGCACAGGCCTAGTGGCTTTATTTTTTCCTTATATAGGTTGGCCAATCTTAGTGTCAAAAGTTAATTCTAATTGTAAAAAAGAGTAACGATATAAGCCGTTTTCCCGGGAAAAATCTAGTCTTCGAGATATTCATGGAAATGAATCTGATTTTGGTGAAAATCTAAAACAAAAAGTCCCTTTGACTAGGACCGAGATTATATGAGAGTTGTCTCGGGCCAATTTTTTTTCTTTTATTTTTTATATATATATATATATATATATATATATATATATATATATATATATACAGGGTGGTCCAAAAGTCTCCCCCCCCCCTCTCTTAACTTTTGAACGGTTTGAGATAAATTAATGAAACTTGGGGGATCTCTACCATGCAAAGGGAAGTTTGTTTTCATGCAATCACCCACTAGGGGCAACCACCCACTTTGCCCCCAGGCCACCCAACTTCAAAATTTCAAATTGGAGTGTATATTTTTGATAGCATATTTGGATTCTACGGTGAAATAATAAACTTTTACTTGAAACTTTTTTTTCTATTCCCAATATTTTGCCCCCTACAGGGGGGCAAAGATAGGAAAATTACACTACCGATAATACGTTGTAAAATCTATACGGTTAGAGATAAATTAATGAAACTTAAGGGATCCGTACCATGTAAAGGGAAGTTTGTTTTCATGCAACCGCGCTGTAGGGGCAACCTCCCATTTTGCCCCCAGACCACCTAACTTCAAAATTTTGTCCTAGAATGTATATTTTTGATAGCAGATTTAGATTCTACGGCAAAATATAAAAATATTTTACTTCTAAATTTTTTTTCTACCTCTAATATTTTGCCCCCTATAGGGGGGCAAAGGTATAAAAATCGTAGATTTCAGAGCCTGGGGGCAAAGTGGGTGGTTGCCCCTAGTGGGGGATTGCATGAGAACAAACTTCCCTTTGCATGGTAGAGATCCCCCAAGTTTCATTAATTTATCTCAAACCGTTCAAAAGTTAAGAGGGGGGGGGGAGACTTTTGGACCACCCTGTATATGTATATATATATACATATATATATATATATATATATATATATATATATATATATATATATATATATATATATATATATATATATATATATATATATATATATATATATATATATATATATATATGTATATGTATTTCTAGCGGATTTCTTGTGAGCACGATAGCTCTCGAACGAATTGACGTATCAAAATAAAACTTGCACCGAAAAATCAAGCTCGTTGAGATTAGGATCCCCATGAAAAATGGGATCTTTATGACGTCATTAACCCCTCCTGATGAGTCAGCAAAGATTACAAAAATACAAAAAATCAAGTGAGGTATCGCTTCTTATGTTTTTTAGGGTCCTGAATCCAAAAAATGAGTTACCATAGCGATAAGAATAATAATTTAATAATAATAATAATAGTAATAACAACAATTTCTTGCGGATTTCTTGTGAGCATGATAGCTCTCGAACGAATTTACGTATCAAAATAAAACTTGCACCTACAAATCAAGCTCGTTGAGATGAGGATCCCCATGAAAAATGGGATCTTTATGACGTCATTAACCCCTCCTGATGAGTCAGCAAAGATTGCAAAAATACAAAAAATCAAGTGAGGTATCGCTTCTGTTTTTTAGGGCCCTGAATCCAAAAAAATAATCCTACCGCGGGTTTCCGCTAGCCAAGCGAATTTCCATTGGAAATTTGTAGTTCAATGTTGTGCAGTTTAAACCTCTTTGAAACTACTACTATTTATGTTTAACTAAGCATTATTATAAAAACCCTAATCTAACTATTATTCAAGTAATTCTATGTATACGTTTATTAAGTATCTATAAATCTATATATCTAAAATAACAATATACCTACATACAATTTGAAAAGTACGTTTTTTAGTGTGAGTTTATTCACCTCGTTATATCTATATCTACATCTATATCTACGATTAACATTTTGTATCTAGAATCTAGACTGATCCTAAATCTACGGCCAGTCTGCCTAAAGGCTTTATATCTACATCTATATCTTTGACTAACAATTGGCCTTGTAGTTTAGGCTCCACGCGTCTGCACAGACGACAGATAGACATTTTTTTTAAAAAAAACAACACTTTTTTGTACTCAGGGGACCTCAAAATCAAATTTTCGCGCCATCTCAATACTTTCTCTTTATATGAGAAAGTAAAAAGGGAAGCTAGTTTCCGAGATTAAATTTATCACGTGCGACTGACAAGCCTGGAAGGAGTTTCTAGAAGAACCTTCGAAGCTATAATAAACTTGATGGGAAATGTAAGAGGAGAACACTGTCCATATATATCCTCTTGAGGCACAATAGTTCTTATTCTTACTTTTTATAATTCTTCTTCACTGTATACTTGATGGAAGATACTTTACACGAGTGAACTAAATTTATTAAAAAACAACTTTTTAGTCGAGATCTAAGGCAAGGTTCTGATTAAAGAACTCCCTGCTGTATTATTTCAAGTTTTATTTACATTTATAAAATATTTGAAAGTTAAAGGATACATAGCGAGGAGAATTATTCTTGCTAAGTTTTTATTTGTTAAGTAGAAGGTCGCTGTAGGATTTGTTTGAGTTAATTTTATGTTAAGTTCTCTCCTGAGGCTACTTTATCCTTTGCTGGATACTTTTTACAGACGAAAATGTCTATGAGTCTGTGATACTAAGCCGACTTCCTTCCTTTCCGGAACCAGTCTGTTTACTTACCATACTTAGTCCTTCTTCTACTTCTTCCCAACACTTTGTTTAATACCTTCCATCATTCTACTTTACTTAATACAAGGACTTCAATTCCTTACCCAAGTAAATTTTATTTTTTACAATTCCTTAAGATTCTTACTTGCTTAAGACTGCTTTTTGCATTTTTTTTTATTTTATTAGTTATTCTTTCTCTCTCTCTCTCTCTCTTCATATATACAGGGTTTCCATTTCAAGTGGATCAAACGGCTATAACTTTTAAACTAAGAAAAAAGTTTCAAGTAAAAATTGTAGTACTTAAGTCGTAGTTTAATGAAACAAAAATAATAAAAAATTGATTCTGTCCATTAAAGGGTCAGTCCATTATGGCCCTTTGAAGAACGTGGTTTCCTCTTGACCCCCATTTTTGTTAATTTTTTCGATAAAATTCACTAAAAAGCATGAAAAAAGTTGTATCACATTTTTATATATCTTTCATAGTTTAAGCAGAAATATCCTTCAAAGTTGCCTACTTTAGCAGGCAGTTTATTGCAAGAAAAAGTAATGTAACATTAAGTTATTTCATTTTAATTAATTTTAAACGTAATAACTTGCTAATGAAGGTATTTTAGAATATTTTACGAATAATTTGGATAGTCTAAACTAAACCCTTATTCTGTCACTAATAGTTTTTAGAGGAAATATTATTAATTTTATACTTTTTTCCGCCAATTTTTATAAATTGAACAATAATTTTTGCTTGTTTTAAATTTTATTCTCTCTATTTTAAGCTTGTGTTATGTGGATGAGGTTCCACTAGGAATCGAAACTAGGACATATTTTCTTAAATATTGAAGGAATTTTACTTTCTTTAAACCTTTTTATCTAAAGTTAAATCAAACTAGCAAAAAAGTATTGTTCAATTTATGATAATTGGTGGAAAAAAGTAGAAATTACACATATTTTCTTTAAATACTTCGAGGTGGAGGGGTTCAGACTATTTAATTATTTATAGAAGATTAAAAAATACCTTTATATACAAGTTATTACGTTTAAAAATAAAATAACTTAAGGTTACATTACTTTTTTTAAAAATCAAATTATAATTATCATTAACTACGGGAGAAATACTGAGAGAAATAAACTCCAGCACCGGGACTTGACCATCGGGCCTCCTATATATTCGTTACAGACGCTCTTACCAACTGAGCTATATTGGAGAATGATTTTCTCTGTCGTTACCGATACAAATTCCCGAATCCAAGCTTTCAATCTTATTCTACAATTCTAGCAAGCCAAATATTCACGGCATTATAACTAGACCGAGAATTAACGCTTATAATTATAAAGAAAAAAAACTTTTTCTTTTAGAAGAAAAACTACTTTTTCTTGTAAAAACCGTGTACAAAAGTAGTCGAATTTGAAGGCTATTTCTGCTTAAACTATATGAAAGATATAAAGAAAATATTATTAACATTTTTGTTATGCTTTTTAATGAACTTTTCAGAAAAAATAACCAAAATTGAGATTCAAGAGGAAACCAAATTCTTTAAAGAGCCATAATGACGCTTTGATTGTGCGGAATCAATTTTTGTTTTCTTTTTTTTTCATTAAACTAAGTACTTCAACTTTTACTTGGAACATTTTTCCTAGTTTAAAAGTAATCGTTTGCTCCACTTGAAATTGGGCACCTTCTGTATGTGTGTATATGTGTATATATATATATATATATATATATATATATATATATATATATATATATATATATATATATATATATATATATATATATATATATATATATATATCAAATGAGGATATCCCTACCTGCTTGATCTGGAGATCACTGGACCGGTTTCGGCTAAACGCCATCATCAGCAGAGTCGAAGTCTCTCGTAGCACTCAACACACTCATCGAGTCTGCATGAGAGAATGAGAAATCATTCTCTCATGGACACCTATATCTTTAAAAATACTTAACTGATATTAAGAAATTTGTATGGTATGTCGAATGCAGCTCAAAGATTTCAACCGACCTCACTCATTAAATGTTGCAAAATTGATACTTTCTATTCGTTCGGTAAAACTCTAAACAATTTTGAAGGATTTTTTAAAAATAGGGGGAGGGGGTAAATTAAATAAATTAGACTATAATGTATTGTAAACGCATAATATCATTAAAGCACGCTATAGAAAGTGAGGAAATTATGTGCCACATAGTTAGTGGAAAGTTTAATTTTTTCTTTATTATTACTTTAATTTCTTGCTGATTTATTTAATGTTAAAAATTGTGGTTATATTCTTAATAATTCTGTATTTACATCGAATAATTTAAGTATTCGTATTACGTGTGCTTTGAACACTACAATCTACAACTACCTTCCTTCATAATATCAACTAATAGGATACAACAAATATAATTTTTCATTTGCAGAAGGTATATGGTAATTGCTTTGAGCTTGTATATTAAGGTTACCTAAAATGTTAAGTATATAATATAATGTTATGAATTTGCTTCTGGTTTAATTCCTCTTAAACACTGAGTCATTGCTCCATTTTCCTCCTGATTTTCTGATCGATTGTTACTTTACCCTGTACTAAGTGGATAAAAATCAGAAGGAAAAAAATCTTGATGTGTTAAAAAGTTTTTTTTCGGTGAATCCACTTTTGAACACCCTCCTCCTCTTTATATTTGGAAATAGAATCAAGAAAAAAAAAAGAAGAAAAAAGTAAGTTGTAGAGATGTAGATGTGTTAAGAGGAGAAGCACTTAAAATGTAGTTTGTGATAAGAAACTTTGTGCTTTCAGCTTTCACAGCATTCTACTTGAAGGGAGGGACTTTATCTACAACTTATCCACCTTGAAGTATCAACTTAGTGATATTCACAGCTTACTACCAATATTTACAGCTTTTAAATCTTCCTTTAGCTCTTACCTCTAACCTCTGTACATAATATCAACAGTTCATTTCTTTTAATTATTTTTAAAAAATACGCATATATTGTTATTCTCTAATGATACTATTATTTGCAAACTTAGAACTTTATAGGCTTCGTTTTTCTAGTTCAGTAGTGAAGTCACTCCTGTAAAAGTATGACTTCAAGATGACCACTTGTGGATGTAATTGGCTTTGTACATTAAAGTTACTTTTGGGGAGAGTTATGTATTTCCTTATTCTTTATTATAGGCTTCCTATCTGGCGAATTATGTACCTGGCTTATCTAAATAATAACTTTAGTTACAATACTTATAATCTTGTTTAGTAAGATACTTTGGCTAACTGCTAGATTGAAGACTACTTTAACAAATGTCATAGTTATTTTTTGTGTGTGCTTAATCTCCTTTGCATTAAGATTCCATTTTATAATTCCCTCTATCTACCTAGTGTTGTGCTCTGGGGTAGCTCCAATCTCTCTACAGTCTATAAGATTAGAGTTGGCACTATCGAAGGCGGGAAAATTTTGAGAGGGAAACGATTCTATTGGTCCGCCATCTTGAATGCAACTTTAGAAAAAAATGCCCTACTCTACCCCTGTTCCACAAAAAAATATAACATGGCATCACTGATTTTCCCTTTTTATAACCCCAAAACTACCTCCACGTTTGTTGTTTCCCGCCTTCGATTGTGCCAACTCTAATCTTATAGACTGTAATTCTTAAAAGATACAATCTCACCAATCTGCAATACTAACTAAAAAATTAATTTATATTGTAAATACTGGTTAATATTTTGGTTCCACTTTCTAGAAATCATTCATTTTTTACTAATTCTCTAGTGGCATTATCTCCTTTTTTTCAATATTATTTTTCATTATTTAAATTTTGTAGACACAAAAGGCACCAATTTCGTTCTTCTGAATAGCAGAATAGATGCCTATTCTTGCAAACTCAAAAAAATTAATGCAATATAAGATATTTAAGTAACTCTAATGATAATAATTATTTTCAAATTTAGAACATTACAGGCTTCGTTTTTCGGTTAGTACTACAATAAGGATTAGGATAAGTGCAATGGATAATTACTACATAATAATAAGTGAAATAGGATAATTACTAAATAATAAAATAGTGGTATATGAAGGGAAGTTTAGAGTTGTGAAGTGGTGTGTGGTGTAATCAGGCGATTGGTGATGTATGATCTAGGAAGGCTATTTGGTATGCAGAACTATTTTGATATAAGATCACAAAGAAGATGATATTACTGAGGAAACAGTTTTAATATATATTACTCTAAAGGACGGAGTGCGAAGTAATTAAGGGGGAGGGGTGGGGCCTTAACTGAAGTTAATTTACATGAAAACATGATAATAATAGTTAACTGTAAATAATAATGATAATCATAATAAGTGTGTGTAAGTGTCTAAACAGAGAGAAGCTAATCCTATACGGCGTATGATAAGGTCTGTTGACTTTAGTCTAAACTAGACTATATTATACACGTATATAGAGGTGCAGGCTTCAATCCTTTTCAAGTGCAGTCTATAGCAAAGCTATTGTACTTCCGTAAATCCCCATATTGGATCTTACACGCTGTTAGTGTCAACTATAATTATCAAAGCTTTGTTGTGACAATGGTTCTTGACGATCAATGGCCTTCTTATCTTGATCGATCTACTTAGCTATTCGATCAAGGTAAGTCTGCCTTTAAATAATTTTGTTTTAGATTCTGTAATGTTTAAAATTTAGAATATGTATTGCTAATTTTTTTATTTTTTTTTTAGTAGGTTTTCATTATTACTATAATTACTTCATAGCCGTCTCTATAAAATTTAAACTTATTGGCTCAGTGAATATATTGGGTGTTTAAAAAAGACGCGGCAATATTTTTTTCTTATTTTGATATTTAATTAAGATAAAGCAACTAAAAATACAACTTTTTTGTCTCTAGAATTTTCGTCGTATCTTGCTCCGTTTTCTAGATGAAAAATAAAAACCATTTTATTGCATGTCAATTTATCATTCAAAATTCCAATTCCATCATACAATCCAATTTTTAAAATTTTCAGGAATATTGAAATACTCGTACTTCTACTCGATAAATTGCAGATGCTTTGCATGTAAGTAATGGAACTGTTTGGCACATTATTAAGGACAATTTGTTGACCCATGCTACATATTATAACGCGTCCAATAATAAAATGTTGATTATTATGTTAAGACATTGTGACCCACCGAAGATTGAACCAGGAACTTCTTCCTCTGTAACACGTGAAAATTGTTTAATTTTCTGCAGTTACTAGAAGTATAAAAAATATGCCAAGCAGTCTACTGGACCATAAGCAAAATTATAATTGCAATTTTAACTGATTAACTGGGAATCTAATATGGCGGATAATTCACACCACAAAAAAAAAAATTTTTTTTTGAAATTTTGTATGGGGTAACAAATTAAAGGTATTAAAGAGTAGATTACAAAAATGTATATCACGTGTTAATTGTTTAATTTTCCACGCCTTTTGCCTAAAAGCATCAGCAATTTGTGTCCCCCCCCCCCACCCTTAATATAACTAGTTTTATGTTAAGGATACCAACGAAACCCTTTTCTACGTGAGACTTCACGAACAACTATTTATTTAAACACCCTGTATAATCTGCATGTTTATGAAAGAGGTTTGTATACACATCTTTTGGTGATTTTAAAAATGAGGTGGCGAGTGTAGAAAACAAACAGATGTTGGCTAGTAACAACTTAAAATTATTACTGTCTGTTTATAACTTCAAAAGATTCTACTAATTTTACACAGCAGGTTGAAAATTCCAGTTTGTTAGTTAGTATACGAGTATACCGGTAGTAGTGATATAAAATTGAATAAGTAAACAATGTTGTGTAATATTTTGTATAAAATATTTTGGTGACTGCAAATTCCCTTGATAAAGTTCCAGAGATTAGAGTCAATATTGTGGTAGAAAATTAGCGGGTTTGCTAGAGAGGTGAAGGTAGTAGAGAAGTGTTAATATGTTAATGAGAGGGATGTTTAGGGTAATTATCCCTAGTTTAAGGGACACACTGGTTGGAACCTTCAGAGCACTAGTTACACGTGGCTCCTGACGTTGCCCTTACTTAACTGACAGCCCTCACTTCAACACTCGTACAGTTGATACACTCGAAGCAATTTAACAATGTTCACCAGACACACACACAGCCTCTCCTAACTTAAATAGAGTATTTACTCACGCTTCATAACCTCCTTCTGTTTCACTCATTCACTCTTCATAATCTATTTCTGTTTCACTCAATCTGTTTTTATAACTATTTCTGTTTCACTTATTCATTCTTCATTACCTTTTCCTGTTGCACTCATTCACTCTTCATAATATAATTCGGGTTTACTCACTTACTTTTCATAACCTATTTCTGTTTCACTCTCATTCGCTTAACTTTTCAACTATCCGCATTTGTTTAGACTCTCAATTTTTACATATTATATTTTATTATGTTGTAACATTCAAATATGAATAAATAACTTATATTTGTTATTTTTGTTTGTTTGTTTCAGGTATTGAACCAATGCTATAATTGTAATATAAAATGGAGGCTGGCTCTAGAATGTGATTTACCGAAAATGGAGATCCCAGTTCAACTACTTCCAATGTGTCCTGTCACCAAGTGATAAGGTTTCTATGTTTGTGTATAGAATTAAATTTAGTCATTTTTATGTTATCAAGGTTATAGGATGAATATAATATGCCTCGTTTGCATGTAGCCACTTTCACTGCTTCTTGCGTTCTACGTAATTACTTCTTTGGCAGGATCAAGAGCATTGAGTGTTCATATTCTCTCTTACTTGCTTCCCGTTCTACCACGAACAATGGAGGGCTTCGGAGAAAATGTAGTGACTTACTCGTATTGCATTTTGTCTTTTCTGCGTTAAGGTTTAAAATGTCGATATTTTCAAAATGACAGCTGGTATAAAAACGAAATTCTCTGAAAATGTTTGTTATAAAGAGGTATTAATACTGCAAATTTCAGCGCAATCGGGACATTTTTCGATATTTTACGAATTTTTGAAATATTTGCTAACTCAGCTAATTGGGCTAAGGCAAGTAAGTTGAAGTGCAGAGTTTAACACTCCCTGCCACTCACGCTGCATGACCTGAGGGGTTCCCCCGAAAACCACCACCAGCAGCGCGGGTAACCTGTATACACACTCGCACTGCTTTATTTCATTCCCACATCCACGAAAGTGGGCTAAATGTAAACAAGGTATTACAGTTTTCACAAATGTTTCCTTTTTTTTCGAAATAACTTTATCAATTAATAAACTTGATGTATTTAGCATTCATAATATTTCTTAGATGTTGCTTCCGAGTTTACCGAAGGTAACGGAAGCATTGTGTTCACTTTTGTGAATAAAAAACTTTTATGCCTCCGATTTTAAAAATTCCAAGACAGAAATCCGTTTCAGACATCAGGAACATTTTTGGGTTCGTGTCTGTCTGTCTGTCTGTCGGTCTGTGTGTCCGCGAATTATGAAACGTGCGACGATAACTTGAGTAAATGTCGACCGATTTTGATGAAATTTGGTAGACATGTTCATTTTACCAATGCCCAGGACGAGTTCGTTGGACAACGTTATCCGTCCAAGCGTTCACGAGCAACGCTCAAGTAAACGTGAACTTTAAATTTAAAATTAAAATTTTAGGTCGGGAATAAAATCTAACTTCATCTAATCAATGAGACAAACATTTTTTTCAAATACAATTTTTTAGTAAAACCAACAGCGACACCGCTATGAAGTGTTAAAGATCGCTAAAACTATTAATAGTTTTTACACAATAAACAATATAACAATAATGTAATATAACTATAATTTTAATGTTAATATAACAATAAAGTACATGATAGGATGCGAGGAAGCTATGTGCCACACTAATTGGCAGTCTATTTTTCACTTCAATGTAATGAATAATATAGTGCCAAACTTTAATAACTATATACTCCTTTAATATTCTAGAATAAAATAATCAACCTTATGAAATAAATTTGACTTATCCCGGTTTATTTCGTGTGTTGTATTAACGTAGCTCTAGGCTTAAAAAAAATGAAAGTTTTTTTTTTTTTTACTCTGCTATCATAAACGTGAAATGAGGTAGGGCATCTCAAGACTTCCTTGGCCCATCAAGAGGATGGTCCTAGGAAGTCTCTCAAAAAGTTAATCCTCTAATTTTTGTCAACACCTTTCTACGCACCAAATATTTCTCCTCTCATAGGCCTTAGGGCTTCAAGGCTTTATAAACCTAATCCGCAAGAGATTTTATAGGATTAAACCCTGCTTACCTACACTCCTGTTACTGTAATTGCATTACTCCCTACCTGATTTTGTTTTCTCTTTTTTTAAGAAAGAGGAAATCATAAAATCATCTTGCTACATTATAATGTTTGATGCCTTTTATTTTACTTTTTAATTTACAACTTGTTTATAAACAAAGTATTGCAATGACACAAAATAAATTTTCCTTGAGTCCAAAACTGTTTTTAAAAACCTTCCTTTCCCAGCGTCGTATACCGTATCTATATTGGTGGGATTAATATATTTCGAAGAGAAAATAAATGTTTTGTTTTTTCTCTCTCTCTCAAAAATAGGACTGTTTTAGTTGGTTACTTCGACGTGTTTTTATTACTGTAGATTAACTTTGCTTTATCAGTTCCCTTGCAATTTAAAGGTTGTTTAATAGTGATGATGGTGGAACTTATATCTCAACACAAATGATTTTTTTTCCGTAGCGTAAAAAGAGTTTTTGCTCACAAATATAACAAGTATAGTGAATTTGGTATGACAATGAAAAGCGGACTGTATTTTTTTAAGTTGTATATTTAAAATTATATATAAAGTCCACTACCGGACTGAAGTAGAGCGCGGTACAAATAAAGCGTGTGAGGTTCACAGACTTGTAAGACAGACTGGTCGAGGGTCGAGGGTCGAGATTTGTTTGTGTAGTATATAGTATATAAGGCGAGTCCGGGGGGAGAAAGGTGGGGAAAGGTGGGGGTACGATAACTGAAAAGCTAAAAATAAGAAACAGCTAGATAGCTATTGGATGCAATACCGAACAGCAAGTATGTTAAACGAAAATGTGTATGTGTGTTATTTTGTGGAGAGGCGTTCGTTTTTATTTTTATTGTATAAGTGAAGTAATATGGCTGTGTAAGTTACGGATATTTTGAATTCAAATGGTTCTTGTTCAAACCCTTTAAAACGATGTTTAAAAATGGCTCAATTTTAAAAGTAATCCTCCTTCTGTGCCTAGTATCCTCCGCTTTATAATACTTAGTGAAAAATAATGGTCTTAGTGTATGTTACATATATATATACTAGATGAAGGTAAAGGATGGGGTACGTCAAGGCCCATTAGATTGTGAGTACGTGATAGAGGAAACACCATCATAGCTAGTTGTAAGAAACATCGTTTCTTTTAACTTTACGCTCAACCCATGGATATTGTGGATATGGTCAGGAAGGAAGCCTGTTAGCTTAATGCCTCCTCCATTAAGCCCGAGAGGTTCGGACACACCTCGATGGATTGCCCCGCCACAAAAACCCTCACAAAACCCGCCGAATAGAAACTAGAAAAAAGGAGCCCGACATTTTTTCCTCTTTTGATCCTCACACCCCTCGAAATTGTGGAGGAATCCATCAGCGTATAAATTGTTGAAACGAGCCAAATTACATTGTTAACGTGTGATATAAAAGTTACTTGAATAGGTCCTAGTATCTATAATAGCCTGCTATTAACTTCACGCCTCAATATTTTATAGCTTCACATCGTTTCTCTTCTCTGCTGAGCAGAAATATAACAATTGATCAACACTTCATTTGACATTAACAGAAGTCAATGATTTCATTTAGACACTATTAATTGCTCAAATCTACAATTATATTTATTTTTCTACGTTTAATTTACTTGCTGTTAACACGTGATGTCTTAAAAAGCAATGCAATAAAACATATTGCACACAACATATTATATTGCTCATTATCTTTATAGATGCTTTTAATATTAGAAAGGAAATGATTGACTTCTTTTAATGAGTCGAAACTATCTAAAGAAGCTTATTTAATGTTAAGGTGATAACTGTCATCTATTGAAAAGAAAAAATCTATTTTATTTACTCACGGCAGCAAAATTAAGCATTGTTGAACTGTTTTCAATCTGAAAAATGTAATTTTCCTTGATTCTTTTGTAACATGTCAAAAACAACAAGCAGCAAAATAATAAAGAGTCAGCAAAATATCAAAGTTTTCAGCAAAATAACAAACAGGCACCAAAATTTTAAGAAAAGGTTACTACATTGCAAGTTGTGAACTCCCCCACATTGTTCATTTTTATATATTTGAGCGTAATATTCTGCAAAATATTTAAATCTTTTTTGAAAAACCCTTTAAAAATTATAATAATAAAACAAATTTTATCATTTTATTTGATTATTTAAAAAAAAAATCGCTAAAAATTAAGATAAAAAACAGCTGTTAATATTACTAGTAACTACTTACTTAGTTAATAAAGTAGCAAAAAAAAAGTAAACACAAGTAAAAAAAAGTTGCAACACTGATCGTTTTTCCTTTGTTTTGTTTGAACTTGACTTAAACTTTCGTTTTTTTACAACTTTCATTTCTTTAAATAAAAAAATATTTGTAATTGTTAAATAGCAAAATTATATGTTATTTAAAAAATATCTTTAGTGCAATTTTTCTGCCGTTAGTAGATATTTGTATGTGCAACAAAATTTATAAATAAAATGCAACATCATTTCTGACTCGTTTAAAGATTACCCCCGCCTAGGCTTCGCCTCGTCAGTAAAATAGTAAATTCCCTGCCTCGGCTTCGCCATTGCAGTAAATTTGTTAGGCCTATCCACGCCTTCGGCTCGGAATTAAAACTTAAAAAACTTGTCAGAAAAATTCTATTTTTCTGCCTAGTAACATAAATAACTATTAAATGCAAATAATATTATTAATTAAGACTATGGTATTTATTTATTATGAATAATTTTAAACCTTTAAATCACTAGAATATTATACATTTCTAGCCAAACAAACATTACAAAAAATCAAATTTCAAGATAAAATAAGCAATAGAATCCCTACTACCTAGAGAATAATAGCTAAAAACAAAATTGGATTTCTCGTTTTTGTCTTCAAGCCTTCAATTATATCGCTTTCATATTCACTTTGTTCAACAATTCTGTTGGAAACGATAACGGGTTCTTTTTGTGTAAGAGTCAAGATAAGAAACGAGGAACTATTGAAGTCGTTTTTACCCTCCCCCCCCCCCCCCCCTTCGTCTGTGAAAGAAGAGACAGAAAGGGATGGTCGTGATTTGAGAGGAATAAAGTGTGGTAAAAATAAACGCAAACATTTTTTTTTTTTTTTTTTTTTTTTTTGTAGAATGGAACAAGAGAGAAGATAGGAATGGCTCGACATTGCATGGTTTTAGAGAACGCAAAGGGCCTCATTCGAGTAAGAGTGTGCTTGCTTTCCTCCCTCACACAGATCCCCTGGATTGTCTTTAGATGGGCCCCATTTATTCGAGTTAAGATTCTGCACAATTGTCTTCTTAGGTCTCTTTTCATAGCTCGGTACTTCGAGAGACAGCAGTGAATGTCCTCTATTCCCCAAACATCACCAAGAATAAAACATTAACCAGATGTTTAATGTTGATATTTATCATTATAAATATGGTTTTAAATCCGGCCATTAATAGAGAAATACGAATCCTTAAGACGAAACTATAATTCGTTTAAGTACATATTTAAAGAGATTATACATAAATATTTCTTCTTTTATTCTTCTCTTGAAAATATAAATGTAGCATAACTTTTATAGTAATGATTTATTTTAAAAAAATTAACATTTTGCATAAATATAATTTTCTGTAGATACAAATATAAGTAATATGACCCATTATTATTCAAATAAATGTTATCTTATATTTCCTCATCTGACAATTGGGTTTTATTTCTAATTCCACTTGTTAAGCGAAAAACGACTATTTAAAACAGGATTTGATTTAGTGGCTTCTATTCCCGACAGTTTCCAAAATGAGAAATTCCAGCTTTGTAAATTGTCTCGAGAAAGGAGCGATAGGCATCCAAATTACTGAGCGCTAATACAGATAAAATAAGCAGGCATGCCGTTGAAGACCGCAGACAGTGTGTGGTAATACAATATAAGGGATAAACTAATTATACGCATTATCACCCTTTATCTCACTTTATTATACACCCATAAAATTCAACTACCTCTATGGCTACGTTGTTAGTTATTACAGGTGGGCATCGTAACCGAGTGGTTAGCGTACTCGCAACTCACCTTAGAAATCAAAGTCCAAACACCGTTGACCGTCAACTCTGGTGAAAGTATAAATCCCAGAGAAGTGAGACATGTTTCACACTGATGATCACATCGAGTAAATTTATAAAGTGGCCGATCCCCCGTCTTATTCTAACTGATGTGTTGATCAGGACCTATAAGAAACGGTATATATAGTCTATTAGTCCACAGGCCACCATAAGAAGTGAGTCGCTGATTGATAAAGTTTTCTTACCTTATGGAATCGCTTATTTATGCCGTGTCCACCGATGAATTGGGTGTATGGCAACTGGGCGCTGGGCCATTTCTTTTTTGTTGACATGCCAAACATGCCCTTCTGCGGGAACATTGAAAAGAGATTGATAAAGTTTTGATTTTCACAGGATCGTTTAATAAATTATTTAAAAAACAGTGGTACAGGTGGCCACCGATACGAGTGAGCCGTTTGGGGTGTCCACCGCCCCAAACATATCGCTTTGCGGGGACGTTGAAAAGAAAACGCTTCCAGACAAGTCTATCTTGGCATAGATGCTTGTGCCTCAGGGATTTGTCGCTCGTGGTACACACTGATTACTCTCTCACTCCAGGAAGGCGTCTCCTTCCTCGAGGTAGTTTGCCTTTTCATCTTGCCTCGTAGCGTCTCTTCGAGATACTTCTGTCGTCCATTCTTTCCAAATGGCCGCACTATCTGACAGCTGGCAATCTTCAATTATTACTTCTAACGGTGTTATTCTTATTCTCAACCTGATGGTTGCAGCTGCTTTCCTCCCTTGATATCTCATTTCAGTTGCTTGAAGGTAGCTTGAACCCTAATTCGCTGCTATTTACGTTACTGTTGGGACAATTACTACATTTGAATACTGTCATTTTAGTTTCCTTTAAATCCTTTTGTTCACCAAGGAATTTCTATACCCTAAGTAGTAGAATCTTCTGGCAGCTTCAATTTTTGTATTGATTCCTTCTTCGATACATCATCCATCTTAGGCCGATAGTTACACCTGACCTATTGCATATTTAAATGTAGGTACTTGTCAGTTATTATACTACTGCTATATATATATATATATATATATATATATATATATATATATATATATATATATATATATATATATATTGTTATTAAAGGAAATGTAAGGGGTATTACAATGCAGGTTAGCTCGTGGTTATCGATGCTGTTTTATGTTTACCGGTATTAATTAGTTGTTATTAGAGAAGGGATTTGGACGCTGTCAGGAGGGCTGTAAGCAAGCGGTGGGACATTGCGGTAATTCCAGTCCATGCTATCGTACTTGTGCGGTCAACCACAAACCTATTGGGTATTCTGAAATTCCTATCACACTGCCTCTCTCTACCACACTCTCTGCTTCTCTTACACTCTATAAAGGTTGTGGTTTAGTGTTTGTAAGCTTGCACGCTTCACTTGGTTGTTACAACACTCGTTGCTTTCCAAATTTAGGCATCAATAAATTGTTTGAATTTGAGTATCAATTTTGGACATGATTGAGCAACTGTTGAACTTATTAAGTATAAATAAGCATTTCCAATATAAGAGAAGCCAGTTTAAAATAAATTAATTTTATTGATTTAGTTTTATTTTACATATATATATATATCTTAGTATACTAAAACTCTTCTATCAATCAATTTTATTTTTAATACATTAGTAAAAATTAAAATCTGCAAAATATTAAAACAACAATGAGAATGCATATTAACGAACAATGAGAAAGTAGGGTTTATATAGTAAAAGTAGTAATTTATTTAATTTAACTATTTTAATTGGCACAATTATCTGATTGTAGAAATACGGAAGAAGACATAACTAAAATTCTCAATAAAGAAAAATAACGAGAATTCAAAAGATGAATAATTACATTAATTAGTATGAGGACTATCCTACTAAAGTTAAATTATCATTAGTGTGTTGAAATATTTTATTACGTAAATATTTTGTTTTAAATCAGATTATAATTATTATTAACTACGGGAAACAGACAGTGAAAAATACACTCCAGCGCCGGGATTTGAACCACTACCCAAAACTTAAAAATTGAATTAGTAAATATTTTGTACATAAAGGAATTATTAATGTGATAAAAGTACGTGCTTTCAGCACTCGCTAAGGCTCTTTAACCAATTTTTCAAATAAAATTCTTAAGGCCCCCATACACGGTCAAAATGTTTTGCGCAAACATTTTGACCGTGTATGGGGCTGTTTGATGCTTGCGCAAACATGATGTTTGGCGTGTATGGTCTAAATTTGCCCGACATCAGGTTTGCGCAAAATGTTTGATCGTGTATAGGGGCCTTTAGACGACTTCGTTATCTAGCTTAATCGGCCCAGCCGTAACAAGATGACGACCATTTAAAAATTTTGTTTCAACAAAAATTTTAGAACCATTTATGATAATGACGTGAAACGAAACTGTACTGTCTTGCCTTGCGTCGCCCGCGTCTCAATGTGCCTCTAGGGTTAAAAACGAAAACGTCCTTCATATATTTAAGGAGCTAAATGAGAACTTAATCTAAATATGATTGTTTCAAAAATGTATACTGCGTTACATTCCAATCGTTGCAGTAGTATCAACTCAATGCATATGTTCAAACTAAAAGCAGACTTTTAAACTTTTCTCCCGCATTTTCCTCTTAAAACGTAATAATTAAACGAATTTTCGAGCATTCAAAATACTTTCTCTGACTGGAGAAGTAAAGTTTAAAAGGTTTGAATGTCAAAAGATATAAAAATATGTATACATATTTTTTGTCTAGAATATATATGTATATTTTTCATCCCGAGTCTGTTACTGTCAGAGAAATCTCTGCAATAAATAAAAAGTCAAGGATTTGTTTTTCGTTTATTCATTTTTCACAAACGTCTAATCCTTGTCACTCTTAATCACAATTTCTGACTTTTTAATTTTTTCCCAGTTAATTATTTTTTATCAAATTCACATATATTCACTTTAAATATAAAACTGGAATTAAAGTTAGCGAAGGAAAGAATAGAGTCATGAGTCAAAATAATTTATTTAAACAGAGTATATATGCCACTAGTCTGCTTGATAATGCTAATGAGGGCGTCGAAATATCATAAAAGTAAGCTTCTTTATTCCATTTTACACGCTTTTATTGTTTCAATTATCAGTCAGGGGACAAATCTGGTATTTTATATTTGACTCACTTTACCTAAAAAGATAAACTTTCTCCGAATATGTATTTCTGATAACACTTCCATAACCAGTCGTTAGTTTAAAAGAATCGTTGGTATTAGCCGATAAATCTCTATAAGTTCAAATTCGTAAGAAGAAATTGTGGCTGGGAAATTCGAAAGCATTGTAAATAAAAATGTTAAAAGTTGAAGAATAATCTTACAAGTTTGCACCTTTGATAATTTTGGATTACTTGTTTTTTGGATCATACAGGTGAGCACAATTGGTTAATTAAAAAGGTTAAATTTCTCCCCTTACGGACATCATCAGAACTCAATTCCTTGCTCCGATAAAGAAATATAAAATAAAATATTGGAATTTCAGAACGGGAAAAGATTCTATCATCACCTATTCGATGAGCCAAACATTTTTTTAAAAAAAAAATACGTGTTTTTAGTGAAATCAACAGCGCCACCGCTATTAAGTGTTAAAGATCGTTAAAACTATTAAAGCGGACCTAAACGTTTAAAATTGAGAAAACAACTTTTCTACTGATATTTTACGTTCTAACTTAACGATAATTTTATAATTAATATTTAAGGAAAAACGTTAGGTAATTCGTTTCTACTGGGTGTCCCGCGACACCACATGTATTTTTTTTAACAGCCACAGTTCTATAAGCGATCACAATATACGTGTTTTGAAAATAAAAGCGTGGAGCGCTTTTTATTACAAATGCTCTCATTAAATTTACTTCTTTTACTCAATCCTATGACTTACTTTTCTAAAACATTAAATATGAATGCTCTAAATAGAGAATGCTAACAAAATCCAATAACAAAATTAGGACCCTACGCTTATATCCTTAGTGACATTCGCATATCCTGTTCACTCGTAGTGCTGTGACTGTTTCTTTTTTCTTGGAAAAAAGTTTCTACTAGTTTATTTATTACCATTAAATCGATAATAAAGGTTTTATACCTCTGAAAAATTGGTGTGAAGGTAACATATAGAAAAATCCATGTATAAAAAGAAAAAACTTGGCATGTCTGCTCCTTTCTGTAGTATAATAAGAGTCTGTGAGTAGTAGAGTTGGAATTTTTGAAATCGGTTAATGACAGTTCGTCACTTAATAGGTTAATTAGTCACATATTACTCCAAATCAAAGAGGTCACCTATTAAGTGACAAACTATACCATCAACTTGATTTTTGGTCTAATAACTAGGTTAGTAGGTACGCAGGATCATAAAAATCACATTATCCACCATACAGGGCGAGACATTTGTTTTTTTCAAATGCCTATACCCAAGCTATGTCCCGCTGACAAACTTAGCCGACCATAAATATATTATTAAAAAGCACCAAAATATTTATTTATACACGAAATTCTAGCTTGATGTTAGTCAGATACATTTTTGCACGCTATCTCCTGGACTATAAGTTAAATTATGGTTAGACTGGCCTTTGCCTAGAATTTAACTATGTTGGTTTTGATATTGCTACCTTCAGCTAGAGATAGATTAAACATCCCTTCTAAAATAAATACATAATAGTTAGCTAATAACCATTGTATTATTAAATCGAGGGTAAATTAATTTTAACTATTACTATAAATTACCCGTAGTAAATTAAAACTATAACTATTGGATTTTGCGAGTATACTAGTTAATAGTATGTGAGAATTAAACTAGAGGAGTATATAAATAGCAGTAGACTGTGGCAGGATGTGGTAGGTAGCTGTCCAATACTTTGCACGGAGGATTTCCTGAGGTTATAAAATAAAGGATTCTCAGACTGGAAGCAAAGGATTTGGACTTAAGCCAGAATCCAACAACTTTAAAACCATCGAGCATTGACACTGGCACTCTGCACCCTGAGCTCGAGCTCCAAACCACATCCTCAATCTCATATCGTATACAAGCTGGTGTTGTGCAACCTCTGGAAAACTAACATGTGTCTACCAGATATAGCAATCTTATAGCCTGGAATTTTATAATGTTGAATAAAGTGACTAGGAATCATGCCAACAATTTCATTCTTTTACCATCTTCTAGAATATATCATGTTATTATAATATTTTTATCTTAAAAAGTCCTCCTCTAAAAAAGATTATTCTATACAATGAACACTTATTTCCAATATATTCAAGAATATGCGTTCTTCAGAAGGACAGAATATTAAAACTTAAAACATTTTTTGGACTGTAGGTTCCTTGCTTCCTACCACTGGATTTAGATTAGTCACCTAAGTATTGACCCTAGTATCAGACACCTTTTATATTGGCACCTATATTTTAGACAAATATAAAATATAAGTATCAATAAATAAATTATTTATACACTACCTTTAGTTGTTTCCTTTCATTAAACATATTTCAATTATAATACCAGCTATTTCTCTAAGGAAGAATGAGATAGACTTGACCGAAAGTTCTTTTTTTATGTTCGAGCTAATATAATAAATACCATATGCGTAAATAGTTTTACTTTCAACCCAGGCTTGGAAGAGTCGTCATTTCCTACCTGTATTGAAACAGGTTTTACGGTATGCGTTTCATATTTCTATTTTGACTTTTTTTTAGTGTAGACTAAACAAATTTCACTTTACACACGGCAAAAAAACCAGCACGAGAAGTTTAGCAGTTTGAGAAATAGAACTTCTTTTTAATTTACTGTTTATAGTCATTTAATAGACTCCATGATTTTGCTTCCGAGCTTACCGAAGGTAACGGAAGCTTTTATTTATTTCTCCGAATTCAAAAATTCCAAGGCAGAAACCCGATTCAGACATAAATTTGTATCATTTTTCAAGAACCAACATATTTTAAAAACATCTTGTCCAATTTTAATAACATTCGGATTTTGGATGGTAGGTCATAATTAGCCCATAGCTGATCCCATATACGTTTCATCCTTCTGAGATGAGTTGTTTCTCTTCTACTTGTGCACAAACATAACATATATTTATATACACCTATGTATTACACCTATATCTTCAATAATACTCGGAAGGAAATTTGGATGGTTATTCGAAAGTAATCCCCCGCAGATGGCTCCAGATTAATTTTAACCGCATGCATACATTAAAAATGGCTAAATTGATACTTTTATTCGTTTAAAAAAAAAACAATCAATTTTTACAGATTGAAAAATAGTCTATCAATGCCACACAACACAAAGCTTTCTCGCATCCTATCACGTACTTTATTGATGTTATGTATTTACAACACATAATTTTTTAACTTATCTAATTGTATCGCCTTCTTTGGCTTCAGAGCGGATGCTATGTGACAGTGAGAGGGAATATTTTTCCTTTAAAACGGGGTGCATCTTATATTCGATACAATAATGTATTTCCAAAGTTTTGGTTCGAAAATCGAGATGCTTCCTTTATTCGAGGGTGTCTTATATTCAATTCAATACGGTACTAACTAATCTACTTATTAATGTACTAACTGATGTACAAACTAATGTACTAGTAAAGGCAATGTAATATTTACTATTGATTCAGGTAATAATATAGGGTGAAAACCCAACAACTCATACACTGCCCTAATTCCTGGTTCGATCCACTGGAGGGTCACAATGTTTTTTGTAAGTAATAACGATGGGTAAATTAATTTTTTTCCGGACATTTTCATCGGCCCCCACTAAGTGGGCCGATTTTAGGAATAGCCGTTACAATAGACCAATATTCAAAACTTAAGGAATAGCCGTTATAGGGTAGTTGGGGAGGGGACTTTTTGTTTTGTACACCTATTTCGATTTATAAATTCATAGAATAAAATATAAGATTTTTAATTTTTTTTATATATATATTTGTAATCAATTGATTAGTAGCTTTCATTTGATACCTCATTCAAAATTAAAAGAAAAAAAAAATCCAGTGACAGGAATTATCCGCCATTTTGGATTTCCAGTTAATCAGATCAAATTGCAATTATTATTTTTTCTATGGCCCAGCAGATCGAACATTTTTTATATTTTGTTTATATTTATAGTAACACGGAAAATGTTGATGTTTTTTTACAAAATGGCATGCTAAAATTCCACAAGTCTCATGTATTTTTGTAATCTACTCTTCAATACTAATCTACCTTTCACTTGATACCCACTCAAAATTTAAAAAATAAAATAATAATTTATTATTTATTTGACATGAATTATCCGCCATTTTGGATTTGAAAACTGATCATTTTAAGTTCGCTGTATTTTTTCTGTGTGCGCGTCAAAATTATCTTTAATACTGCAAAGTTGCATGTTTGTGTCTCTTTTAATTCAACAGTTATTGGAACCGTACAGAGTGACAGATAGACACAGGAACTAAAATAAAAGGGTTTCATCTTTTGGTTTTACCGACCAAAATCTAAAAAAATGAGATTACTATATCAGTCTATACTTGAGCTAATCTAATCTGTAAGTATTTGTCACCCCTCTGGAATTTAAACTAGTTATATCGGGGCATTCAAATTAGCGAGTATGCAAGTGTAATTACATTTATCTACGATTGTTACGAACTATGAACATTGTATCTCTGTTCAGATGCGTAGAAAGTGATTCTTTACGTAGAATCACGTAATGAATACAAGAAGTAGAATTACGCAATGAATCATCAATATGAAGGATATGTAAAAAACAATATGTGTAATCATCAACATGAAGTAGAATCACGCAATGAATACAAGAACGATAATTTGGTTTACGTTGGTTTTACTACCCTCGCTGTCGGTCGGGTGCAAACTCCACACTCATGCAAAATGCTACTTTCCGCACTTGACGCGTAATGTACTATTGAAGTAGAGAATTTAATACGCTTTGAGTAAGCTTCACAAGAAAAATAGAGCTTCACCAAATTATTTAACTGACCAGATGCAAATTGCAAATGATTTGTGTTAATTTAAATTACGTCGAAACTCTAAACGTATATGCAGGCCGTACTTTTGCTTCTTTGTTAAAGAAAGCTTTGCCCTTTAAAGAACGCTTTTTGTAAAGTTTGTTTAGGTCAATATTCCTTTTTATGTTAAATTGAGGTTCGTAATCAAACGTTGTTGTCATCCAAGAACAAAACAGCGCCTCCTAATATACACAGCATGAACTTAGTTGGCCTGACTTTTGAAGAAAGGGTTTTATCATACTGTATATGTCAGGTATTATGTTGAATGTACAAATGTTGAAAAGAAACGTGCCCAGCAGAGCAAAATAAACAGATAACGGCCCTAAATCTGTAGACGAAGTGTTTAACTCACTAAACAAGAGGTTTGCTGTTCCAACATCAAACGTTAAAATATTGTTTGCCTAAGCTTATTCCCCATGCTATGACATCACTGTTTTTAGTCACCTTAAATTGCGCATATGGTTGCATTCGTATACAAATGAAATAGTTATTTCTTCTTTCTTTTAATCAAACTGTTGAACTGTTTTAAAGAAAAAAAGGGGTTTTTTCCAAAATTTTCAGGAACTAGATACAATACGACTATACGTAGTTTTCCCGAAAAACTACTTGGATGAATTCGTATTTAGATGGAACTATACATTTGATTTTTTTACAAAATACAAAATTATCTGAACCGTTTTCAAGAAATCAAGGTTTTTTTTTTTTTTTCAAAAAATCAGTTTTTTCAGAGTTTTTGGTGGATAGCATCCCAAATTTGGAGCTTAAATTCATGTCTCAATTCCACCTGGGGGTAAGATTTTTCTGAATATGATTGCGAAATGTCATCGAAAACGGCCCAGTAATTTAGGCTCCACACCTCTGCAAAGACTACAGTCGACAGAATACAAACGACAGCCATTTAAAAAAAAAAAAAAAAAAAAAAAAAAACTTTTTAGGACTCAACTTAAATTGTATAAATCCATCATTTTTGCTTTTCACGATAGTTTTCTCTCTATACATAACGAATATATGCAAAAATACTTAAAAGACTAACACAATCCGAATATTAAAACATCTTGAAAATATTAACAAATAATAGTTTTAACGCCCAAAAACTTTGCGTTATAACCTATGTTCAGTGGGGCGCCCAAAGGGTGGGGGCCGAAGGGGTGGGCCCCTCTAAGAAAGCCCTCTAAGAAAGTACTATTTATTTATAGGAAATACTGGTGAGGAAAGCGATTAAAATGTATTTTTTAATATTTACTGTTCATAAAAACAAGTAATAAGTTATGTTTTTCTTAACGACTATGAAATCCAACCGGGCATATTAGGGCAGCTGATTCTTTTTTTAAGTTTCTGCAGAATAGATTTATGTGAATGACAAAACACATGACAAAACATGATGTTATTAAGTTATACTCTAGGAAATCCTAGCTAAACCTCTATAAAGCATTATATAATGTAACACAACTTACAGAGATGGATTTTTTTTATTATTTCAATTTTTTTTTCGATCCAGAGATGCTTACCTAGAGTTTTTGAAGTATTAATACGCACACATTTTGGTCAATAACCATCATATTATTTTTTTTTTTTTTTTCGAACAAATAAAAATATATCAAAATTACAAATCTGTATACGTTTTTTTGCAATATTTCTGCAATGCAACACACATGAACTTTGAAAGCTCCTGATTGAATATATGAATGACTAATTGCCGATAATGAGGTTGAAACATGCTAATTAGCTATCCTATAGTATTGCCAAAATAACAAACAAAAATTTCGGAAATCTTCAAAAAATTAGTTTTTTTCGCCTGAGGCACCACTGTGTAATGTGCCTATCATCTCTTTTATTTTTGAAGACAAAATATAAATGGTAACTCACCTTGAATATTTGCCTAGTTTATTATAATGGTATCAAAAAAAGTAATTGGTCCCACATTTTTGGCGCTACTCTCTTAAAATTTGTTTTCTAAAATGGTAACTTATTATAGTTCTGATGTTTTTTCTGAAATAAAATTATTTCAGAAGGAAAATGAGCAATGGATCAGTAAAATCGGTTGAGAATTGAGAGAATTCAGTTTTCAATATAACAAAAAAGCCATGTGAGTAAGTAAAAACTGAGAACAAACACATCGCAAATAAAAATAAATTATCTACATACAGTTTTATGTTTTATTCAATAAGTCATAATTTATTTTGATTATTATAATGAATTTAACAAGTAAAAATTTTAATTTAAAAAAACTTGTTTTTTTTTTTATTTTCCTTATTCTCTTTAAAGTAAACAAAAAATAGACTGCCAATTAGTGTGGCACATAGCTTCCTCGCATCCTATCATATACTATAACAATTATTGTTATATTACTTTAGTGTAATATTGTTTATTTTGTAAAAACTATTAATAGTTTTAACGATCTTTAACACTTCATAGCGGTGTCGCTGTTGGTTTTACTAAAAAATTGTATTTGAAAAAAATGTTTGTCTCATTAAATAGATGAAGTTAGATTTTAACCCCGACCTAAAATTCCAATTTTAAATTTAAAGTTCACGTTTACGGGAGCATTGCTCGTGAACGCTTGGACGGATAACGTTGTCCAACGAACTCGTCCTGAGCATTGCTAAAATGAACATGTCTACCAAATTTCATCAAAATCGGTCGACATTTACTCAAGTTATCGTCGCACGTTTCATAATTCGCGGACACACAGACCGACAGACAGACAGACAGACAGACAGACAGACAGACAGACAGACAGACAGACACGAGACCAAAAATGTTCCCTGATGTCTGAAACGGATTTCTGTCTTGGAATTTTTGAAATCGGAGGCATAAAAGTTTTTTGTTCCCAAAAGTGAACACAATGCTTCCGTTACCTTCGGTAAGCTCGGAAGCAAAATAAATATATATTTTAATTATTAAATCCATTCTACTAATTGAAGTAAAAGTCTATAAAGTCTATGTATGTAGTCTAAAAAGTCTATTTGAAATAAACTGAATGTAGATAATTTTGTTTAATTTGGTGTGTTGTTTTTAGTTTTTACATACTCAAATAGCATGTTTGATAGGTTAAAAACTGAATATCTTATTCAAATCTAAACTGATTTTGCCGATTCAAAGCTCATATTTCTTTTAAAATAATATATGTAATTGCAGAAAAAAATGAAAATATATGTTAAAATTTAAGATTAAAAAGTTAGGAGAAATAGCACCGAAATTATGGGAGTATTTTTTTTTTTTTTTGATACAATGGTAATTGATGCGAGCGTAAGCGAGCTTCTTTACATTCAACAAACTATGCATCTTGTCTGTCTGTCTGTCTGTCTGTCAGTGACGTTTACGCGTGTGACGATAACTTGAGTAAAAGTTGACCGATTTAGTTGAAATTTGGTATACATGATCCTCTTACTAATACTCAGGCTAAGTCCGTTGGACAGCGTGAACCGTCCAAGAGTTCGCGCGTAACGCTCGCGTAAACGAGAGGTTCAAAAATTAAATTGGAATTGCAGGACGGGAAAAGATTCTATCATCATCTATTCGATGAGACGAACAAATTTTTGCTACCTTATTGAAGTTGTTTTGGCATATTTTAGTGAAAGTTTAAACAAAGTATAGGTTATGTTATGTCATTTTAAAGGAAATGAAATGGGTTAGTTTTTAAGCTCTTCAGACTTCAATGATGACTATGGTATTAACAAAGTTATGGTGGTTTTCAATATCACTCAATATTTTACACTACTCTAATTTTACATTTTAAATGAGTGTAAGTTCCTTTTTAAATGTAATAAGTGCGTTATATTGTAAGTAATTTTAATACAAATTTATTGCTCTTTCTAATGGTGAAAACCAAAACTCTCTTTTTTGTTTTTGAGTTATTAAGAAGTTTATTTGAGAAAACAACAATGTATAAGGGGGCCGGTGTAGCCGAGGGGTTAGCACACTCGGCTCTGAAACCAAGGTCTAAACCCCGGCTGTGAGTTCGAATCCCAGCGGGGTGAGACATGTTTCACACTGATGATCTCATCGATTAGATGAGTAAAGTGGCCGGATAACCCCTGTCCTGTAATGACCTAATGAGCTGTTGAACGGGACTAAAACTACAACCAAAAAAAAAAAAAAAAAAAAAAAAAAAAAAAAAAAAAAAAAAAAACAATGTATAGAAAAAATCGATATATCGAAATATCTCGAAAACTATTGAGAATTGCATAAGCCATATATACCTTTTTTCTGTTCATCTTGGGGCAGAGAATCAGTATTTCTTTTTTGTCTCATTAAAACTGGGTCACCCGTATGTTACCATTTAAGATAAAGTTTAAGAGAATAGCGCCAAAAATGTGGGACGAATTACTTTTTTGATGCCATGATAATAAATAGTTAAATAAGTTCGGTACTTCTTTAGATTGTTACTCCCCTATGATGTTTAGAATATAAATGACTTTGAATAAATAACTATTATGACGAAGGGATGTTAAGTTCAATGTACTTTGGAACAAAGGAATATCACACTTCCGTTTTTATGAGGGGAGCAATAATCTAAAGAAGAAAGTTCCGTATTCCTTCTCTATATTGTTACTCCCTCTGATTTTTTCTATGAGGGGAGTAACAATTTAAGGAAGTGCCATAAGTTCTATGTAATCTAAGCATGTAGCAAGAAGGCAATAATTAAATTATAATATTGATTTTTTGCATCACTCTATGGCTATAAAAACCTTATATAACAACAACTATAATTTATTTAATAAAATAATTACTTTCAAATATTAAAAAAATAGCTGGTAGTAAACATTTTAAAATATTTAATTAGATTTAGTTAATTTTAAAAAGATAAATGCTTTTAATTCTTTTGAATTCATAAATCAGTGTGTATTTAATATTCACCCTTTCATTATTTTTCAACCGGTTTCCCTTTTTACATTTTTAAAAAAAATCAAAGATTACAAAAAAAAACTGCCTTAATGAATAACGATTTTTTTCACTTGTTTAAAGTATTTTTTTAGAGTTTAAACGCTTTAAAGAAAACATACTAAATTCTTTCCTTCAATCTTAGCTCGAACTTTTGACCTTATACCTTTTGTTTAAAATAAAGAGGTATTTTAGCGTTACAAATTATAAAAAAGGAGGAAATTTGTCGGAAAAGCCCTTTTTCTCCTTAAACCCTTCAAGTTAGGATCCTGTAGTAAAGAAAAAAAATCTACTCTAAATCATCCTTTGAATTTTCCCAATACTCTGGAGGCTTTACCTTAAGAAGAAAGCTTAATTTTCTTCTGGATTTCAACCTTACGTTAGAATTTCTCTTAGCATCCCAAACTAGAGATTAAGATAATGTTGTCTTGTGATAGTAAAAGATTTTTAAAAGAATTAGATTTTAAGCTTTTCCTAAAACACAAATAAGTGAAGCGTTTTTTCTCTCAATTATCTTTGTTCTATTAGATTTAAAATTGTTATTTGTAAATTTTTACTTCTACTATATTTTTGTATTATGCTTTTACTAATTTTTATATACTATACTTATATTGCACTAGTATTATGTTAAAATAATTAAATTAATTTGCTTTTAAGAACAAATTGTTTCCTGTACAGTGATTTCTGTTAATATTTATCTTTCCTGAAGTCTGTAAGTATTCTTATTTTCAGTCTCTTAATAAATTAATAGTTATTTATGCTCCTAGGGAGTAAAGTAAGCCATTATTCCCTGAGCGCAAAAGTTGGTTCTTGAGGCGAAGCCGAAGTGAATTAGACTCTTTAATTCCCCAGGCGCGGCCGAGGGAATAACTCTAATTAGCTCCCGAGGCGCAGCCGAGGGAGATAATTATCGCGAGGGGAATAAAGGCGGAAATACACATGCTAGTAAAAAAGCATACCAGTGGCGAGTAACTATCACGTCAGTAACTGGCATGCTGCAGATGCTGTGTACATTTGCCAGTAAAACAGCATGCTAATATCGTCCGGATGATCGGTCTTGTGCGAGCTACTAACACAAAGCAACACACATTCCAGTCACAGTTCTAGTTTTGAAACAGGCACTCGTTTCTTGCCTTCTCTTGGCGGAATAAATTATGAAATAATTGTATTTGATTTAATTCATTTTGATAGTTTTATTAATTGTGTATCAGTGTACATTATGAATGTATCGGTGCGGAATGAAATTAACCAGATTGTTGTTACTTGCAAAGAACTGTGTTGTAAAAATAATATAAAGACACGAAAAGTATGGGTTAGAGATTGGATAGCTAAAAGGGAATTAGGTACTTGGAGCGAGTCAGTAGTCAGTGCCTACTAATGAAATGCGGTTCAGGGACGTCAATGGTTTTAGGAATCAATTGCGAATGCTTCCGGAGAAAGTTGATGAGTTGTTGTCGGATACCCGCGAAAGGAAGGAACGTAACTGAAACTGAAGATTGAAGGGCTGAAGGGAGACTCGTGCTAGCTACTAGCAACCTTGGGCTGGCAGGCCTGTTTACACGTGCCTTATCAGTTCCCCACCCCTTGATTCGTGCCACTGGCAACACAAAAATCAAACCTCGTGCGATTTACTCGCATGCTTTTCACTTGCATGCTAT
Source organism: Gerris lacustris (assembly GCA_951217055.1). NCBI lineage: Eukaryota > Metazoa > Arthropoda > Insecta > Hemiptera > Gerridae > Gerris > Gerris lacustris. The sequence goes on from OX578277.1 coordinate 89,887,845, forward strand.
TTGATGTATACACATGCCATTAGCTCTCCTCTGCGAGCTACTCGTACGTTTTTGTGCGAGTAACTAACATGTGTATTTCCGCCTTAATGACACTACTCACGAGGTAGGTACATACCATATTTTATCTCCATTAGGAAGAAAATACACAATTTCGTCCATTGCACAGTTTTTATTTATTATTTTAATAAATAACAATAATTATTAGCACTTTTAATAGCAGATATAAGAGATTCAATATTAAAAATAAATAATAATTGGAATTAAGCTCAAATAGAAGGTTATTTAGATGCAGGTTATAAAGAAAGATAAACATGGTCGAAAAAGCAATGTCGCCAACCTGATTTCAACAACTTCATTACATTAGCCATTCATTTTCTACTATTTATAAAATAATTAAGTTGCAATCTTTACTTTTTTGCCCTACTTTACTTTTTCACCCTACTTTTACTTTTTCTCCCTACTTTTTGTGTTCAGGGATGAAAAGACTTACTTTAGTCCCTCTAAACTAATTAAAAATCATAACTTTTTCTCCCTACTGTAGATAAAAAGATTTTACCTACTCGCGGCAGCCAAATTAAGCATAACTTAACTGTTTTTAGACTGGAAAGTACTATTTCGCTGATTTGTTATACAAACATTAAAAACAGGCAGGCAAGTAATTGAAACAGTCAGGAAACAACTCTGCAGGAAATGCACAGTGTTTACCAGTGCGTGTCATAACATCTGTTTTTGTTTGTGTTTAGTTTCATTTTAATTTGGTTGTGTACTTGTTTTATTTCAATGTAATGTTATATTATTAATGTATTTATGTGTTTACCTAAGCTTCAATTTTTTATCAAATAGTGTAAGTGTAGATAAAATATTGTATGCAACAAGGCAGCAAAGGGAACATTTCTGCCTCGTGTATTCATTGCCTTAATTAGGTGAATTATCTGCCTCGGCCGGTTATTTTCATAGCCTGTCCTCGGCTCCGGCTCGGAGGCTAACTTATCACTCTTCAGTAAAATTCCATTTTGCTGCCTAGTTGCATAAATAACTATAACTTAAAGTGTCTTTATTTTGTTCATAATGAGTAATTATGTACCTGTATCTGAACAATTAGGAAAATGCTAGACCAAGGTCCAGTGTTCAATTTGTAAGTTGTTTACGGTTTTTGTAGTTATGATTAATTATCACTGAAAAGTTTATGCAAATTTACTATGAAAAAAATCCCCCCTTACGGGGAATCGAACCCGACCACTCACTCTTCAAGCAATCATAGCTACGTTCTCAGAACCAGATTTTCCCGGGAAAAACAACTCATATGGTTTGTACCGTATTTAAACCGACTACACTTTAGCATTTATATATAACGATGTAAATTATTACTAATTTAAGCGTACACCCTACTATTTCTATACTTTTTAGAAAAAAAAATAGGATTTTTTTTGGTGTAATAATTTACGCAGAACAACGCAGTTGTTAAGTTTCGATCAAATTTGGCAAAAAGTATTAGAAAAATCATACTCCGAGGAGAAAATTGTGAAATGATTTTAGCTATATGTTTGGGAGCCCTACTCCCAAACTCTTAAAATAGTTTCGAAAACGATAAGTGGGGATTGATAAAATAAATGCTAAACTTATTAAATATTTTTTTAGGTGTAATAATTTACGCAGAACTGCGTTGTTTTGCGTAAACATATAGCTAAAATCATTTCACAATTTTCCCCTCGGAGTATGATTTTTCTGATACTTTATGCCAAATTTGATCGAAATCAGCCCAGAACATAAGTCGTATGCACAGACAAGACACGAAAGACAGACAATTTTTAACAACCACGATTATGAACGATATTGACCATTATAATTAAAAATGTAGCCTACTACTACAACTATGACTAATCAAGAATAAAGGAGAATATTTTCCAAGAAAGATTGCCTATTATAATATATTATTTAACTTTTTTAAAGTTAAGGCATGCACAGATGTTTAATCTATAATTTTAATAGTGACTATTTTCCGATTGTATGTCTTTTAATAATTGAACTTTCTATATTTTCAAAGAACTGTATAGTTATTTCGAATAGATCCTCGTAAAGTTCAAAAATGTTGTAATGTGAGAGTTTGGTATAGAGAAAAACACTTTTTTTATTCAGTATAAACTTTTAACTTTTCATTTCACAACAGAAAACATAAAAAGGTCTTTATTTAGAAGTTAGTTTTGTTGAAGCGAGGGGGCTATGAAACTGAAATGTATATAGAAAAGGGGAAAGCGTTGTACTCACTATAAAATATATATTTTTATTTTTTTGGATAGGGATTTATTTCTCAGGATCTATATTGAAGTCAGAAGAATACACGTGGTGTTCTGGAATAGAAAAAGCATAGAACATGCCGCCCTCCGTTGGAATAATTCATGTCCTGCATGACCAAGCCTCTCAATCACACCAGAATGGGAGGTTTTTTTTCCTCTATACGTATGTATCAGACATGTTGAAAAATTATGGATTCGAATGTCTTCTCCCGTATTCATTGCTTTTTTGGGAAGGATCGAAATGTTCCTCTTACAATGAAGTGGTTCATACTTCTGCAATTGTTTTGTTTTTTGGAACTTTTAGATTAAAAGGAAACATATATTTGTAGTTATCATTTATCACAATTATAAAAAAGGTTTTTAGAGGTGTCAGTACTTCACAGTTCTGTAAGATAAATAAAAATGTTTTACCTTTATTTGTTGGTAAGGTCAATTCTTTAAAAGATAGAGATTATCCCAGTATATTTTAATTATATTCTATACATAATATATTTTTTGTTTTTGGACCCAGGAAAAAATGCATGTTTCTAAGAAATAAAATGTATCAGCATTTCATTCAATTGGAATATTAAATAACGTCTTCAATGTGATATCCATAATTCACGATGCTAAGGTTAATGCGCTTTAACCTTTTATAGTTTAAATATAATTCTAAACTATGGAAAACATCTGTGAAATAGAATATAAGAAAGAATGAATTCAAACATGATAAAATAATAAAATATAAATAAATAAATATACCTTGAAATTATAGTATTAATCTTAAATATTAAAATACTTAATTAATAAAAAAAATATTTTAATTTTATATTACTATAAAATTGGTGGTGACATTTAGGTACTGACTAGGATTAAACTGACTGAACTAATTAGACTGACATTAAACTCTGCAAGTCATCAGATTACTTGTTTTGGTTTTTATAAGGTGATTTATAGGCTTTTAAAATCGAAACGCCTTGAAATGATTCTAGTGATCTTCTTAATTTTTATGAACTGAAACTCCGACTCTGAGTAATTCTATGATTTCCTAATTCTTAACATCTCCCTTCCGCTTTAAGCTTTAGACACAATTAAATATTAAGTATTATTCTAGAGGAAAAACTAGATTAGTTAATAATGAATAATAATTTATAAGCATTCACTTCTGTTTAAACTAAAAATACTCGTATTAACAAATTAAGTTTCTGCAAGTTCTTTTTTTAAAATATATCTTAATTAACATAACGAATTCTACTGAAATGTTTGTATTATTATTGATAGTGATACAATTGTTATGGTGGCAATGCTAACTATTTTTGCCTTTTTAAATTTAACTAATAATACTGTATTCCAAACTTAGCTAGCATAAGCATCCTCGACTCATACTTCTTAAAGTCATTTTGATTTGAGAAAGTCACTATACAGTCGTTATTTTTATTATTATAATTAAGGAACAAAAATCTTAAAACACCTGGGTATAGTGCATACAATTGTAAGTTGAGACGGTGTAGCGATAAGTAAAGAGCTTTAAGCATTATACAATACCGGCACAATTTGAAAAAGGGGCTCTGTTGCCGAAAGAAAGGGAGCCTTTACTTACAATCGTCAAGGCCAAATTGAAAGGTGTCAGTGTTGCAGCTAGATATATAACCAAAACCTATAATGAAGCAAAGACACTAAGGCCGCCTGTTGACAATAAAGTAAGATAGACTAATGCCGTTATTACATTTAGAAACTCCCTATTTTTTTACATAAGGTCTGCATTAAAACTCATTTTTCGAATTTTCTTCATTGTGCCACTATTGCAGGCGGTGAGCGATGTATGTAATGTAAGATTTTTTCCTTTAAAACAGGGTGCTTTTTATATTCGATGCATTAATATTTTGCCAGATTTTTGTTCGAAAATCGGGGTTATTATAATCGGGGATGTCTTATATTCGAAGCTTTGATAAATCTTTTGAGAGTGATGAACTTACAAACCAGAGGGCTTCTTCTTTTACGACATTTATATAACGAGTAATAATTTCATAAGTAGACTAAATAATATTGATTTTAACATAATATTATTGAAAATATTTTTAATTTTTGAGATGTATTACGTCACAGCGGAAAGAGTTATATATCCTATACGCAATACTTACTTCTAACTTTTGTTCTTTAGATCGTTATTGTCTTTAAAACTCTATTGATGTTTGGAGGGAATGCATAATTATTGATAACAATTGATTTGCCCTGCCGTCTGACAACAATGACAATTGTTATGGAACTGCACTGTACTTTGTTATTGTCTGTAAATCACCTTGATTTCTAATGATCCTATCTTAATGAGATTGGCTCCTCCTTTTTTTAAAAAGAGAGTTTAGAAGTTATTGGGACGGCGGTTTGTGTTTCCGTGCTCCAGTTGAAATCGACGCGGAATCCTACAGGTTGTTTACCTCCATTCTCTTCTTCCTCGCTGTTTCTCTCTCTCTCATTCCACGGAGTAGAGAGAGATGGAGTAGTTCTTTCACAACAGATAAACCATCTCTAACATTTTCGCTTCCATTGTTTCCTGTTCCATTCATAACTCGATGATGCTTTTCACACAATACTCCCCCCTACCCTTGGAGTAGTAACCTGCCGAATTTACCTCAGCTATATTAAAGTTTGAAAACATTTATGAAAGATTAAACTTCTGACTTAAATTTTAAGGTTGTAAGCGTCTTTAATGGTTAGAATTTCAAAAACAGTTTAAAATAATTTATTTTTAAAACTTTACCACAGTTAAAATTTAAATATTTTTGAGTAATATTTTACTAATATATATAGATAACCCCCGTCCTGTAATAACCCTGGCAGTTGATCGGGACTAAAACCCAAAATAAAGAAAAAGTAATATTTTACAACTTTTGAAATTGAGCTTAAGCGATTTTCTGATAAATTACATGTGATACTTTTCACACTCTACTACTTGTCTGAAACTAACTTGCTATCACTAATACGTCTAGTTCAAACCCAGAGAAGTGAGATAGGTGTCAAACAGATCATATTACATTATGAGTAAAGAGGGCTTTATGTCTCAAATTCCTGTAGTTCGTAAAAGAAACAGCAAAACTTCTCATGATAACCCAACATGCCTATGAAAGTCCTTCACCACCTACATATCCAGTTCGCATCTAAAAAAAGGGAGATATGTTTCATACCAATAATAATATCAAAGAGATGTATAAAGTGGTTAATGTCTTCTCTCTCTTGTGACTTAATATAGTGATGACGAGAAGAAAAATGATGAGAAAACTTCAAAAGAAACATGTTTCTTTTATCAGACAGGCACGAATGCGGCTTACCGAGGCGGTCTAATCTAGTTCGTGACAACCAGTTAAGCAGTTGTAATTTCAACCAAATTCGCAGCGGACTGGAAAATTTCCTGATGAAATAACAGATTTCACTTTTCCTCACCTTTGAAGTTTGAAGGAATCGTATTGTTTTCACACGCAAAAAAAGTCCGAAACCCAGATTTCAACGGAGTTATCTATTTCTAAAAACCACTCAAATCGTCGATTCAGTGGTTTTTAGCTGGATGTCTGTCTGTCTGTGTCTCGCATAACTCCCACAGGTTTTAAGCTATAGAGTTGAAACTTGGTACAAAAATCAGTCCTTACCCAAAAACTAAAAAACCATAACTTCCAATGATCTCTTTGTACTGAAAACTGCTGAGACGCCAGATTTGTTAGATGTTATGATTCATGAACTTATATATAGTTCAATCAATGAACGAGACGGTTTCGTATAGAATAGGCAGCATGACATGATCTCTTCTCTCAATCGAGTAGAGGTTGAGCAAGCATTGGTGGGCTGATTTATAGTGTCCTCTGAGAATTCTCTTATTTCTATCTTATTCCGCGACAGCCTGCACTCGTTCCGTTGGCGCGGTAAGTATGGTTCCTGCTTGACCGAGCCTTTAGATTGCGTTGGTTTGCTTAAGCTGACAAGTGAGTTTTTTGAACAGGATAAAAATAAATATCCATACTACCGTACTAGTTATTTTACTTTTCCTCACTACCTAGTAGCAAAAAGTATTGTTTTCACCAAAAAATGTTTTTCGAGATTTCAACGGGACTATTAGGTGTTTTTAAGACCCCCTGAGTGGTTTTCAGCATTACGTCTGTATGTATGTATGTATGTGTGTGTATGTATGTGTGTTATCGTAGCGCCCAAGGTATTTAACCTAGAGAGTTGAAACTTGGCAGAAGAATCAGTTTTTACCTGCAGTAGTGCCGCCCGGAAAATCAACTTTTTCCGCCATCTTGAACCCAGTTTGCTGAGTCGGCAAAAATTTAAAAAAAATCGTAATAAATCGAAAATAGTCCTGATCGAGTTGAAATTTGGCACGAATGTACCTCTCTGTATGACAAACAAGCCCACCAAATTTCATTTTGATATTGGCCACCATTTTTGAATTTTGAAACTTTACGGTTAATAATACCGAAAGTATAAATAGGTTTTTGACATATAGGATATCGTTGGAACCGGAAAAAATTAAGGAACAAATATAAAAATACCCGATGGCGTTACATTAATTAGTATAAAAGTTATAAGCGAATATAATTATTTAAGTACGATAATTTTGATGACGTCAAAGTTTGTTAACATCTGTCAAAATACCGCCAAACTTACTTAGTTATTAAAAATAAGGTTTTTTTTTAAGAATAATAATAAATCAGTTAGTTCAGAACGGTCACCCATGCAAGTACTGACCACGTTCAATGCTGCTTCCTCCTGCTGCGAAGCAGCAGGAGAGGCCGCTTTAGTGGCCTCTGAAGTAAGGAAAAGTTCCGAGGTACCCCGTACCCGATGTTTTTTTTTTTTTTTTTTTAATTTTCTTATGCATACTGTATACAGGGTGTTTCACGATAAATATTTCAAACTTCGAGAGGTGATTCTACACTCCAAAAGCAACAAAAAATTTCCTCTTGACCCCTGTCCGATTCTCAAGTATAAGGCCGCACCCTGACTTGAAGCTGTTCTTACCGACTCTCGGTATACCGATTCCTTACCGCGCGGTAAAGAATCTGTACCGAATCGGTAAGATATAGGCGCTCGGTAAAGAATCTTACCGCATCGGCATACTAGCTTACCGATATCGTACCGACAAGTCAGGGAGCGGCCTAAGGGAGATATTTTGGGTTTTCTGTAAAACATGAGTTTTCTTAATACAAATTGTCATATCTCCCAAACTGTTGGTCTGTGTATTAGACCATTTTTGGGACTTCCACGGACTCTAGGAGGGAATGACTATTTACGTTTCCTTCTAAATGAACTGCATGGACTCCTTGAGGACTTATACCATTACAAGAAAGACGGCAATTGATTTTTTATCATGGTGGGGCACCACCTACTTTTAGTTAGCAGTGAGAGATCATTTTAATGAAACTGGGCGGTAGACTTGTTCCTTGGAAAATCTCCACACATAAAAATCCAAAGGACTTTGGTCTGGTGATCTTGGGAGCCAGGGAATAGTTTCATCTTTACCAACCCAAAAAAAAAAGTTTTATTTAAATGATCTCTCACTGCTCTACTGAAAGTAGGTGGTGCCCCATCATAATAAAAAATCAATTGCCGTCTTTCTTTTAATGGTAAGTCCTCAAGGAGTCCATGCAGTTTATTTGAAGGAAACGTAAATAGGCATTCCCTCCCAGAGTCCGTAGAAGTCCCAAAAATGGCCCATTGGAGATTTCAAATTTGACACAAAAACACGCCCAAAACACCACCGACTTCGTTGGCCAGGGAAATTGGTTTCACTAAACCAATTTTCACCACCGATCCAGAATGAATAAACCCAAAGAACGTGACACCAAATTCTATTATTATTTGAAAACCGCTATTTTTTCCCCCATTTTTCAAGGTTTAAAGTTTATATTTCAACCACTTTCACTAGACCAATTTCCCTGGCCAACGAAGTCGGTGGTATTTTGGGCGTTTTTTGTGTCAAATTTGGAATCTCCAGTTCAAACCGTTCGAAAGTTATCGCGGGAAATGCGTGTGGATTGTTGGTTTGTCACCCTCCTCTACCCCCTTCTGTCCTGTTTTTTCGCGTTCTAACTTGAATTTCTCTACCAATTTTAACGGAATCACAAAGTTGAGTATACCGTTGGAAAGCTTATTAAAAGGAAAAGTTTTGGAGAGATTTGCCAGGCTAAGCCTAAAGAATTGTTTTTTGCGGCAGACAGAAATAACATTTTCCGAATTTTAGTAGCTTACCTTTTATCCCAATTGCGATTGTATTGACATTGTTAGAAATGTGTTTAGAAACTTTTAAGGTTTGTATTCTTAATAGAAATTTAATGAGCTTTTCAATGGTTTTTTCAAATTTGATGTAAGACCAACAGTTTGAGAGATATGACAATTTTATGAAGAAAACTCATGTTTTACAGAAAAACCAGAAAACCCAAAATATCTCCCTTATACTTGAGCATCGGACAGGGGTCAAGAGGAATTTTTTTGTATCTTTTGGGGTGTAGAATCACCTCCCGAAGTTTGTAACATTTATCGTGAAACACCCTGTATATAGAGAGAAAGTTTTGTGGTTGTGGATTTTTTTTGTGCAATTACATTAAGTTGGGTAAATTCGGATTGTACGTGCCCCTACTTTGAGGTTAGGTGATAAAATACCGTATATTATATTAGAAACCTTAATTTTGTGTACCCTTTTCTGTACTCAAACATATTTTTAGACAAAGGGATATAAACTCTCCTATGAACAAATCATACATATATAATTTCTCTAAAATCAAGTAGGAAAAAGTACGAAAAATTTCTGGGGCACGTATAATCCGAATTAGCCTTAAGTTGCATAACATTTTATTGTTCGTAAAAATTATAAATACAATCATAAAATATTTGTTGATTTAGCTCACTATAATAATTCTAGATTTAAGAAAACGGAATTATGAATAGAAATTGTTCTATTCTTTTAATTTTTATTATCATTTTTATTTGTGTGGGCAGTAATAATAATTTGACAATGGCTTTAAAGCGTATTTTTTTAAGGTAATAATTTAATCTTGACTTTAAATTATTCATAAACTTAAATATTAACTCACAAGGTACTAAATTAAAGTGTTCATTAAACCTTTATTACTTTTTCATTTTCATATTCTCCGAATATTTAAATGTTTTTAGTATATATAAATGTGTGTTTTATTACAAAACATAGTTTTATTTTCTATAAAAAAGAGATTACTGTGTCATTTAATTTTTTTATGAAGTGGTGAAACAATATAATTAATTTCTTCAAGCGTTTAAATTTAGATATGTATTTCTTATAGGAGATGAAGTTTATTAATAAATTTAGAACAATGAATGATCATAATTATAAGTATTATTTTTACTTCGTATTAAAATTATCTTAATTATATTCTTAATTTCAGTCTTTGGAGCTTTATTAACTAAGTTTTTTTGTTTAAAATATAAAAATGAAGGTGATTAATATTTACTTTGTTTCATGTTCATGAATTATTATGTGGAAATTTAATCTTTATTTATATATTTTTTTATTCTTTATAATTAATCTTTATTTTGTTTCCGAGTTTACCTGGTAACAGAAGCTATGTGATCGTTCCGAAGAACGAATTTTTTTTGTCTCCGATTTTAGAAATTACAAGACAAAAATCTGTTTCAGACATCAAGGAACATATTTGGTCCTCTGTCTGACTGTCGACCTGTTCACGATTGTTTTGAACCAACATATCTTAAAAACTGCTAGTCCGATTTTAATAAAATTTGGATGGTAGAACACAATTAGCCCACCAAAAAACCAACTATTTTGACAAATGTTTTGGAACGAAGTTCCTTATGGCACGTTCTGGAGCCCGGGAGTGAATCCGAAAAAAACTACCAAAATCACCGTCACAAAATAACCGTCACAAAATGACCGTTACGCAAAATCCGTCACGAAATCTACCGATGACGATAACTTGAGTAAAAGATCACCGAGTTATTGCAAATTTAGTACACATGTTAATTTTACCAATGCCCAGGCTGAGTTCGAAATCGTTGGAAATAGTTATCCGCCCAAGCGTTCACGCGCAACGCTCGCGTAAAATAAGCTTCAAAAAGACGGGAAAAAATGTTATTAAGGAAGCCTGTTCCTTGGCTTGTTTTGTTTATTTTTGTTATAATATGTCATAAAATGTCACTTGGTTTTGTATATTATATAGAATATAATCACGGTCTTGTTAAAAGTAAAATTGATCTGTGCTGACGCTTATTTCAATATATTAGATATATTATTACAATACTACGTACCTACTTAATCCAAGAAAAAATTCTAACTTCTTCTTTTTAATGAGGCAAACAGCATTTTTAAATAATTGTTTTAGTAAAACGAACACTGACACCAGTGGCGTACACAGGGGGGGGCCCAAGGGGCCCTGGCCCCCCCCGAAATGATTACATACCTAAGACCCGCCACACACTTTAAACCAAAAAAACACAGTAATGACAGATGCATTCGAATTGGCTGTAAATATTTTCCAATAAAAGAAATTAATTAAGTATTATCTTATGGTGTGCACTGAAAAAAATGTATACTGATGACAATCCTTATAGCGTTGTCACAAGTAATAATTATGGTTATTTGTGAACCAAGAATTGTAGAGTCCCGATAAGAATATGGTTATACTTGTTGTCACAAGTATTATAGAGTTGTTATAAGTTAATTTTTTTTTTCTTACTATAAGCATAAAATTTAAGTATCCTTACCTTTAACAACTGTTATGGTTGTTAGAAAGGCCTAATTGAACTTGTGACAAGGATAACTTTTCTTGTGCATATACAACTTATAGTTGTTATTCACTTCAAATATACTTTACTGGGGTTGACATTACACTAAATTAAGATTGCCGCTGGACTTGTTATTCTTCAACCAAGAATTATCTTTACTCTGCTTAAGCAAATTAGTTACTGAATGAAGTGTAACATAGAATTGAATTGAACCCTTATTATTGTCGATACTAGTATAGGGTGCTACTGTTATAAATCTTAAATTCTTCTTCCTAGCTTAAGTTATACTTGTAGGAACCATTTTATTGTTTCCTCATGCCACAGTTGTACTTCCCCAACCTATCTTCATGTTTCCAGGAAATCTAATGGAGTTGTTGGAGGATTAAGGTAAGTTCCCTAGGAGAATACGGTAAATATTTGTATATTTGTACTTGCCTTTATTACACTTAAAGTAGTATTTGCATACACTTCATTGCATACCTCTACAGCAGGTAATATCATAGGTTCACTATAGGAAACCTTGAGATTGCTTATTGAGCAATCTAATTTCACACAAGCCATCCCATGCATGTACACAAAAAAGAAGACAGTGAGAAATTAGAATCCTCAACATTTAGTAATTCCATTGGAGCAATATCAAAATTTACTACAGACCCAGAACATTTCCTCTTGAAGAAATGATCATGATAAAGATGCAAAGACCACTTGGCATGTGTAATAATGTTGGTACAAGTTAAAATTCTAATCTGTATTCTCTGAGAGAACTTTTTTTTGTTTAAAAAAAAGTAAAGTGTAATTGAATTTAAAAAAAGCTTATATTATTTTATTTAATGATACAAAAAAAACAATTTAAGTAAATAAAACAAATCATAAACCAAAAAAAAAAATATTACAATGGTTAAAAATGTTTTATAGAGTAGGATAAAAAGATTGAGTAAAATTTATTTATTTATTAAAACAATTTAAAATTTTTACAATAAACAGGTAAAACAAATAAGTAATTTAGTAAAAAGTAATGAGTAAAAATATGAGTAATTTAGTTTAGAGTAAATAATAAGTAAAACAAAGTAAAAATACAATAAATTAAAATAGCAATGTTTTAAAAAAAATAAAAATGATAAAAAGAAAAGTTAACTACTTTTTTTAAAAAAAAAATAGTATATATTCATTTTTTATAAAAAAAACAATTATGTACTCACTTACTTTTTTATATGTATGTACTTTTATATGTCACAAAGTGAAATTTAATAAGAAAATAATATATTTCTTTCAAAGCTATTATTTATTAACATATTTACAAACAACTCAAAGAAAAGCTATCATCAGTGAAGTGGGGGTTAAAATAGAAACACAATTAAATTTATTAAAAACTGTAAGGGACTTTCCATTTACCATTACTAGCTTTTATTACATGGAGACATATCACTAACTTCACAATGATTAATAATTAATAAAATTTACTTTTCATGAAAAGAAGGTGTAAAAGATAGGTAGTTTCGAGCCGGTACCTCGTTTTGAACTGAACTGAAGTTCCCACGTCTTTAAAGCGTGGATGTATTAGGGTTCCCCCTACTCCTCCTGAATTTTGTCGCTGTAGCAAACCTAATATTCTTGTCACTACACTAAATAACGTTTGTAGAACGAATACTGGTTCATTTTATTCTTATCACAAAAATAAATTATTCTGGAAACAGTAATAAAATTAAGGTTGGGTTCTCCCTTTTTATACTTGACATCAAGTATAACTTAACTTGTTTCAAGACTAACAATATGTTTGTTAATTCCACCAGTCAAAATGTCATGCCTATACAAATTAAACTATTTCTTCTTGTCAAATATATTTGTAAGGCTGTACCGAAAATCTCAACAACATGATGATATTTTAGGAACTAATTAAGATATTATATGGTACACCATAAATAACTACATAAAAACGAATAGCAACATAAAAATAAGAACATACTTACCTAATATATATTGGGTGTCCTAAGTATATATAAAGATGAAATTCACCACCAATTATATTGATCGCACAAGTAGACATTTTCACTTCCAAATTATAAACAATAGTAACGAAAGAATAGTAAGCACTTCATTTATATATGATCATGATCATATATGTATTATGTTATATCTGCCTCCAACTCCCAGCTGACGGCTTATAGCTAAGCTTTTTGTTGTTTTTATAATTTATTTTTTTATTATTTAGAAATCGTTACAATAAACAACCAATATTATTATTATTATTCTATTACTCATACTTTATTTCGATTACAGCATTTAGCCAAATACTGCTAACAAGTACAAGTGCCGGTCTGATTTTTATACTGACAACAACACGAACTAATATTTTATAAAACTATTACTTCTTGCCATAAGTTTAGCTTAGTTTTGTATCGAGTATAACTATCAAGTTGATTTTTATACTATTAACAACCATAGCTAATATTACTTCAAACAATTACCTATTAGGACAAGTTTAATTTTATTTTTGAAACAAGTATAACTGCTTTCTAATACCAAGAATAGGCTTATTTTTTTAACAAGCATTATTTCTTGCTGCAAGAACAAATTCATTATCACAACTATTATAACGACTGCCGCAAGAATAGACGAAACAAGCATAGCTTAAACTTGTAAAAATAATACTATTTTTTTCAGTGTGTATTCACTTAATCACCCCAAATAAGCTCGGCCCGGATTTGCCGATAGAATTAAATTCATTCAACACTGTACCGGCCCGATTGTCGGCTGGGCCCGGATTTTGCCGATGGAATTAAATTCATTCAACACTATACCGGCCCGAATGTCGGCTGGGCCCGGATTTTGCCGATGGAATTAAATTCATTCAACACTATACCGGCCCGATTGTCGGCTGGGCCCGGATTTTGCCGATGGTATTGAATTGATTATAAACACTATACCGGCCGACTGTCAGCTGGGCCCGGATTTTGCCGATGGAATTCAATTTATTAAACACTATACCGGCCCGACTGTCGGCTGGGCTCGGATTTTAGCCGATGGAATTAAATTTATTAAACACTATACCAGCCCGACTGTCGGCTGGGCCCGGATTTTGCCGATGGAAATTAATTCATTCAACACTATACCGGCCCGATTGTCGGCTGGGCCCGGATTTTGCCGATGGAATTAAATTTATTAAACATTATACCGGCCCGACTGTCAGCTGGGCCCGGATTTTGCCGATGGAATTCAATTTATTAAACACTATACCGGCCCGACTGTCGGCAGGGCCCGGATTTTGGCCGATGGAATTAAATTTATTAAACATTATACCAACCCGACTGTCGGCTGGGCCCGGATTTTGCCGATGGAAATTAATATATTAAACACTATACCAGCCCGACTGTCGGCAGGGCCCGGATTTTGGCCGAGGGAATTAAATTTATTAAACATTATACCAACCCGACTGTCGGCTGGGCCCGGATTTTGCCGATGAAATTGAATTTATCAAACACTATACCGGCCCGACTGTCGGCTGGTCTCGGATTTTGGCCGATGGAATTAAATTTATTAAACATTATAACGGCCCGACTGTCGGCTGGGCCCGGATTTTTGTCGACGAAACTAAAACTATTAAACACTATAGCGGCCCGATTTTGGCTGGACCGAGATTTTTGCTGTTGGAATTAGATTCATTGAATTAAATTAGGATGCATGAAATAAATCGGCTCATTTGCCGACTAGGCCTTAATCTTTGCCAGTGGAACTAAAAGCATTAAACTTGATCGACCCGATTTCGGCTGGGCCCGATTTTTTTGTGGTTTTAGTCCAGTTCAATAGTATAGGTTGCATTATAGGACAGCTTCAATTCATTAAGAATCCTAATGCAATGAATTGAATTTGGATTTGTAAAAATAGACTGCTCCGATTGACAGCTAGGCCCGGATTTTTTGCTATAGAATTAAGGGCATTGAATTGATTAGGATGAGTACAATGAATCGGCCTGATTGCTAGTAGGCCCGATTTTGTCGATGGAAATTATGCATCAAAATAAATTGGGATGCGTTCAATAATAGACCCGATTGCCGGCTCGGCCTAGGTGTTTAGCACATTAAATTAAATGAGGCCCGAGTTAACTCGAATTTTTGCCGATGGAATTATATTAATTGAATTAAAATATGTACACTAGACTGGCTTAAACGGGAAAATGATGGTTGTGGATTTCAGTAGCAAATTTTTGTTTTAGACCAGGATTGTGTGTAGAACGCTACGTGGGTCCTCTTGTCTATGCGGCATTCCCCTCTTGCTGACTCAGGTCGGACTAGTGTTCGTCGACATGTAGTGGGAAAACTGAGGCAATATAAATAAATCGGTTTATCATTTTGTGAAAAACTAATTCATATTACCTAGAAGTATTAAATTTAAATCTAAAAACTCAAAAAGCGTTCAGAAAACATTTGATGTTAAATGTCCCATGTAATAAACCCAGCGCTGATAACCCGCGATTTGAATTCTCTTCTTGATAAAAATTTGAAATTCGTATGTGCTCCAAATCCACGTTTGCTTTTGCAGTGTGGATCACGTTTTGCTTCCGAGCTTACCAAAGGAAACGGAAGATATGTGACAGTTCTGAAGAACGAACAATTTTTATGTCTCCGATTTCCAAAAATTCCAAGACAGAAATCTGTTCAACATCAGGGTACAGTTTGGATCCCGTGTCCGCCTGTCCTTCAATTTTAGCGAACCAACACATCTTAAAAGCTATTCGTCCAATTTTATTGAAATTTTGATGGTAGGTCATAATTAGCCAGGTTATAACATTGCTGATCCCGTATAAGTTTCAATCTTCTGCACCTATTTATTTCTCTTCCACATTCGCACAGACATACATTTATTTACACCTATATCTTCAAAAGTACTCATCTGATTTTTATGAAATTTTAATGGTTTGTTTAAAGTAGCCCGCAGATAACCCAAGAATAATTTCAACCGTCTGCGCTCTTAAAATATTGCTATATTGATACTTTATTCATGTTAAATTTACTCAATTTTCCCTCCTTTTTTAAATTAGTCAAAATTGGTTTGATTTTTACATGATTTAAAGTATCAATTTACCAAAATTTAAACAGAGCAGACTTTAATCTGTGAGCTTCTATCAGATAAGTTTTATAAAATCAGATGAATATTTTTGAAGATGAGGTGTAAATAAATGTATGTTTGTGCACATGTGGAAGAGAAATGGTGGCAGGTGGAGAAATGTGGTGGAGGGAAATGGGACCAGAAGAGTGGACCTTATTTAGGACCAACAATGGACTTTTTATATGCTAATTAACTGCCATCCGAATTTCATTAAAATCGAAAGAGTAGTTTTTAAGAATTGTTCGCAATGATTGAGCGAGAGACTGACTAACAGCCAGAAACGGGATCAAAAATGTCTGATAGCTGGAACAGATTTCTGTCTTGGAATTATTGGAATCGGAGACATAATCGTTCTTTAGAACGATCACATCACATAGTGAGGTGTTACCTCATAGGATTTTAATTTAATTAAATATGAGGTTAGAAATTGAAATTAGAGTGTTGAAAAGGGGGAGAAATTACAATTATGATAAATTATGGGGTATGCTAAACCCGCATATAAGTTAAATTAAGTTGGGCCCCCCCCCGAAAAAATTTTCTGTTTACGCTACTGACTGACACTGTTATGAAGTGATAAAGATCGCTAGATTTATTAAAGTGGACCCAAACGTTTAAAATAAAGAAAACAACTTTTTTACCGATATCTTCCGTTCTAAGTATAACGATTTTAATAAAACTTCTTACACATTGACAAAGTACAATTGAAACAGGCATGTAAAATTTCAACCGGATACAAGCAGAAGCTTTAGAGTAGGGAAGAGATATATTTTATAATATTTTAAATTAATAAGCCGGGTAGGTAGAAAACAGTCCTATTTTAATCCAACATCCTTTAACAAACATACTCTTTAACTCTAAACTTTTTTCTTATGTTCAATATATATTTATAGTTAGACGCTTGCTTTAATGATACAAATAATGATTTTCTTTTAATTTTGCCTTAACTCTGCTAGGTACAAACAGTTCGTTACTTCTAATTTTAATTTAGTCTCTTTTCTAACTCCGCCATGTATAAGTAGTTAGCAATGTATACGTACTTAGCAGTGTGATTTTATAATTTATATTTAATGAAAAATGTAAGGAACTTCGTTCCTACCGGGTGTCCCGCGACACCACACGTATTTTTTTTTTATTTTTAAGATGGACTGCCAATTCCTTCCTACTTAGTTTTGGGGAAAAACAAAGTAGTTACCCTAATCCTTCCTCTCAACATATAACGTAATTTATTGATGTTATGCTCTTACAACCTATTATTGTCGGCACTTTCTTTAGACCTCTGTTTTGTTTTATAAGGGGAGTAACAATCTAAAAATGGTGTACGGAATGTTCTTCTTTAGACTGTTACTCCTCTTATCAAAATAGGCGTGGGATATTCCTTTGTCCCAAAGAAGATTGAAATTGACGCCGCAATCCTATAAATTTCTCCTTAACATTTTCGCGACCCTACCTTGAATATAGTGTATTGCATATTGCATACTCAAAAGATTGCAGGGTTATAAATGGCCCCAAGATTCTGAATTCTACTATAATCATTACTGAATTAGGGAGGAGGGACTGCAGGCAGAATTATTTATTGAATAAAAAACTGACCACACTGACCATCTTAAAACGGTTAATAGCATTGCTTGATTTGTTTATTTTTTTGTTGTATTTGTTTTGAATTACTTATATCAGTTTTGTAAATTATAAATCGCTTAATTTCTGAATGTTTTGGCGGTTTTTTTTTAAAGAAAAGAGATCTAAAAGCTTCTAGGAAGTTGTATTACTCCTCGTTGCAATACCCCTTATTTTGTCGCTTGATTTTTGTTAACCGTTCAAGTATTCGTTTTTATCATTTCGTAATAAATTTATTAATATAATTTTATTATTTTTCCTTATAAACCAAATTAAAAATTAAATTTATGAACCTCCAATTCCATTGAACTTATAATATATTATGTTTTTTTTTATAGTTTGTACTTTTCCTTACCTTTAAAGGAAAAGTATTCAGAAAACATTTGATGTTAAATGTCCCATGTAATAAACCCAGCGCTGATAACCCGCGATTTGAATTCTCTTCTTGATAAAAATTTGAAATTCGTATGTGCTCCAAATCCACGTTTGCTTTTGCAGTGTGGATCACGTTTTGCTTCCGAGCTTACCAAAGGAAACGGAAGATATGTGACAGTTCTGAAGAACGAACAATTTTTATGTCTCCGATTTCCAAAAATTCCAAGACAGAAATCTGTTCAACATCAGGGTACAGTTTGGATCCCGTGTCCGCCTGTCCTTCAATTTTAGCGAACCAACACATCTTAAAAGCTATTCGTCCAATTTTATTGAAATTTTGATGGTAGGTCATAATTAGCCAGGTTATAACATTGCTGATCCCGTATAAGTTTCAATCTTCTGCACCTATTTATTTCTCTTCCACATTCGCACAGACATACATTTATTTACACCTATATCTTCAAAAGTACTCATCTGATTTTTATGAAATTTTAATGGTTTGTTTAAAGTAGCCCGCAGATAACCCAAGAATAATTTCAACCGTCTGCGCTCTTAAAATATTGCTATATTGATACTTTATTCATGTTAAATTTACTCAATTTTCCCTCCTTTTTTAAATTAGTCAAAATTGGTTTGATTTTTACATGATTTAAAGTATCAATTTACCAAAATTTAAACAGAGCAGACTTTAATCTGTGAGCTTCTATCAGATAAGTTTTATAAAATCAGATGAATATTTTTGAAGATGAGGTGTAAATAAATGTATGTTTGTGCACATGTGGAAGAGAAATGGTGGCAGGTGGAGAAATGTGGTGGAGGGAAATGGGACCAGAAGAGTGGACCTTATTTAGGACCAACAATGGACTTTTTATATGCTAATTAACTGCCATCCGAATTTCATTAAAATCGAAAGAGTAGTTTTTAAGAATTGTTCGCAATGATTGAGCGAGAGACTGACTAACAGCCAGAAACGGGATCAAAAATGTCTGATAGCTGGAACAGATTTCTGTCTTGGAATTATTGGAATCGGAGACATAATCGTTCTTTAGAACGATCACATCACATAGTGAGGTGTTACCTCATAGGATTTTAATTTAATTAAATATGAGGTTAGAAATTGAAATTAGAGTGTTGAAAAGGGGGAGAAATTACAATTATGATAAATTATGGGGTATGCTAAACCCGCATATAAGTTAAATTAAGTTGGGCCCCCCCCCGAAAAAATTTTCTGTTTACGCTACTGACTGACACTGTTATGAAGTGATAAAGATCGCTAGATTTATTAAAGTGGACCCAAACGTTTAAAATAAAGAAAACAACTTTTTTACCGATATCTTCCGTTCTAAGTATAACGATTTTAATAAAACTTCTTACACATTGACAAAGTACAATTGAAACAGGCATGTAAAATTTCAACCGGATACAAGCAGAAGCTTTAGAGTAGGGAAGAGATATATTTTATAATATTTTAAATTAATAAGCCGGGTAGGTAGAAAACAGTCCTATTTTAATCCAACATCCTTTAACAAACATACTCTTTAACTCTAAACTTTTTTCTTATGTTCAATATATATTTATAGTTAGACGCTTGCTTTAATGATACAAATAATGATTTTCTTTTAATTTTGCCTTAACTCTGCTAGGTACAAACAGTTCGTTACTTCTAATTTTAATTTAGTCTCTTTTCTAACTCCGCCATGTATAAGTAGTTAGCAATGTATACGTACTTAGCAGTGTGATTTTATAATTTATATTTAATGAAAAATGTAAGGAACTTCGTTCCTACCGGGTGTCCCGCGACACCACACGTATTTTTTTTTTATTTTTAAGATGGACTGCCAATTCCTTCCTACTTAGTTTTGGGGAAAAACAAAGTAGTTACCCTAATCCTTCCTCTCAACATATAACGTAATTTATTGATGTTATGCTCTTACAACCTATTATTGTCGGCACTTTCTTTAGACCTCTGTTTTGTTTTATAAGGGGAGTAACAATCTAAAAATGGTGTACGGAATGTTCTTCTTTAGACTGTTACTCCTCTTATCAAAATAGGCGTGGGATATTCCTTTGTCCCAAAGAAGATTGAAATTGACGCCGCAATCCTATAAATTTCTCCTTAACATTTTCGCGACCCTACCTTGAATATAGTGTATTGCATATTGCATACTCAAAAGATTGCAGGGTTATAAATGGCCCCAAGATTCTGAATTCTACTATAATCATTACTGAATTAGGGAGGAGGGACTGCAGGCAGAATTATTTATTGAATAAAAAACTGACCACACTGACCATCTTAAAACGGTTAATAGCATTGCTTGATTTGTTTATTTTTTTGTTGTATTTGTTTTGAATTACTTATATCAGTTTTGTAAATTATAAATCGCTTAATTTCTGAATGTTTTGGCGGTTTTTTTTTAAAGAAAAGAGATCTAAAAGCTTCTAGGAAGTTGTATTACTCCTCGTTGCAATACCCCTTATTTTGTCGCTTGATTTTTGTTAACCGTTCAAGTATTCGTTTTTATCATTTCGTAATAAATTTATTAATATAATTTTATTATTTTTCCTTATAAACCAAATTAAAAATTAAATTTATGAACCTCCAATTCCATTGAACTTATAATATATTATGTTTTTTTTTATAGTTTGTACTTTTCCTTACCTTTAAAGGAAAAGTATTGTTTAATTTATGCCTCTATAATTTCAAAGATTTTTCGCGTTTCAGAGTCGAGTGCGCTAACCCCTCGGCTTCACTGGCCCCCAAGCTTAAATGTATTTCCTCTTAAGTAAATTTATTTATTTTAATTATTATAATTAATAATTATTATAATTAAATTATTATTATTAATTATTAACATTTTTTTATTTATTAAAGTATTTCCTCTTAAGTAAAGATACCATGGCAAACCTGGAAGCTATGGGAATAATAGGTTATCCAGATGTGAATATTTACATTGTTTTAATTTCCTTCCTGCTCAAAAGTAGCTATACTAATTTATGTCCTTTTTATCTCTTGTATCCTTTGTGTTACTATAGATGAAGCTGTAGTTACACTCACTGTAGTTCACCAGAAGTGCGAATATGGTTTAAACGGCTATTTTGATTTTTTTTTTAGCCGCTTCCAAGTTGTGTTTGTCCCTAACTGTGTGTAGTTGTCATTTTAATTTGCTGGTATATACTAAATTAAGGTTTTAATTTTCCATAAAGAGACTGTTTGTCTCTTTTTTATCTTTGCCAATTTTTAGAAGTACGTAGCGTTTTAGAATGTGTTTTTTCCCGTATTATTTAGGGATTACTGCATCTGTAAATTTGAATGTACTCCCACCAGGATTCGAACTTACACCTTGTTTAAAACCTAAAGTACAACAGAGTAAGATATTTGTTTCCTTGGCTTGTAATAATGGCTTGTAAAAACATAATATTAATCAAGTACGTGATAGGATGCGAGGAAGCTATGTGCCACACCAATTGGCAGTTTATTTTTCTCTTTAGTCATGAGAAAAATCTATTCACAAAGACACTGAAGAGAGTGCAGAACATTGCTCTCTCGACTGGCCAGCATGTTACTAGATAAATGTTTCAACCAAAAAGTATGGGCATCTATTGCATCTGAAACATTCAGTTATTATTTTTAATTAAATATTAATTATTATTTTAACGTTATACATATTTTAAAAGAACTTGTGTAAGTTTATTTTTCTTTAAAATGCTTAACTATTCTTTTATATTTGACATCTCAATGTTGTTTCAAGTTTTTTCCTGCTTACTTTTTCATTTATATCCCTTGTTCTTTTTTCCGGATGGTTTATTCCTTAAGGGAAAAGGTATATTGTATTGAATAGAACTTTTTTTTTCATCTGAGTTCCTTTATTGGTCTGTAACAAGCTTTCTTTTCTTTTATTTGATTTTCCTTAAGACTGTTAGTACAGTGTTAAAAGTGAATGAAGCATCTTGAGCTTAGGGTACTTCTAAATTTTGAGGTAGTGAAGTGCTTTCTTAATGGAAAGGTACCTAAATCCCTTTTTTCTTTGCCTTTAATTAATCCCTTTTTTTTATATTTACTCATTAATAGATAAGATTTAAAAGAAGAGGCCCTACTATCGTGAAAATGATCCATTTCAATAAAGTCAACTTTAATTATTATTATATTCTGTTTTATTAATGGAACAAAAAAAACGGGGTTTTAAGTTTGAAAATGTTTATGAATTATCCGAGTTAAAAGAGACTGGGTTTTATTCTCTGTTGTGTGCTGTGAAAATTAAATTAAGTTCATAATTACATCCGGACCTCCGGAGGACCTACATTTTTATTTTAACACGAATTTCCAGTTTTAATCGGGAGAGAGAGGGTCCTAAACCCTTAGCTCTCTCATTGTTTTTTAAGAGGTAGAAAATTTTACTTTTACGGGTCCTCACAACCCTCTATAAAACAGGAGACTTTGGACCTCCCGAGTAATATGACACAAGAAGCCATTAATTAATTCGTACCTTCCCAGCTAACTATTATTTATACAAAACTTTGCGACGCTTTATATTGTTGATGTTTGCCCCGGGTCCGTCCTTTTAACAGAAGAGTTTTTGAGTGAGTTTTATTTCGAATTTTCTCATTAAAAAGTTTTAAATTTAGTCAAATATTAACTTGATATTACTTTTTTTTTAATACAATTAATTTTTAGAAACCGTCTAATATGGTAATATAGAACTTTCACGAAAAGGAAAAAAAAAACAATCTTCATTGTTATTAAATGTTTTTTCTTCATTTTTTTCTGATTGGAAATATTATATAACTATATATATAACTTCTTTCATGGCCGCGTCTCGATGGGGCGGGTCTCGAAGTTTCACTGCAATTTTCAAAATAGTTTATTATGAGTTTGACTGGTTGTTACTCTTTTACTTTGTTACCCACCATAACAGAAAGAAAGAGATTGGTAAAAAAGTAAATGAGGCGCCCCCATAAGCCTCGTATAGTTTGTTACCCTGCTGTATTAAATTCTATGAAATGTTGAAAATTAGGATGTGCAACTGGTTAATAACTATTAAGACAAAGGGCTCTTTTGTCAAATATGCTTTGGGGCAAAGAAATATCACTCTTTACTACGTTTTTATTAGCTTGCTTTCTTGTTTGTTTGTTTGTCCAGTACAAATATTGCAATCGATTTTAACTAACTTCCCGAGTGTTTTGAACATTTGAGACATTTAAAACTTTTAGAATAGCTCAGAACACGATGACAATGCATTATTTTAATACTTTTAGCCATCTTTAAGCAGAATTTAATTAGTTTTCAGCAAATTTTGCTGTATGGAAAGTTAGTTCGGAAAAAATCCGCAAGTTATTTTATTTGTTTTGAGATATCCCATATTGACAATCTTCATTTTGACGGGTTTCAAATTTATGATTTATGACAGGAAAATTAAATACGTAGTGTATAAAAAGTTCTTTTTATCTTGTAATTATGTATATATTATTTTAAAATAAAAAAGGTGGGTAACAAAGTAAAAGAGTGCCGAATGGTTGAGCTTGAGGACATGGTGAAGGTTTATCCGACTCAAATTAGGTCTTAGTGGTTTCCATGTTCCATGATTGCATCAGCCAGTGTTAAGATTAAACGAATGGACCATTGCAATTTATGATTTCCGATTTCCGCTACTGTAGAATACATATCACCTCTTTGGGAATAGAAACCAAACTGTTTTGGTTTGGGTTATAACTTTGGATTCACACTGTATAGTTTAGCGCGTTATGCCCGTCTTGAAATATAGTGGTTCTATGTTCTTCTATTGGTTAATAATCCCAACCTTTCACTCCTGTTTCAGAAATCATCTTCAATACTATGTTTCTTAATTAAAATAACAATGTAAACTGGAGGTTCAAAATTTGATTTTTATATCCTTGTCGTATAGGTTATAACTGATGTAATAACCCTTAACTTGATTGAAATTATTTTTAGAGTAAATTTATTGGTTACTTGGGTGGATGGGTGATAAGGTGTGAAATAATATAGAATTAATCCATATTTACTAGAGGAGTTTCAACCCTTATTAAGGCTATCCTCAGTCTTCATTTATTTATTAACATAATCATTAATCAATTAACTTTGACATGATGTTTAATATAAGTAAACAATATAGATTCATATTTTTGAAGATTACTAATAAAGTCATGTCAAAGTTAACTGATTAATGATTTTGGTATATTTATAAATAAAGACTGAGGATGGTCTTAATAAGGGTCGAAACGTCTCCAGTAAATATGGATTAATAAATGTTGAATTTATTTCATACCTTACACCATCCATCCACCCATGTAACCATTAAAATTAAAAGCGTGTTTTCAACGTGCCTTAGTAAAATGTATATAATTAAATTGTTATAAGCATATAAAAAGCTTTAATAATAATAATAATAATAATAATAATAATGTTATAATTATTTCTACGAATGACTTTCATTTTATGTTTGAGTTCTTCTCTAATTGAAGAGTACATACAATTTTATAGGGTTCATGGCACAAAGTTTTGTAATATTGGAGAAGTCGACTAAATCTTAAATAATGGCCTCTCTATTGAACAACTACTTTTCTAAAGAATTGAATTTAACAGGTATAAGAAGCTGAGCTAGTTTCAATAAATAAACTTTGTTTCGTCTTTTTACTTAATAAACGCTTTATTCGAAGCACTATTTAAAACAATCATGTTTTTCTTTAAGAAAATTCATCGATGCCATAAGTTGAATTTGAAATAACTTACCTTTGAACCAATTCTTTGGTGAATTTTACTGGAATTAAAATTTTCGTTGGATTATTAATGTTGCGTAAGCAGCATTAGGATTGTTAAAATGTACCTGCTGTTTTTGAACACTGTCAGTTGGGTTTCTGAAATCAAAGTAAAAATATAACATGCTGCGGACGGAGTCTGTTTCGTAAGCAACATTAGGAATTGTAATCAAAGTGAAAATATAATTTGATTTAAAGAATGCGTGAGCTAGATTTCTTTAAAGTTTTTAAAGTAAGATTAAGTAGTCAAAGCATTTCCCTACTCGACTGCTGAAACAATTGAAATTAAATTTAAATCTTTTTTTGCCCGGTACGACAAAATAAACACCAACTTACTTACTTTTCAATTCAAATTTAACTTATTAATTAAAAAATAATGTTCTAAAAGTATACAACAAGTTGATTGCTAACTTATTTACGTAAGCATTAAAACTTCTATTCAGAACCCTTAGAATTTTATGCATTTATTCATTTTATAAAACAAATATCGGTAAAATTTCCAACTAAATTTATTAATGACTTATAAAGAAATGTAATTTTAAAAAAAATAAAATTAATTTAACATTTTATATGTAAATTAATGCAAGAGCAAAGAATGGCAAATTTATAAAAAAAAGATAATTTAAAGGTGTGTTTTCTCTCTTTTGTAAACATCTAGACAATATATCGTTTAAGAAGTAATTTTTGTTATGAAAATATACAATTTGTGAAAGGTAAGGGAAATTTTATAGGTTTTTTTTTTTTTTATAAGGAGGTAAAACATTTTTAGATTTTGTTCTTTTTAAGATTGTTGGTTTTACTCCCACGTCTTTGCAGTGCTGGGGTAAAGATAACGAGGGGATACTTACAGTGCACATTTTCGTCCAAGTAAATAACTTTCCTTTATAATTTTATTCTAATACAGCCTTAAATCATTATTAAACATTGAAAGAAAATGGTTTTCTTTGCAATTTTCAGAATATTTTAACATTATTAAATGTATACACAATTTCTTGTGAAGCAAAAGCAGTACTGTCACTCTTAGTTGCAGAAGTGGGGAATACTTCTTCCCCTTCCTTTTGGTCATCTTTTTAATCTGCCTCCATTCTTTTTTTTCACTCGTTCTACAGAGCTTGCTTATACCCACTACTTTATTTAATTTCGTAAATTCCCCTATCTAAAAAACAAATTAAAAAAATAAAGGTATGTTTTAACTTTTTCCAATCATTATCTGATTGTTTTACTTATTTAATCCAAAACCATCTCCACATTATTTATTTGTAATTATTTTAGAATCATTCATTCGTTTTACAAAAATTTAAGTAATTACATAATTTGTTTGACTTATTTTAATTTCAAAATCACATCAAAAGTATGTCCACATGATAAAACGAATATATTTCAGACTGAAGTCCACCAAAGGTCCTAGGTTTTATTTGGGACATTATCTTTTCTTTCTTTTTTTATAAATGTTACTTTTCTCCTGTTATCTAGGGTCCCTGGTAGCTCATAGCAATAATTCGTGCTTTGCTGGAACCTGGAGATATCAGGTTCGATTCCGGCAAAGGCCATAAGGAAACACAGTGGAGCCTAGCTAGTCGCTTAGTCGCCTACACGCTTACAGGCTGGAAAAATTGACTCGTGCTTCTTTACAGGCATGAGCACGGGGGAGCCTGGTAGATTACCTGGTTGGGTGCTGTATATATATATAGTCTGTATAACCATTTTATAAAATGTGAACTAAATGAATATATTTTGTCTATAATTCATAAATACAAACATTGTAATTAAGCTGATTTCGTTTTCTCAACATTACTTAACTCTAACAATTTATATAGAAATTATAATTTACATACATTTTTTTTTTTTTAAACCTATAACTTTTGAAACATTTATTATAATGACGTGAAACAAACACCTTCTTTTGCATTTTTACTACGTTTTTATTAGCTTGCTTTCTTGTTTGTTTGTTTGTTTGTTTGTCCGGTACAAATCTGGCAATCAATTTCTAACTGACTTCCCGAATAGCTAGACATTTGAAACTTTTAGCATAGCTCAGAACACGATGACAATGCATTATTTTAATACTTTTAGCCATCTTTCAGCAGAATGAAATTGGTTTTCAGCAAATTTGCTGTATGGAAAGTTAGTTCGGAAAAAATCCGCAAGTTATTTTATTTGTTTTGCCATATCCCGAATATTTACAATCTTCATTTTGACGGGTTTCAAATTTGTGATTTTTATAAATAAGAGATAAACATTGAATGACAGCAAAACAGGAAATATATCGATTATATTATTTCAAATATATCGATGACACGGTTTAGATTTGGTGTTGGGGAGATCCGTTGTACTAAGATTTGTCCTTTTATAGGTTTAAAATAAGCTCTCTAGATGGTTGTCATTTATGCGAAGTAAATAAATTCGGAACTATTTTTTCTTTTTTTCACTAACATTATATATTATATAACAATAACATAATATATATATTATCAACATTACATACGATTCAACAGAAAATTAAAAAATCAATATAAAAAGTTCTTTTTATCTTGAAATTATTATTTTTTCAAACACAGTATCTAGCCCAATCCGTTCCTAAGATAATATATTTTTAAGATTTATTTTTTCTCAGAAAATATACGACGTTTGAAAAATTTCATTATAACGGTGTTTTTTTTACAAGCTTTTATTAAACTTGCAATGTTTGTACGTAAGTATTTATTTATGATTGGGTCAAATCTTGCAACTGAATTTAAATGTAGTTATCCTCAACCAATTAAATTGAAATTTTGCATACACGTATAGTTTGGATGACATTGCATGGTTAGCTAAGTGACGTCATTCTAAATCCAACATGGCGGACAGCTCAAGATGGTGGACTAGTTTTATTAAGCACGCCCATGATATGGGTATCAAATAAAAGGGTTTGCTGAGAAGAATGCGAATAAAAGATTATTTTTAAAAATGTTTTTAATAAAATGATTTACAAAGAATAACTATGATTTTTTCATTGATTTGTTAAAAACAAAAATAGAGGAGAGGACACGAAATACACAATTTTCAAGGACACATGGCGCAAAGATGAATTGGTACAAAAACCAAACCAAATATATATATATTTGTACTCAGGACGTCCTGCTCTTTCATTTAACACTCCATATGATTCATTTCCGTTAAGAAAATTGAAAAGTAGAAATTGCAACCCCTATTTTTTGAGGGATGATTTTTGGGTTACCCTATAATTTTTCTTTGTTTGGGTTATTACAGATAGCATAACTTCAGAGTTTTGAATTGTTGTGTTAGGTAGTTTTGGAGATCAGGTGTGTTACAATCAGATGAACTGACTGGAGGAATGTATAAGGGTCCTCGCTTTGGCTATGGACCCTCAAAATGTTAATTTAGTTCTTAAAAGTATACTTCTTCATGCTTTCTTTACTTAAGATTACTTTCTTGTGTTTAATTTAAATTATTTGTAGACCTTTCTAAAGAGGAAAAAATAATATATACTG
Source organism: Gerris lacustris (assembly GCA_951217055.1). Classification (NCBI taxonomy): domain Eukaryota; kingdom Metazoa; phylum Arthropoda; class Insecta; order Hemiptera; family Gerridae; genus Gerris; species Gerris lacustris. The sequence goes on from OX578277.1 coordinate 89,916,235, forward strand.
ATAAAAATATAATACTAATCATATTTCAATAAAAGTTATCTTTAAAGAATAATTCTAATAATAATTTTTTGCTAAAACTTTAATAATTATAAATTGAATCTAGGTTTCTGTTTGCCATTTTAAGTTTTGAGAGAAGAGGAGTTAATATATTTTTTTTTAGAAAAAATGTAAAGTAAAGAGATTCAGGAGCCATTATTAGTAGTACCTATTTTTACTACGTTTTTATTAGCTTGCTTTCTTGTTTGTTTGTCCAGTACAAATCTTGCAATCGATTTTTAACTAACTTCCTGAGTAGCTAGACATTTGAAACTTTTAGAATAGCTCAGAACAAGATGACAATACATCATTTTAATACTTTTAGCCATCTTTCAGCAGAATTTAATTCGTTTTCAGCAAATTTTGCTGTATAGAAAGTTAAATCGGAAAAAATCCGCAAGTAATTTTATTTGTTTTGACATATCCCATGTTTACAATCTTCATTTTGACGGGTTTCAAATTTATGATTTATGACAGAAAATATAAAAACGTAGTATATAAAAAGTTCTTTTAGCGAATTTTCAAAGAAAATTACGCTATTGCAATGGCTTTAAAATTTTTGTAATGCAAATTTTTGAAAAATTTTTCCATGGAAATCCGTTTTAGACCATTCTGAATCGATTCCTAAAATTTAGCACTTTTTTTTATGTATGTATGTATATATGTGTCACTCCAGACGATATCTCCCCTTAGGATGCACTTAAAAATTTTAAACAAATTTTAAAATGTCAATAATATCAAAAGAAAGGAGTTCGTTGGCAAGAATTTTTGGAGTTCATTTAGGGTTAAATATTTACAATTTAGGGTCAAGTATAGCATAAAAACGTGTTTTTTCCATTTTACCCCCCTTTTACATGAAAATATGATAAAAGTGTACATAATAACAATTACTGTACTCTTAAAGAGCTTTCCAACGACATGCATCTTGAAGGGTAAATACGATTTTGACTTTTGTACCTCGTACCCCTGTGTACCAAATTTTTTTTCAATTCTAAACCAAAATTTTCCTATATTATCATAAGCCAATAATACGCAGATTTCTTTGAAAATTCGCTCATTAAGTCAAGGTGCATGACTGGACTTTTTATCTTGTAATTATTAACCTATAAACTCTATAATCTAAGAGTCTTAGATATAATTAATAATAAAAAATCCCGTCAAGTGCTTGCCAGCAAATTAATAAAAGGGTTCAAATTAATTAAAAAAAGGTGCAAAGTGCAAATTAATTAATTAAATAAAGGGGGGGGGGGTCATAAAAATTTATTGTCCGTAAATAATGTTTTTTGTTTTTTTTTTTACTAAAATATGTATAAAAAATCACTCTTTGTAGGGGCAAGGTGTGCATACATTCCTTTGGCATCTTAGGTATGCACATATTTGCTTCTTTTAGGAGTAATGACCACTATTTTGGACACGCGGAATATTTTTGTGATCTACATTACAATACCTTTAAAATGATACCCCACTTAAAAATTACAAAAATAAAAATTTCGGATTACCATAGTTACGGCCACCTGAAATTTGACTTTTCTATATTACCCCCGAAAATATCATTGGCCCACAGAGATGTATATTTATGTATTTCTTTCTCATTTTTTGGACCTGTCCTTATGGGGTAGTGGGCGGGTGGACATGTTTTTGCTTTTTGTATAATAATTTCGGGGTAAAATGACCCAATTTTGGAAACGTGATGTATATATTTTACCCCACTCAAAAATGAGTTGAGAAGTTCACAGCATTTTTCCTGTTTTTGGAAAAAAAGTTTAACTTGTATACTTAATTTCAAATCTCTAGCTACAATAGGTCGGGAGATATGATTCAAGATGCGAAGAACAGACGGACGAACAACCAAAAGCTACTCGAAACCATAAAAAAAATGTCTATCAATCAGTCTGGCACATACTCCTTGTGGTTTTCTTGAAATTTATTTGAAATTACGAGAATATAGATGATACTGAAAACATAGAATGTGAACATTAAAAAAAGTCATACCAATTATGTGCTGACCCCCTGGGAATTTAATGTGTGATTGTTGTGACCTTTTACAATATCCAATAATCCAGTACCTAAAAATTCTATTAAAATTTGTTTAATTAGTCCTAATGTCTTCATCTAAGAGAATGACTATTTTTGAGCTGAGCGAAGCTGAACCGATTCGCACTAAATGCGGCACGGTCATAGTGACCAACCACAGGAAGGTATAAATCTGAAATGGTCCAAATTCGTACACAGGGGTACAGGGTACGGAGTACAAAAGTGAAAATAGTATACGTCTTTCATGATGCTTGTCGTTGGAAAGCTCTATACGAGTACAGTTATTGTTGTTATGTTCACTTTTGTCAGATTTTCTTTTAAGAGGGGGTAAAATAGAAAAAAATGTTTTTTAATTTAAAATTGAGGTATAAAACATTCATTAGAAACCATTTTTTTGTTTCTGACAAAGAATAACTGTTATTTTTAAAAACAATATTTTTTCGTTACTTTGTTTTAAAAAAAATGAAGGGGGGGGGGGGGGCAAAAAAACAATTTTTATGGACACATGGTGGAAAGATTAATTGGTAGAAAAAAGAAACGAAATACATTTATATAAGTGTTCAGGGCGTAATTCTCTTTCATTTAACACTCCACATAACGCATTTTTATTTAAAAAAAAAAGTTTATCCCCTTGATTAAAAGAAATTATTTGTTGGGGCTTTCCTATATTTTCCTATGTTCAGTATTCCACATAACATAACTGCAAGGTTTCAAATTTTTGTGTTGTGTACTTTCGGAGATAAAGGTGTGTCAACAAAAGATAGAAGGACAAACACAAGAAATTATAAGGGTCCTCGGTTTTGCCTAAAAAATACGTTACCTTTCTAACTATACTTAGAACAAGTTTATTTTCGTATCAGCGTGAGAATAATATGGGTTCATAGCCTGCATTTTTTACGCGGTGTTCGTTAGGCGTGTGCCGACGATTAACATCACGAGCCTTGATTCGTGTGTTAATGATTCGTACGACAAACTTTCGAACGAAATACATTCACCACCACGTATACACTTGTACATACAACATTATTATTGTAAAATATTATATTTATTTATTTTTTTGTATATTTTATTTATTGGGTGTAGTTTTTTAGTAACGCTTTTTAAGCTTATGTGCCAAAGTAAAGACATGAAAATGGCAAAAAACAAGTGTGTATTTAATATTTATTCACTTTGTAAAGATGACTCAAAAAATGAAATCAAATATATAAACAAGAGGGAAGAAGGACGGAAAAAGTTTTCATTCAGGTTAGCTTTGACGCGTGAAAGATAGGTTAAAACTAAATTTTCTCGCGTCATGTTATGGCAGCATATAGATTATTCTGAAGCACGAAATAACTCAGTCTAAACCATCTAATTCCACCTTAAACCACGTCTTAACCCTTTAACTACCTCTTAATTTTCGGAAAAACAAAACACTATATTAGAAAACAAAATTGTATTTAATTAGAAAACAAAATTGTATTTAATTAGAAAACAAAATTGAGAGTACTGAAACGATTTTCATAAATTAAATATTTAATGTTTATATCGTTAAAAATTTATTTAAGTTTTTTTTTAGTTTGAATTAGAATCACTTGTAAAAATTTATCAAAAACGAAAGAATTCCCAGTTCCAGAGTTCAAATTTGTATTTTCCTAAAATGGAAAAAAACAGAATTTATTAATTGATTAAAAATGTATCCTCAATTCTTCATTTTTTCCCCGGGTAAGACTTGCATAAGAATAAAGTTTCATTTTTTTTTTTTATTACATTTTATTTACATTCCGAAACACAAGCAATATTTTTATAATTTATCACATTACTTTTACATTTTAATATCAATGTATAAAATGATAAATAAATAATTATCCATGATAAAATGTTCTATAATGCTAATTAAATTTACGGAACAAATCTGTAGTGACTAAATTAATATATATGAAACACTGAACAATGTAATTAGGTAAATGGGGAAGCTTACAGTACCAGTAGTGTTAGACAGATTTTTTTAAAATACTTTAACATTTAATAAATATATCGAAAATATAAGGGGAAAAATGGGTGCAAAGTGGGATCAGGTGCACGGGTACAAAACAGCTGTTACTAATTTCATTTATTTCAGCGCTCGAAATTTATCTTATAGTTCAACTTGACTGGCCATTCAACTTTATTTTCTCGCTCTTTTCAGTGTCTCCTAACTTTACATAATACCTACTACTATATTGTAATGAACAAAATCACTCTCGTTATTAAATTAAATAAATTATTCAGTTGTACGCATATGTTTTAAACTAAATGAAATATCGTATTAATTAACAGTGAAGGTAAGTAAGCTTGTATGAAAAAATTAAAATCTCATTTACATATTCCAATAAAATACTACAAGCTGTTCCCTTTTTTGAAAATTATGAATATTTAATGTTTCAACACGCTCAGTCTTCGTAGTGGTGGAAGGGAACGCGTATGGTGTTTATTAGTTGACGTCATAGGCTTTTACTAAATGTACGAGTATGGTGGTTTACTAACATTCTTAACACAACTGTCTATAGAAGTACCTAAATAGGCTTATTATAATTCCAAACAGACTAATCAAATAGACTTATAATTCGTAAAATAAACACGCCATTAGTATATTATTATCAGATCATAATGACAAATAAATTAATTCAAATTAATTCAGATTATTTCCATCACAATAATCTATTTTAATAGAGTGGTTATGAACAATATTTCCAAGATGAGGCTTTATTGATTAATATGTGGTTGATATCAGTGAACTCATAAATGGACAATAAAATATAAGTATTCTTGTCATGGCGACATTATCAAGAGTAGGACAAATAATCTAGGACTTAACATTGACAATTAGTTGTTATTCATATAAGATTGCTATTATCTGTACTAAAACATTATTTACATCATTACTAACATGACTAAATAAGGACGTTTCTCAACTAAAAGTAACTAAATTGTACTTATACGAGGGGGAGTCAAATAGTTTACGGAAAGTAATTTTTAAAAATCCATTTTTATGGATAAAAATACAAAAAAGGTCTTATTTAGTGGGCAATAGAGTGGGTGTGATAGAACCTCAAAGTTTTTCTTTTCAAGCATCGCATCTGTATACGGACTATGTAATGATGGCTAATTACGCCGTTGGATAACAAACAACCCACGTCGCGTCGGCCGTTTCGTTCGAATTGAAGGCTTCAGGTTCTTCAAAACCCACCCTATAGCCCTTCCTTGGTTCCGAGTGATTACTACATATTTGAACCGCTTAACTTAAACTAGCGGAGTGGCAGTGGATTAAATTTGAGCCAAAATATTTTTTTAATATGAATAACGGCACTTACTCACACAAAGTGCGTTAAGAAGAGGGATATTTATATAGAAAAATAAGTAATTTCTTGAATTTTTATCTATTAAATAGATCTTTAAAAATGCATTTCGGAAACTATTTGACTACCCCTTGTATATAGGGTTTCAACTGCTAACAGTCATTTTTAGAGTGGTTACGAGTACAGATAATAAAGATTGCACTGCTCACTTTATTTTAGTCCATATTAGTATTTCAATGGAAAAGTCATCAAATTTTTTAGCTAACATTAATTTTTCTAATTTGATGTACGACCATACCGAAAATGTGTGCTAAATTTAATTTAAGTGAGTTTATGCTCAATGCTTCTGCTCATAGCACATGTGATTTACCACAGTTTACAGATAGATATTAAAATCAAGGAGAATAAACTAAAATGAGTGCTGAAAAAATTAAGACAGTGAGGGTCCAGGGAGAAGAATTTTCTAATCCCAAACCAGAATAAAGTTATTCAGAGAAATAATTGAATAGAATAATGGTTTGTGGTTCATGTCATGGTTCACAAAGCCGCTTCCATCTTTGATAAGATTATTTTCAGTGCTGTTTGCTGAATAAGTAGAGTTACATTTAAATAAATTAGTGACTGGTGAGCCTACTTTATGTCCGTGATCAATTTGTATATTTATAAACTCTACGTTGATGAGTGGTGAGATGTCTCACGATGATCTAGTACATCAGTGTGTAGTAGACTCGCGTTTTACTTATTTAAATTAACTCTATTTCTTCTACAATTATACTGGCACTGATTATTACCTTGTACGAAGACTGAAAGCTGCTTTGTTAAACAAATCAATTTTCAATTTATGTGGAGAGGCAATTTTTGATTCCTTTTAGATAATTTCCACAGGCGTTCCTACATCTAATCTAAAGTGGTGTTATGTCCGGTCATCCTGCTTCTCAGCGTTGGTACGGACAACATTTGATGAATCGGATGTGTCTTTGATCTTTACTATGCGCAATGAGCGCTGTTAGAGGTGTTTTTTTTTTAAGGATTTACACATAATACTTTAGTAAATGTCCTACATCATTCCAAAAACAACTTGTTTGTTCCTATAATATTAATTTGTATTCTTACCTACTTAATCCACGGTGTTGAGGTAACCACAGACGTCGTTCAGAAGGACGAGTTATAGCCACGCACCGACCGTTTTACCCGTACGGCTAAAACTGCCAAAAAAAGAACGACGTCTGTGGCCACCTTTACAGCCCCAGTAGGACACTGGCCTCCATAACCAATGCCTCATCACCATGGCTTCAAACCAATGCCTTCGGACGATTGCGTCTGTTACATTTTTAGGGACTCTGTTTTCTTCCATTCTACTGAAATATCCCAGTTCCTGGTTTGTATCCAGTTTTTTTGTCCGTATTTTTGTTTATGGCTGGACCTTGTTTTGTCCTGGTTAACAATCTGCTCCATAGATATTACTCAATACTTGCTTATCATTCTATTTTTGTTATTAAAATTATTATGCGTTAAAGACTTATAGCTACCCTATATCTTCAGGTTTTAAATAATGCAATATTACTCTCTTATTATCGCTTCCGAGTTAATCGAAGGTAACGGAAGCATTGTGTTCACTTTTGAGGACGAAATAATTTTATGTCTCCGATTTTAAAAATTTTTAGACAGAAATCCGTTTTTTGGTTTCGTATCTGTCTGTCTGTCGGTCAGTGTGTCCGCGAACCCTTCTTTGTGTCTGAAACATGTGACGATAACTGTTATTTAAAATAATGTTGATATAATATTACACTAAAGTATTATAACAATAATTTAATATAACAATAAAGTACATGATAGGATGCGAGGAAGCTATGTGCCACACTAATTGGCAGCCTATTATTTCTCTAATTTAACGTTATTATCATTTATTACTACGTTTTTATTAGCTTGCTTTCTTGTTTGTTTGTTTGTCCAGTACAAATCTTGCAATCGATTTTTAACTAACTTTCCGACTAGGTAGACATTTGAAACTTTTAAAATAGCTCAGAACACGATGACAATGCAATATTTTAACACTTTTAGCCATCTTTCAGCAGAATTTAATTTTTTTCAGCAAATTTTGCTGTATGGAAAGTTAGCTCGGAAAATATCCGCAAGCAATTTTATTTGTTTTGACATGACCCATATTTACGATTTTCATTTTGACAGGTTTCAAATGTATGATTTATGACAGAAAATTTAAAAACGTAGTGTATAAAAAGTTTTTTTTATCTTGCAATTATATTATACTCTAAGATAATTACCGTAGCTTTTAACTTTAATTCTCTAGTATCTTATTTTTTTTTTCAAATAAATTAGTTTATTTTTTTTAATTCGTGAAAATGTTTGAGCTTTAAAACTTAACAAATGACTTCAACCTACCTCGGACTTATTTAAAGCGAATAAGTAGATTATAATTTTATTTTTCAAGTTAAAAAATTAAAATTTTTATTTGTTTAGTTTAATAACAATTCTAATGAATAATAAAAAAGAGTGAATAAAAAACAGAAATGAATATTTCCCCCGGTTTTTATAAAGTCGTTAACTGGGTTGTACAGATCCCAGTTTTTTCGCTACATTAACCTTATCCCTGTCATTATTCTTCTTAATTAACTTTTGTTGTATTATGACCCCTTTAATGAACTAATGTTTCCTTCTTTCTTGCTTCTCTAAATAGAAGCAATAACTAGCTAGATCGCTTCACTCTATTCTTCTCTTGTCTTAATTCATTTGACCAAATAACATTTATGCTTAGTGGTTATTCAGATTTTTAATCATTTGAAAGGGTAGCATGAGTTTAGAGGAACCTGATCCTGAGTAAAAAATTAGTTAATAGACCAAAAATTAAGTTGCTATTAGTTTGTTCCTTGACTATAGAACGACACACATATTTTTTTTTACGTAAACTCCACTTAGGGGTCAGTGAGACCCTAATTAATAAATGGTTAAATTAATTAATAAACATGTTCTTTTTTAATTATTTATATATTTTTGTAAATGTAATTTGTCATACATAGTATTTGTCATACTAATAGTAATACAAGTTTATTTTGGAACTTTTGATAGTCAAACATTTCAGCAGCCCAAAAAAAAAATATATAAAATAAGTTTTTTAATACAATAAAAAAATAAGACAGTTGACGGTAGTATATGAAACAATTTCGTGAATGGTACAAAGGGGTCTATGGGACCCCAACTCTAACTTTAATGAATACTGAAAAAAAAACTAATTCTAATAACATAGGTATTGTTATCACTATATACAGAGGAAGGTTCAAAGGTAAATTAGAAGGGAGTCTAAGTTTAGAGAAATACAAATAAAACAAAAAAAAAAATACTTAATTATAGTTTGTATGGGGTCTGTGAGACCCCAGTGTGTCGTTCTAGGGTTAATATTGGTTAGTCAAATATTTCTCCAAATCAATGTGGTCCCCTATCAAGTGACAGCTTAACATTAACTTTATTTTTATGACCTACTAAGAATTTTTGTACTCATCAAGATTATGAAAACCCTCTTGGGCACTATTATAGAGAAGGTCCCCCCACTTTTTTTAATCTAATATTCCTTCTGACAACCGAATACACATTTTTTTTTTTATGTAAAAGTGTGATATTCCTTTGTCCCAAAGCATATTGGACTGGACATCCCTTTGTCCCAAAGCATATTGGACTGGGATCTTTGTCTTAATAGGTATTTAGACTAAGGGATATAAACTCTTCTGTATAAAAAACAAAAAGGGGGTCCCTTTTCTATAAGAGTACCCCATCTTGTAGGGGGTTAATGGGGGTGGCAGTGTAACCTGATGCCAGATCGTAAGAAATGAAGGCACTCACTTCAGCCACCTCAAGTCTCAGTCAACGCCTTCACGTAGCTTTAAGCGGGCGCCCCTGTTAAGTCAATCTTCGTGCTTGACAACAGAGATTGACCGTAGACGAAACTGGCATCCGAGATAGGCGGAGGTCAGGAAAACTTATACACCCTATCCAACGCATACAACATTACACTGACACGTTTACAGAAACAAAGTCCAAGGACAGTAGAGGCATGCTACTGGGGGGAGTAGCGACCCCCGGACATTCTAGCTCACAACCATGCCCATCACAAACATACATACTACAAGGGTCAATATTGTCGAGGAGAGCACTGAGAGGACCCGAGGGGACCGGTCCTGGGTGGAACAGGACGGGTGTGGTAGCGCATTAAAAACGGTCTTAGACACGCCGGCCACCTCATAGTCAGGGTCCCACCCTTGCTGTTTTATTACGTAGCCTAGTGTAGGGGGCTGACCCATCAGGAGGTGAAAATCCTAGAGAGCGATAGTAGTGCCAGGTAGGCGCCTGGGTAGGGCCCTGCTGTCGCTCTCGGGGGGCTCTTGCGCGGCTACCGTCCTGGGGAAGCACAGGAATTAAACTGGACCTCTGGGAAGACTTAGTTGCTCTATTAGACAGTACACCCACCCAACATAACAAACACTATAACACTTATACACAATTTTCACAAATATGGAGCCAGCAGACGACACCCCCGTTATAGTGTCTAACGTTTTACAGGAGGAATCAGGGTCCCCAACCCTACTTAAAAAGGACAGGACAGAGAGCGAGATTGAGGACAGTCTACTGGAGGAGAGGGAGGACCGACCGGGAACTTCCCAACCCCCAGTGATGGAGGCAGGTTCCACATCCCCGACCAGTCTGGAGGCAGACCCCACCAGGTCAGACTCGACTGGGTGGGAGGTGGAACACAACCGAAGGAGAAGGAAATCTTCAAAGAAAAGGAGGCAAAGAGAGAGGCAGAAAAGCAAGGCAAGGGAGGATAGGGAGAGGAAGGGGGAGGTAGGGACCTCGCAAGGGGGCTCAGCTTCCCACACCTCGACCCATATCCAGAGGCCCTCTAGGGGACCCATCGGGAAGACCTCAGCTAAGGAGGAATTCCCAACCCTGGAGGCGGCCAGCAAGGTGGAGAGGATGAGAGCACCGCACGCCCCCCCGAGGAAGATGACGAGGGGTCCAGGAGCGAGGGATGCTGCTAGGAGGACGTGGAAAGAGGCGAGAAGGACTTTCGACCTCCCCACAGCCCCCAAATCGGTCAGGGAAAGCGAGGGACCTACCACCACACCCTCAGCCGAGAGCAATAAGAGACCGAGGGGAGCTATGGGGACACCTTCTTCAGGAGATCTCACCCCCAAAAGGGTGAAAGAATCAGGAATATCCCCCCTTAAAAGGGAAGATAGTGACAAGGCGGACACCATGGCTGCTCCGACCCCCGAAGCAGAAGGACAAAAGATAGAGTCCTACAGGGATATTGCTAGGGGTAAGGACATGCAGTTTGTGGTACTCTCAAGTAGAGAGGGAGGTATAGTTACGCAAAAAGAAGGAGAAATGCTGCGCAAAAACCTGACGAGGTTTTCCCTGGAGAGCATGGGCAGCAGGGAGAGGACTACAGGCATTGTACTAAGGTTCTGGCAATCAGGAATTGTGGATCCTGGTTGGTTCCTGGTCACTGCGGTTGATGCCGAATCTAGAGATTGGACGATTCGGAACTGGGAGCCAACCCCCATCGAGGAGATCACTTTTAAGGTCTTCTCACAGAAGGATGCTCCCTGGCCGACGAAGATCGGCATCAACATCAGAGAGGAGGAGAAGCCTGATCCTGAAGAGATCAGGCTAGAGATGCATCTTCGCAATAGGATTCCGGGGGCCCTAGACTGGAAACTGGACCACATTGCTGGTGAGCCGGGGAACTGGCATGTCCTCATGTGGATCCCCAGATCTTCGGTTAGGGCCCTCGATGAGGTTAAGTGGCGCGTCTTCCTGGGCCTGATCTCCATGGTGGTGCATCGGGTCCGAGGAGGACCAGCTCCACCCCCCCTACCAGCAACCAGGAGGACTGAGGTTCGAAGGAGAGTGGAGGAGGATGAAAGGAGGACGGATGACCGTAGCCGAAGGGAACTCCCGTCCAACAGGAGGGCAGAGAGCCACCGGAGACCCAGGGACGGCTTTAAGTCAGATCGCCGGCCCCGTGCGGCACCGCCCCCCTCCTCTAGGAGGACGGAGAGTCACCCTAGATCTGACGAGGACAGGGAGAGGAGGAGGCAAAGTGCTAGCGGTAGACCACCACACTGTGAGGGTGGTAGCCGCAGGCAGAGCCAATAGAGGATGATTGAGGTAAAACACATTAATTTACAACACAGTCAAGACGCTGTAGGAGAACTACAGAGAGCCTTGACTGGAAAAGGGTCATTAATAGTGTTAATTCAGGAACCTTATGTTTATAGAGGTGAGGTGAGAGGGATGAGGAGGTCTGGTCAGAGGCTCGTGGTAGGAGGAAGCGAAGGACCAGACGAGGCGAACCCCAGAACATGCATAGTGGCGTCAGAGGACCTTAAGGTAACACCCATACCTCAATTAGGAACCCGAGACGCTACAGCAATCATCCTGGAGTATAAGGTTAAAGGTTTAACTAATAAGGTAATCATGGCTAGTCTATACTTGCCATACGATAGGCAGGACCTTCCCCCAACAAGGGAACTGACCAACATTGTCAGATTCTCAGAGGAGAAGGCCATTCCATTAATTATTGGTTGCGACGCTAACGCGCACCACCATGCCTGGGGCAGCACTGACTGTAACAGCAGAGGTGATGCGTTGTTGGAATTCTTAGCATCCACAGATTTAGAGGTAATGAATAGGGGAACGGAACCAACTTTTATAAACAGAATCCGTTCACAGGTAATAGATGTCACAATGGCATCTAGGAGGATGTCTGGAAACATAGAGGGCTGGCACGTATCATCAGATATTCTGCTGTCTGATCATCGCATGGTCAGCTTCTGTATCCAGATAGATGAAGTAGAGGTAACACCGCAGAGGCACCCAAGGAGGACGGACTGGGACACCTTTGACAGGGAACTCGGAAACCTCCAAGGAGTGACCAAAGAGGCATTAACTGACCACGAAGCTCTGGAAAGGAAGGCAGCGGAACTGAGCTCGTATATAAGGGAAGCCTACCAAGAAGCTTGTCCCCCCAAAACTAGTGTCCAAAAGGTAGCCACTTGGTGGAACAAAGGACTAGATAAGCTCCGTAGTAAAGCAAGAAAAGCCTTTAACAAGGCCTTCAAGAATAAAGAACCAGGAGAGGAGCTATGGGACAGCTTCAGGGGGGCTAGGAGGGAATTCAAAAAAGAAATAAGGAATCGCAAGAGAGCTGGCTGGAGAGACTTCTGTAAGGGAATTGAGTCCCTACCAGAGGCAACCAGACTGGCGAGAATCTTAAGTGGTGAGGGTAATGGTAGAACTTTAGGCTCAATTAAAAGGCTAGACGGTACCTGGACTCTCAGTGTAGAAGAAACATTAGAGTACCTCCTACTCACCCACTTCCCAGGAGAAGGAAATGAGGTCGGAGATTCACTAGGAGAGACTCCAGGCGTAGAAATGAACTGGGACCTGGCGACCCGCCTAGTAACCAGAGAGTCCATAAAATGGGCCGTCGACAAATTTCATCCATTTAAGGCACCTGGACAAGACGAAATATTCCCAGCACTACTACAAAGGGGTATGGATCGTCTATTATCCAGCATAGAGGCAACTTTCAGGGGCAGTATAGCTATGGGCGTAGTACCGGAAGTGTGGAAAGCGGCTAGGGTAGTTTTTATCCCTAAGCCCGGCAAGAAGGACTACACACAGGCTAAATCCTTCCGACCTATAAGCCTTACGTCCTTCATGCTAAAGACCCTTGAAAGGATAGTAGATAAATACATAATAGAGGAAATTCTACCCAGAAAGCCGCTGCATGCCAATCAGCATGCATACTCAAAGGGGAAATCGACAGAAACAGCTCTCCACGCGGCCACTTCTAGGATAGAAAAGGCAATGCACAAAGGAGACTACACTTTAGCCCTCTTCTTTGATGTAGAAGGAGCCTTCGATAAGGCAAAATCTAGTAATATAAAGGAGGAACTGACGCAGAGGAATACTCCCCAGGTCATCATCAATTGGATAATATCCTCCCTAAAAGGGAGGAAAGTTAGTTCATCAATGACCGGCACTAAAGCATCTAGAATGGTGTCAGGAGGGTGCCCCCAGGGCAGCTGCCTCTCGCCACATCTGTGGTGCCTGGTGATGGATGGACTAATGAGGAAAATGACCGAGGAGGATATTTATTTGCAGGCATATGCAGATGATGGACTAGTCCTGATCAGAGGCAAGTTCCTAAGTACCTGCTGTGAAAGGATGCAACGAGCTTGTAGGATAATTGAAGGATGGTGTAGAGAGGTAGGACTCTCAGTCAATCCATCAAAGACTGAGATGATAATCTTCACTAGGAAAAGGAAACTTGTGGATTTCAAAGCTCCCAAACTCTTGGGGCATGAGCTTACTTTGGCCAACGAGGTAAAATACCTAGGTATTACCTTAGACCAAAAACTAACTTGGAAATCACACTTGGATAAGGTAGTAGAAAAGGCTACGATAACCTTCTGGCAACTTAGACGAGCAGTAGGGAAGGCATGGGGACTGTCCCCGAAAATCCTCAAGTGGCTGTACACCGCAGTTATTAGACCTAGGATTCAGTACGGATCCCTAGTGTGGTGGCCTAGGACTGAGGTTGCCAGCTCGGCTAAGGGGCTTAGCAAGGTCCAGAGGTTAGCCTGCCGTAGTATAACAGGGGCCATGAGGACTACACCTACGGCAGCCTTGGAAGCCTTAGTAGGAGTCCCCCCTCTCCAGCTATGGATCAGAGGAGAAGCCATCGCCTCGTATGTCAGACTAAGGGACAATGGACAATGGCTAGGTGAAAGGTCCGTTATAGGACACTTGGATATAGGAAGGTTCGCTGAACTTAAGGTCCCACTTACGGGGATCAGAACTAAAGGAGTGGACCAGCAGCTTAAGCTGAAAAGGAGATATGAGGTAGAAATCCCACCTAGAGCCGATTGGGAATCAGGAGAAATTAAATTTGATACAGAGACTCTGGTGGCATACACGGACGGCTCAAAGAGTGAGAATGGTATGTCAGGTGCGGGACTTTACTTAGAAAGGTCCGGCACCCAAGAGAGTTTCCCACTAGGAATATTTACCACAGTCTTCCAGGCTGAAGTCTACGCCATCCTAGAGGTGGCAAGAAGGCAAGAGGTGGTAGAGGCGAGAACTAAAAAAGTAGTAGTATGCTCGGATAGTCAAGCAGCACTTAAGGCACTCTGCGCTCCCAGTGCAGACTCAGCACTGGTCAAAGAATGCCAAGAGGCCTTAGAGAAGCTTGCAGAGTTAAAGAAGGTCACTCTGCTTTGGGTTCCTGGACACACAGGGGTTCCGGGAAATGAAAAAGCAGATGAAATAGCAAAAAGGGGTGCCTCCACGCCATTCTGCGGACCGGAGCCCGCTATTGACTGGTCCCGAGGGCAAACTAAATCGGCCATCAAAAAGTGGATCTGGGAGGAAGCAGGGAAGGCGTGGACAAGAACTGAAGGATGCAGGCAGACCAAGATGATGCTGCCTAAGCTAGATAAAGGGAAAACCAGATGGCTCATGGGACTGAGTAGACCCAACCTAAGAAAAATGGTGGGGGTCTTAACAGGTCATTGTCAACTAAATAGACATCTGGCACTATTAAAGATTGAAGAGGATCCCACATGTCCAGTGTGTGGCGAAGAAGAGGAAACAGCCTACCACCTGGTGGGAGCTTGTGAAGGACATGGGAGACTACGCTTTCACACCTTAGGATCAGGGATAATCAGAGAGGAGGAACTTGTCACACTTAAGTGGCAGGATATCCTCTCCTTTATCACCCAAACTAGGAGACTTGAGGGTAAGACTGAGGTGGTTCGATGGGCGTGAAAAACCAGGGGTTGGCAAAAAGGACCCGAGTGCGGTCTAGTTGCCAGGCTTGGCCTCCCCGCCCCCTTACTACTACTACTACCCCATCTTGTCCACCATAATGGACTGAACATGGCCGCTCTCCATCGGTATTATTTTAACTGCTTGTAAGGGTTTCAAATACCCCAAACTATTTCTCTGGGAAAACTGGGTGAGAATAAGAATACATACAACGCCAGCTTTAGACTTATCAAAAAGGTAACAAATATATTTAAATAAGAGGTAAACAAATGAGCATACAATAAGTTGGGCCAACGGGCCAAAACAAGAAGTTAAGCAAAAGGGACTAGGCCTGAAGGACCTGTCGCTAATCCAAAAAGTCCAGTCATGCACCATGACTTAATGAGCGAATTTTCAAAGAAATCTGCGTATTATTGGATATGATAATCGGTGAAAAAATAAAAATAAATTGATACACAGGGGTACGGGGTACAAAAGTCAAAATAGTATTTACCCTTCAAGATGCATATCGTTGGAAAGCTCTTCAAGAGTACAATAATTGTTGTTATGTACACTTTTATCATATTTTCATATAAAAGGGGGGTAAAATAGTAAAAACACGTTTTTATGCTATTTTTGACCATTAATTGTAAAAATTTGACCCCTAAATGAACTCCAAAAATTCTGGCCAACGAACTCATCCTTTCTTTTGATATTATTGACATTTTAAAATTTGTTTGAAATTTTTAAGTGCATCCTAAGGGGAGATATCGTCTGGAGTGACACATATATACATACATACATAAAAAAAAGTGTTAAATTTTAGGAATCGATTCAGAATGGTCTAAAACGGATTTCCATGGAAAAAATTTTCAAAAATTCGCATTACAAAAATTTTGAAGCCATTGCAATAGCGTAATTTTCTTTGAAAATTCGCTAAAAGGTGACAGATAAAAGAAGAATGTATCCTCGCTGTGAGAAGCACAACACGAGGAACAACCTAAAGTTAAAACACTGAAAGAGTGTAGCGAGACCTGATAATAGACAGAGGTAATAGACATAACTGATAGACGGAACTAATAGACAGAACCCTGCGTGATGTTACCAGAAACCAACCTGTGTTCTCCTCTGAGACTCGATCCAAAGTGAACCGATCGTCAGACCGCAGGCCCCTCCCTCACTCCTCTGACAATCAGTCCCCACTCTTGGAAACTGATTGCAAAGCACAAGTTCAGCACAAATGTGCTGAAACTCTCAAGTTAGCAAAGTGCTGATTAGCTGATCCCACGGTCCCAGCTACCAACACAATGCCAAGAGAACACATAGACGCACTACAACAAACACACTTCAGACAGTCTACATCCTGTTTATTGAAACAGTGGAAAAACAAGTAAATGACCTATGCACAAGGCACGTGTCAATAAAATAAGTTAAATTACCATGCTTCCCAAAACCAAGCCGAGGAGCGTCTTACATGCTTATGGGCAAGCTATGTCCCACGGACGAAATTTGCCCACCACACATTCTTGGAGGACACTAAAAAATTAACTCATACAAAAAATTCTAGCTTGGTGTTAGTAATATAAGTAATTTATTTTGTTTTCATAAAATAAATTTCGATTCAATTTATGAATTATTTATAAGCCTTTTGAACTTGCTTAAGGGGAATATTGGCCTGTTGAATTCTTTTCTTTAAAAATATTTGTTGTCATAACAGTTATCACACTTGTATATTATAAAAATCCCAAGAGAACTATATTGGTTGCACTTAGCTTATTGCTTATTTTTAGAAAACAAACTAATATTTAATATTTCAGAAAATTAACTAAAATTTAATAATTCATAAAATTAATTAATATGTATTTAATATTTATAAGTTGTTTTGCAATTCTGAACCACTTTTCTAAATAATATTTTACGATACCATTACAAATAAGGGTAGTTTACTCTTGGTCATATTTTAAAGTTTTTTTTTTTTTTTTTTTTTTTTTAAAACAGAACATCCTGTACACAAAATCAAGACAATTTTATCATTTTTTGAGGTTTAAGAACAAGCAGGAGTTTTGATAAAGAATGACTTTTTTTGAAAACCCAAAAATAAGAATATTTTTCCTCTCGGATACTCTATCTTGAGACACACTGTATATAGGTAGATATGTATATGGGTCATTTTCAAATAAAATGTACCTTTTCTGTCCCAAGATTTTACAATTTTATTGTAACTAAAATAATTCATATTAAAGAAAAATAAAAAAACCTTTAGGTTTATTGATCAGATGTCTGTCTATTATTGTGTTAATCAGGGTCATTTTATGGCTTATAAGGTGAAAATTTCTTGCTTCAAAAAATTTTAATGTTAAAAATTGTAATGAGTGTTACGTCCCACAGTAGTTTTGATAACATGTAATGTGATTTTTATTCATTTTTTTCATGTATTTTTTTCATTATATTTTTTTTTTAACCAATAAAATATCCAAGTTTATATAAATGGGATAGGAAAAAATAAAACTTTAGTGCGAAACGAAACAAATATATTTATATGTACGTCCCAAGGGTTTTGTAATGAGTGTTACCGATATGAGTTAGCAGAATTAGAGGGTGAGTATGAAAGAAAGAAGGAGGGATTAGGGTTTGTTTATGTTAAGAAGACATTTAAGTCAGTAATCAACGACTTTTTAGATTGATAGCACTTTATTCTTCTCTACAATTAATATTTCACTAAAAAAAAATGGTGCGTATTTTTATTCATTGTAATGAGTGTTACCATCATTTTTTGTAGTTGTAATCAACATTTATTTATGTTATTAGTATGATTTAGTAGTTATTAATTAATATAATCAGTACACATTAAATTGGCTTAATTAAGAAACATAGTTTCCGAGGAAAGATTTTTTAAAGTTAAAAATGTAATGAGTGTTACCTGTAATGAGTGTTACTATTCCGTTAGTTCTACAATACTGTAAAAAAAAAATGATTGAGTTTAATGTTTTTACAAAAAATAAATTTGCCGCATGTAAACAAAAATTATAAATAAAAGTTTACTGTTTAAAGTTTGTGTTAAAATTTAATTTTTTGTAGGTCCAATATATAAATGTGTAATGAGTGTTACCATAATGTAATGAGTGTTACTTGAATAACAACAAATTCTTATGGGTAGCCGTGTCCAACTATTTTTTTAATAAAGAAAAATTATTTTTTCTTCTTCTTTATAATAAAAACTTTTATTACAATGCACTGAAAACGTATCCTTTACATTTTTGAAGCTTTGAGGAAACATTAAAAGATAATAAATGTAACACTCATTACTTTTTTTAAAAAAATACTAATATTTTAGGTCTAAAAAATATTTCTGGTGGGATGAAAGAGAATATTTACGTCATATATACAATTTAGTAACGTTTCATGAAAACAGAGAAACAAAATCTAAAAAAAATGCCGTTTTTATGATAGTAACACTCATTACGACAAAAATGTGATTTTTTATGTATATATGTAAATAAATTTGAAAACTGACTGTTCTTGAACGAAAATGTCATCCTAAGTCCCTGATGTGTCAGAATAATCAATATTATCATGTCTAAGGCTTATTTTAATTTGCTATAAAGTAGCCAAATTGATTTCCCTAAAGGTACATTTTATTTGAAAATGACCCATATACAAGAGAAAAAGAAAATTAAACAAATTACAAATAATCCTATAATTAACATTTTTTTATAAAACAAGATTAATTGAAAAAAGAGAAGTTAGTCTGATTCTTAAAAAAAAAATCCTAAATAAAAAGAATGGACTTTCTATTTTATTAATAATAGAATTAGATTGACAAAAGACAAGCTAATATTGATTTAAGAACATTTAATAACACAGCTAAATCAAATATTGACCTACTTCCCTTTCTCCAGTATATACCAATAGCCGAGCTCGGATCAAATCCAATCTTATACCATATTTTTAGATACAACATAATCTCTCCTTTTCTTCAATGTATATATCAATATTATAAAAACATTTATTTGAAATGAGCGTAGTTTTTTTGTTGTTGTAAAGAGCAGTGGTTATTAAACCAAATAATTTCAAAAAAAAAAAAAATTAAAAAAGTCGTACGCTGAGCAAAACAATGAAACCCTTTTTAAAAAAAAAATAAAAAAAGAGAGAAAAAAAAGAACAATTGGTAACAAAAAATTATTAGAGAAGGATAATAATGCAATACAATAGAAAAAAAAATTGTCCGATTCAACACGTACTGAACTTTCTTATATACGAAAGCATAATGACTTATTGGTCCAGGGTTTTCTATTTATCAGGTGTTTCAATTTTTCGTTGTTGCATTTAAATATTATTAAACATTCCATCAAATTTCACAATAAAAATAATTCATCCCTGGTTATAAATTGAACCCGATTACTCACTCTTTACTTTTATAGACATTTTCTCTAGAGCTACAGATTATTTCTTAAAAACTACTTACATGGTTAAATTCGTGTTTTAATGAACTTGATTTTAGAAGATTTTTAATCAATTTTTTTTCTTTAGTATGTAAATGTTCTGATCTAACAAATCGTGATTGCCATGGATAACTTCAAATGGAGGTTGATGTTCTGATAATATATATATCTCTAATGTTCGTAACATTTTTGCGGAGATATTCAGTATTCAGGTTCATATTTATTATGAGTTTTAAACAAAAAAGCATCCTTTAGCGTATTTCCATCTCCTCTAGCAATGCGCTTTATCAATGCTTTATACTTTTTTTTTTTTTTTTTTTTTTTTTTTTTTTAATGATAAAATAAAATCAATTTACACAAGCAATGTTAGAAAGCATCTTTATTTCCTATATAATTAAAAACAGAGAGAAAAGAAAAGAAAGCTAATGGAATAATAAAATAAGAAAAGTTTGTACATCTAAACCTTAGATTTATCAACACAAAAGTTAATATGAGGAGCGCGTTGGATGAAAATCCTTCCTACACGAAAATACCAAAAAGGAAATGGATGTGAAGTCAAACAGGCTGGAAATTAAATGAAAAGTCAACCTCTAGGTGTAGGACTAGGAAAACCTAGGGAGTAACCCAAAGCCCTTGCTCGTTGGAACCTGTCATTCCGCGTCAACTCCTCCGGTTACCTGCCCTAATATCCGCTTCCCTAATATACTCGCTAGGCTGACCCAACTAACATCCGAGACCTTCACAAACCCAATCTTCAAATTCATCTTCTTTTTAAGATACTTCAAATAAATCAATTGGTGGGTTTAAATCAATTTTCCCTAGACTGGAGTTCGGAATTAATGACATTTTGGAATTGAGTTGAATTAATTTATGGAATTGGGATGTAGAATATTAGCATGGGCGTGTGTATGACAAGCACACTGCTATTCTTACTGACATCAGTAGAAAATAGTATATTTGACAAATGATATAACAGTGGCGTAACTGTCAATATTATACACACATACATATAGTAGGTCAATAAGACATAATTTGGGCGTGGTAACTTAAACAAATAAATCTATTATTACTCAAACCGTTATGTTTAACAAGTGTAGGGTTTTATTTATTTTGCTATAGCCTTGTTTATTATGTCAGTTTTTTTATTTGTTAATTGAAATGGACAAGTAACCGAACCAAGCAGCTTATAATATAAAACTTGGTTTTCCTGTAAAATCCGCGAACCAGTTAAGGGTTGAAGTCTGACGTTTCGCTTCCACTGCTGGAAGCATCTTCAGGGGTGTGGTGCATCGTGATGTTGAATTTTTTTCGAAAACCCAAAAGTATGAAAATTTTTCCTTTATGGGGGTTCCCATTTAAAATAACAAAGTTGACCTTCAAATGACTCTGAAGGGCAAGGTTAAGGTCAAATCCACAATCACCATTGAAAAGCTAAGGAAAAATCCTGAAACTATTGTATTTAACTTTTTTTAAAAAATACATTTCTGACGAGTTATTCAGGGGTTTCCATACTTTTGTGCTACCCTATATACGATGAGTTGAGTAGTGATGGAATTTGTAGGTGTAAATAAATAACTGTTTATACCACGTTCATCTGAGACGTTCCGACCCTAGAAGGTCATCTTCAGTCACTGTGAAATTGTATAATTTATTTAGAATTGGTTTCAACTGACTGGAAATGATCTTCTAGGGTCCAAACGTCTCATATGAACATTGTATAAACTTTATTATTTTCATCACTACTCAATACATCATAATAAGTAGGTCTTTGTAAGCTCTATTTTTATTATTATTTAAAAAATGTATTAAAATTAAGAAACTAATGAAGTCATGTTAAGTTATTAAGTTCTGCAAACCCTGATTTTAAAAGAAGATTAAAATTAATAACAGCTAATAAAAGCAGAAAATAAAAATATAGCGGGA
The DNA here is from genome assembly GCA_951217055.1 of Gerris lacustris. NCBI lineage: Eukaryota > Metazoa > Arthropoda > Insecta > Hemiptera > Gerridae > Gerris > Gerris lacustris. The sequence goes on from OX578277.1 coordinate 89,937,815, forward strand.
AAATAAAAGTTTTAGTACAGGGTTACAAGGAAGCCAAAATTTATTCAGTAACTACTAAGAAGTATCGGGCATTGACCGAAGAGGGGGGGGGAGGATTTCGAAATCTCTTGTAAACACTGACCTTCCTCTCTTGTTTAAAAAGTCTATTGTACAAAATTTCCTTAATTTATTAATAAAACCGTAGATTTGTATAAAAACAAACAGATAGGCACCCCTCTTTATATATAGACGAGCCCTTAGGCCCGTGGCAACGGGCTTAATCTTATAATTTTAAGCAAATTAATTTAGGTATCTTATATCTATTTGAAGACCAACAAATCAAAATAAACATTCATTTTTATTGGAATAAATGTGGTTACCTTAGCATGGCATTAAAAAATAATTTCGAGACACCACTCGATTATTTAAATAATAAATTTCAAAGGATAACACGTGGAATATCGTGTATTAGGCTTAGAATAGTATATTACGTAATAAGTTAGAAAAGTATTATTTTATAGGAAAGTAAGAGCTGTTTCACTAAAGGTCGACCAAGAAGTGATGGCATTAGGGAAAAACTGTAAACTTAGCTTCGTTTAAAATCGGAAATCCCGAGATATGGGAGCGTCTAAGGAGGTCATCTTAATACTTACTTATTCGCTCTCTCGTCTACCTCTCGGTATAGAGAATTTATACAAAGATTTGCAGCTACTTCTGTCCTGTGCTTTGGTCACAGCTTGTGAACAGGTGATTCCTTTCTCCCTGAAGATGTTGGAGAGGTTATCATTCCAGGTAACTCTTCTTTCTCTGGGGCGTCGGCCATTAATGCGCACCTCCAGAGCATGTTGAGGGACATGCTCCTCTCCCATTCTTTGCTCATGTCCAAACCATCTTAGTCTATCTATATTGAATACCTGAATTATAGGTGTGGTCCCAAGGTTATCTCTGATTACATTATTCCTCTCTCTGTCTCTTCTGGTTTTTCCAGCAACAGATCGCAGGTATCTCATGTATAATATAAAGGTCATCTTAATATAAAATATAAATTGTCTCAAAACTCAAAGTTTGTCAAAGGATTGTCATGGCATACTCAATGAATTAAAGCCTTTTCAAACTGACTGGGGAATATTTCGTACCGTCTTCCAAGCTGTTCCAACATGTGCAGAAATAATTGTTTGCTAACGGTTCAAACAAGCCTCAAAAATCAAGCACCGCTTGTTGAGTCATGCGCAGTTTTATGCAGAGTTATGCCAATCCTGACACATGTCTACTGAAAATTTCCCTATCTGATGGGTTTTCAATATGTTGGGAGATTTAATAAAGTTAGCGCATGCTTATAAAATCTGAGCTGATCGATTCCCGAACGATCTATAGGACGTTACAAATAGAATGGTTGAAACACACCTAAGTATAGTGCATAGCGGCTGTAAATGAAAACTAAGTAGGTGTGCATTGCAGTTGTCTGCTTCCAATATTGAGCTGAGCCTGCATTTTAATCTTAAATTTTATTCATGTGATAAATTCAGATTACATTAATTTGTTTGCATAACGCCATGATCACATTTATCAAAAACTTGCCTTACTGTTGTTGACGGGAGAGGTAACTCCGCATCGCTTTTTTTAAGAATCTGCATTTGATAGATTATTTTATTTGGCTCAATAACTAATTAAATAATTAAAACAATATCATTCAATATTTTTATCAGCGAAATAATTCACTACTCAGTATAATCACAGAATATATTAAACAGCTGATAGTTAACAATAAACATTTTTATTTATTAACAGCTGAAATCGGATCAAAAATAGTAATATTTCTAATTTTTAATTTAAAAGCATATTTTTCCTGTTTTTCTATTTTACACCCCTCTTAAATGAAAATATGACAAAAGTGAACATAACAATAACTGTACTTTTAAAGAGCTTTCCAACGACATGCATCATGAATGGCATACATATACTATTTTAACTTTTGTACCCCGTACCCCTTTGTACCAATTTGGACCATTTCAGATTTATACCTTCCTGTGGTTGGTCACTATGACCGTGCCGAATTTTGCGCGGATCGGTCCAGCCGTTCAGGAGAAGTATGTGTCCAACCAAATGCAAAGTGTAGTATAAGACCTTCGCTTTGCTCAGCTCAATAATCAATAAAACGTTTAAAAAATCAAGAACGTTTAAGATACTTACGTTTTAAACTGATTATAAGGAATTAACGTTATTAAGATGTTTCCAAGATTAAAACTTTGGTTAAATAATTATATTTTATACTTTCATATTTTGTTTCAGGTATGCAAGGTCTATAAAGTTCTAAATCAACTAAACTTGAATGAATTTGTGAGTAAATTTACATTTTACTTTATAAAAGTAACACATGATTATTATTCACATAATATTACGGTCCTTTTAGTTCTCGTAGTAGTTTGTTTTAAGTCCATCCAAATTGGCTCAACTAGCTAAGTTTCTTGTAATGCCTTCACTCTTCACCTTTTTCCTTATTATTGCATGATCTTTTGTTCTGTAAATAGCAAGACATTTTTCACGTGGGTTTTGCCAAAACCTTTTTGATTTCTTAGGAAATAATTTCATCTAATAGCAAGTTGTAAGCTCCAAGTACCTACTAGTACTAGACGGGTAGGACGAACCCACTTATTCGAACACAGTTTTTAGTAGCCCTTTGGTTAAAAGTTCCAGCCACTTCAAACATCATAGCTCTGTACAATGTACCACCGAAGCGAGTATGGTGTGATCATTAGAGACCCTATGAATTAGAAAATCACGGCGTGAGCTCGAACCCACGACCTTGAGGCCACGCACGCTCACGCTGGCTTCCTTATTTTCATCTAACTTCAGCTGTTAGGCTCATAGGGTTGAAACCTTATATGAGTATCTAAAGTGAAGAGATAAACCACAATATGTGATGGAAAATTATATACCCAAAGGACCACCTTAAAAAAGGAAAATAAATCAAAACTATCAATAAGTTAGGTTTAACGAAAGAGCATTATATTAAATGATAATGATAATTATAAGTGGCATTATCCTAAGAGTATGTTAATTACCAACAGTTATTTTTACATTAAATGACCAAAAATAAATTGTCTGTAATTTGTTCCGAAGCAAATACACACAGTAAATAAAAAAAGTAAATTAGTTAAAAGTTACGATCCATTCACAATATCATACAAGTTAAAGATAAAGTTATACAAAAAATTGTTTCACACCAAAACAATCATTCACATAGAATTTAAATTAACAAGTTCATAAATGATAAATAGTTATAATTTTAAATAGACTTAGCCGTTGACGATGACGGGATGTATGGCAGCATGCCGTGGCGTAGGTACGTATGTTCCTGACCCTTATCCGGGCTCCATGAGAATTAAAGATGTGTAAAATTTATGAGTAAAGCTGAGGGCCCTGAGACTAACTTGAAAGGTTAAATGACTGAAGTTAATGAAACATGTTAAATTAAGTTTGTCACGTGCACGTGTCGCGTAGGCAAGTTTTAAGCGAAGACCTGGTCAGCCGGCGTGCCGAAAATCGAGTGGGACGAATCTATATGCACTTATGTCCAGTATGATATATGCAATATGCATATTCCATCCCTTAATTCAATTCTGCTTGTTATCCAAGAATCCAAGCCAAGCAAGCAGAGTGATACCTTTTCTGAACGCTAAGACTAAAGCAAGGGAGGTTGCATCGAGGTTATGTCAATTGACGATCTTTTCACGTTACTTTTAAACAAATGTTGTAGCTGTACATATTTTTAACTAAATGAAAGAGTTGTGTTAATATAAAGAAATTGTGTGCTAAATAGTGCCATTGTTAAAAGAAAATGATACTGTATAAAATAAGGTAAAATATAAATTAAACAATTGTTGGTCTCCGACAGCCATATAAGTAATAAACTTACCCACTATTATTTTAAAACGTTTTATAATTTCCATTTTTAGCGTGTCGTGATCTAGTTTATCTATCCTATAGAAATCAAACTCTAGATAAAATCTTTACTAGTACTTTTTCCTCACAATACGGAACGGGAACGGGGAGAATCCTGTTAAGTCTAGTTCAGTATAACTAATATATATATATATATATATATATATATATATATATATATATATATATATATATATATATATATATATATATATATATATATATATATTATTCCTTTGCATAATGAAATTCTAATTATTTAAATTTATTTTAAACCAGGAAATAATTACATTTCAATTAATAAACTCTTTTATTTAAATGAAGCAAACAGTTGTATTAACTCTAGTAAAAATCTATAGACTATGTAATAAATTATTTTAATCAGTTTTTCATTGTTTCCCTTCTACCATTCATTGCCTTCGCATTTTCTTTGCTATTTGTAATTAAAATAAATTGAAATATTTATTTAAATTGTTTCAGATATTTCAATATGAGATTTCAAAAGAAGAATGAAATTAAAATGTTGAAATAGTTAATTTCCCTAGGAATTTTAACTATATTTTATTTCCTTAGACAATCTTTTAAATTTAGTTTCATTTCAAGTTCTATTCCATTTTTAGCTTCCCAAAAGCAATTATTATCTATTATTTTTATAAAAGACAAAATTAAATTACTTTATTCACCCCTAGATATTACAAATAACCAAAAAACGATAAAAGAAATGTGCGAATACGGAATATACTATCATCTTCAAAAAAATAACACTAAATTAGTAATATTTACATGTTTCTTCCTATAAAATTAATACATATTAAAACCTACTCACATCCATACAATACATGCTCACTTTAGTATATTATTCTGGAGTATCCTTACATCATAGTCATTGTATTCTTGTATTCTTGTGTCATTTTGCCATTATTTTGGAAAATATATTTTTCCCGGTAAGCAACTTAAATTGTTTTACGTGTATTACAGGTGAGACATTTACATACTGATAATCTCATCGTGCGGAGATGAGTAAAGTGGCCGAATCACTAGTCCTGTTAGAGGATGTAAAGGTAAGATATGTATATACTGATAATCTCATCGTGGAGATGAGTAAAGTGGCCGAATCCCTCGTCCTGTAAGAGGATGTAAAGGTAAGACATGTACATACTGATAATCTCATCGTGGAGATGAGTAAAGTGGCTGAATCCTCCATCCTGTAAGAGGATGTAAAGGTAAGACATGTACATACTGATAATCTCATCGTGGAGATCAGTAAAGTGGCCGAATCCCCCGTGCTGTAATAATCAATTCTGTAAAAAGAAATACTTGTATTAGTATTATAAGCTTAACTTTAATGTACCCAAGTTTTACTGCGCTAAATATTATAATTGCAATTTTAATTCTAGAAAAATCTCGCATTGACATTTTTTGTATTGTGATAGTTTCTTTTATTACTAAAATAAATCTTGCTTTATAAATTTGAAATATATATATAAAAAAACTCAGCGAACAAACTCTTCTCAGCGAGGATTGAACTTTGAACTTAAGAGTTATATAGTCAGAAATCTCGAAACTCGTTATATCCAATTACTCTGTTAACAAAATTCTAACACCTTTTCCTAGCGCATTTATGAGAGAAATAAACTTGATTATAATCGAAATAAAATAGCTGGGGGCCAGAGGCTATAACTAAAAATAACTCCGTAATTATCACACGTGTTTTTACTTTATCATATAAAGAGAAAGTATTGTGTTTTTTTAAATAATGTCTGTCTGTCGTCTGTGCAGACGCGTGGAGTGTAGAACCTAATCTACTGTGCTGATGTTGATTAAATATGGCATACATGTTCAGAATAGTCATACCCCGAGGCAAAATCGAAAAAAATAATTTTAGCTACCTATTTTGGGGCGCTACTTTCCGAAAGCTTTGAAAAAACGTAAAAACATATTTCTTGAAAACGTTTCCGACGATTTTGATATAAAAATTCTAATGTGTAGTCCATCACCATTAATTAATATTGGTTTAATAAGTTCAAATATACTCAAAAAATTAAATTTTACGATTTTGGTAGTATTCATACTACGGAAAGATTAAATTAAAATTAAAATCAAAAAATTAAATTAAAATCAAAAAATTAAATTAAAATAAAAAAATTAAATTAAAATAAAAAAATTAAAGTAAAAAAATCCCGTCAAGTACTTACCAGCAAGTTACTTAAAGGATTTCTTCGGTCATAAGTACATTATTATTATTTATTTTTATTTTTTTTAACAAAAATATGTAACATGTCGCTTTTCTTACACCTAAATTATCCTTCAATATGTATAAAAAATTCACTTTTAAGAAACGAGGAGTGCATATTATCCATTACCTTCGGTAGTATGCACTGATTTAGTTATTTTAGGGGTAAAATGGCCGACATTTTGAAAAACGATATATATTTGTTAACGAAATTTCAATACCTTTAAAATGATACCCAACTTCGAATTTTCAAATGACAAACATTTTGGGGCTCCAGAGGTACGGCCCCCTAAAATTTTTAAAATTTGACTTTTTTATATCAACTCCCGGAAATATCATTGGACTACAGAGACGCATATTTTTGTATTTTTGCCTTATTTTTAGCTCCTATCCTAATTGGGTAGCAGGGGGGGGGGGGACATTTTTTTTTCGTTTTGTTTTAATTTTTTGGGGGGTAAAATAGCAGCCATTTTGGAAACACGATATATTTTTGTGATCGAAATTTTAATACCTTTAAAATGATACCCAACTTCGAATTTTCAAATGACAAAAATTTTGGGGTTCCCGAGTTAAGGCCCCCTAAAATTACTAAATTTTCACTTTTTTTAGACCAACTCCCGGAAATTTCATTGGACCACAGAGATATAATATATTATAATATATTGTAATCAACATTTCAATACCTTTGAAATGATACCCAACTTGAAAATTACAAAAAATATAAAATATTGCGATCTATTCAGATCACAGAAATTTGGAGTGTTTAAGTCCGCAATAGGTGTTCTGTTTTTGGGCAAGAAAGTTTAACATGTATACCAAATTTCAAGTCTATAGCTTCAGTAGGTCGGGAGATATACTCCAAGATGCGACGGACGGACGGACGAACTACCAATAGCATAAGGGTTTCTAGGACGACCTCGAAACCCTAAAAATGGGGGAATAATAAATAAATTAGACAATAATGGGTCGTAAAAAATCATAAAAGTACGTGATAGGATGGAGAAATGAGAAATCTATATCCCACACTAATGGACAAACCTTTTGTTATTATTCTTTAGGAAATTAGAATTATTATTTTAAGTAAACAAAAAACTTGTTATTAATTTTCATATTATCTCAATAGTTTAAATTAAAATATTTGACTTTAGAGATATATTCCACTACTTTAGTGTCACCCTTTTATTTCTCATTATAGTTAAATAGCATAGCAATGTATATGCGTTGTTAATATACAAGTGGATTGAGGAAGACAAGGAAGATTCTCTGCAAGACTTTGTCGGTTTGAAAAGTCATCTTTGTAATTTAAATTTGTAAGATAAAACAAAAGGATGAGATAGATCAAAGTAATTCTTATCATTATTTACATAATAATAAATACATAAAAGCTGATTTAAGTCTATTCTTTTTCTTTTGGTTACATAATCTACATTTTTCGTCTGCTTTGTTATGGATTAAAATAATTCTTACTCTAACATGGAACTATAAAACTATATTTATTTGGACAATACAAAAAAATAAAAAATATTTCTCATCTTACCAAATGTAACCGAAGCATTATAATAATTTTAAAGAACGTTATTTTTATAGTTCTTCATTAATTATTATTTTTTATTTTTTTATATTTTACTACTTAACGATATTCAGGTATAATAGACGGATTTGGTTGCACTTCTTCTTTTAAACACAGAATAGGTTTAAATACCCTATGAATAATTCCTTTTATATAAATTCTTCAATGGGGTTCACATCTTTTATACAATTCGCTTAACTTTATACCCTTATCCTTTGTAATACATTTTTATGCTTAAGTAAGTGTGAAAACCAATTTTTCCTTTCTCTCCATATATATTGTCTTCGACTTCATATTTCTATAAAACCCTAAATTTATATAGTAATCATATTTAATTGAATTATTATTTTAATAATCTTATTTATTACAATGATTAGTCTCAACTTTAAATATCGTTCCATAATGTTTTTCAAACAGTATTATAAATTTAAGGTGTTTTTTTTTTTATTTAAGAAAATCTATTCCTTTGGATAATATAACATTGAATATATCAATTATAATAGAAGTATACGTCAACATTATTGGTACTCAAACAGCGGTACACATGTACTTTTTTATAATATAAATATAGTTGCACATTTATTTGCATATCTGTGCACATTTAATTTGATAAACAAATTAACGATAAGTGTAAATTATAATGATAATATTGAGTTAGCTGTCCTGTTGTCAATTTTATATTTTGTAGTACTCATTGATAGCGAATAAAACTTAAAAGTAAAAATTGATGGATTTATTTTCCTAACACTTTTATTGCTAATATGCAATATTTACTAGTTTACTTATTAATTAATTTTATTTACTACGTTTTTATTGGCTTGCTTTCTTGTTTGTTTGTTTGTTTGTCCGGTACAAATCTGGCAATCGATTTCTAACTAACTTCCCGAATAGCTAGACATTTAAAACTTTTAGCATAGCTCAGAACACGATGACAATGCATTATTTTAATACTTTTAGCCATCTTTCAGCAGAATTTAATTAATTTTCAGTAAATTTTGCTGTATGGAAAGTTAGTTCGGAAAAAATCCGCCAGTTATTTTATTTGTTTTGCCATATCCCATATTTACAATCTTCGTTTTGACGGGTTTCAAATTTGTGATTTTTATAAAAAATAAGAGATAAACATTGAATGACAGCAAAACAGTGAATACATCGATAATATTATTTATATTATTTCAAATATATCGATGGCACGGTATAGATTTGGTGTTGGGGAGGTCCGTTGTACAAAGATTTCTCCTTTTTATATGTTTAAGCTCTCTAGATGGTTGTCATTTATGTGAAGTAAATAAATTCGGAACTATTTTTTTTTCACTAACATTATATAAAATATAACAATAACAATTATATTATCAACATTACATACTATTCAACAGAAAATTTAAAAACGTAGTATATAAAAAAGTTATTTTTATCTTGAAATTATTAAATTGATGACCGACCAAAATATCTTCTGTTTGGTACGTGATACAAATATGACGAAAAATGTAAATGTAAATTACGATGTGAAAGGTAGATAACCAAAACAAAGTCTTCAGATTTAGATAATCCGATAGCGACTGTTTGACTTTAATAAATTAAATCAATGAAGGCTGCATCAGAGCAGCCAAACCCAGTCAAATTGTTATGATACAATTATTTTGTGTAAATACTTTGTTTTGATTAACTACACCTATATACTATTGTATACACATACACACTAGTTAGTAATGCAGAGTAATAAGTAACCCGTATGCTGATACGAATATTTATCACTTTGATTGATATTGCTATGAGGATCCGAAAAATAAGAGTATCGTTGCAGCTTGAACTGCTACCTGGCATTGGAATCAACACTAAACTTCTGATATCCAATGCGAAAGTTAATTCTGTTCCATTTTGTAGATATATATTAATATCAGCTGAAAGCACGACAAATATTGCTGGTCTTTATTAACACAATTCTCCTAATTAATCTCAAAATATGGTGGCCGGTCTGATGTATGTCTAATGCGGAACTTTTAAATGCCACCGAAGACCTGGTGAAATTGAAATTGCCTACACCCTGGCCTGTGTCCTGATACATCTTTAATAGTGTGGCTCGTAAATTCCTTTTGATCTTATTAAGGATGGAGATGAGATATCTAGGCAAGCTCTAGGAACCGTCAAGGGAGTCGGAGATGAGGGAGACGTAAAGGCATCTCATCTAGCGTCGCAGCCTTAACAATGACACCGTTATGAACCAACGCTTTACGGTTAGAGGTGCGTTATCAGTTCGGCCATCATATTTTGAGTATTCTACGGTGGCATCTGTCAATGGAGGCCTGTAATTTCGTCGTACTTACAACTGGTACTAGTAGCCAAGTCTCGCATCCATTTATATATTATAAAGACCTGCCAGAAACCACAAGGCCTGGAAAAACTTCACTATGGCTCTATGCGACCCAGGCCTAGCGTGAGCATAGCTTTATATCTATGACTAGAGAGGTTAATAAAACTTAACAAAAAATATAGCATTATAGCATAGCATATATAGTATAACATCTTTAAGTAAGTAAGTATGCTAATATTACAGATATTAAAATTGTTAAGACTTACTTGTAAGATCACCGTATAAACAGGTATATGACGGAACTTTGGAGTAAAATTAATAATTTAAGTTAATTGTAATAATTTACGAAACGTTGGTAAACCAAACTTTATTTTTTACGTTTGATTGATCCTCACTGTCCTGAAATTTTATTTTATTACTACTCAGGTGATATCTAACTATTAATTAATTTTTTTAAACTGATTCCAGCTGTTTTAAATTGTCCTGTTATGCGCAAATGCCTTTAGTATTTGAAATTTAACAATACGAATTAAGTAAACAATTAAAATAAAGTACATTTTTATATTACATTAAAATAAATAAGACCATTTGCGATTAACTAAGAAGGAAAAGGTGGTTGTAATTTACATAAATTAGATTTAGATTTATATCGTAATGTTAATTACTGGCTTTTTACCTGTAATAAGTAAAATTACTCTGCCAGGAATTATAACTGAAAACTGATTTATTCCATTTTTCTTTTTTGTCTTCTCCTTCTTTATCTTAAATAAATTACTAACTTTTTTTCACCCTTCTACCTTTAAGAAATACATTTTCAATTAGCGAATTACTAGAAAAGAAAAAAAAAAGAATTTGATTTATTAAGGGTAAATTTATTCATTAATATTCTTTTCAATTTTTTCTTTTTACATTACAATATTAATGATATTTTTTCTTTTTGTCGTCAAGCTGATTTGATTGATATAGATTTTTGTCACTTGCAATAATTTTTATTAGTTTATTTTTCCATTTATTAGAAAGTTAGAAGAGCTTTCCACCGAGATACGCAATTTATTTTCGTTATTATTATTTTTTTTATTGAGTTGATCGTAATATGATTGTAAAATTTAGATATTGACATTGACAAGAAGTTTATGCATCCTGATGCACCATTCCATTGCAGGGATCATTTTTGTAGAAGCTTAACACGATGAGAATACTGAGCAGTCCTTGTTAATGATCTGCTTATGATAAAGTATCATTTGTATAATCGAGTAGACGGGGCGACGAATGGCTGACTTCGAAATTTTTTGTTATTGCTAAGCTAAGGCAACCACATTTATTCCAATGAAAATAAATTTTGGTTTTGATTTGTTGGTCTTCAAAAATATGTAATAACTTATCTAAATAGTTAAGCCCTTTGCCACGGATTTAACGGCTCGTTTTATAGAATATGATTCGCAAATGTATGTCGCTATCATCTCATAAGGAAAATCCAGATTAATGGCCACTCTCATATAAGCGGGTTGTTGGCCTGCGATTTTATCCGACTGGAATACATTGAATCAAATGGAAGCACACAGAGCGGCAAAATGCTATACGTAAATCGCATCAGGTATGAGCTAAAACGTTCTTTTTTTTATCTATGGCGATTTTTTCCGCCACCTGGCCAATAACCGAGACTTGACAGTAGTATACTGGCTCATATGATAGCGTGCAGATCAGCGGGAAATAACATCAGGGCAAAAATCCGTCATGGAGAAATCCCTTATGAGAATTCCCCTGGAGAAAATAAGCTTGATGTCTACTGAAGTATAATGGTGCCATCCAGGATATAGCGTGGAATAAATGTCTGACTAACATCAAGCTATAATTTTGTTTACAAGTTAATATTTTAGTGCCTTTTAAGAATGTGTGGTCGGCTAAGTTCGCCTGCTGGATAAAGTTTGGCAATAGTAATTTTAAAAAATCAAACCGGTTGGGAGCGGCCATGTCCCACCCATTATGGCGGACAATGTGATTTTCATGATCCTGAGTAAAAAAATATTTAGTTGACCGAGAAATAAGTTGATTTTAGTTTGCCACTTTAAAGTTTAGTTATTCACATAACATTATTCCAAATTAATCTGGCCAAGTGACAAACTGACGTCAACTTCATTTTCGGTCTACTAACTAATTTTGTCCTCAGGATCAAGAAAATTTCATTGTCCACCATAATGGACTGGGTTAGCTGCTCTCCACTGTTTTTTTTTTTTTTTTTCAAATGTCTATTGCCAAGCCACAATTCTCAGATAAATTTACCCGACCTCATATTCTTAAAAGGCTCCACAAGATTAACTTATATACAAAGTCTAGCTTAATGTTAGTCAGACACTCTTTTGCACGTTATCTCCTGGACTATACCTTTTGTAGAAATTTAGATCCCAATTATTGACAGCCAATGACAACGAAATTATAAATATAAAATTTATCATAATATATGAAGTGTAAATTATTGTTAATTTTAGGCTGTAATATTATAAAATAAGAAGATGGTGGCAGTTAGGCTTGAGAGAGGGAGTTGCATGATGGAGGCTGACAGGTACTTTGTTCTATAAACTAGTTTTGAATTCATACTTAATCTTCTAGTTGACCGGAATATGTTGTGCATCAAAGTGACTAACTAAGCTAGAATTTTGTGTATATGTAATCTTTTGGTACTCTTTAAGAATATTTGGTTGGCTAAGTTTGTCTGCAGAACATAGCTTGGCCAAAGGAAAATTAAAAAACAGACTGGTGGAGAGCAGCTATGTCCCGCCTATTTTGGCGTACTAAAGAACGTCATTCTTCTATTTGTAAATGTGATAATATCCCTCAGCCTAATTAACTATTAAGACAAATGGATGTTTAGTCCAAATAACTTAAATAAATAATCTATAAATCTGCACTTGGACAAAACATTTTTTCTAGTGGTCCGATTGACCGGGTTTTTTGTTTGTTCTTTATCACATTTTAAGAACTTCTATTTTTTGTGAAATTTCGATAAAATGTTGGAATATAGGTATTTCACGGGTGAAGAGATGCATATTGGACAGCTAAAACACTCCAAAATGGATGCACAAACACATAAAAAGGGTTTTTACAATTGAAATTTGTAGCGTTTATTGGAACACGTACAAAATCATAACCGTCATTGTACGAAATATGAACTATAAAACTACAGAATCGATATGTCGAACGTTGAGAAGAATTGTTTTCGTTAATTCAATAGTTTAAATTAATTTGAATTAAAAATAGACTGCCAATTAGTGTGGCACATAGCTTCCTCGCATCCTATCATATACTGTATTGTTATATTAACATTACAATTATTGTTATATTGTTAATTTTGTGAAAATTATTAATAGTTTTAGCGATCTTTAACACTTCATAGCGGTGTCGCTGCTGGCTTTACTAAAAAATTGTATTTGAAAAAAATGTTTGTCTCATTGAATAGATGAAGTTAGATTTTTTCCCCGATCTAAATATCCAATTTTAATTTTGAAGTTCACGTTTACACGAGCGTTGCTCGTGAACGCTTGGACGGATAACGTTGTCCAACAAACTCGTCCTGGGCATTGGTAAAATTAACATGTCTACCAAATTTCATCAAAATCGGTCGACATTTACTCAAGTTATCGTCGCACGTTTCATAATTCGCGGACACACAGACCGACAGACAGACAGACATGCACGAGACCAAAAATGTTCCCTGATGTCTGAAACGGATTTCTGTCTTGGAATTTTTAAAATCGGAGGCATAAAAGTTTTTCGTTCTCAAAAGTGAACACAATGCTTCCGTTACCTTCGGTAAGCTCGGAAGCAATATGAATTGAAACTAAGGCGATGATTTCCCTTAATCAAAATAACTGTTAGACTTAAGGGACATCATCGCTACAGTATATAAGAGTCTTAATATCATTTTTTTTTTTTTAATAACAATTTTTTTTTTTTTTTTTACACTAAGAGCTTTTATCATTTCTAAATACAGGAGAGTTTATATTTCTTTGTCTAATTAACTATTAATAAGGCAAGGGGATATTATTATTATTATTTTTTTTTTTTTACACAAGTGTGAAATTCCTTTGTTCCATTGTCTTAATTGATCATTAGACTAAAAGATATTATTATTTCTATTCTATGGGTAGTTAATGTTCTTTAGTCTAATTATGTATTAAGACAAAGGAATATTTAGTCCAAAGTACTTTGGGACTAAGGAATCTCACATTTCTGTATACAAATGTGAAAGTTATTGAAACAAACGTAAGTTATCACATTTATATGCAGAAGTGTCCCAAACTTCTTTGGACTAAATACCCCTTTGTCTCTAAAGATAATTAGATTAAGGGACAATATTCTTCTATATACGGGCGAGTTTATATTCCTTTGCCTAAATAGCTTAGTTGAAAGTACTTTGGGGACAAAGGAATATCTCACTTCTGCATATTATAGAGATAATATTATCCCTTAATCTAATTATCTATTAAGAAAAAGTTTTACTCTAAATAGTTAACAAAAACCTAGACTAAAGTACTGTTAGAGAAAGGAACATAAGCCCTTTTGTTTATAGAAATACTATTTTTATATGTCACTATACAGAGAAAGAGAAAGATATTATCATAACACAACACAGAGAAAGTAAGAAATCCAAAATGACTCAAGTAGTATGATAGACAAAAATAATGTCGATAGTATGATAAGAAACAGTCGATAGTATCTAATCAACAAAATCCGCATTTTTTATCTGCTTCTTGTCCGCTGGTATTCGAAACTCCGAACTATTATCTAACCTTTGTTTTCCTAGGACACAGTTTTTATGACCATCGTGAACATGAAATATTGTGTGAATATCTTTTATTATATACTTTTTATAAAGTAATGTGGTTTTATTGTATAATTGTTGTTCTTTTGAAGTTTACAGCTATTTCGGAATGTTTTAGCTTTCCTATGTGTATCTTCCCACCCATAAACCTCTTTATTCCAAAATTTACCGTAAATTGTAAGTCGAGATTTCATTTATTTTTTATTATTGACTTTATCGAAAATTCTCAAGGATATAGAAGTTTTTAAAATATAATAAGGAACAATTTTTTTACAAAAAGCTTAAGTTAATCGGACCATTAGGGAAAATGGTTTGACAAGTGTAGATTGATCGTTAACTTTCTTTCTATCATAAGAGATACCCCCTTATTTTTTTAAGTTAATTGGGGTAGTTAATCAATAAAATTATTACCCAGTTAAGATTTGAATATCTAGAAATAGATTACCAATTAATTTCAGCTTCCTTAGTTATAGTATTACTTTTCTTTATCGTTAGAATCTTGCAAACTTGTTAGCTTTTGCATAAACAACACATGTTAAAGTTGCAATCACTGAACAGATAAATGGTAATGACTGTGTTCATGGTAGTAGCAACCATGTTAATTGGCCAATTACTGTCGTACGAACTATTAAGTAACCCACACAAGTTAATCAAGCCTCAACAAACCCTTTGTCAAGTGAGAGTAACCGAGTTACCCTCGTCTTTTGTTTATTTCATTCTCTATCCCAAAAAACACCACTATTTAGTGGGACCAAGTAGTTTATAGTTTACACAATTTGAATAACTTAGAATATATACACAATAGAAAATCGAAATCTGCTTTGAGCGATGAACTATTATAAAAGACATTTTATAATAGCCAAAATCGACTTCTTCTATTGGCACGTACCTTAAAGAATTATTCAGAAGGTATGGTTAAAAATCTATGTGTACTTTTTATTATTATTGTTACTGGTCTTATATTACTTTGCTTTGTAAGTTTCATCGCACACCAATTACCCCAATTTTGAACCACTTCCCGTCTCTCAATCTTCCCCAAATTTTGCACGTGGAAACAATTTAGGTGAAGAATACAGAAACCAAAAAAAAAAAAAAAAAAAATAATAATAATAAATAATAATAATGGTCTTATATTACTTTGCTTTGTAAATTTGATCGCACGCACGTTTCATCGCACACCTATTACCCCAATTTTAAACCACTTCCCGTCTTTCAACCTTCCCAAAATTTTACACTTGGAAACAATTTAGGAGAAGCATACAGAAACCAAAAAAAAAAAAAAAAAATCTAAAAAAAGCTGATAATAAGTTGAAAATGGATAACAGTTTTTAAAAAATTTATTTTTATATTAATTTCATAATTAAATCTGCAATAATTCTTATGACCAGCCATCAAATCCATATAATATTAAAAACATATTGTCTTTTAGATGCCTTCTAAAGTACTATTCATACAATGATTACCTGGACGATCTCATAAACCCGGATGATGTACGGAACATGAGAAGTTTAAGAATGGCTAGGAAGATAGCTGAACTTGGTTTTAAGTAAGTTCACGTCTGATCAACTATATCTTTATTTAATCCAAGTAAATATAGTAATAATATAAGTGTTGAGAATCATAGTAGCTGATGAGTTGATCCACTCACAGCTCAAATAAAACAAGGTCAGAACATTGTCTAGCTCTTTTATGGTTCGAATCCTAAAGAAGTCAGACATGTTTCACACTGATAATTTCATAGAGTTAATATGTAAATCGGCCGATAAATTTGTTCGAAAACGTTGTTTTGTTCATATAATACACCAAAATGAAGTATGACGTTTTGCTCCCACTAAAAAAATGCATTTTTGGTTGTTGAAAAACTTGTTTCTACCGTGTCTCTCTTACTTAAGATATATTTTACGCTGTTGTAATCGCGATGACAGCAAATATCTACTCACAATCCAGCCTAATTTACTATAATGGATTGTCACGGAAGCCTACTCATTAGATAATAATAATATTATATAGAGTATATTGTAATAGCCATTATACGATGAGTTGAATTAACGAACGGATACAATGCTCCACTAGTTCATTGTTGCCTGTTGTCTATCATATATTATGTTATCAGAATTACATTATAGTTAATGTATTATTATAATCTATCAATGTCCGCAATCCATAAAGGTAAGGTACATACTTCATTCAAATTGGGCAGGCATGACTATACTAATATACATTTTCTTATAATTAGATCAATTTGGTTGCTGTTCTTAGTTTGCATTAAAAATAATCGAATGTGACTCTTTTCGTCCTTTAACTTAACACAAGCTTGAGTGTGAGATAAATATTCCATGAAAAAATTGATGTTTTAGTTTTAGATTATTGGGTTGCAATGTTAAGAAAACATTACTACAAATCGATCTCTCCGAGACCATTTAGATAAATTTACACCCATAATACTTAATTGTGTAATGGTATTCATTCGGTAGCTTTCTCCTTGCATCGACTTATTAGTAATTCTTAAGATTGTTATACTCCCTTTTTTTTAGAATATAAATGACTTTGACTAAATAACTATTATGGCAAAGGGATGTTTAGTCAATGTATCCTTGGGACAAAGGAATATCACTCTTCAGTTATTATAAGGGGAGTAACAGACTAAAGAAGAACATTCCGCCACCTTCTTTAGATTGTTACTCCCCTCTGTTTTTTTCATTCCGCCACCTTCTTTAGATTGTTACTCCCCTCTGTTTTTTTTATAAGTGGAGTTACAATCTAAAGAAGTGCCGTCATGTTTATATTGTAATAAACAGTATAGTATATGTTTTTGGCACTAATTTTCGATTATGAATTTTAGAAGAAAGCTCTCACAAAATAAATCTACAATTTATACATCTATTTGATATATTAAAAAAGAAAATTAAAAAGTAAATTTACTACAATTTGAAACCCAGTTTTGTTTACAAAAACCCAAAATTGCTTGCATATGAGTAAGCCTGCAAGACAGTGAGACATTTTCACTTAACGCAATTTGCTGTCGTTTTTTGGTAACGCTTGTGTAACGCTTTTTGGTGTCTTTTTCGGTATCTCTTTTCGAGTTTATGTGCCAAAGTAAAGACATGAAAATGTAAAAAAATTTGAGCGTGCAGATTCTTGCGTTTGTAAATTTGGAATTAAATGGAACATTATAGTGCACGAAGAAAGAAATTACTTTTCTTCTTTTCCAGTTTATTAAGAAGTAATCTTTTAGCTTCTTCACCCAAATTTTAATAATAAATGCAAAAAATTATAGTTTAACAAAAATAAAAAATAATAATGTAAAAAATAAATTCCATGCATGTAAGTTTATTAGGAATAAAATTCTAAGGGTTATGGTGTTTGTCCGATGAAAATCGGAGCAGTAGAACAGAAGTTGTAGTTGGGGGTGGGGGGGGGGGGGGGCGCCGCTGGGGCCCGTGAGCGACTACTGGAGTGGTAGCGAGAAGCGAAGAGAGTGAGACGTGGTAGGCAGTCAATCGGGAGGCAGGCACAACCAAGCGTGGTGGTAGGAGACACTATACCTACTGAGAGCGGACAGACTCGATGGATCACCTCCTATATCTTCCTAACTCCCTGTTCCTATATCTTCTCTACTCGTGTAACGCTAATTTTTGGTAACGCTTTTCAAGGTTATGTGCCATAGCCAAGATATGAAAAGGTCAAAATTTCATTTTACATCATCTTATACAAGATTAATTTATAACTCTGGAATAATGCTTCTCCCGATTATTTTCTTTCCTATTATCAGTTTCATGAACCTCATTTATCTTCTCAATAATTTTTTTTACATCGACAAAATTAGATTTCTACTAGATCATAACAATCAATCTCTCGTTCTGATAACATTGAAAATTCCTGAATGTAAATCATATTTAACAATCTCATTTATAATATTCTTAGTATTGGAAACCTGAATCGAATTCTTGTTGAAAAGAAATGCATCTATCTAGCGAATATTTTTTATGGTTTCCCCTGAGACTTTGTAGCAAGATGCTGGGTGAATCTAAGCAATTTCACCTATCAATCCTTACCTTAGAATTTTATTTTGGACTAGAGACTAGGTCAATGTTTCAGTGGAGAAACATGAACAGGAACTCTAAAATATTGTCTTTTATATGTTTGTGACGACTTTTTTATCCTTATACTATATGGACCTCTATTATTCAATTCCTACCTTTTTTTTCCTTATCCTACCTTGTACCTACTATAATATTTTGTTCCTGTGTTACTGCGATATTCGTGACTAATATTAGAATATGACGGTGAATGATTAATTTTCAGAGCATTAATATACTACACTAGAATTACGAATCCTCCTCTCGAAGGATTTTATTTTATTATCTACGATAATTAATTATGGTTTACATATACATATAATAATCTACTGTAGATTAGAGGAATTGAAGGAATATCTTTTACTAAAATGTTTCTTTATTACATAAGCATATTACGTATTGCATATTTCACTGTGCATATTCAATCACATAAAACCATATTATGTTTAAATATTGTAACGGACCTTATAAAGTATAAATCTATCAAATATCAAAATCGAATAACATTCATAAAATAGATTCACTAACAATGTCGAAAAGAATGGTTGACAGTGCAATAAAAAAAGTTAATAAATTTATTGTTATTGGTTTTCCTGTGAAATATTTGTCACAAGGGCAGATCCTGCCCGATTGCATCACACCTACAAAGGATTACCTAGACTGAGGAAACCCCTGGGAAATTCTGTTAAATCTACGTTCTAGAAAACCAGTATAGGCAGTTCTTTTCTCTAGTCGTCAGAATATATTTTGTTGCTGCTTCGAGATAACATTACGATGCACCTCACCAAACCCTTTTTGACGTGGATTTCACTGGAAAACTAAGAAAATTTATTACAAGACAACCCACGGAAGGTTATGCAACAAGTTAAAAGAAAGGGTATTTTAACTTGCCTTTGCTCCTCTTCCTCGCCACCAATCTCTATATGATTAAAATTTTGGTTTCAATATCTTCGGTATGGCCAAGTCTAGGTGCATGATGTATACAAAGCTTCTTGAGAAATAAGTCATGAGAAATTATATAATTCCAAATTTTTACCTATGAAAGGAATAAATTAAAACAAAATAATTTAAATACTTCTTGCATACGAGAGTCCGCAAGACAGTGAGACATTTTTATGTTTTCGCTCTGCGTAAACTACCGACATAAAATGAAATAAATTCGGTAATTAAAAAAGAAGATGGAAGATAATTTTTATCTCCACACCGGCACTGCCGCGGCTCGATTACAAACGACTGAATTCAAAGGCGCCGGCCCGCCTTTTACGAATTGTATATGCCTTCATACTTTTTATTTCTTTAGGCCGAGAGGGCTGAGAGTTGATGGCAACCTCCTGTACTTTCCTAACTCCCTGTCACACGTATAAATATTTTCGACTTTCTTCGGCCCTATGACGTCCGGTGGAGGGAGGCCCAACAGCTGGAGAAAAACTGTGCACACCTCCTACACCTTTCTAACTCCTTGATACACCGGTTAACGTTTTTTAGTAACGCTTTTCGAGTTATGTAGCACAGCCTGTAAACATGAAGATGTCAAAAAAAACCATAACTAAATTTTGTATATTTTTATTACATCAGAGAAATTCTGATTACAGATAGGACAATATTTGAAATTAGCTTGAAATGATGGTTTGCATTGACCGCATATGCAGAGATGTCCGCAAGGGTAGATAGCGTGGTCAGTTTGACCTGTATGGCAGATACAACATGCTTTTTCACTGTCTTCATCTGATTTGCGATCCTCTGACTCCTTGGAAAAATCTATAATGCACAGGAAAGGTATCGACGTTTAGTTTTAGGGATTAATAAATAAGACAACACGAAATTGGGGACACTTTGTCCAGAGAGTGGAGTTAATTTCTTGACACTGTTCCCTTTAAAAATATCATTTTGTCATACGTACTTGTGACACTATAATTGTATAAAAATTATACTTTGAGCCTATCAGCAATTTAAAACTAATATCACTTCATTAGTCCGGGTGCACATTTAGACGCAGGGCAGCAAAGTTATTTTATAAATATCAGAAATATACGAGACCATGCAAATTTAGGGGACAGATCGACTAGCGTCGGGTAGGCCACCTGTGACATAGTATACTGCCCTTTCATGCTCTGCGCTTCAATTCGTGTCGCTTCTTATATTTCTGTGGTCTCAATGTGCGCCCGGGTTTAGAGTTTACATAAAGGATAATAATTTGAAGCGATCAACACATCCTAAAAATTGACATAAAGCATAATCATGTAAAACGACCACCAGGAATCCAGATTAGTATGATTTAAGTCATTAATTTAGGCTTTAGAAGATTTTTTGTCAGAAACTCAGTATTAATGTAGAGGGGAGTTGGTAGACCTGAAGATTTAATTCGAAATTTATAAATCAATTTTTTAGAGATGAAATTTATCATCAGTGCTTTCTCTCAGGGATCATTCAAATTTTTACATTATCAATGAACACGAACACGGAATAGCTCTTGGACTAAATAAAAAGTCTGGGACTGGATGGAGAATTTTAAATGCATGGTACATTCTTCATCATTGTATTTTAAGCATCACTGAAAATATTCCCTGATCGAGCGAGACCTCTGATACATTTAATCATCTTCTCTGAAACTCGGACAGTCCAACCCTCCAAAATATTGATTACATATTAAAACATTAGATATCAAGAAAACAAAAAGCAAACTCTGTTTAGACTAAAGAAAATATTTATCAAAATTAACCATAGAAATTATTACCACTCTTACATTTGTTAATGCTTAGTGATTATCAGGATTACTATTTTAAAAGTAATGTTACAGATAAAACAAACTAGTACCAAAACAAATTAGTGTGCCACATAGCTTCCTCTATATTACGAATATAAAATTTGGTGTAATGAAAAGTTTTAATATTATCATAACATTTTAAATCTTCAAGTCTTCTTACCTACCCCTCAATTTAAAACAACTTTTAAGAATAATTTTTCATACCTTGAGCAATGCATTGTTCTACCCACTGTTCAGTGCGCACTAGTGGATCGAAACTTGTCTGTCTCTCTAATCTGTGATCCTGTGAATGGTTGGCTCTGTATGATATCAGGATTGCCGGCGACGGACGAGCTTCACTTCGACTTCTTTCGTGTCCATCTGTTAAGGAAATAATTTTTTTAAATATTATTTTTGGATGCTAATTAAAACGCACGTGTTCACTTCATTTATGAGCCGTTAGTTATTATAGTACATTACGCGTCTAGTGTGGAAAGTAGCATTTTGCATGCGAGTGTGGAGTTTGCACCTGAGTGATAGCGAGGGAGGTAAAACCACACGAGCAAATCAAAATGCAGTTTTTGCACGAGTTGCGTACCGTACTTTATCTACGATTGTTGGATTTTAATAATAAATACAGAAAAAAAATTAATAAACTTCCTGTATGTAAGTACATATTTCTCTTTTGATTAAAATGACATTAATTCATTAGTTGTATTTTGTGCCGAATTATTTATTTAAGGCGTATAATTCTCCTCATTTTCTCCATAATCACTTAAATCACTCATTGTTTCTCTAAAAACTCGATATAAACAAGTACTTTAATTAAACAAACAGCAAATCAGAATGTAAACAAACTCGCTAAGTCTTTTTTCCCGACCTAGGGCGGAAAAAAATAGGAATGCTTCACCTCATTATGATTGCGCATGCGCAATTGATACAGCTACGAAAAGAATCACTTTCTATGCATCTAAACAGAGATATAATGTTTATATTCCGTATCAATCGTAGATAAAATATATTTATGTATTATATAAAACTTTATAATAGTTGTCCAGACGCTTTTAATTTAAATCTGCAAAATTTATTCTATCTTTTTAACTTGAGAAATTATTGCGCCTCAATAACATTTAATAATAACATCAAATGCTGGCGATCGAAAATTGCAACCTAAGTTCTATGATGACGTTGTATTTCCTATATTACTTTTAAAAATACTTCATGCACTGAACATGAAACATTGTTTACCGCTTGACGATCGGATTAAAACTGACCGAAATATCATAAGCTTTTGAAAGTACATATTTGTTTAAGTCATGTGTTGTTTTCGACACCTTAGTGAAAACCTGAAGCCCAGAACGTGCGCATGACGTTGCAATATTATTTGGTTTTATTCATTGGTGAAATGTATTATTTATTAAAAAATAATTTAAATATGATAAATTTACTCGACACTCTCTTCGTTTTAATTGACAAAACTAATTCAAGTACTTTATGAGTAGGAGGTGGTTCAAGTATTTTTTTTCTCTGGTGTTTTAGTGTCATTTAATGTGTTAATGACGCTGACAAGTTATAAAAGAAGTGAATCAAGATACGATTTGACTTTATCAGTTTCTGATCATTAATCTTGCTTTGTTATTCGAATCTTTTTCGAATCAATTCTTCCTTAATGTTTCTTTGTTTGAACCATTAATTATCCTTACTTTGTCTTCATTCTTGACTTGATTTGATTTATTATACTTTGAAGATTGTACATTAGGAAGAAATTGAATTTATATGATCATAAAAACACACATAATTCGCACAATGTAATCATAAATGGTAGATTTATACCACTTTCATTTTCGTAACATAATAAAGATTTTCTAGTGAAAACCGCGGGTTAAAAATTAAGAATTCATCAAGAATATTCTTGTGAATTATTTCGCTAACGCTACAGCAAGTTAATTAAACCAAATTTATAAAACGTCTGCTAGTGTCTGGGGTCTGTAGGAAAAACCGAGGACCCTTATATTTTCCTGTGTGTGTTTGTCTGTCCATCCGTCCGTCGCCTGCTCTCACGGCGATACCTTTCGTCCCATCACTTTGAAATTTGGCATATATGAGTATAGTACCTACCCACACATTCTAAACATATATCGAATTAAAAAAATAATAATAAATAAGGGTAAAAAACTCTAAAGGGTTAAAAAAATAATTGATTTTTTTGGAGATCGTGTGGGGTATCATATGAAAGGGTACGTCGAGCTGATTACAAAAATATATAATGTTTTGGTTATAAGCTTTGACAGGACGAGCGTAGGCAAGTTTGAAGTGAAGGGTGTGAAAAGTGTCACTCCTTCAATCTCGCTTATGTAAAGTGCGAAAATTATTCAACTAAAAGTAAAGATACCACTTTTTGGAAATTTCAAAAAAAAAAAATTGTTTTTATTGACAAAATACTTTTTTTTATAATTATGATGTATTTATATGTTTATAGTCCGTTTCACTGGCAAAAAAATAGTTTATGAGAAGTTTGTTTATGTGTTTTGAGAATTTTAGACCCATAGGAAAGTTCAAAGTAGGCTTTTTAGCATTTTAAAAAGCACCATCAATAGGTACTATTTAGACAATACTGTGTTGCCTACGGACCCTCGCTGTGTGCTGACTAGCACACACTTGACCTGTTTATTATAAATTAATTTTGAAAATGGTACATTCTTTTGTAATCATCCTGTATAATAAATTAGATTGTTCGCCAGCGTGAGTAGAAGCTATTTTTTTAGGCGAGGCTTAGAGGGGATAATTTCTAACTCTGATTTTGAGTGGAGACGGTACCTTAATGAGGATTTTGGGATAGAGAAATATGTTTTAAAAAAGTTAAATCAATAATACCTGAACTCAAGTGAAAATTACGATCTTCCGTGAGATTGAAGGACTTTTTAAAACCTAGCAAAATTAAATCTTTTGTTCCGTCAGTTTGAGAATGACCCTAAGAGCGGTCAAAATATTGAAACGTGAGCCTTTATATCCTTCATAAACCCAACTACTCAAGATTAGAAATAATAGTTGTAATATCATAAGGTTACTACTCAAGAATGAAGTTCTAGAACTAAAAGGTACATTTTACTAATTTAATCATCAATACTAATGTTACCATTCGGAGCTATTAGATGGTTAGAGATGCGTCTTGGGCTTACGCTTCTTCCTTGACGTCTTTTTGGATGATTCCTATTATCTCGCTCTGTAGTTAACCTGTTGGGATTTTCATGGTTTCCTCCGGCTCCTCCCAATCTTCTTGGGGAAGTTCTACCATCGCGGCTCTTCTCGTGATCTGCAACGTAATGATAATAATTAGATATCGCGTCACTCCATAAAGAAACAACTTCATTTGTACAAATAATATGACAGATTCTAGAAGTTTCATTTGGATAATTTGATAAGCCAATCCAGAGAGGACTTAGCTATTTTGACTTTTGTACGAAATTTTAGGTATTAAGGTTCATTTTCAGTGCTTTCTGCTCATGGCCAAGGAGCCAAAGAACCATCTGCTATCAGTAATCAGTTATCAATTATCTAAACTCATTAAGCAAAAGCTCTGAAAATTAATCTTTATCAGCCAAACGCTAACTTTTATTTCCAAACAAAATTTAATTGGTTGATATTACCGACGAAATCTTGTTTAACTAACTCCTATTGAACAAATATTCACATAAATTATTATTTGTCGATCTTATTTACATATATCTAAGTACTAGCTTGTCTGACCGGCTTCTCATATAAAATTTGGTTCACCGTGAAATAATTTAAAGAAGAAGAATTGGGTTAAGACAGAGAAAGCCTTGTTCCTAAGATTTTTTGAAAGCCGTAGAAAACAGATGCTATTTTAAATAGCTGAATTGTATTTTCACTAAAGAGTTAATTCAATTCTTCTTCATATCAGATTAGTCTGGCCTCAATTACCCTGCTTTTGTATGCTGTGGCCCTGTTTTCCCCCATTGGGATCGAATTTCAATGATGGACGTAATATACTAAATACAATAGGTTTATATCAGCGTCTTAAAGCAGTAGTGATACTTATTATTATTTGGTTTTCATTACATATATGGCCAATAAATCAAGATGGTCAATTAACAAACCCTTTACTTTAACACAAGTTGTTTATATCATATAAGGAACCTAACTTCCGAATTTGAAAACCTTCTTGTGCAATTGGTTCCGGAAATAATCCTCATGACGAATTTTGCATATAAATGGCCGCCATCTGACAAGATGACGGCTCGTAAAAAGATTTCTTTACGAGCAGATAGAGGCTAAGAGAAACCTTTAAACAAAATGGCATGATCATAAATCCAGTGATTCTTGTAGACATCTTGATGTGCCTTGATAGAGGTGTTTCGATTTTATAAATATAACTTACTGACATCGTAAAAGGTCAATGTGAATAACTAAATAAATATGAATTAGTGTTCTATTGTTATGTGATAAATTTAGACAGAAAAATTAAAATACCAAAATTAGTGTCTCATTTCAAGATGGGGATATGAAATAAAATGTAGTAGGTATATTTTGTATTCTTCGTCCTCCGTAAATACATTGGCACCTGTTAGTTAATATGAATATTTGAACCTTGACACAAACTACTGCTCTTTTTATTATTGTGTACTATTTTTGGTTTTTAAAATAAATATAAAAATGTATCGCCGAACAAATCATCCATCTCTAATTTATAGGTGAATAAATATTTTGAATTTGATTGAATTCTTTCACCTTTACTGATAGTTTATTTGAGCCAATTCTAACGTTAAATGTATTATTTTATATTTTTAAAGGAGTTTATTTATTTATACAGTATCTTTCATTCGTACCTAATAGTCTATTCCTTGTTTACTGAGAGTAAATAAACTTCGCAAACGTATCTTTATTTATTATTCTGCTTGGACCTTGATTATTTCTGCTGAATTATTCATTTAAATATCTTTATACACAATTTTAAATTTTCAAGATTGATATATGTGTGCCTGTTTTCACTTGGTGATGTACTTTTAATCAGTCTGCCACTTGCTCTTGGTCTTTATAGACTTATATACTTTTAAGTCATTTATAGAATTAAAATAAAATGTTTAACACTTGTAAAAAAACGACTGAATTACATTTCGTGCCCGTATTATTAGGGATTCCACAAAACTAAGTTAAAGAGTTATTATTTTTAATAAAATATCTGAGGAACCAATAACATGATTATTAAGTTAATTGTCATTGATTAAATTAAATAAATCAAATTAAAATATTTGTTTATAAAGATAAAGTGAGAAAAGTTTAAAAAGGTAGCTGCGCAGAAAATCTTACAATTGAATTTTAATGACAAATTTCTAATATCATTACACTTTTAAATGAGCGTGTTAGCTTGTTAATTATAGCAAAGTGTTTACTAAAATACATAATTAATTAATGCGGTGAAGTATTAAGTATTAAGTGTTTATTGAAAATAATTATTTACTTGATGTTTACTTGTATCTGTTGGAAACCATTTGCACCATTGCTTTACGTGTAACATTAGTATAACACGTTCAACTTTAAACTTTACGTTGAATATATCGTTAAAACCTAATACACGACTGTAAACGTTTAAAATAAGCGCGTTGTGTTTCTTCCAGCTAGCAATATTATTCTATCGCGTGGAATGAGTTCCAACTGTCCGTGCGTAGTAAGATTTACTTATCTGTGTAATACATTTTTGGCTCAAGAACCTGCGCGCGCATACTTATTCCCGCTTCTATTTTTAAATACGTCTAACATTGACCGCCAACCTCAATATTCTCTTGGCAAACTTTGTGCCTTCTTTTTTTTTAATTTTCTTTTATATCATTTAGATTGTCTCTCCTTTTTCATTGCTTGATTAATACATCTCATTAAGGACTATCTTAAAAATATTTATAAATAGACTTCAATGTGTAAATATCTTGAATGTTTGTCATTATAAATATAAAAAAATATGTTCTCTTTTTTATTTCTTCTACTTCTTTCCAAATGAATTTTTGGATTTTTATATTATTCTGAGAAAATTATTAGTTCTACTTTTTCCTTCTTTTCTGTTTTAAATGTTTACTTGAAATTTTTTGTAATTAATGGTAAAGCTTTGCAAGTGTCTAATTTTGAAGAATGGTTTAAGAATGTTATTTTTCTTAATTTGTCTACAAAAAAGACTTGTTTTATTATTTCAGTTAAAAATTTAATAATTCTGTTGATTTTTTTTACTACGTTTTTATTAGCTTGTTTGTTTGTTTGTTTGTCCGGTACAAATCTGGCAATCGATTTCTAACTAACTTTCCGAATAGTTAGACATTTGAAACATTTAACATAGCTCAGAACACGATGACAATGCATTATTTTAATACTTTTAGCCATCTTTCAGCAGAATTTAATTGGTTTTCAGCAAATTTTGCTGTATGGAAAGCTAGTTCGAAAAAAATCCGCAAGTTATTTCATTTGTTTTGCCTTGTCCCATATTTACGCAATCTTCATTTTGACGGGTTTCAAATTTGTGATTTTTATAAATAAGAGATAAACATTGAATGACAGCAAAACAGGAAATATATCGATTATATTATTTATCGATTCTATTATTTATATTATTTCAAATATATCGATGGCACGGTTTAGATTTGGTGTTGGGGAGATCCGTTGTACAAAGATTTGTCCTTTTATAGGTTTAAGATCAGCTCTCTTGATGGTTGTCATTTTTATGTGATGTAAATAAATTAGGAACTATTTTTTTTTAACTAACATTATATATTTTAATTTAAATCAAATTATAATTATTATTTACTACGGGAAACAGACAGTGAAAAATACACTCCAGCGCTGTAGTATAAAAACTACCAAAAACTTAAACATTGAATTAACATTTTAATATAATATAATATATTATTATGGTGATCTCGTGACATTAATTATTATTAATATTGCTAAATATTACATGAGGTTTCAAATACTACAATAAAGTTATGAGTTCTTCTCATAGATAATGAATTAAATCTTGACAAATTTAGATTTAAAAATTGGACCAGAATTAAATAGCAGGAGGTTTCGAATATGACATGAAGATAAAATATTCTAAGCTGGCGACTGGTTTCAATATTTGTCCAATACTTTGCCGCAAGCCTGAGAGATAGAACTGACTAAATATTTACTTTTCCCATTTTTAGAATAGCAAGCAAAAAAAAAAAAAAAAAAAAAAAAAAAAAAAAAAAAAATATATATATATATATATATATATATATATATATATATATATATTCACTGTAAAAGATTTATTGAAATTCACGTGGTCAATCCTTCCTCAAGTCAAGAAATATGTGAATACTTTAGTCAATCTTAAATATAGAATTAATTAATTTAAATATAATATTCCATTAGTATAGGAATTGAATTAGTATTATTCATAATCAAATAAATAATAATACACCTAAAGTTTATTAAATCAGTAGCTTACAATTTTTTATGTTTGTAATTTCTGATTTTTAATTTATTTTTTGAACCCAATTATTTACAAATTCAATTTTTGTTTCTTCATTGTTATGGTTTAATAGATTTAAACCTTAATGACGCCTATGTAACTTTTGAGAGGCAAATAAGTTTAATCATAAGAGTACTAGCTTGTTCAATTTTGGTTTTTAAAAATCCTTGACTAAAAACAATCAGTTTACTGTCGGAAATTTGACCGTAGAAGAAATTTCACTCATAAAACTTAATATTTATTGTAAATGAACTATAATAATAAAATAAATAGGAAACATTCTAAAACAGAGGCAGGTTTTGTATTATATTTTATTTACTTATTTAATCTAAACGACCATTTTTTAAAACGTTTTGATAAGGAGGAACAAAATATTGTAGTGTGGTTTTATGTAGAATTAAAACAAAGTTGTATAGAACATTATTTTTACTTTAATTACGTTGTGATAACAGCTTTGGGTTAGCAAGAGGTTTGTTTCTCGCACCATTTGTTATCCTATTCCCCTCTCAACGCTTGTAAAAGAACCGAATCGTTTATATCTTTATCTCGACATGGGGCTGTCTAGCTATATAAGGTAGGAATAACAAATAAGGCACGAGAAATAGGAGTGGAGCTAAAAGCAAGCCTTGCTGCAAACCACACTCTCAAAAACCCTAAAACATTCAATGTTTAGCAATCGCGATGCTTTACATTAGGCTTTAACATTGGTATGCAACGCTAAGTTTTTTTCAGCTTGTCTTCAAGAGAGAATAAGAAATCAGCGTGTTTTTGTTTCAAATAGTTCTTTTGTCAGTCTTTACTCATATTACTCAGTTTTGCCTGTACACGTTTGAAGTTTGATCGTTGATATTTAGTGCATCACGTTTTACAAAAAGTTTTATTTGAATTTTTACGATTGTCCCACTAGGAAGGAACATGCAGTGAGAACATCTTAGGACTATACTTCATAACACTCTTTTTCTAGAACAAACGTGAGATGAATTTTATTTTGAGATAGTGTTTTCACGTATTTCCTGATAAATAATAGCTATCTTATTACATTACAAAATTTTATAGTTGACAATATTGTTGTTACTTTTTATTAACCTTACAATAACTTCTTTAGCCATAATTAATAGTTGACTTTATAGTTTTACAAATTAGGATTAGGACCTCACAGCAATAAAATCTTAAAGTCGAAGGCTACTTTAAGACCACCTTTGTAATAAAGGATTAGCTCAATAAAGCCGTCTAATTTTTTAAAGTATCATGGTGGGCATTTGTTTTGCTACATATTTACTCCACCTGGGTGTTAAAATAAACTAATATAATATTATTATTATTACAAAATAGACTAAAAGTTCGCTTTTATCTCAAATATTAATATTCTACTTCAGGATTGCTGGCGATACACTGACAAAGAAAGAATTTGAAAAACGGAGAAAAAAATTGGATCACGTTGAGCATCCAAAATATTCAGTGCCTCAGAGTATCAGTAAATTTGTTACACTTGGCAGGGATCCACTGATAGAAGCAGTGGCTTACAGAGAAAGACCATGCAGGGTCGGAATCCTTCAGGTACCAAAATTTACTTTACTCTCTATAATTTTACTACTTTAGTTGAAGCGAGCGTAAGCGAGCTTCTTACATTCAACGAAATATGAATCTTGTCTGTCTGTCTGTCTGTCTGTGTGTAACGTTTACGTGTCCGACGATAACTTGAGTAAAAAATGACCGATTTAGTTGAAATTCGGTATACATCTTCCTTTTACTAATACTCAGGCTAAGTTCGTTAGACAGCGTGATCCGTCCAAGAGTTCGCGCGCAATGCTCGCGTAAACGTGAGCTTTAAATTTAAAATTGGAATTTAAGGACGGGAAACAATTTTATCATCACCTATTCGATGAGACGAACATTTTTTTTAAATAACGTTTTTTAGTAAAACCAACAACGGCACTGCTATGAATTAATAAAGATCGCTAAAACTATTAAAATAAATAAATAAATAAAATAAGTTTATTGTTGCTTATATACAATGTAGAACTTAAAAGTACAGTAAAAATTATAGCTGACCTAAACGTTTAAAATAGAGGAAACAACCTTTTTACCGATATCTTATGTTCTAACGTAACGATTTTAATAAAACTTTATGTACATCGTCTAAAGTACAATTGAAACAAGTATGTAAAATTTCAACTTGATACTGGTACAATCAGTAGTATTTGAGTAATGAAGTGATACATTTATAATATTAGTTTAAAAGCTATTGCGGGTGGTTAAGATTCTTATAGTCCTTTAGTATGTAGGTTTGTTTAGGAAGTAAAGCTTTGTACCGAGTACCCCCCCCCCCCCCCCTCTACTCCACACTGCCCTCTTCCACTTATCTTTAACTATGACATTCATCATGATTAACAGATTTCAATATAATATACAGTAATTTTATTGCAATGAGCTCGCTTCAATGATAGAGCCACGCGATGCCTAGTGCTATCAATGTTGACTGTCTACAGTTGGCAGAACTGATCTAATAGAGTCATTTGCTCATCGGAATTCGTTTGTGCTACGATCAATGTTCACTAATGTTTTCGTTTGTAGTTTGTACCATACAAGTTCTGTCAATAAATGACAGTTATGTCTCACTGTACAAGCTACGAACTGTTAACCAACCTAAATATACTGGCCATAAAATCCCTAACCCTAAAACATTTCCACCATCTTCCTCTGACATGTTAACGCAAACAATAATTTGAAATATGAATCATTCGTATATCATTGAATTAAAAGATTTACAATCTGTTAATAGCAATATTATATGGAGTGTTGAAACGTTAAAAGATTGAAAAGATGAAAGCAGATTTGGTTGAATAACGTGGTGCCACATTGAATATTAATCTAATCAATCTTCTCGCCAGTTAAAAGGACTCGAAAGGCTTTAGAACTGGTAACTCAGAACATCTTGATTAACTTGAGTTTAGATTGTAGATTGATTAACGTGGTAAGTCTGAGGTTACTATTGACGAATTAATTGCCTTACCGTGAACCAAGTTTCATTTATCTTCATTTCATTTAAAGAATAGAATGAGACCTGATTAAATATCTTAATTATGTTTATGATAATTTAATTTAATCGGATTATATATATTAAACAACGAGACAGCACAGGTAAACTATCGCCTTTACATTTTCCTATTTTTTAGGGTTTTATTGGTAAAACCAAAAAATAAAAACCCTTATTGTTTGGTTCCTGTGTATGTCACTTTGTCTGTCACTCTGAGTTCCAATAACTTTTGAATCAAAAGAGATACAAACATGAAACTTTACAGTATTAAACATCGTTTTGACGCGCACACAGGAAATACACAGATAACTAAAAATGATCAGCTGTTAAAATTTATAATGACGGTTAATCATGCCACGCGTAAAAAAAATATATATATTTTTTTAATATTGATTGGGGTATTAAAGAAGCGTAGATTGTAAAAATAAATTTTTACTTGTGAAAAGGGTTCAATTTTTCGCACCATTTTGTC
This sequence comes from Gerris lacustris, assembly GCA_951217055.1. Lineage (NCBI taxonomy): Eukaryota > Metazoa > Arthropoda > Insecta > Hemiptera > Gerridae > Gerris > Gerris lacustris. The sequence continues at coordinate 89,970,498 of OX578277.1, forward strand.
AATAAACAAATTGCGTGAAAATAATATAGTTTTGAAACTATTCACGCTAATACTTTATGGTGGCCTGATAAAAATTTCGAAAAAAATGTTATTTACCTTTTCGTTATTACCGATAAAAAACATTATGACCCTCCCGAAGATCGAATCAGGAACCCCTTCCTCTAGTAACTCGTGGAATTTGTTTAATTTTCTGCTGTTCCTAGAAGTATAAAAAATATGCTGTCTCCTGGCCTACAGAGAAAATAAGAATTACAGTTTGATCTGATTAACTGGGAATCCAATAATATGGCGGATAATTCATGTCACGCAAGGAAATTTTTTTTTTTAAATTTTGAGTAAAATGAAAGTATATAATACAAAAATATATAACACTTGTGTAAATTGTTTAATTTTCCACTTCATTTTGTCATAAAGGATGATCATTTTGCGTGTTTCTCCCCCCCCCCCCCCCTTCCCTTCTAATAACTAATTTTGGGTTTGCGATACCTACAAAACCTTTTTTTTTGTATGACTACGCAAAACCATTTTTAATTTTGACTAGCATAGACGTATACACGTCTGAAGGTCTTAAAATGGAGGGTTTCAAATAGTTCTCGAAAAATGCCTCCAATTTGTCCAGTTCTATAATAATACAAGTTCCTTCAGGTTTTATGCTTGGTTTCATATACATAGTGTATGGGAGAGTCGGACAAAACCGGGTACCTAATCTGTAATCTGTAATAAAATCATTGCTATTAGTAACAGATCAACAAAACAAAGTTTATCAGTTGCCTTATTCATTCATTTATACCATATTATTCTTTTGTTGCTTTAATATTAACACAATATTTTTTATGCTTTTTTTAATCACCAGGTACAAAACCCCGGTTTTACCCCAAGGGTGGGGTAAAACCGGGTCCTCATTATATTAATTCAAAACAACTCTAAATTTAAAAATCTTTATTACAGACAGTTTAATAAGACTTAAAATTGACGTATTAAGTCGACATATAAGAATTGTTAAAAAAAATCCTTAAAACAGTTTTGTCCTTAACTCAGTTTAGGAGAAATGTCGCACACAAGAGAATCGTTCTCTTCTTCTGCATTAGTACACTCATATAAGCCCAACTGCGACAGGAAATACATTTAATCCGCCCTTCTTTTGATCGAGATAGAGTGCATACATAACTTGATGCATTGCTAAGTATGCAAGCTTCCTCAGAACTGTCTTCATCTGAATTAATTTTACATAATTTCCTAAAGTGGAGGGCAAAACCGGGTACCCTGTTTTACCCCACAACTTGGTACCCGGTTTAACCCAACAGTTACTTGTTGAGTTCAATGGAGTTGATAGGTTTGGCGTCGCTCTAGGTGTATGAAAAGAGAATGAAAATATCCAGTAAAATATGCTTAATTAAAGTGTGCACTTATCTCTTTCTTGAGAAAATGTTATAGCAATTGAAACTCAGTAGACAAATGTAACAACATTAAAAACTTTTTCACTAAAAACTTAAAAAAACGTTCTGAGTACGAAAATACGTGGTACCGATGCTGTTTTTCTCTCCAACTGCACGGAATAGTCACCGCTAATAGCTTTATGGTGTACCGGTAGATAGGATCACTAATCAGGGAGATATCGAGGTACTTGGTTTTACCCGCCTACCCGGATTTGTCCGACTCTCCCCTATGTAGAAAAAAAGTATTTAGGGGGTGAAGATTCCAGCACTTCTTTTGATTGTTACTACCCTTACAAAAGAAAAGAGGGGAGTAACAATATAAACCTTCACTGAATGTTCTTCTTTAGACTGTTACTCCCCTTATAAAGACAGAATTGTGATATTCCTTTGTCCCAAAGCACATTGGACTAATCCTTTGTCTTAATAGTTATATTTAGTCAAAGTCATTTGTATTCCAAAAAATCATAGGGAGTAACAATCTAAAGATGTTCCAAAATTCCATTCTGGGATTTCGGTGGATTGGTTTTTGTTTTTATTGACTCATAATTCCGAATATTCCTAAAATATTTTTCGTTTGCTATCTAGACGAGATCTATAGTCAGTAGTACAAGTTTACCTCCCATTTTAATTAAGTTAGCACAAGGTGTAGAGGCGGTTATTTTTATACACTTAATTTTTATATTATAAAAAATAAATTGGCCAAGTATGAGAGCTGGAAGTTCATGAAAAGGGTCTGTAGGCAATTCGACAAAAAGGTCAAGTTTCCTAACCAGTATAATAGGTCCAGCCGTATTTCGATGACGGCCATGTAAAAGTTTGTTTTTTGCTAGAACTTTTGAACCATTTATTATAATGACTTTGTACAAACGTCTTGTAATGCATTTTTATATTGTCCAATGGCAATGAACTATTGGGGATCCATACCATGTAAAGGGAAGTTTGTTTTCATGCAATCGCACACGGGGGCAACCACCCATTTTGCCCCCAGGCCACCAAACTTCAAAATTTCAAATCAGAGTGTATATTTTTGATAGCATGTTTGGAGTTTACGGTGAAAAATAAAAACTTGAAACTTTTTTCTATTACCAATATTTTGTCCCCTGTAGGCGGGCAAATGTAGCAAAATATCCCTTCCGAAAATAGTAAAAAAATAACACTAATATCGTTATAAAATCTAAACGGTTTGAAATAAATTAATGGAATTTGGGGGACTGTACCATGTAAAGAGAAGTGTGTATTCATCTACTCGCGTACTAGGGGCAACCACCCATTTTGCCCTTGAAATCTACCATTTTTATACTTTTGCACCATATAGGATAGATATAGTGATAGAAAAAAAAGTTTGACGTTAAATTTTATTATTTTTCACCGTAGAATCCAAAAATATGCTATCAAAAATAAATATACTCACCATTTTGAAATTTTGAAGTTGTGTGGCCTGGGGTCAAAATGGGTGGTTGATCCCAGTGCGCGGTTGCATGAAAACAAACTTCCCTTTACATGGTTCAGATCCCCCAAGTTTCATTCATTTATCTCAAACCATTCAAAAGTTAAGAGGGGGGAAGGAATTTTTGGAACCCTGCTTATTAATGGTAAGGACGTCCTTCTCTTTCATTAAACAGCCCACATGACGATTTTTTTTTTATGTATTTTTAAACCACCAGTAAATATAATTGATACAATATTTCAGTTAAACAAATTTCAACCCCTCATTTTTGCGGTATGATTTTTTTGGGCATCCATATAATTTTCCAGTGCTTGCGGATTGGATTATTACACTTAACATATCTGTAGTTTTAAATTTTGTGTTGGGTACTTCCGGAGGTCAGGTGCGTTTCAGACATACAAATGCCTTAATGGTTTAGGTGGGTTACAGACAGACAAGTGCCTTAATGGATGAGGTGAGCTACAGACAGACAAGTGCCTTAATGGTTCCTCATTTTGCATACGAACCCTAATTATCAAGACTCTTTTCTACTTATTTATTTCCTTATAGTTAATTGTTTTCCTATATTTTTAAGACAGTAACGCTTCTTTATACGTATTTTAATTGGGTCTTTAGGTAAAAATGTAGGATGAGATAAAATGTTTAGAAGCATGAATGCAAAAATGTTTAGTTACTCTAAGCATCCAGTTTAGTTATTCCAGGCATAATCAGGGGTTTTAGTAAAATTGTTTGGGTTTTAGTGATAAAACTTATTACTCCATCCATTAACCTATATTGACTGTATAAACTTATTCATTCATTTTAATTAATAGCTTTCAAACTTTCACTTTATTTACTAAATTGTTACCCATCAAATTTATATATATATATATATATATATATATATATATATATATATATATATATATATATATATATATATATATATATCGTTATTCGAATAGAATAACGATAATGTCGGCATTATCTTATAATATATAAATTATATTATATTTTATAATCATTTTGGAAAAAGTCCTGCGATATTGTGGGAGGACCCATTTTTAAGTAATTTATTTTATTTGAATATTTAAGCCATTTTCATTTTCTATATTAAGCTAAACAAATAATGAAGTATAAAGTATTATATTTAATGAAATGGACTACTCAATTAACCAATATGATAGTAATAGATATGAAATAGTAATAATACAGCCACTGATTGCAAGCATGAACCCCACGCGAAGCGCGGGGTGAATGCTTGTGTATATATAAAGTGGCTAATCAGCTGATCAGGTTATCAAAATGTTTTGGCACTTCCAGACCACCTAGAGACTTGCTTTTTTTGCGTTTGGTCCCAAATTGGCCCAAACCGACTAGAAAAATCTGAAAAGTGGAAAAAAAATATTTTTACCCCCCTTAAAAAAATAAAAATGATGGACGCAAATTTAGGGTTTTCTTCGAAGGGCTATTGCGGCTAAACGGCAGACGGTAAGTCCTATCGAAAAACGGATAGCACCACTGGTAACTGATTTTAAAATATCTACAACTTTAACTTTGGTCCAACGACTATTTGTCGTACGATTAACGGTTCTACCTTAAATCAAATAAATTTCTTAATTTTAAGTAAATGTTTTGGCTTTGAACTCTCCTAGCGTTGACGATTATTGGCCGATTTAATTTTCGATTGGGGTATTTAAACCCCTCACCAAAGCTCTATAAAACGAGTATTTATTTTTCAAATTATCTGTCTTTTTTGCCGAGAAAAATGAATATTTATAGAGAAAAGACGAATTTAAAATACCGTAAATAACGTCATGTTTACGTTTTTAACAAATAATCATTTTTATAAACTCATGTTTATCATTATTTAGTTATATTTTATAGTTAAAAACAAGTATAAAGAAAATATAAACAAACATTGAATAATAAAGTTTGTTGTTCGAAAAGTAAAAGATAATAAATACATTAGTTTTCGCGGAAACACACTTTGTAAACAAATGCCCCTTCTCTTTCTCCATCTTCTCACTTAACTTCAGTCTCAGTCTAACGTCTACAGCTGTCGTGCGCACTGCAAGCCTCCCCACATTTTTTCTTATACTACCGACATTTATTAAGGTATGATTTTATTCTTATTTTAACTATTTATTTAATTGTTTTTATTACCATATTATTGTCACTAGAATTGTTTTTAATAGGTTGTTAAATTCTATATTAAGAAAATGTTTTAGTTTATTTATATAAATATTTTAGTTAATTTAAATGAATTGTTTACTTTATTTAAATGAATATTTTACTTTATTTAAAAGAAGGTTTTTGTTTATTTAAATGAATGTTTAAGTTTATTTAAATGAATATTTTAATTTATTTAAATGAATTTCTTACCTCATTTAAATGAATATTTTTAGTTTATTAAAATGATTTTCTTTTTACATTATTTAAATGAATATTTTACTTTATTTACATGAATATTTTACATAATTTTAATGAATATTTTACTTTATTTAAATGAATATTATACTTTATTTAAATGAATGTTTTACTTTATTTAAATTGTATTTATTATCATTTTATTATTACTAGAATGAACTGATTTATAGTTTGTCAAATTCTATATTAAGAAAATGTTTTAGTTTATTTAAATAAATATTTTAGTTCATTTAAATGAATATTTTAATTTATTTAAATGAATTTCTTGCTTTATTTAAATGAATATTTTAGTTTATTAAAATGGTTTTTTTTTACATTATGTCAATGAATATTTTGCTTTATTTAAAAGAATGTTTTAGTTTATTTAAATGAATGTTTAAGTTTATTTAAATGAATATTTTAATTTATTTTAATGAATTTCTTACTTTATTTAAATGAATGTTTTACTTTTTATAAATTATTTTATTATTACTAGAATGAACTGATTTATAGTTTGTTAAATGCTATATTAGTTAATATTTCAGTTTATTTAAATGAATGTTTTACTTTATTTATATGAATGTTTTAGTTTAGTTAAATTAATGTTTTACTATATTTTAATGAATGTTTTACTATGTTAATATGAATGAGTGTTTATTTTGGGTAATTAATAGTTTAGTTGTGTGTTTTAGATTGTAATGAAGTCCAGTAATATGGCAAATTATTTCAACGACATTGTTTTCTTTTTTATATGATGTTGCTGAATTTATACATACAATTATTATTTCACCATTGCACTAAAAAGAGGGAGGAAAAAGGTATTTTGTTTGTTTGTTGACCTGAAAGCTGCTTTCGACACAATAGGTCGGGAAGCATTGTTTTACAAACTGAGTTGTGCAGGGATCACAAGAAAAACCATAAATGCGATAAAGAGTTTGTACAGGACGACTAAGTCATCCGTATGGACAAGACAGGGATTGACCCAGTCCTTTGCTTCTGGTATAGGATTGAGACAGGGATGTTTGCTAAGCCCGTTGCTGTTTTCCTTATTTATAAATGATGTGGTAGAATTTATACAGGGGGGTGTGAACATAGGTAACCTCAAAATAAATGTATTGCTATATGCGGATGACTTGGTCATCCTGTCGGAAAACTCTATGATTTTTCAAAAGACGATAAACAACTTGGAGGTGTATTGTGATTTGTGGAACTTGCGGGTCAATTTGGAAAAATCAAAAATTATAATTTTTAGAAGAGGTGGCAAAGTTGGTAACTCATCCTGGACATTTAAAGGAAGTAAAATTGATATTGTGAATTCTTATAAGTATTTAGGTTTAACACTCACTTCCAAATTATCGTTTTCAGAGCATATTGAAGATAAGATTAGAACTGGTAGATTAGGAATCAACACATTATGGAGTAAATATATAAGTAACAGTACTGTACCGTTTAATGCGAAACTACGTGTGTTCGAAGGTGTCACTCGTTCTATAATTACATACGGTGCTCAAATATGGGGAGGGAAGAAGTATGAGACATTGGAAAGATGTAAGAGATTATTTTTAAAAAGAGTTTTATTTGCACCAAACTATACACCCTGTTACATGCTAGAATCTGAGTTAAAAACTGAATACATGTTCGAGTACACTCTCTCGCTTCACATAAACTACATTAGGAAAGTTATAGAAATGGAGGAAGGGAGACTGCCCTATACACTTGCTTTTGAAGCTGTAAGAGCTAATGCCGGTTGGTATAAGGACTGGATAGAGTTTGGTGAGGAAATGGTGGAAATATAGAGCTGAGTAGAGGATGGGAAAATAGAGATTGCTGGGGAAAAGAGATGGTCCGGGCTTTGGAAGTGTGGAAGAGAGAAAAGGTGGAACAACGGGAGGAGGCAACCAGGAACGCATCTTTCTATCCGCTATACTCTGACTTACCTCCAATACCAGTGGAATGGTACATGTCACCACACACGGCCATCACTAATGTAAGAACCATGTTTAAGTTGAGATGCGGGTTGTTACCACTAAACTACAAACCATGGACTAAAGGGAAAGCAAATGGAAAATGTGAGTTATGTCATGTTGAGGATGAGACCACTTACCACCACATAGCCCTTTGTCCTTATTTAACAGAAATTAGATCCAAGTATTTGGGAAGGCAATTTTTGTCTTTATCCGAATTCCAGGGGCTTGTGGCTGATACTGGTAGAATACAATAAAATCAAAATTATTTAAATGCAACACTTAAAGTCAAAAATTAATTATTATTTTATATGATTCATATTGTTATGTTATATTATTTTTTAATTTTACTTTATATTGTTTACTCTCAAAAAATTTAAGCATTAATCAAAATAATTCTATAATAAGAATCATTCTAAGAATCACATTTATTGTAAAAAGTAAGATGTAAGAGATAGACTCTCTCCCGACAGCGAATGCTAGGGAGTATTATGATTTGTTGAAAGATTTATATATTTATAATTTAAAATAAAATCATTTTCATTCATATTATTTCACCTTGACTTTAACTACTTATGTTACAATTAATCTAGAGTACTAATAAATAATAAAATAAATTGAATGAGGTTCTATCTATATTATTATTATTCTATGATATAACTAATCTAATATAATGACATTTATTTCATGACAGGGCCTACAATGTACTGTACTCTAATATGTTTACACTGTGACCGATTCCTAGCATGAACCCCACGGTTACGACCATCGGTTCTACATTAAATAAAGTAAATTTGATCAATGTTTGTTAAATTTTTGACTTGGAGCTCTCATGGCGTGAGCAATTATTGTCCGATTTAATTTTCGATTCGGGTGCTTAAACCTCACACTAATGCTTTTAAATCGGGTATTTATTATTCTATTAATTTGTCGTTTTTTCTGAAAAAAAATTAGTATTTATAAAGAACAAACAAATTTAAAATTTCATAAATATCTTCATATTGACTTTTTAACAAATAATTATATTTATAAGCTTATTATAATACATGGATATACATATTTATTATTATTATATAGTTATATTGTATAGTTCAAAACAAGTATAAAGAAATATAAACAAATATTGAATTATAAAGTTCGTTCTAAAGGTATATAAATAAGAAATTTAAATTTTATTAATCAATTCAGATTGCCAATGTTGTCAGTTTTCAAATTATAATATAAACACCTTTCAAATACCTTTCTCCTGTCATATCACTACACTTTTACTCTGAGAAAGCCACTCCCCACTCCCTCCGGCCTATATCATGACACCTCTATTTAGTCTCTATACTCGGTGGGTTATACTGCACTTGTTTGTTTTGTTTTCAAAGTTGTTTTTTGTTTCCTTTAAATAAAAATTTCACCGCCAAATCATACTCAAGTCAAGTAGACTCAAGTCAAGAAGTTTAAACATAAAAGAAGAAACCAAATGAAGGGTACACGGGAAAAAGGATGAGAGTCACTTTTTTCTATTTCGAGAAAAATGGAAATCAAAGTTTACAGACTTCTGAGAAAGCTATTTGTGGTGTTATAATTATTTTAGGTAAATAAATTATTATTATAATCATTCTTAATCATATTTAATTCGAGAAAAAGACCTTATTTTGGAAATGACAGCAGTTTTTATCAAAAATAGCTAAAATTCATTTGACTCTCATCTTTTTTCCACTGGAATTTTTGGACAAACAATCTATTGAAACTAGAAAAAATCTTTTTTTTTACTTATTCTTCTTATTATTTCATTTCTTTTTTTTTTTTATTCTCTCATAAAATGATTGTTTCAAGATTATATTGTTATAGTTATTTGACATTTAATTATTTATTTAAAAACATATTGAAACATTAAAAAAGGAATCAAAAAGAAAAATTAACACAAAAAGAGTAACGACCATTTAACGTATTGCAGTAAAAATATACTCTGTTGATTCTGAATTTATTTTGAAGCAACAAATAGGTCTTGTAAGAAAAGGGCATTTTGATTTGTATAGTAGCTCTAAGAAACGAGTCCATAGAAGGGGAACATAGTAGTGGACTCTTATCTTTTTCCCCCTGTACCTTGTGGACCATCATCTTTCTTCCCCTGTACACCATATTTTTAAACACATATTTGGGTAGGTTTTAATAGTTTCTTTAAAATGAGGTTTGTAGTACTGTTAGTACACGCCTAGAGCTACAAGATGGTGTTGCTAACTCAATTTCTACAAAAATGTGACTCTCATCCTTTTTCCCGTGTACCCTTCATATGATTTTGTATGATTTACTCTCACGAAAAGAAAAGGCAAAATCACATAGTGTAAAGTGGCCTTAAAAATAGAAAAGAATATTGCATTTACAAAAAGAGACAAAAAAAAAGAAGAAAAAAGCTATTATAAAGCATGCACTAAAAATGAGAAAATAATATTTTAAACAGCTTTAGTAATACAAGCCATAACAGTACATGCTTGTGTCACTATAGATAAAAGCGTGGGCACTATTAACAGTTTTTGTAATTTGTTGATATCGCTCCACGCTTTTTACTTTCTCATGTAAAGAGAAAGTATTGTGATGGCGCGAAAATTCGATTTTGTGATTTTGATGGATTTACACGTTTTGAGGTCCCCTGAGTCCAAAAAAGTGGTTTTTATAAAATGTCTGTCCGTCGTCTGTCGTCTGTCGTCTGTCTGTGCAGACGCCTGGAGCCTAAACTACTGGGCCGATTTTGACGAAATTTGGCATACATGTCCAGAAAAATCATACCCCGAGGCGAAATCGAGAAATGAATTTTAGCTCTAAATTTGGGGGCGCTACCCCCCAAAAACTCTGAAAAAACATGAAAAAAAATTATTTCTCAAAAACGGTTCCGACGATTTTGATTAAAAAATTCCAAAATGTAGTCCATTTGAATACGAATCCAACGATATAAGCCGTTTCCCCGGGAAAAATCTAGTTCCTGAGAAATTAGCTTAAAACGCGGACGGAGAGAGCCCGGGTTCGATTCCCCTCCCAGGAGAAGTTATTTTTATAATAAATTTTGATGAAAAGTTCAATAATATTTAAATGTACATTTGAAAACTAATAAATGGAAACACTGGGCTAAGTAATTATAAACTCGTATATGAGAAAGTTTGTCTGAGTTGTCTCGGACCGATTTTTTCTTAAGTTACATACGCTCATAATACTGTAGTTGTTAAATATACCTATTATTTATCTACGATTGATACGAAATATAAAAATTTTATCTCTGTTTGATGCGTAAAAATTGATTTTTTCCGGAGTTGTATTTATTGCGCATGCGCGTTTCATAATTATTTAAAGTAAGGTACGTAGCTCGTGCGAAAACTGCACTATGCTTTGCTCGTGTGGTTTTACTACCCTCGCTGTCGCTCGGGTGCAAACTCCACACTCGCATGCAAAATGCTACTTCCGCACTAGACGCGTAATGTACAATTTCTCCTTGTTAGTGCATGTTTTATAAAACCGTGTTTTATTTTTTTTTTTTTTAAATATACTAATACTATTTTATATAATGTTGGATCATTAAAAGAAGAAAAAAATATGTCCGATGCAACTGTTACTATAGTTCCTCGTGTACGAACATTATTTCTTGGTCATGTGTCTCCCGTCTGTTAGTTGTTTCAAGTTTTCGCGATTTCATATCATTATCATCATAATCGCGAACATAAAATTAAAATTCACCATAAAAGTAATTCCTTCCTGGCGGGGAATCAAATCCAATGTCTCACCCTTTACAATATTGCGTGTTTCTAGGGAACTAGATTTGACCTAGAAAAATTATTATTATTATTAAATAATTAAAAAACATCTACTTACGTATATGATACAACTACGTGTATGTGTAAGAATTAAACAGAATTTGATTATTGGTTAATATATATATATATATATATATATATATATATATATATATATATATATATATATATATATATATATATATATATATATATATCAGCAGAGTAATACCGTGTTTTTGCACACTGCAATAGGCTACACAATTTGCGAGAGACACCAAGGGATGTGCCACGCAAGCGTGACACATAGGAACGGTTCCAACATCAGACATAACGTCATTAAGATGATGTTGGCTCGGCATTATGCCATGTCCTGCATCGTTTCGTCGCGTCCGACTCATCAGGGGCCCGACGATGCCCACCCAACTCTGGACCTATACTACATCAAGAAGATCAGAAATAGGACTTATCAGAGACGAGGGTGCTCTCATACCGCCATTCTTGCTTGGCTGGAAAAAAACATCAGCAGAGTAATACCGTGTTTTTGCACACTGCAATAGGCTACACAATTTGCGAGAGACACCAAGGGATATATATATATATATTTATCAGCAATGTAATACCGTGATTTTGCACACTGCAAATTGTGTATATATATATATATATATATATATATATATATATATATATATATATATATATATATATATATATATATATATATATATATATATATAAAAAATATATTATAAGATAGAAATAAAATCAACTTTAATTGCTACATAAAGTTTACCACTAATGAATTTCTTATTTAAGTTATAAAAATATTTTTTTACAAAACTAAAAGGTCTACTTAGTGTCTTTGGTGATTCCTTTTCTTTGTATCTTTTTTTAGTTTTGAAATCTTCTGGCATAAAAGAGGGAAAAAAGGAAGAGACGAAAAAATAGCATTTTCGGTTTAATTCTTAAAACATTCTTGGACGTGTGTTTTTCCCCCCTCGTATCCTTTCTAAGACCCTTTTCTTATATTTTTTCTCCTTCTAGATCCTTTTCCCAAAGGATACAAAGAAGGACTTTTTTATTTTTTATACTCCTTTTTTTAGGGTACTGATTTTTTTCTTGACATCTTCTACTCATGGTTGTTTTGTGTTTCATGTCCAATGTTTGTCTTACAGTAGAGTAAAATGTTGTTTTCTTCTCTTGTGAGGATAATATTTCACAAACCACAGGATATTTGACAAAAGGAAGCACGATAATTGAATATTATTAAAAGAATTATTGTTCGAGTTCTTTCTTTTCAAAGTATAACCCCTAATATTTAGTCGTTTCATGTTTTACGCAGCTTAACATTTAATTATTTGTTGTATTTAATTATTTCTTTCGTTTTAATTTCTTCGTTTGTCTAGAGATGAATTGTTATCTTAAAGATAATTAGTAATGATAATAATAAAAATTAATGTTAGTAATTAATTTTTTTACTGGCTAATTAGATTTCGCTTTTAGGATAAACGCCGATTTTTTTTAAAAAAAAAATACAAAATGCCTAAAAGAAATTATTATTAAAAAATAAAAATTATTATAAATTATTCTCCTGAAAGAAATTATTACTTCCAGCCATACACAAAAAGGATTTAAAAATTCTCCAAAGTCATTTTCTTTTTCTCTCAAAGTTTAGTATATATATATATATATATATATATATATATATATATATATATATATATATATATATATACTAATTGAAGTTTTTCTTTTGTGGACTTGAGGTTTTTTTTATATAAAAAACAACCAACTACTTATATATATATATATATATATATATATATATATATATATATATATATATATATATATATATATATATATATATATATATATATATATCAGCAATGTAATACGCCATGTCCTGCATCGTTTCGTCGCGTCCGACTCTTCAGGGGCCCGACGATGCCCACCCAACTCTGGACCTATACCAACTCAAGAAGATCAGGTATATAGGCTTTATCAGAGACGAGCGTGCTGCGTTGCAGGACATGGCGTAATGCCGAGTCAACATCTTTGTGACGTATAGTCTAATGTTGGAACAGTTCCTATGTGTCACGCTTGCGTGGCACATCTCTTGGTGTCTCTCACTACACAAATTGTGTACCTTATTGCAGTGTGCAAAAACACGGTATTACATTGCTGATTTGTTTTGCCAGCCAAGCAAGAATGGCGGTGTGAGAGCACGCTCGTCTCTGATAAAGCCTATATACCTGATCTTCTTGAGTTGGTATAGGTCCAGAGTTGGGTGGGCATCGTCGGGCCCCTGAAGAGTCGGACGCGACGAAACGATGCAGGACATGGCGTAATACCGAGCCAACATCTTTGTGACGTATAGTCTAATGTTGGAACAGTTCCTATGTGTCACGCTTGCGTGGCACATCCCTTGGTGTCTCTCACTACACAAATTGTGTATATATATATATATATATATATATACACACACTAGGGTGTTTCATTTTTCCAAAGGTAGAATTTTCATATGACTTTGCTTACGCCCCGAGTCTAAGTGGTGTAAAAGATATATATGAAAAGTTTCATGAAGATTGGATAATATTTAGAGGTTGCACACTTTGATCAGTCTTGTAAAAGTAGGAAAAAAATAAGGTTTTTCAATATTCAATTTTTTTATTGGGAAAACTAGAAATCAAATACTTAAAAAAATATTAAAACTAGACACTAAGATCAGTAGGTAATATTATAGGTAAATATTATATTATATTAATTAACTTTGAACGATGCAAATTTTTATTAATATTTTCTTCATCTGCCTGAGTAATACGTTCGTCCAAAAATGCAATCCTGCATTTGTTTCTGATGGATACCAAATAGTTTCTTAGCAGCTGTGAGAGCACTTTATTTAAAGTCTGCATCTGGGTAAGAGCTCAAAAGCTCCAGCATATCCAAATAATTATTTGGAGCCCATCGACTTACAACTGACTCGTCCCAAAAGTGAATATATATGGAGCTGACAAAATGCTCAACCCGTTTCATTCCTTTAAATTATTGTTGAGGAATATTCAATTGTTTTAGGACATTTTGCATGTAGTTATCATTCTCACTCGTTATTCTTCTAGAAAGCTTTGAATGGGAATTTCTTCATCCAGCATTGTCTTATATAACTTCTTATCCAGTGAAGTCCACAGACTTTGTAAGTTACGACAAATTTGGATATCAGGACCAGTAAATGGTATGCTACAACACTCCTTTAGATGTTAGTTCATGGGAGTGTGACGGAAAGCCAACCACAACAATATTCGTCCAAAGTCCCTATTAATTCTGGTACATGCTCCTTGAATTAGTTCTGAAATAGAAGCTGTAGTATCAAAATATATACCAAAGATATTTTCAAGTAGCATCAACATGGTTCACTTCCCGAATAACTATTTACTTTCAGGGTAACAGGTAAGCCAAGCGAATGCTCACAATCATTGCCAGTCACTAGAACTGAAACTCTATCTTCCAATGTTTTGACACTCCCATAGGCGAGTCATATATAACTATAGGAAAGAGTTTACTATCCCAATTTAAGACCAAATGAGTAGGATTTTCAAAGTGTCTCTTCAATTTTGTTTGCCTTTTACTTTTATTTGTAAACGGTAGCTGGAGATACGGAAAACCTCTTTACAGAATTTTAAGAAATGAAACGGGTTGACTATTTTTTGTCAGCCTCATATATGTTAGCTTTTGGCACGAGTCAGTTGTAAGTCGATGGGCTTCAAATAATGATTTGGATATGCTGGAGCTTTTGAGCTCTTTCCCAGATGCAGACTTTAAATAAAGCGCTCTCACAGCTGCTAAGAAACTATTTGGTATCCATCAGAAACAAATGCAGGATTGCATTTTTGGACGAACGTATTACTCAGGCAGATAAAGAAAATATTAATAACAATTTAGAAACCAAACCTGCAAATAAAAAGGAAATGAAACGATTAGAAGATCGTTTAAAACCTAGTTTTTGAAGGAAAAAACCTAAGCCATTTCGTTACTTCTAAAACAAAAATTTTCGTTGAATTGTTTGGGTTCCACTACAATTCTCTAAGGAGCATGCTCCTTGGTACATGCTCTTAAGGTGGTCAATGATACTGCAGAAAGGGGAATTGATCTGATAAAAAAGTTCAACGAATCACCCATGGACGAAAATCAAAAAAAATTCTTGTTGTGGTAGCCGAGCATCACAGAAAAGTCGTCACCAAGCGAACAAAAGAAAATATTGCATCGTTCAAAGTTAATTAATATAATACAATATTTACCTATAATATTATTACCTACTAATCTTAGCGTCTAGTTTTAATATTTTTTTTTTTAGGTATTTGATTTCTAGTTTTCCCAATAAAAAAAATTTAATATTGAAAAACCGTATTTTTTGCCTACTTTTACAAAACTGATCAAAGTGTGCAACCTCTAAATATTATCCAATCTTCATGAAATTTTTCATATATATCTTTTACACGACTTAGACTCGGGGCGAAAGCAAAGTCTGCAGTTTTTTTTAAAATTTTATTTTTTGCCTTACAAAATGAAACACCCTAACACACACACACAATATATTAAATAAGAGGCTAAAATATGATATTACGTATATTTATTTGGTTTCTTTCTTTTATTTGAATTCGATTATATCTTTGTCTCTATTCCTGTATCGAAGTGATACAGTTTATTTACACATCGCTACATCTTTTCATCTCCTACAGAAAAAGAACGAAACAAAATTAACTCAAAGTAACTGACTTTTATCAAATATAAATAAAATCAGAATCATTTTATACTTACGAACACACACATATATAATAATAATAATAATAATAATAATAATAAACACATGTAATAATAATATTGCCATTTATTGATCTGTTATAATTTTATTGAATAAATCATTGAAGCGAGCTTCTTACATTCTGTCAGTAACAGATAGTTGAATAAATGTTAACCGATTTAGTTAAAATTTGGTATACATGTTCCTCTTACTATTGCTCAGGTCAAATCTGTTGGACAGCCTTATCTGTCTAAGTGTTCGCGCGCAACGCTCACGTAAACGTAAGCTTCAAATGTACAACTTACATTTCAGGACGGAAAAAGATTCTACCACCACCTATTCGATGAGACGAACATTTTTTACATATACATTTTTTTTTTGTATAACCTGCAGCGAAACCACTATGAAGTGATAAAGATCGACAGCTTCAACGTTTTTTATCAAGTTGTCCTAAACGTTTAAAATAGAGAACTTTTTTACCGATATCTTACGTTCTAACGTAACGATTTCAATAAAACTTTATATGTATGAAGTACTTTTGATACAGGCAAAATTTAAACTTAATACAAGCAAAAGCTTTAGTGTAGTGTTGTGATACATTTTATAATAGTTGAAATAAAGATGGCCGAAGCATGTAGGTAATGTAGAAAGGTGCCTTTCTTCCCCTCTACATGGCTCTCTATTAAAATCATTCACTTACTATTACTCATCATGATTAACTATTATCTTAATAGATAGAGCCACGCGATGCCTAATAATAAGAATAATTAATATTAATAAAATAAATAAAACCAGTGATATTTCATTTTCTTTGAGATATATTATTAACTTTTGTTAATTAAATTTCTTTTTCCGGTTATTTCTTTTAATCTTTTAAGAAGGGAAGATTAATATTTTTTATTTTAATATATACGGGTTGCCGGTTTAAACCCCCTTTAGAACCGAAATCCGGTTATAAATAATTTAAGAAAACCTAGCTCCACAGGTAAGGTCACAGAAAAGAGGGATAGGTTCTAACTTAATCATACGTAAGAAATAAAAAGAAAAAATTGCAAGCAAATATCTGATATCATTGAACAAACACTAAATGAAAGTAAAACTTATCTGGTAAATTCGAATTACACCAACTTAAATATAATGAGATAGATACGGGGTAATTAAATAATCTAACTTATCACCATCCGCGCCCGCTATTAACACAACATAATTCATTAACGAAACTTAGCTATGAAAAGAAAAGAAAATTCTTAAAATATTTAACAAAAATAAAACTGAACGAAAAAAAAGGCTAACGCAGAAGAGAATAACCTACTGTGAAGCCGGACAGACTCCTTAGCTACCACCTTGGTTTATTCCTTATCCCGTTTCTATAGAAAACAAATAATTATACATAATTAATTATAGATTTAAGTATAATATAAAAATAGGCCAAGTATAATGTCACTCCCCTTTGTTTTTTTATAAGGGAATAAGAATCTAATGAAGTGCCTAAAATTGGCTCATTAGGCACCACGCGTTTGCACAGATTACAGATGACAAACTGCAGACTTGAAATCGACTCTATTTAAAACAGCTATAATGGACTCAGGGGGACCTCAAAACGTGTGAATCCATCAAAATCTTAAAATTGAATTTTGAAGCCACTACAATAGTTTCTCTTTATTATTATTAAAATCTTATCATTTATACAATCGAGTAGCATCCCGACGACAAACCTCGAAATGATTTGTTATTGCTAAGCTAAGGCAACCATATAGATCCCAATAAAAATAAATGTTTGTTTTGATTTGTTAGTCTCTAAATAGATGTGATAACTTATCTAAATAGATAGCTAAATTAATTTACTTAATTTATTAATATAAAGCTCAAATTAAGATAATAGAAAGAAAAAGCAATAAACCTAACTTATAAGTATAATGAAATAAGTAAGATGCTTATTAATATAAGAAGCTTTTATTATTCATTACTTTTCCAAATCTAAGGAAATTAGTATAATATTGAAATTATAAAATTTGAGTTTTTTTAATCACAATAATGAGGAAATTATATATAAAAAAATGTTTTGATTATAGGAACATTAGGTCAGGACAGTTTTGATTATAGAAACATTAGGTCAGGACAGTTTTGATTATAGAAACATTAGGTCAGGACAGTTTTGATTATAGAAACATAAGGTCAGGACAGTTTTGATTAGAGAAACATTAGGTCAGGACAGTTTTGATTATAGAAACATTAGGTCAGGACAGTTTTGATTATAAAAACATTAGGTCAGGACAGTTTTGATTATAGAAACATTAGGTCAGGACAGTTTTGATTATAGAAACATTAGGTCAGGACAGTTTTGATTATAGAAACATTAGGTCAGGACAGTTTTGATTATAGAAACATTAGGTCAGGACAGTTTTGATTATAGAAACATAAGGTCAGGACAGTTTTGATTAGAGAAACATTAGGTCAGGACAGTTTTGATTATAGAAACATTAGGTCAGGACAGTTTTGATTATAGAAACATTAGGTCAGGACAGTTTTGATTATAGAAACATTAGGTCAGGACAGTTTTGATTATAGAAACATTAGGTCAGGACAGTTTTGATTATAGAAACATTAGGTCAGGACAGTTTTGATTATAGAAACATTAGGTCAGGACAGTTTTGATTATAGAAACATAAGGTCAGGACAGTTTTGATTAGAGAAACATTAGGTCAGGACAGTTTTGATTATAGAAACATAAGGTCAGGACAGTTTTGATTATAGAAACATTAGGTCAGGACAGTTTTGATTATAGAAACATAAGGTCAGGACAGTTTTGATTAGAGAAACATTAGGTCAGGACAGTTTTGATTATAGAAACATAAGGTCAGGACAGTTTTGATTATAGAAACATTAGGTCAGGACAGTTTTGATTATAGAAACATAAGGTCAGGACAGTTTTGATTAGAGAAACATTAGGTCAGGACAGTTTTGATTATAGAAACATAAGGTCAGGACAGTTTTGATTATAGAAACATTAGGTCAGGATAGTTTTGATTATAGAAACATAAGGTCAGGACAGTTTTGATTATAGAAACATTAGGTCAGGACAGTTTTGATTATAGAAACATTAGGTCAGGACAGTTTTGATTATAGAAACATAAGGTCAGGACAGTTTTGATTATAGAAACATAAGGTCAGGACAGTTTTGATTATAGAAACATTAGGTCAGGACAGTTTTGATTATAGAAACATTAGGTCAGGACAGTTTTGATTTTTAATTTTTTGCTTCCGAGCTTACCAAATGTTAGTGATCATTCTGAAAGACGAAATATTTATATTTCCAAACTTAAAACTTTCTCCGTATAAATCTGGACATCAGGGAATATTTTTGCTCTCACCAAACTTTTGGGAACACCTTTGTGGACCACCAATACAATACCCAAAATGAAATTGTTAGCCCTATATTAATTTTAATTTTCTGAGCCTATTCCTTTCTCTTTCTCACGCGCAATATTTTTTATTAACACTTATACCTTGAATAGTACACATCTGATTTTAAAGAAATTTTGATGGTTTGTCGAAAGTAACCCACAGATTGTCACATAATAATTTCAACCGCCTGGCAAATATTAATTTAAATATGTTTCACCCGACTGGGAATCGAAAGAGATCCATATTTCATGTTACTATACGCTCAATAATAGTAACACATAATATAATAATGTGCCACCCTAATTGTTACACTATTTTTTATTTATTACTTGATTTCATTTTAACTTCATTTTTGCGTTCGGAGTAACTTTTTAAGGCATTGTAAAAAGTTACAATAGTTAAAATTTTATCTAAATGTAGAACTCAATCCTCCAGTGACGCCTCTGAATGTTAACACAGAATTTGAAATAGGTTTTTCGTGAGTTGTCTCACATTTTATTTTTATTCTTTGTTAACGCTTTTATTCATCGAAAACTTAAACTGAACTTTAATTAACTAGTTTTGATTGCTTGTAAACAAAATATGCGATTATTGTTTTAACTACGATTCTACCATCTTTTCTATTTTGAATCACGGAAACTATCGTGCCTTTTAAATATTTAAAAAAACAGAATGCTCGTTTTTCGTTTGTTATTTATTGAGCTATAAAAAAATAAAGGTAAAGCAAAGATAAGGAGTGAATCTATGATACAACTGACGAGACTTTGATTACAACCCATCAATCTGTTTTTAAATAAACTTTTGAAATATCAAAATCAATATGGTTAAATAATATAATCCCAACAATATTTTAATGAATTCGATTTTCTTTCTTTTGAAATTCGGTTTTCGAAGTTTTTATGCGACAAAAAATATTTAGAATAGTGTATAAAATAAACAGATCAAATGTGTGCTACTCAGCACACGCAGCGAGGGTCCGTAGGCAACACTGTATTATGGTGTACCTATTGATGGTGCTTTTTAAAATGCTAAAAAGCCTAGTTTGAACAATCCTATGGGTCTGTTATTCTCAAAACACATAAACAAACTTCTGATAAAGTATAAGTATTTTGTTAGTGAACCGGCCCATAAACATATAAATATATCGAAAAGAGCTCAGTTATATAAAGAAAACGGATTTTTTCTATAAAAAAAAGTTGTTTTTTCGGAATTTCCAAAAAGTGGTATCTTTACTTTTGGTCGAAGAACGTTAAGGAATTTTTTCAAATTTTTTGCACTTAACATAAGCGAGATAGAAGGGGGGGGGGGGCACTTTTCACACCCACTTCAAACTCGCCTACGCTCGTCCTGTCAAAGATTATAACCAAAAATTATAAATTTGACTTTTCTTCGAAAATTGACATTGTTTGGAATTTAAACGTTTAGACAACTCCATCTGTAGCCATACTATTTATTCATAGGAGGAAGAGTTATTTTTATGGTAAATTTGGCTAAATAATAATTAAATATAACCACGAAAACTCGACACAACTAATATAATTAAAGAAATGGAAATCACAACCCTGTAACACAAATACGTACTCATATGTGAGAAAGTGTAGTACGAGTTACATTGGACAGAATGGTATTTCTATTTTATGTAAAGCTAATTACTTAGCTCTTCTAGAGATGTAAGACGTTTTTCTCTGATTCAATGTGTTTGACAAGTTTTTATCGATAAAAAATATCTAATTGATGTAGAGGGCTCGTATATTCAACTAATAAATAAATAAATATAAGTTTTCAGTTTACTTTCATATAACCACAATAGCTAATGTCTACTAAATGTGGTCAAATACAGTCTGAATGTATCTTTACTTTGTTCGTTTTTTTTTTAATATTTGAGTTTCATTCAGTGCAGGGATTTATTAAAATTTGAGAGGCTGAAATCACTTGTCCCGTCTGCTCGGCTTTCATGAATCGAGATCGGCTCAAGGTCGTGGGGTTGATACAGAAAACCCAGGGTGCTCTTATAGACAATAGCTACCGTCTACTAAATGTGGTCGAATCCAGTCTGAATGTATCTTTACTTTGTTCTTTTTTTTTTTAATATTTGAGTTTCATTCAGTGCAGGGATTTATTAAAATTTGAGAGGCTGAAATCACTTGTCCCGTCTGCTCGGCTTTCATGAATCGAGATCGGCTCAAGGTCGTGGGGTTGATACAGAAAACCCAGGGTGCTCTTATAGACAATAGATACCGTCTACTAAATGTGGTCAAATCCAGTCTGAATGTATCTTTACCTTGTTCGTTTTTTTTTTAATCTTTGAGTTTTATTCAGTGCCCAGTGCAGGGATTTATTAAAATGTGAGGGAGCCAACGGGTTTGCTCGGCTTTCAAGGTTGTGGGTTTGACACCGTGCCACGGTGCTCTTACAGACATCTATGTTTTGAGGACGGGCGGTTCAGGGTCATGAATATTACCCCACGGCTGCGCCTTGGTACTCTGAATTACATTGCTCACTTAATGATCACATGAAACTATCTTAGGTGGTATACATTTACAGTGGTGTAATGGGTGATTTGTTTAGAGGTTGGAACTCTCTACGACGCGTTTAGTTTTTAAAATGGGTCCTAATAGGAGCCTAATTGCTATAGTTTCGAACAAGTGGTTCGTCCTCGCCGTCTAACCATTAAAATAAATATATCATATATAATTAATATTGGAAATTTTAAGTATAATTTGATGTTGTGTGTAATACCAATAATTCTGTAGCCATAATTTAGGTAATCTGAATGGTTATAGCAACATGTAGATTTTTAACTTTACTTTGCATTTAAAAGGGTTTAGGTTGCGGTGAGTTCATAAACTTTGTTAGAGTTAAAGATTTATTACTTGTTTTCTCTAGTCATAAAAACTCGGTGACACGTGTCGCCTACAATATCATCGCACTTGCAGTAAAATCTCGTGGACGAGGTAGTTTGACTTCACACTGAGCTAAAACTTACTGTCTCCATGTAAACTCACACATTGCGTTCGGAGCGATTTGTTCAATATTTTATACGCACTCCATTTACTGTTAGAAAACGTTTCCTGTTTTTCCCCCTAACCACAATTTATTTTCATGTGACTCTTTCTCTATCAAAAAAAGTTAGTTACTCTTTTCTCGATATTGGTAAGAATTAAAGTGCAATATCGATTCAATTCTTGAGGACTAAAGACCACTTAAACTATTCTTGATTGGCTTTTTGGATGCTGGTGTCTTGGTAAATCATCTTTACTTGTTTGGACCACTACGTCAATCTGTACTTATTGCTTTTTAGTGTTCATTATTGATGTTTTTTTTTGTTTCCGAAACCCTTTACCAACTAGTTTTTTTTCATTCTTTTCTATGGAGAATACATCACTATTGTCCATTAATTGTATTTTTGCCTTCTTTATACACGCGCTATATAGAAATAGTAATGCTGTACTTTTTTAAAAAAAAAAAAAAAAAAATGGCTTTACACATTTTTACGTCTGCTAAGACCTTACTTGGGGTATTAAAAATATATGTGGTGTCGCGGGACACCCGGTAGGAACGAAGTTCCTTACATTTTTCATTAAATATAAATTAATTTTAAAGTAAATATAAATCACACTGCTAAGTACGTAAACATTGCTAACTACTTATATATGGTGGAGTTAGAAAAAAGACAAAATTATAAGTAACGAACTGTTCGTACCTAGGAAGAGTTAAGGAAAAATTAAAAGAAAATCATTGTTTGTATCATTAAAGCAAGCGTCTTACTATAAATATAATATATTTAATATAAGAAAAAAGTTGATCATGATGAGTTTATAGTTAAAGAGTATGTTTGTTAAAGGATGTTGCATTGAAATAGGACTGTTTTCTACCTACCCGGCCTATTAATTTAAAATATAAAATATATCTCTTCCCTACTCTAAAGCTTCTGCTTGAATCCGGTTGAAATTTTACATACCTGTTTCAATTGTACTTTAGATAATGTGTAAGTAGTTTTATTAAAATCATTATACGTTAGAACGGAAGATATCGGTAAAAACGTTGTTTTCTTTATTTTAAACGTTTGGGTCCACTTTAATAAATTCAGCCATCTTTATCACTTCATAACACTGTTCGTTTTACTAAAAAAAATACTTTAAAAAGTTGTTTGCCTCATTAAATAGATGAAGTTAGAATTTCTTCTTGGATTAAGTACACAGTATTATAATAATATATCTAATATATTGAAAAAAGCGTCTGCACAGATCAATTTTACTTTTAACAAGACCGAGATTATATTTTCTATATTTACAAATCAAAGTGACATTTTGACATATAACAGAAATAAACAAGTCAAGTAACAGGCTTCCATAATAACATTTTTTCCCGTCTTTTTGAAGCTTACGTTTACGCGAGCATTGCGCGTGAACGCTTGGGTGGATAACGTTTTCCAACGAACTCAGCCTGGGCATTGGTAAAATGAACATATGTACCAAATTTCAACTAACTCGGTGATCTTTTACTCAAGTTATCGACATCGGCAGATTTCGTGACGGTTTTTACGTGACTTTTTTTTGGATTCACTCCCGGGCTCCAGACGTCATAAGGAGTTTGTCCTCAATAATCAAGTAGAGCGGGAAAAAGTGTGACTAACAACAAGCATTTTGTTTATAAGTTAATCTTTTGGTGCCCTTTAAGAATGTGTGGTAGGATACGTTTGTCTGCGGTCTGCGGGACATAGCTTGGCCGTAGGCGGTTAAAT
The DNA here is from genome assembly GCA_951217055.1 of Gerris lacustris. Lineage (NCBI taxonomy): Eukaryota > Metazoa > Arthropoda > Insecta > Hemiptera > Gerridae > Gerris > Gerris lacustris. The sequence continues at coordinate 89,994,453 of OX578277.1, forward strand.
AAAACAGACCTGTGGAGAGCGGCCATGTCCTATCCATTTTGGCGGACAATGTTATTTTCAGGATCCTTAGTACAAAATGGTAACCAAAAATCAAGTTAGTTTAGTTTGCCACTTGCTATGTGTCCACTATGATTTTAAGAAATATTTAAATAACTAAACTATCTAGTGGCAAACTAATATCAACTTGATTTTTGGTCTACTAACTAATTTTGTTTTCAGGATCATGAAAATCACATTGTCTGCTAAAATGGAGGGGACTTTTCTTTGGTCTCTTTTTTAACAGTCTATAGTCAAGGTATGTGCTGCAGACGAACGTAGCCGACCACATGTTCTTAATGAACACCAAAAGATTTATTTATTCACAAAATTCTAGTCAGTCACTTGTTTGTAAGGAATCTGCTGGAATAAAACATCTATTTATTGAAATGCCCGATTCCCTATAAGTACCAGTAGCTTTATGAGAATTTAAATAGTTAAATGAAAATATATTAACGATATATTTTGTCTTTGGTAGTTTCCGCGATGGTATAATTTGTCTTAGTTACTCTCCATGTCGAATTAGTCCTAGTTACTACTCTCCATGTCGAATTAGTCCTAGTTACTACTCTCCATGTCGAATTAGTCCTAGTTACTACTCTCCATGTCGAATTAGTCCTTGTTACTACTCTCCATGTCGAATTAGTCCTAGTTACTACTCTCCATGTCGAATTAGTCCTAGTTACTACTCTCCATGTCGAATTAGTCCTAGTTACTACTCTCCATGTCGAATTAGTCCTTGTTACTACTCTCCATGTCGAATTAGTCCTAGTTACTACTCTCCATGTCGAATTAGTCCTAGTTACTACTCTCCATGTCGAATTAGTCCTAGTTACTACTCTCCATGTCGAATTAGTCCTAGTTACTACTCTCCATGTCGAATTAATCTTATTTACTCTTTATGTCGAATTAGTCTTAGTTACTACTCTTAGTTACTCTCCATGTCGAATTAGTCTTAGTTTCTCTCCATGTCGATGATATATTTTATATCTTAGTTACTCTAGTCTTAGAGACCCTTAACTTGTTTTGAAAAAAAAATATCATAATTTGAACGATGTTTAATTACTTTCAAAACATTGCAACACCATGTTTAACTTTTTGCAAAAGAAAGCAAATGAATTATGTTGATTTAAAATGTATATTTTAGTATCTTGCCCCATATAACTACATGCATAATAAAAGATCTAATGAAAATTAAAGTTGCTTTTTTTCTAAAAAAAAAATAAAAATAAAAATAAAAAATAAAAACAAGGTAGATGTAGGAGTTTTCATTATTATAATAGCATGTTTCTGTCTAAAGAGATTTTCATTTAAAAAATTTAACAAGTTTATAGAGATTGGTATGAAATTTAAAATGATAATAAAACGAGAAGAATAATTTAGTTTTGCTTTTTTAAAAACATTATTTTTTATCTTAGATAGTTATTTTTTTATTTTACTGTGAAGAGAATTAAAAATTATTTAATCCATTCTATTTTAAATGGTAGTCCGACATGTGGAAGTATACAAACTATATGGAGAATATTAAAACAACAATTAATTTGAGAGAAAACGAAACAACGTTTGTTAGATATCGTATATTATGCAGAATTTAATTTTAAAATTTCCTTTTTTAGGGTCCGTAGGCAAAACCAAGGACCCTTATATTTTCCTGCGTGTGTCTGTCCGTCCGTCCTCTCGCGTGCTCTCACGGCTACACCTTTCGTCCGATCACTTTGAAATTTGGCATGTATGTGTCTTGTACCTGCCCACATATTTTAAAAATATAGCGACTTAAAAAAAATATTTTTCAAAAAAATTAGGGTAAAAAAACTTAAGGGTTAAAATTGTTTTATTTTTTTGACACCGTGAGGGGTGTCATATAAAAGGGTACGTCGAGCTGATTACAAAAATATATAATTCTTTGGATATAACTTTGACAGGGCGAGCGTAGGCAAGTTTAAAGTGGGTGTGAAACGTGCCCCCCCCCTTCTATCTCGCTTATGTGAAGTGCAAAAAATCTGAAAAAATTCCTGAACATTCTTCGACCAAAAAATAAAGATACCACTTTTTGGAAATTTCGAAAAAAATATTATTTTATTTTTTATTGACAAAATACGTTTTTTTTTTTATAACTATGGTCTTTTCGATGTGCTTTTTATGGTTGTAGTCCGGTTCAGTGGCAAAAAAATACTTTATCAGAGTGAGTTTTGAGAATATCAGACCCTTAGAATGGTTCAAAGTAAGCTTTTTAGCATTTTTAAAAAACACTGTTTATAGACTTTACAGTTAAACACTATATAGTGTGGCCTACGGACCCTCGCTGTGTGCTAACTAGCACACACTTGACCTGTTTATTTCCTTTTACGTCCCGATACAAACAAAAACTAAATGGGGGCCTCGGTATCAATATTGTTAAATAGCATCAGGTGTGGTCACAAATTGAATGTTAACTACAGATTTGGGTTTAATTTCCCCATCCATATAAATAGGTAGCTGCTTATGTAAACTAGTAGCTCGAGTACGAAAAGCCTAAGGGCAGTTGGTTTTCAATCATTGAAGTTGATCTGCTTCGTGCGTGGTCAGTTGTTGGATGGGTTACCGCCATCTCTAACCACCACAGGTCTAGTTCGATTCCCAGACCGGGGCCCCTCAATGTCCAGCGAATCTCAATGTCCAAACACCAATGGGAAGCTGATCGAAAGATTTAGCACCACAAGGTTTTGGTCTGGAAAACCATTGTTGACACACTCTTATGTTGGTTTGATAAAATTATGTATAAAACGTAATTGCAGAATTATGATGACATAGTTTAAAGACCAACACTTCACTCGTGAGTGAAGGGTTTGGTTGTCTGGTATCAATCCAGGTCCTTGCGTTAATAATGCCCGGGGGAGGACTTTTTCAAAGGACCCACTTCGTGGTCTATGTTGTATTTTTTTTTTTTTTTTTTTTTTTTTTTTAATTAAACTGGCAATTGTAAGGTTTATTTAGTTGATAGTGTGGCACACTAAGTTGGCTGGAATAGGCCACTTCATGGCTTGTTGCGCCACTGAGTTGGATTGTTTTTATATGATCCGATTTGATCATTAGTGTAAAACATATCTCACCTCTCCAGGATTCGAACTCACTAGATATATTAGTGATTTGACCTTGGTTTTAGGTGGAGTTGCGAGCACGTAACCCACTCGGCTACGACGCGACGGTCAAATTATTATTTTTAGTAGTGTTATTATTATTAGTAAATCATGTTATATTTTTAAATAATATTATACTATGTATAATACAGGATGGTCCAAAAATCTCCCCTCTTTTAAGAATTTATGACAATAATATAAAAAGATTTTTTCTTAAAATATCTTTTTTCCGTGTTAGGCTGTGAAATTATGTAGGAAACTGTATTGAATAAATTTTTTACATCCCAGTTGTAGTTATCAAAAGTGCAATTTTTAGCGCTGCAATCAAGTAGACATGCTTCTTAGTACGATTAAAATCCACTAGATGTCAATGCGTTTTATATTTTTTTATAGTGCAACATCTTTAAGGTTTCTTTTTTTCAAAATCTTAAGTATGTACTAATATTTGTTATAATTATATTGATTAATATTTAATGTTTTTTTATTGTCTCTGAAATCTTAGATTTCAGTGCAATTGTAAAAAAAAGATGAAAATTGTGTAAATTATTTTGAATTTTTAAGGGTAAATATAATTCAATCACATTTTATTTAATATCTATGCCCATTTTCTCAAGAAGTAATAAACACTAAATTACTGGATAAATGGAAGCCTATCACTTCCAATTTGTCTTTGTATCTATTAAAACCTTTTAAAATACCCCTACTTTTCCAATGTTTTTAGAGTAGTTTCAGCAGTTTTCTTAAACAAATATATTTGTATTTTAATCCTTTTTTTAAAATTTGTTTTGTGGACTAATTTTTTTGATTTTTGGTTTTGTTTTGGACTTTTCCTACCTTTAAAAGTGCACTCTAATCTACAATTTGTATACTTTTGACCCCATAAAGGAGGCAAAATATTGTAGGTAGAAAAAATGTTTAATTGATTTATCATAATCCATTCAAAATTTAAGAGGGGGGGGGGGGAGATTTTTGACCACACTATAGAATAGTATTATACTACTATATAGTATTATTGTGGACAGTTATAAGAAAAATATTTATTAATTATTTATAAATTAATTTATAAATAAATCAACTTCAAAAATTAAGGAATACTATTTATTAAGTTAAATCTCACAGATCAGACACTTTTAAAAATACACTGCCAATTGAAGTACACTTAGCTTCCTCGCATCCTATCACGTACTTTATTGATATTATGCTTTTACAAGCCATTATTGTCTATTTTGTTTCCCCCGTTTTATTTAATCTTTCAAAATTGTTTTGATTTTTTACATGAATTAAAGTATCAATTTAGCAAAAGTTATGAAGAACTCAGACGGTCCAAATTAATCTGGGGCTATCTGCGGGTTACTTTCGATAAACTATAAAAGTTTCATACAAATCACATAAGTACTTTTGAAGGTGTAGGTGTAAATAAATGTATGTTTGTGTGCATGTGGAAGAGAAACAAATGAGTGCAGAAGGTTGAAACTTATATGGGACCAACAACGTGCTAAGCACGACCTACCATACAAATTTCATTACAATCGAACGTGTAGTTTATAAGATATGTTGGTTCGAAAAAATTGAGCTATAGACCGACACACAGACACGGAACCAAAAATGTTCCCTGATGTTTGAAACGGATTTCTGTCCTGGAATTTTTGAAATCGGAGACATTAAATATTTGCGTTCTCCAGAACGATCACATAGCTTCTGTTACCGCCGGTAAGCTCGAAAGCAAAAAACCTAACAAACTTGGACCAAAGATTTTGTTAATTATGGTATATATACTATAGTTTAACCGTACCTAAAAGAAACTAGATATTCTAACATTGTGTTATTAGTTGTATTATATTTAATTATTTGTTGTTAGTATATGAAATATCACTGATTTTGGCTTATTACAGCTGTTGAGATTTTTTATTTAACAAATAAATAAACATGATTGATATAGCTGCACTGATCTATGAAATGGAAACCAGTTTCCTTTTTACTATATAAAATAAAAAATAGGTAATATAAGCTACTTTCGATGTACCGTCCAACTTAATTGAAAGTTATATGAGTTGTTAAAGATGAAGGTGTCAACTTATTTTTGGTATCACTTTTAACTTTATAGAACTCCCACATTTTGATAAATAAAGGAAATCAAGACTCTAGTTCTATAATCACAGAATAGCTTTAAATAAATTAAATTACTATACTTATTTTGACCAACACTGTGCTCATCTTCAGGTACTATTAAAACACTATATTATGATAACAACTTACAAAATTTAAAAATCCTACAACAAAGCATAACAAAAATTAGCACACATAGAACAAAGATAAACTAAAATAAATAAAAACATTAATAAAAATTAACTTGTCAGACCAGATCAAGAAAACTGGAACTTGAAGAAGATGAGTTAAAATCTGATTTAAACAACATCAAATATCTCATTAGAACTAACTCAGGAAGAGATAGAATGAAGTTACAGAAGAAGCAACAACTAGTTTTAGAAACTATCAAGGAAAAGCAGAATAAGAAAGAGAAAATCATTCAAAGATCAGCTTTTGCCAAACATGTATTAAAGAGTGGTCATAGGTTTGAAAAAAATCAAAATAAAATAATATTGCACAGAGAAGATTTTGGTAGGAGATTAAATGTGTTAGAAATCTATCTCTCTATAGTCCAGGAAAATAAGGAATAATAGGGGAAATAATTTATAAAGTTTTGAAACTTTGTGAAAACACTTTTAAGGGGTGTAGTAGTAAGAAACATTAAAGTTCCCCCCTCTTGAGGGGGCGCGTCCCCCCCTCCCCCCTTCTTAAAGTCCAAAATTTACTTATTTTTCACTTTTTACGCAAAACGGTTTATGTTTTGAAGAAAAGTGTTATTACAAAAATTATTTCTCACATAATTCTGCACAAAAAAGGTTCTATGCATGTTTGAAGTGGGATATACCGTTTTCGAGATATTGTAGTTGGATAGAGATGAAACGTATTTTTGCGAACCAAGATATCTAAAAAAGAACACTTCCGATTTTAATTAAATTGGGATGGTAGGTTATACTTTGCCATTGTTGATCCCATATAAGTTTCAACCTTCTGCGCCCATTATTTTATCCACCACATACGCACAAACATACATTTCTTTAGACCTATATCTTCAAAAGTACTCAACTGATTATAATGAAATTTAGATGGTTGGTCGAAAGTAGTCCGCAGATATCCCTAAATTAATTTCAACCGTCTGCGCTCTTTACATTTTGATAAATTGATACTTTAATTCATAACAGACAGACAAAAAATTGATCAACACACAGACAGAAAGGGAACCAATTTAGGAAATTTAAAGAGCGTAGACGGTTGAAATTAATTTGATGCTATCTGCGGGTTACTACTTTTATTAATGTTTTTATTAATGTTTAGAAAGGGAACCAATTTAGGAAATTTAAAGAGCGTAGACGGTTGAAATTAATTTGATGCTATCTGCGGGTTACTACTTTTATTAATGTTTTTATTAATGTTTAGAAAGGGAACCAATTTAGGAAATTTAAAGAGCGTAGACGGTTGAAATTAATTTGATGCTATCTGCGGGTTACTACTTTTATTAATGTTTTTATTTATTTTAGTTTATCTTTGTCCTATGTGTGGTAATTTTTTTTAATGCTTTGTTGTAGGATTTTTAAGTTTTGTTAGTTGATATCATAATGTTATAGTGTTTTAATAGTACCTGAAGATGAGCACAGTGTTGGTCGAAATACGTATAGTAATTTAATTTATTTAAAGCTATTCTGTGATTAAAGAACTAAAGTCTTGATTTCCTTCATTAATTTAAAAAGATGAAGGTGTTAATAAAAAATATAATCGGACAAATAGTTTTTAAGATATGTTGGTTCATAAAAATTGTGGACAGACTTTCAGACCGACATATTATAGACATGAGACCACTAATGTTCCCTGTTGTTTGAAATAGATTTCTGTCTTGAAATTTTAGAATTCAGAGACATAAACACAGTTCATTCTTCAGAAAGATCACATAAGATAGAAAGGGGATCCAAAATATTCTCAGATGTCCGACACAAATTTCTATCTAGGAATTTTCCAATTCGGAAACAAAAAAAAGAAGTTATTTTGAATGATCACAATGCTTATGCCATTAATGCCATTAACCTCGATAAGCTCGGAAGTAATAGTACATTACGCGTCGAGTGCGGAAAGTAGCATTTTGCATGCGAGTGTGGAGTTTGCACCCGAGCGACAGCGTGGGTAGTAAAACCACACGAGTAATGCAAAATGCCGTTTTCGCACGAGTTGCGTACCGTACTTTATCTACGATTGTTAAATTTAAATAATAAATACAGAAAAAAATGAACTTGCTGTAAGTTCGTATCTCTCTCTTGATAAAGATGGCATTAATTCTTGAGCTGTATTTTTTCCCGAATAAACTATTTTTGGAGGAGTATTATTCTCCACATTTTTGTCAAAGTCACTTGATTCACTCATTGTTATTCACTAAAAACTCGATATAAACAGTTACTTTAATAAAACCGCAAATTAGTTTTGTTAAATGTAAACAAACTCGCTAATCGTGCGTAAAGCTGAAGAATTCCTCTTCTTTACCGCCCTAGGGTGGTAAAGAAGAGGAATTCTTCAGAACTATGAGACGCGCATGCGCAATGAATATACAAGCACGTAAAGAATCAATTTCTACTCATCTAAACAGAGATACAATGTTTATATTTCGTATCAATGGTAGATAAAATATAATATTTACACTAACACTTGTGATTTCCAAACCTTTTCAAAGAGCTTCATTCCAAAGAGCTTACCACGGCTTTTTATGCATTACAGTGGTTATCCAGTGAGACATGAGAACCAAAGAAAAATAAAAAAAAGTCCCAAATACACAAAATATATTACATTATATGTATATGGTTTCTGCGTTACTAAAGTGGGAGTCAGGTCTTACAACTTCTCAAAAATCTATTTCAAGGATCGGTGAACTCTAAGAAGTTATTCACATTAACTCTCTCTCTCTCTCTCTCTCTCTCTCTCTCTCTCTATATATATATATATATATATATATATATATATATATATATATATATATATATATATATATATATATATATATAATGTCAGAGGTTGAGGAAAAAATTATTAGGTCTTATTTTCTCATATTGCTGTTGGGTCCTATGTCACATAATATATACTTGTTGATCACTTAGTTTGGTGAGATTCGTTATGGTCCCGTCATTTCTTCTCAGTATCATTATAATGTCATATAGAAAGTCACATTTTCACTAGAGATACTCGTAAATCCAAGTTGGTCTCTGCTGAAAAATATCGAATTGTAATTCCTTAAAAATACTACGAGCAAAAATAAACTTTAGTGTTTGCACTATCTAAGATATAAAATATAGAACTCTTAAATGATCAGTTTAAAAAATGTTTATATATATATATATATATATATATAATAGTCGTAAGACTATTATATATATAAGAAATTGATTAAGGTATGCTATTATTCATAAGTTATGTAGGGTTATATTTATACCACTTAGCGTTTTGAGTATATATACAATGAGATATTGCATATATATGTGCTGGCGTGCATAACATAAAGATAACTTATACATATATAATATATACTCATATCTACATATCATATCTCTTCACAATTTATTCTGTAGCCCATTCCTTTTAACCAGATTGAAACTTGGGACTTTGAGCAGAGCCTGAACTGATTAATTAGCAAAAATTAAAATAAGGTTCGATTTTTCCAAGTTCTACATGAATTTATTTATAAAGTTTTTTAAAGTGTTATATTATGGATTTTTTTAGTTTATATATTTGGTTGAAATGTAAACTCCGCTAAGGAAGCCTCGCCTATTAAAAGAATTGTATTTTTTTGGAAGAACCAGTTAAAATCTAAGTTGTTCGATGATAATGAATCCAAATGATTTAGCTTTATTAAAATTAATTTAGGAAGCCTTTTGTTTTCCATTTGTAAAATTCGTTGCCACCAGCTTATCATAGTTTTTCCTTTGATCAGTAAAACTCTGCCGACCTCCACTCTTATGTATTATTTGGTCAGGGGTATTATCTTGTTAATCTTGTTGAATCTGCCTAGATTCAACAAGATTTTAAATAACCGTATTTAAGATTTTTAATGCTTGCATGTAGCGGAGGCCCCAGACTTGGGCACCTTAGAGACAAGTAGGTTTGTTGTGAATAGCTCCATAATGTTTGACAATTTTTTCCTAGGAGTCTCCTTTTTCCTTAGCTGCCGAATTTTAGCACTAGTTGCTATACCTCGTGATAAGAAATAGTTGGCTGCTTTTAAATATTTCATAGACGAGGAGATGAGTACTCCAAGGTTGATTTACTGATCTACCTATTTGTTAGGCTTAACTTTCCTTTTTAAATTTATTTTTAATACTTTCATTTTCCAATACTTACGGAAGGGTATACATTTGGATTTACTTGTATTTATAGTAAGAGCGTTGTATTGGCAATAATTATTTAAAATTCCAATTTTTTTTTTTTGCATCTACTCAGCCTTGATCTAATACTATAAGGCCATCAACGAACATGTTTGTTAGAAAATCTCTTGTAGGGCTAAGCGAAACTCCTGTCGCCTCAATTTGTTAAATACGGCACGAATAGAGAAAATAGCAAGGGACTTGATGTTTCACCTTGTAAACTCCCTGTAAAATTTTAATTTCGCAAGCATTAGAGTTTCCCAGTTTTACAATCATTTTTTCAGATTTGCTTAGTGATTTAAATAATATAATAAGCTTTCTATGTACTCCAATATCAAAAGGTGTAGGCCATAGATTGCTATGATCAATAGAATTAAAAAACATCTCTTGAAGCCTACCAATATTCCTAACATACATCTTTCTGGATTCCTTGAGTTTATGTGCATGTTTTGAAGTTTTTCTGTATGTATGGAGTTTATATGTTTGTATTTCATAAAGGGGTTATTTAGTATGTATGTACTCAGCATGAAAATATGATCTCTAAAAAATGTAAAGATCCTAAAACCCGCTAGGATTTCGGGAAGAATTTTGTGCTATTGGTCCATATAGTAAGGCGCTTGGTTAATACACTTCTGAAAATTATAGTGATTTAGAGTTTAGTAGAGAGATTCCCCTGTAACTTAGTGGGTCCACTTTATCCCCTATTTCATAATAGATACAATTCTACTTTCACCAATGTCTGGATTAATGTTCGGCAGATATTATTGTGTTAACTATAGGTTTCAAGTATAATAGATCCACGTGGAACTCAAACCTTTGAAAACTTTGCAAGTGATACGGTCCAACCCAGGTGCTTAATACCGGCATCCGGCATTATAACAAAATATGCTTTCCATGAGCTCTTTCAGAGTAATATCTCTATTAAGATAAGGGTGGTTATCGGTGAAGAATAATGAATTATATTTATGGTATTTGTATGTATACATCCTTTCCATATTTTCTTGCTCAATGGGTTTTCATTGTTATGGGCTATCTTTTGTTAATATCTTAATAGTGTCCCGGAATTGTTTACAGTTCTTCATATTTGATAGCAGATTAATAATTTGCAAACGGTGTACTCTTTTCCTTGAGTTGATCTCTACTCTGGAAATATAACAAAAGTTTACTCTGGAAATATTCTTAATATCTCTCTCTCTCTCTCTCTCTCTCTCTCTCTATATATATATATATATATATATATATATATATATATATATATATATATATATATATATATATATATATATATATATACATATATATATATATATATATATATACATATATATATATATATATATATATATATATATATATATATATATATATATATATATATATATATATATATATATATATATATATATGGTGGTCCAAAAGTATATTTTTGATAGGATATTTGGATTCTACGGTGAAAAATAATAAACTTTTACTTGCAACTATTTTTTTTAATTTCCAATATTTTGCCCCCTGTAGGGAGGCAAAGATAGCAAAAAATAACCCTTCCGATAATACGTTGTAAAATCTAAACGGTTCGAGATAAATTAATGAAACTTGGGGGATCTGTTCCTTGTAAAGGGAAGTTTGTTTTCATGCAATCGCGCAGTAGGGGCAACCACCTATTTTGCCCCCAGGCCACTAACTTCAAAATTTTAACCGAGTGTGTATTTTTGATAGCACATTTAGATTCTACGGCGAAAAAAAAATTATTTCAAACTTTTTTTTCTATCCAATATTTTGCCCCTATATTTTACCCCTATATGGAGGCAAAGGTAAATATGGTAAATTTCAGCTCCTGGGGGGAAAATGGTGGTTGCCCCTAGTACGCGAGTAGATGAATACAGACTTCCCTTTACATGGTACAGATCCCCCAAGTTTCATTACTTTATTTCTAACCGTTTAGATTTTATAACGATCTAAGAGTTATTTTTTTACTATTTCTGAAGCATTATTTTGCTATCTTTGCCCCCCTGCAGGGGGGCAAAATATTGGTGATACAAAAAAGTTTCAAGTAAAAGTTTATTATTTTTCAACGTAGAATCTAAATATGCTATCAGAAATATATATTCCAATTTGAAATTTTGAATTTGGGTGGCCTGGAGGAAAAGTGGGTGGTTGACCCTAGTGGGTGATTGCATGAAAACAAACTTCCCTTTGCATGGTAGAGATCCCCCAAGTTTAATTAATTTATCTCAAACCGTTCAAAAGTTAAGAGGGGAGGGGGGGGGGGGGTTGGACCACCCTGTGTATATATATATATGTGTGTGTGTGTGTTGTTTTAAATTTAAAATATCCTTATCTTTTTAGAATTATTTAGTTAACAATTACTTTTAATTAATTTGTGTTTATATATTACATAATATATTAATATTGATATTTCGTAATAATGATTAAATCGTATTTTTCTAATAAGCGATGTCTCTGGCCCGTTGAAATCTAACGTTTTCATGATAATCACGTTATAAAAAACAAAAATATAATTGATCATAATCAATAATGATGTATAGAAAAGCTAAACATTGATTGCTTATCATTGCTAATATTGCTATATCGTTGCTATGTAGTATTACTTTTATAAAGCCATGTTGCGTGTACATACTATAATTATAGTTCAATGACAACCAACGTATATATTACTTAATACCAATAAAATTATGAAGCTTAATAAAACTTAAACTTAGTTAGCGTATTTTTTAAAAGTGTTTTATGGAACTTTCTTTCTATAAATCGAATTTAAAGATATAATTTAGTTTGTGTACGATACAACTCGAATTAAACTTTCTCTGCACGGGTACATAATTACTTGGTCCTATGTTTTCCATTTTTTAGTTGTTTTTAAGATTTCGCTATTACAATATTTATCAAAATTGACTATTTAAATAATTCCTTCCCGCGGGGATTTCCCTCGCCGTCTGCAATTACAGCTCTTTTCTTAGGAACTAGTTTTTTCCCAGTAAAACGACTTATAGGTTTGTATTTGATGAAAGGAAGACATATGAGAAAATAAATAAACGCAATAGCTTAATACAGGCAATTTTAGACCACTCAAGCCGGTCATCATCAGTGTACTGAATTAGTTAACTTGTGATGACCTACTAAATTTGTTGACTTTGATCCCAGGTAGAATTTACGCTACAGCTCACGGCCATTCGTTCTAGTCTCCACTTTCTCTCTCTTAGATCAACATGAATGTACATTTTGATGCCAAGATACCTCCAGCATAGGAGGTGAAACGTTGGAAAACCCATGGAAAATGTCGCGATAACCACAGGAAGACCTTGAAATCCATAAATCGGTTGAATATATTATGTAATATATAAAGTATTGTGGTTCTTTTAACTATAATATCATCGAGTATAATGCGCGTTGAATAAAAATAGCTTGAAAAACTTCAAGTAGCATGAATAAAACTTAAAGAGAATGCAATAAAGTGTTAATAACTTGTAGTTGCAATGTCATATCGTGAATATACTGAGTTGCTCAAAGTGGTCTATACATCTTAAGTACTTTAGATTGATTCAATGTTAATAAAAAATCATTTTTTACGATTCCTCCATTTCTAATGCATTCTTAAGTTTTTATGGTCAGTTAGATCTATTTGATCTCTTACGTTCGCAATTGAGCTTCTGCGGATGTATAGTTAAAGTTCGATTATAAACATTGTATATAGTATTAGTTATATATGTAAAGTATAACAACTGTAATAAGTCGTGTGAGATTACTGTTAAGATATTATAATCACTAATCCTCTGCGGACCTGTGTCAGCTTATAACAGTGTACATCAAACTCGGGTCTCATCATTCCGAGGCCTAGCAATTATCATAGATAAATTTTAGTTGATAAGTCGGTACCAACGCTGGTTGGATTCATTTTAGGCTACGGTTATAGTGAATGTGTATTTGGACTCTTATGAAAAGAAAAATCATTTATGGCTTCCATCTTCTTGGCAGATAGAAGCAAACCGGTGGTCAGAATTCACACTGTAAACACTTTTTTCTGACGCCTAAATTAGATCTATTCGGCTGAAGAATTTTCGTACCCGCTGCAACCGTAGCCTTATACCTTACTCTTACATTTTCCTATTTTTCTTCTAAAGCACATTCACTTTGATTTGTTTCACAAGACTATAGTATTTATCCGAGTAGTTCGTGGCAATGGTAAAGAGACGTCAGCTTTCATAGACCTTGTTGAAAGGTTCAAGAAGTCTAAGATGTTGGATTTCTTCAGGGGTAAGAAGAGACTGGTACCGTTTCCTAGCGATCTCGCTTACTTCGACTGGAGCACCAAGACACTCAAGTTTAACGAAACACTTCAATTTGAGGTTATAAATAACTTTTAAATCATATCGAATTAACTTAGACTTAGGGGGCTTAGACCTTAAATTATAAATATGACCTATAGTAAAGATTTTTACTGGATATGATGTCTTAAGGTGTTGAGAAATAAGAGAGTTGATGGAGGTCATCTTAATAAATACAAAGAAACAGTCTTTCCACAGAGACAATTTCTTTGTATGTCTTAAGGTGTTTGTTTGATTTTAAAACATATATAATCTCCATTTCTATTAAGTAAGAGAATCAGTTTTAGTGTAACAGTTTTCTTGAGTGAAAACTTAATTTAATCATTCTTTTTAAACGAAGTGAGAACGAATGTAATTATTTAAAAATAATTAGCTATATTCATTGAAATATCTTTCTAAGTAGTTCGAATTTTGTACGAAAAGAAACAGTTATCACTTCTACTTTTGTTTTTTTTGTAAAAATCAAAATTTGTACGAACAGCCTGTATTTCCTTCTCAAAATTAAAATTTCCACACTTAAATAATCGGTCCCAATCTTCAAGTAGCAAAAGTGACAAAAAGTTTTTGATTTTCCCTGATAAGTTTTTTCTTTAGAAGAGGAAAAGTTGGGGGGAAGTTTTCTAATTGAAATTCCTCTCTTGGTTTCTTACCTTGAACCAGGATTTTCTTTAATATTTCGCAGTTTAACAGTAAATTTTCTTTTTCTCATATTTTCCCTCCTCCGCGTTTCTTAGTTATAAATAAAATTTAAATGACTTCTGAATCTGTTTGTAAAACGCGTTTTTTTAATACTTTTCCGTCGATTATTTAAATGTTTCCTCATATGGACTTAGGTTATGTACACGCTTGTAAAAGCATTGCTAAGGTTTGTGGAGGAACCTTCCCCTTTAGTTAAAATAGACAGAGGTGCCTTCGAGGGTCCTGGGAAAAGAAGAACTAATTAGCGTGAGGATGTGTAAAAAATATTCCTGTTTTGAAGGGTCTTGAACCTAGAACCTCCTGAGTTTGAGAAAAGTGACTTAGAATATACAGGCCAAAAACTCTATACTATGTGAAGGTAATTTTGGTTACAAGTCAAATAAGTAGGGCTTATAGTTCCACTTTATGAATGGAGGAAGGAGTGCAGCATCAGCTGCGCGACGGTGGAACACCCCCCACCATTACATTACAAGTACGACAGGGTTGGTATGAACCGTGAATAAGTTTAGACCTTAGTAATTGTGACATATGTAATTGTTAGCATTGCTTATATGTTATAAGTTAAAGTTATAACTATAACATTTGCAATCGATAAAAATATATATTTATTTTGTTTGGAAGCTCATTGCTATCGACTGCGCTTGTCACGTAGGAGTGTGAAAGGCGGAAACACACTACCATCACGTGAAAAAAGTGTGCGGTGCTGATTTAGTAAGGTTTGTATACATTGCAGCTACACTATTATCACGTCACGTGATGTAAATTATAATAATATAACATTATTATCACATCATGTGACGTGATAATAGTGTAGCTGCAATGTATAAAAACCTTACTAAATCAGCACCGCACACTTTTTTAACGTGATGGTAGTGTGTTTCCGCCTTAAGATTCCCGACTCATGTGATGATAACAATAAGTTTTGTTTAAGTTTTATGTTGAATGTCCCCTAAAAATATGTTATTGGGTTTTTATTAAAAGATTTAGGGACGTGGAATGGAATGCCTTTTGTCTTCGCAAAGCTATATAAAAATAATCCTGTGACAAGACTTTCCTAAAAACGTTTAAACCATATGACCTCACTCAAATATAATTTGAAACTAATTTCTTTGACATATATAGGACAACTTTTATTTTCTCATTTAATATAATAATGAAACAGGGAGACAGAGCGAAAGAGTAGTAATACCTTGAATTATAAATCAGATTCTAAAGACTTATTATACTGCAATCCTAAATATAAAAAAAAAAAAACATTTTTAACCAAATCAAAACTCCTTCCAAAATAATTAAGATTGTTTCAAATAAAATTATAATAATATAAAAATAAATTATTCTTAGTAAATTATGAAAATAATAACAAGCAGCATATTATAACAATATAAATAGAAATATATGTAGGGGAAAAAATACTATTTTCTATCACTTGCTTTACTCTTACGTTTAAACTGTTAATGCCGTCATACGTATACTGTTTACTTTATCATGGGGTTTTCATATAAATCAAATCAGAGGTGTTGAAATGTTCTCCACTTCATGAAAAAACATTTAATCATCATTAATTATGTTTTTGGGCCTTGAATCCAGTGTAGCCAACAGTTAGGCAACGGTTGCTATGGCACGCTCCTATTAGCAAAATTTAGTACTAAATAATTTCTTACATACGAGTCTGCAAGACAGTGAGACATTTTCATGTAACGCTTTTTGGTGTCGTTTTTTGGTAACGCTTTTTTTGGTAACGCTTTTCGAGTTTATGTGGCAAAGTAAAGACATGAAAATGTCAAAAAATTCGAGCGTGCAGATACTTGCGTTTGTAAATTAGGAATTAAATCGAACATATGTTGTGCACGAAGAAAGAAAGTACTTTTCATCTTTTACAGTTTAATAAGTAATCTTTTAGCTTCTTCATCCATATTTTTATAATAAATGCAAAAAATTATAGTAAAACAAAAATAAAAAATATATTTTATGTATGTAAGTTTATTAGGAATAAATTTCAAAGGGTTATGGCGTTTGTCCGGTGCAAATCGATTTTTAGTAACGCTTTTCGAGTTTATGTGCCACAGTCGAGACATGAAAATGCCAAAAGTTAAAATTGAGCTACCTCCTACTGCCTTCTAACTACCAGGCAAAATATAGTACTAAAAAGTGTAAACCGACCAACCTCCTGTTATATATATTATCTTCCTAGTACTATATTTTAGAGCGTCACATTTTTCATGTCGTTTTTTGCGAGACGTAAATTATTTCTATCCCTCAGTCGAAGAACATATCCTTGTTAAAAAAAAATTATCTTAAGTTTATTTTTACAATACAAAAGTATGGAAGGTTCGACTAAGATTACCTCAAAGTTACTATGTTATAATTATTTCGTTTAAATTCCTGTTTATTTTTTTAATTCTGTTTTAAATGCAAAGTGGTAGTAAAAGAGTTGAAGCTATGTATAATATTCTATAAAAGACTAATCCGATTTAATTAGAGGACAATGATGTAAAATGATAATATCGCATTAACGCTAAGTTTATTACCAAACAGAATTGTAAATTATATATAGTAAAAATAATGTTTAAGGCAAGTCTGTTTTACGTCAAGTAAATTTTCGACAAAGACGATGTTGAACGTTTTAAGTTTTATTATACCCTAAAGACTCCTATTAGAACAGTAGAAAGAGTATAATAGAAATTGTATTGGCTCGAAAAATAAATTTATTTGTATAAAACATGTTTAATTTCATGAATGTTAATTTTATATCTTAGCCAATCATTTTACTTTTTTTTGATATTAGTTATCGAATTTCACATTTTATGGTTTTTTAAAGATCAAAGATTAAACATTCGCTAAATATATTAATGGTAGATCAGAACTATTAGTGGCAAATAAATCAATTCTAATTCTAATAAATATTGAGGATAAGTTTTAAAGAATTGAAAATAAAATATCATTATTATTCTAATCTATGTCAAAAATGGGGAATTTTTGTGACACACTTTTGATAACATCTAAAGGTTTGTAAATGGCGTATTGTATAATTTAAGCTAGCTATACCATTAAATACGATTTCACTTAGTTTCATTTTGTGGAAGTTGTTTCTCGTTCCATTTGGTAATTCAGTGCTAAGGGAATTAAATTACACCAGTAAATCTTTTCCAACCTACACATTTGCTTAATTTGACTCGATTTGCAATCTATATTTTGAAATAGGCTAAAGTACAGGGAACCTATATTAATAATAGTAAACCGTAGCTATTTATTTTAAGCAACTCTTTACGGGAGCTTTTCAATGCTAAACATTTCTAAAAGGAAAAAATGAGAAAGAAAATACAAAACAAATGAGCTCAATTCACAGGTAATGACGGTTTTGTGCTTCAATATTTTTTCATAAAAATAAATAATCTATTAGTTTTCTAGATTAATGCATTTTTGCTCCCAACCATACCCCAGGTAATGATTTTTTTAGACACTAGGGAACATTTTAGGTCCAGCCTAAGTCTGTTGGTCTGACTGTCGTTTAACAATTTTCCAAACCGCCAATATTATATTATATATATTAAAAATTATATATATTATAAACTATTATATATGTTAAAAACTACTCATCCAATTTACCAATAATTGGTATATTGGAATTATAATTATTATAATGAAATTTTAAGGGGTATGACATAATTAGTCTATTGTTAGTCCATATACATTTCAACTTTCAAAAATAAACGTTACCGCACATTGGGAATACAGATTCCAAATCTCCAAATTACCAAAACAGATCCCAAATCTCAATATAAACCAATCGACCGCAATTATAGGGCGCGAAGAAGCTATGTGCCTCACAAATTGACAAACTATTATATAAATTTAAAAAAAAATCCAAATTATATATAAACAAAAATCTTCAATAATAATCACTTATCGCTTACAATGAATCATTTATGTATAAGCTTTTCTATTATTTACTTGATGCAAATTAAAAGATACGTTTTCATTGAAACGGAATAAGTTACGGTATGATTCTCGGTACTATGAATATTTAAAACATTGAATAAAAAGTAATCTATACGCTTTCGAAAAAAATAAGTTAATATCTCTTAAGCTGTATTATTTTAAAGGAAATTAAGTTAAAAAGGAATAATTTATTCAAAATTTTGTTTATCGTAGATATGAAGCATGGATTTGTTCTTTACCTTTTCCTACCAATATCAATTTTATTATAAGTTTAATTTCCGGATTGAAATAATTTTAGTGACTACTTGTTGCAAAGATAAATTTCATTCTGTTTAAGTAATATTAAAATTACACCTTTTGAACACTCTTTTAATCATTTAAATCAATTTCTTAAATTATTTATAATTTATTGTAAATTTTTTCGCGTTTTAGAGGTTTTTATTTAGTAGTATTACTTTTGTTTTTACTTTCTCATATAAAGAGAAAGTATTATGATGGTGCGAAAATTCTATTTTGAGATATTAATGGATTTACACGTTTTGAAGTCCAAAAAGTGTTTTTTACAAAATTACTCCCTATATTCTGTCGTCTATGCAGACGCGTAGACCCTAAACTACTGCTCCAATTTTGACGAAATTTGGCCATACATGTTCAGAGAAATCATACCCCGAGGTGAAATTGAGAAATACATGTTTGCTCCAAATTGTATATGTATGGATGGCTGTGTATATATAATTTAAAAGAAATATGGGTTGAATTGATGAAGTTGATAGATGGTGCTTGTTCGAGATGGTATGCCAAATTTTGCCCAGTACTGACCACCCTTCACTAGAAGGGTTCTGGAGGAGTTTTACATTCAGATTAAAACAAATTTAAATTGATGAGGAGTACCACTATTACACTTTGGTACAACTTGAACTTAACTAAAAAAATGAGAGCCTCACATTGCCTGGAGGCCTCAAGCTAAAGCCGACGGCCGCCACGCCGCGCCTTTCCGAGAGCCTCTGCCTGTGTCAAAACCAGCATGGCATATCTCCACTGGTAACAAAAAAAAAAATGCTTTTGGTTTAGTCTGTAAGCCTTTATTTTAAGCTTAGAAGAAAGAAGGAAATTCAAAAATGTAAGACAAACAAAATACAGTAGTAAATATAATATACTATGATCTAAATTTTAATTTAACTTTTACTGAATAGCAATACAAAGTAAGATCTGATTAAATGTTATAAACTTTAACAAAATAAACGTTTACTAAATTGTAATACAAATCAAGATCTGATTAAATGTTAATGCCCCCATATACAATCAAACATTTTGCACGAACATGATGTTTGCGCAAACCTGATGTCGGGCAAATTTAGGCCATACTCGTCAGTTTGTTCAAACATCAAACAGCCCCATACTTGGTCAAATTGTTTGCGCAAACATTTTGGCCGTGTGTGGGAGCCTTTATAAACTTTAACAAAAAAAAACTCTTACTGAATAATTAAACAAAGTAAGATCTGATTAACTTTAACAAAACAAATTCTTACTATACAGTAATTAAAAAGTAAACTTTGATTGAACTTTATTACCTAACCACATCACAATTAAAACATTAATATTTAAATAACCTGAAATAAGAAATAATAATTTATTTTAATTTTAAATAATCTAGAATACTACACACGAGTATGCTATGTAATCAGTTTATTTTACCTTAATAATCCGATATTATTATTTACTTGCTTCAAGATTCTACTACTGGAGAGCATAGATTTTTTTCATAACATATCTATTAAAAGATAGGTAATTCGCTAAAACTGTCATCCATACTTTTAGATAATTGGGCACTTACAAACTTATTGACATACTAAAAATATGTTCTATAACTCAATAATGCCAATGTTTATCGTACAATGCAAGAAACAAATGTAAATGTATTTTTTGCCATTTAATGCCAGGGAAAAGGAGGAATTATTCTTTGATATTCTGACGAATTCCTCTCAATCTAGGGTGGGGTATTATTTCCGGTATCTTGAACAATATTTATGACTGTTCGAAATTACATTTTTTCGAAACGTTTGAAGTATCTTGAAAATACATCCTTAGAACGGATTCAGATTAAATATTCTATATTTAGTTAAGGCTTAAATATTAGGCTACAAATCATGTTACATATGAAGGGCCGGGGTGAATAACTATGATAGTCACAATAAAGGTATTTTCCAGAAAACGAAAATGAAAGTTATCGTACTCAGAAGATACACTAATACTAATTTTTAAAGCTTCGAAAAATTAAATTTTAATATTTAGGTTATTACTCTATTAGGTAATGTAATTAGAATTTTTTTAAAAATAATTATCAGAGAAGGAAAAAAATAAAGATTGTTTAAAAATCTAAAGTAAAATAAAATGTAAGGGTGAAAAGCGATGATAGTCACAACTAAATGGTATTTTAGAAAATACATCAGTATTCAAATAAGTACTCAAAAGATACAATAATACTCTTATTAAAAGCTTCAATAAATTAAATTGTAACACATATGTGATTACTCTATTAGGTGTATAATTATATATATTTTTTTAAAAAACAAACAAAAAAACTGTATTAATATATTATGCAAGTACATAAGGAAAAGTAAAAAAAATAATTTTCTTTAAAAATCTTTGTATTAAAAAAAAATATTAAGGATAATAAAACATAAAATGCTGAATCAAATTATAATTATTCTTAACTACGGGAAACAGACAGAGAAAAATAGACTCCAGCGCTGGGATTTGAACCACCGGCCTCTATATACATAAAGCATTCATATACTAATAAAGCACAGCGCAGTACAGCGGCATTCATATACTAATAAATAACTATCAAACAATATAACCAGTTCACTTTATTCCACTCACTCAACAACAACCTGGTCACCAACTGCCAGGACCATCCCTCAACAATAACCTGGTCACCAACTGCCAGGACCATCCCTCAACAATAACCTGGTCACCAACTGCCAGGACCATCCCTCAACAATAACCTGGTCACCAACTGCCAAGACCATCCCACTCAACAATGGCCTGGTCACCAACTGCCAGGACCATCCCACTCAACAATGGCCTGGTCACCAACTGCCACGGCCAATTCCTAATCACCATCATCCATCATCCCAGGACCACTTCAATTCATCAACACATAAGGTCTCTCCTCCATTCCGCGACACACTAAATTAAGTATACACCTTCAGCTCAACAATGGCCTGGTCACCAACTGCCACGGCCAATTCCCAATCACCATCACCCATCATCCCAGGACCACTTCAATTCATCAACACATAAGGTCTCTCCTCCATTCCGCGACACACTAAATTAAGTATACACCTTCAGCTCAAAATCGCTGTCCAAATCAATATAAACACTTACACTGCCTTGGCTACTTCCTTCTTTTGGGAGTAACCTGTTCGCAGGTGCTCACTCTCCAAAGAAGGGGGGTCTGTAACGGGGAAGCCAAGTCTAGAATATTCTAGGAAAGCAGTGTAGACCTTAGGCTAGCAAAGGCTCGAATTTCTGTCTAGTGGTGCTTTCCCCCACCAAGAATCTAACAGACTAAGCCCTAGCATAGAGTCACACGGGGAGTCCGATCTTAGCTCTGGAGGTGTACACATCTTACAACAATCACTCACACACATTCATATACAAATAAATATATATATCAAACATTTATTATCTACTTTATTCCACTCACCAAATCCCCGTTACATTTAAATATATATATTAAAATATATTTAAATTAAAATTTAATCTTTCCGTAGTATGAATAATACTACCAAAATCGTAAAATATGAACATAAAATGCTGTTAAACACATAAAACGTTGTGGTTGCATTCCTTTTTAGGGTTTCGTTGGTAAAATCAAAATAAAAAGAAACCCTTGCCACTCTGTATGGTTCCAATAACTTTTGAAACAAATAAAGAGATAAAAACCTGCAACTTTGCAGTATTAAAGTGCGTTTTGACGCTCACACGGGTAAAATATTGCTAACTCAAAACTATCAGCTGTTCAAATTCAAAATGGCGGATAGTTCATGTCACGTGATTTATTTTTTAAAATTTTGAGTAGGGTATCAGATGAAAGGTATTAAAGAATAGATTTCAAAAATATATAACACTTGTGGATTGCGTTTAATTTTTCATGCCATTTTGTCAAAAAACATACAATTTCATTGCCCTCAATATGCCAAAATGCCTTGGAACCCATATAAGTTGTACCTAAGTAAGTTGGCCAAGAGTGTTGAGATATCTTGTGCACTCGGCAACCAGCTTAGATGTAAACCTTGGTACAACCAAAGATATGTAGAATATAGAATATTCTATATATCTAACACATATATATTCAATAATATTTTCTACACATCTTGGGTACAACCAGCGCGTTGATCGCTGCCTGGCTGTCAGAGTAGATTCTGATTTTTCTCTTAGAGGCATTGTTACTTAAAATAATTTGAGAACATGGCAAAATAGCTTGTATCTCTGCCTGAAAGACAGTCACATGTTTGTCTAAACTCATATTGGGGTACTGACTAAAGCACTTAGTTAAAGCTATTGTTATGACTGACACATTCTAGTTTTGATCAATTTCAAATTATTATTATTACATACACATATTATAATAATGTATTAAATACATTACATTACAACATTGCAATGTTTGTGAATCTATAAGTGAATAATTTTACACCCACCAATAGGAAGTAATAAAAATTATTATTTATCCAGTGATTTTTAAAAAGAAAAAGGTATAATAAGTCGAAGGTATATTTAATCAATGGTAGATGTACCATCATAAAAAATTCGTCGAACTTTCAAATATAACACAGCATTTCTTCTTGGTTTTATTATTATATCCATTACATTCAATTTTTTACTTTTCAAATAGATAAATTTTATTGCCTGTTATTTTTTTTATTATTATTTACTATTATTCGAAATTTAATTACCATTTTTATCTAATGTATAAAATAAATATTATATCTTATATACATATATATATATATATATATATATATATATATATATATAGATATATTCATTGAAAAAATTTGTATATTCATTAAAAATTCAAAAAAATATATATTCATTAATATACAAACGACAAAGGGATCTCAATCAAGACTTTTGTTCGTTGAGACCAGTTTTCATTATTGAATATATATTTTTATTAATTGGCTTAAACCAAAACATTATAAATGGAATTAGTGTTTATGCAGTTTACTTTCACTACGTTAACAAAATAAAAAAAATATTTAATATTAATAACATATATGTGTTAACATTTCATTTCTATTTTTATTTTTATTGAACTGTGGAAAAGGCTTACAAATGCAATTTAAATTATATTATAAATAAAATAAAAAAAAAGGTTGTGGGATTTTTTCATAAATGTACTGATTGGTAGAGGGTGCATTTTATATTCATGACTTGTAGCAAGCACCCGTACGAGTATGCAAATAAATATACTTAAATCAGGGGCTCTGCTTCCTATCCAATGTAATAAAAGTATATATAAATCGAGAGAGAATAAATTAATAGTGAGATACATTTACTGCAGTAGCAAAACCCCCTCAGCCCATATGAGGTGTAAAAAAAATAAAATGTTTCATTCTAAATTGTATTTTTTATTTATTTTAAATTGATTTGATTGCTTTTAAATTCGGATCCTATTTTTGGATGAATGGTGACTTAAGCTTTGAACCTGTTTCGATTCCCAGTGGGATCACACTTATTTTTAACCAAAATTAGATTTTATCAGAAGATTGATATTAATATGGGACGATTTGTGGTCACTTTTCAACAAACCATTTAAATTTAATTTAAATCAGATCAGTATACTTCTTTAGATAAAGGTGTAAATACAAAATGTTTATGTGCATGTGGGAGAGAAATGAATGAGTGTAAAAACTTGTCATTTGTACGGGAATAACAATGGGCTAATTACGACCAACTGCTTTATCCATTATTAACTAAACTCTTTAATAAAATAATAGATGGTGACAGGATGTGACAAAAGGTGATATTACTGACCTCAGAAGCTAACGCCCTATCAGCCTTATATCCGTGATCGGTAAATAGTTTTCAAAAATGTTACAATCCAGAATAAAACAGACAACGTTAACCGACGATCTAATTGTAGACCCAGGTAGCGGACGGAATTGGAATGTGGAATAAGGATGTTAAATTAATGTCGAATGTTAAATTAAAAATAATTCCATAAGAGAGTGTCATATATACCTACTAGTTAAATTAATGATTTTAAAACAGATTTTAATAAAATAATTATCATTATACATGTAAAAGAGAGACAAAAACATATTTAATAATAATAAAATGACTATCACAGTAAAAGAGAATGAAATTAAGAAACACTACTATACATTTTAGATAGGAACTTTTTTTTTTTTAAAATTTTACATATATATTACTTGCAATTTCATTTTGCTATAAGTAATAATGATAACAAATTTTATGAGTGACATGGATTGTCATGAGAGGAGAGGCTACCCTGTGGTAGTACTCCTGTTGATAGGAGGATAGGAGATAGGAACTATCACCGCGAATTTTGGACGATCAGTTTTTGTAAAGTTATATTAAAAATTATTGATAAATTTTAATAAAGTAGGATTAATTTATGAAATTAAATTATTTGTCATAGTAAATAAAGGACTGAAGATGACCTTAACAAGGGTCGAAACATTTCCGTTGAAAAACTGAGTCTTATACATTTTTACACATTCCAGCCATCTTGCACTACATTTATTGAATTACAAGGGTGAATATATTAAATAATCTGAATAATTTTTAAAAAAATATGAATATTATTGTTATCTATACAGACGCGTGTCAATCCGCTAGCTGTGACTGTGAGCTGTGAACCCTCCTATAATAGAACCTTGAAGTGAGAGTCCTACACGGCGCTACCATCCACTCAAATAATCCGTTTAAACTATAAACTAATCATGATTAACTATTAATTTGATTAATATTAAATATTTATTGCATTAAGCTCGCTTCAATGATAAAGCCACGCGATAACTAGTTAAAATATTATTTAAAAGGTGTACAACCGGTGGTTGTTTAATTTTTGTTTTCGATTTTCAACAAAAACCAGATTTATTTTGATCAATATCTCGAAAACTAGATTTTTCCCGGGAAAACGACTTATTTCGTTAGATTCGTATTTAAATGGACTACATTTTAGAATATTTTAATCTAAATTGTCGGAACTGAATTTTTTCCGAGTGTTTGATATTTCTGAATATGTATGCCCAATTTCGTCAAAATCGGCCCAGTAGTTTAGACTCCCCGCGTCTTTACGCAGACGACAGACAGATAGACATATTTATAAACCACTCTTGTTTGGGACTCAGGGGACCTCAAATCAAGTAAATCCATCAAAATCTTAAATCAAATTTTTGCGCCATCACAATACATTCTCTTTATATGAGAAAGAAAAATAAATGCATATATATATGTCCCAGGATCGACTTGACGATACGTGAAGTGACCTAAAAATTTCATTTTTCGACAAAAAGTCATTCTTGACCATCCCTTCTGCATGTCTTCAAATGAAGATTTATCGCATTAAAAATTTTGTTCCATGTAACCTGTTCCCAAAAATTACGATTTTTTAAAATCGCACAAGAGGGAACTGGTCTAAATTTTAATTTTATGAAAAAAAGTCATTCGTTATAAAAAATTATATTTTCCAAAATAAGAAAGAATATACAAAATAATAATCATCGTATTTCACCTCCCCCCTCCCCCTCCCCGCTTACCTCACTTTAAATAAAAAGAAAGATTAAAATTAAACCAATTAGGAATTGTTTTGAGTACAACAATGATTGTTGAATAGATATTTTTAGAATTAACATTATTATAGAAATTATATCGTAGTAATGGATAATAAAAATTAATTTACTTCAATTTCTGCTTTTTATTAATTTTTTTTTTTTAATAAAATAGGTCTATTAAACAATAATTGTTAATTTAATACGATTTTCAAAACGATTCCTTTGGATTTTTTTATTATTAATAGTGAGGTAAGCGGGTAGAGGGGGGGGGGGGGGAATTTAAATGATTATTTTTTTGTGTTTTTTTTCTTATTTTGAAAAATATAATTTTTTATAACGAATGACTTTTTTTCATAAAATTAAAATTTAGACCAGTTCCCTCTTGTGCGATTTTAAAAAATAGTAATTTTTGGGAACAGGTTACATGGAACAAAATTTTTAATGCGATAAATCTTCATTTGAAGACATGCAGGAGGGATGATCAAGAATGACTTTTTGTCGAAAAATGAAATTTTTTAGGTCACTTCACGTATCGTCAAGTCGATGATCCTGGGACATACTGTATATTCAATAATTTAAAAAAAAATGGGCCAGAAAAACGTGATATTTGTTTGATATACTTTCAGGATATAAATTATAGATTTTTAACAAGATAAGGCCAACTTTAAATAATCTTTGGGACAATTTTGACTAATTTTAAGGATAGTATGTTGCAGAAAGAACAATTTTCTAATGTCAGCTTTGGTGGTCTAACAATAAATAGAACAATTATTCTATGTCAGCTTTTGTTGTTTGACAATAAACAGATCAATTTTGCTTTGTCAGCTTTTGTGGTCTGACAATAAACAAAACAATTTTTATCTGATAGGTATTGTAATTTGACAATAAAAAGAATAAATAAGTTCATTCAATTTTACTCACTATTCCATGACGTAGACGTGTGTGAGATGATAAGAACTCTTAGAGTACAAACTACACATGTGCGCCTTCAGATAAAGTGTCACATTTATTATTTGTCATGAAAGTTGTGAATGGAAAAAGAAAAATAATAATTTTGGTTACGTAAATAATCAATTATCTTATCTAAAAGTAATTAAGGTAATTAGATTTAGAGGAATTTCATTATTTTTTGTTATGATGTCATTAAAAAGAAGAATGTAGAAAGTTTTAGGAGTTTCCCCGTATTAAAATATAGTTGTTAGTGTTAAATTTTGTTTAGTGTAATAGGCTTGTTATCAGTAGGGCGTTATTTTCTTTTGATTAAGTATTACAGTGTAAGGTTAATTACCGATAAAATTAGCTAGCCTTCTCTCACTATCTGCATAACTTTCCAAACTAAGTTCTTTTTTTATTTTGAAAAAAAAAAAAAAAAAAAAAAATGGAATAAAAATGAAATAATTAAAATAAACAAAAGTAATATAGTGACAAGGAAATGTAATTTCCCCTTTATTAGATGATAGTTAAATTGCTTGGTTTTTTCCTTAAAATGATTTTTTAATTATTCATCAGCGATAAATCCCTTCGATAATCACGAACATGGGAAAACGTGAATAAACAATTAAACAACGTGAAGTCATTAACAGCTATCATTTTGTCAATCGGTAATCGTGAAAGAACAATTAAATAATAACACAAGTTAAACGGTAAAGAATGACAGAGGGTTAAGTTGGAAATTAGAAATACATAAAAGTATTTATTGCATTAGAACTATTGTCATAATTTTCTCTCTCTCTCAATGGACATGCAATATGTAAATAATTTAATTTATCAAACATTTTTAAGAACAAGCTTTTATTCGTATTCTTCTCAGCAAACCCTTTCATGTGATACCCTTATCATGGTCGTGCTTAAAAAATAACTAGTCCGCCATCTTGTGCTGTCCGCCATATTGGATTTAGTATGACTTCACATAGCTAACCATGCATTGTCATCAAAACAAAATGTGTATGCAATATTTCAATTCAATCGGTTGAAGAGAACTGCTTTAAAATTCATTTGCAAGATTTGACCCGAACATATAGATATGTACATACATACAAATATTGAAAGTTAAATAAAAGCTTGTAAAATAGATCCATTACAAAACAAAAAGTAAATAAATTAAGAGTAAAAACTCATTTTTAAAAATAAGCTTTTATCATGGGCCACCCGCCATATTGGATTTAGAGTGAAGGAATTTTATTTTTCGTATTCTTCTCAGCAAATCTTTTCATTTGATGCCCGTATCATGGGCGTGCTTAAAAAATAACTAGTCTGCCATCTTGGGCTGTCCGCCATATTGGATTTAGAATGACGTCACTTAGCAAACCACGCATTGTCATCCAAACTATACGTGTATGCAAAATTGCATATCAATCGGTTGAGGATAACTGCTTTAAAATTCATTTGCAATATTTGACCCGAACATATAGGTACATACATACATAGATACATACAAACATTGCAAGTTAAATAAAAGCTTGTAAAAATACACTTAAAAGCATTAACAAGATGCAATAAAAGAATAAAACATGAATTAAAGTCATTAAGATAAAAAAAAAATATCATCAACTAACTACAACTAACAATAAACACAAATGCGCTCTCGCGCATTTGTGCGCCTCTTATTTACAAGGGAAATAAAATAATATTAAATATTAAAAGGAGTTAGAATGATAAAAACAATAATGTAAATGAAGAAGGTAGAAGGAAAAACAGAGGAGGGACGGAAACATAGGTATTGAGGAAGGAAAAGATAATGGAGACTCCAACCTAACAAACAAGTGTGTCACATTTTACCTCTACGATCTTCACCTAAAACCACATTTCCAACCTCATACACAAATAAAAATTAAGTTTTAAAAACATTAAGCAGGTTTGCATAAGAACTATTAAGGCAGCCTTTAATTTCAGACCGGAAATTACAGCAGTTATTAGATTTTTTTTAATGAAAATCATCTCCATCCACCAAGTTCTTTCTCATTGGTTTCTCAACCAAACATGGTGATATTATCATCCAGGTCAACGTTGTGCTTCATTTCCAAGGCATGTTTAGCTAGGGCCGTGACATTTTTTTCCACTAATGATGGAATGAGAATGCTGGTAAGTGCTTTACCCTGAACCTGATACATGATCTTAATATATATTATATATATATATATATATATATATATATATATATATATATATATATATATATATATATATATATATATATATATATATATATATATATATATATATATATATATATATGTGTGTGTGTGTGTGTGTGTGTGTGTATATATGGATAGAGAGAGAAAGAGATTCAGCCATTCCATTTACTAAGCTAAAACAATTTTTTTTATCTACTTGCGGCAGCAAAATGAGGCATTACTATTATCTCTATCTTATAACATAATATATTATAGTTTAATAAGTAAAATGTAATAAATAAACGGTTTAATATTTATATAATTTGTTTATATTTGTTAATTTTGTTAAATAAGTTCAATGAATAGTAGATCTTTAATTAAAAAAATAGCGGAGTCACTGGCCACACTGCAGCTTCATGTAAACATCAAGCATCCATAGTATTATAATTATTGTTGAAGTCATTCTAGATTAGACTAGCTACTTTTCTTGATTTATCCTAGTTACTTCTTTTCTTCTAAGCAATAGAAGATATCTTTAATACTTTTAGTAATTTGTTAGTAAAAATATAAATAAATATTTTATATTGCATGCATTATTCATTCAATATAAATAAATATTTTATATTACATGCATTATTCATTCAGAAGTTATGCATGTTATAAACGTGTGTTTTGTATTTTGTTGTTATAGCTTCAGTTTGCTATTCACAATTGTTATTATTCCCAAGCTTCATATTTGATTTTTTTCATCAACATTAATTTTAGTTAATACTTATGATATTATCTTATTAATATGACACATGACACATACTAATTAACTATGTTATATTGATAAAGGTAGTATTTTTATCAGTTTCATTTTTCTTCCGCCCTTAGATAAAATATTGTATGCAACAAGGCAGCAAAGGAAACATTTCTGCCTCGTTATATTCATTGCCAAATTTGTAAATTACCTTCCTCGGCTTCACCTCGGCAGTTAATTATTATAGCCTGTCCTCGCCTTCGGCTCGGAGGCTAATCTAATCTCTCGTCAGTAAAATTCCATTTTTCTGCCTAGTTACATAAAAAACTATTTTTTTTCATAACCAGTTTTAACTGATGAGTTAAAATTATGTGTGTCCAGTCCAACATAAATAATTGGTTTCTTTTTTTTTTGTGTTTAATGATATTAATTACGAGGATAATGAAAAGAAGATGTGAAAGGGTCGTTTTTTGCAAAAGTCCTTTCATTTGAAAATGGTTTATAGGATCAGTTGACCCAGTAAATTTCAATCACAATGATTTAGGGTTTAAAATGTGGTTTCTAACACCCTAATTAATACAACCTAAATTGTTCATCTTGGCTCTCACGTCTAGAGGTTGGCATGTGTTTGTGCTGTGCAGGGATTCATGTCCCATTTCGACGTAAGGAACAGTTGACAATATAGAGAACAGGCCTACAAATTGAATTTATGCTTTTTAGTAGTTACTATATTATAAGGAAATACCTTCCTAATTGGGGAATTGGCTATAACATGTTAATCATTTTTGTATTAGTTATTATCTGTGGCTCGATAGTTGCAATACTAAGTATAGTGATTTATTATGACATGGGATTGGAAAATACATTTTTATTTTTTTGATCCATTAAAAAATTAACTTAAAATAGAACTTATTAGTAGTCTTAAAATATGTACTTTTACTATAACAATGACAATAATATGTTATTTAATTCAGATTGTCGGGCGGAGTTTAACTGGATCGGTGTTTAGAAGCCGCGTTGACAATTTAATATTGGATCCATCTTTACCTGATCCGGGTGTTAATTCTTACAGGTAAACTATTTTTATAAATCGGTATAAATTTGTGGCACAACAGTCCATCTAGGACTTTGACCTGCCAAAGGGCTAATACAACTATATTATATGTCGCTCCATCAGCTGTACAAATATCATAAATGGCATACACAACCATATCTTAATTATCTTTAATATCTACAAGTACATTTTATATTAGTTCTTTTTAATAATTATCTGGGTAAATCAATTATATCTGTTAATTTATTTTTATAGTTTGGCTTAAGACAACTTAGAAATGCCTTTTTGGGTTTCGAGGTCATCCTAGAAATTTCCGGTTATTTTACCCTTGAAATTACCAAAAAAAACAAAAAAAAACGCAAACGCAAAAAAAATCCCTCCCCCCCCCCTCACCCCGCTACCCCATAAGGACAGGTCCTAAAAATAAGGCAAAAATACATAAATATACATTTTTGTGGGCCAATGATATTTCCGGGAATTAATATTAAAAAGTCAAATTTTAGAAAATAGTTTTCGAGATACAAGGTTTCAAAAAAAAAAAATTTTTTTTTTCACGATATCTCAGGAACCGTTTGAGAAACAAAACTATTGTACATATCTTATAATTAATATTAGCTACTTCTTCAGCCCCAAATTAATTTTTGATTTCATACGCCAGGTGAAGGAGATTTTAGGGTTGCGTGGGGTTTTCTGCCTCTAATTTTCTATGACCGTATTCTGAAAGCACATTTAGAACCCTTTCGTTTTTATACAAAATTTTATACAAAATAAAGCAACATTTTCTACAAATACTCCTAGTCAAAAGCTTTAACTTTAACCGTTTTAAAGAAACAAGGCATTTTATGAAGAAAAACATTCTTAAAAATAGCAATATGTTTTGTTATTCAAAAATTTGTATTCAGTTGTCTGCTTTAATGCATTTTAGGCATTAATATTATTGATAATTGTCGTTTAGTTAACAAAACGAGTCAATATTGTGAGTACATATTACCTTTATTCCTTGATTAATTTGCCTATTTTTAGTATTTTTTTAATATCACAAATGGTGCGTTTGTGCGGACTTAAAATTTGAATTAGCCAAGGAATCACTCTCTTCATTATCCGACACATGTTTTGAAACACCCGATAGAGAAGAGAGATTTTCTTAACTGGAAACTCATAGGTTGGAAGTTCGATTAACGTCAGTGGTGTACATTTTTATTTTCTCTATTCCTCTCTTTATTATTTACAATTTTAAACCATTAGGCATGTACTGCCATTAACTTCCACTTTTTTAATCCAACTAATAATTATTCATTGATATATCTTTATATTTAACATTGCAGGGAAGATCTTCAATCGGCGAATTACAACCAATGTACAGTGTTTGACCACGTTGTCAGAAACAGAGGCATGCATTTCTAAGAAGATCAATTACAAACTTAATCAAGAATCATACAATAATTCAGCAAATATGTCTAAAAGAAATGCTATACGCGATTAAATAATTAATATATTTTTATCTCAATTATCAGTAAAAGGTGCTTACATTTTTTCTTGCTATTACATTCTATTAATAGATCGCTTTTACAAATATTCATACACTTACGCAAACAAGTTCAATAAAGTAGTTTAAAAATAATGTTCTTATATTATGTTAACGTAATTCAAAAGTCTTGCAGAAAGTATTTGTATTGAAGTATATCATCCAAAAACGGGTATAAAACTTAATCGTAATATTATATTGAGTTTACCATTTTGCAGTCTTCTTTAACGAAGACTCTCTGCTT
Organism: Gerris lacustris; assembly: GCA_951217055.1. Classification (NCBI taxonomy): domain Eukaryota; kingdom Metazoa; phylum Arthropoda; class Insecta; order Hemiptera; family Gerridae; genus Gerris; species Gerris lacustris. The sequence continues at coordinate 90,027,536 of OX578277.1, forward strand.
CTTCTACATCCTAGCTTAGTTGTCTCTAGAATGAGGCTTATATATTCATACAATTTTCCTTTGTGTCTTCAGGAGTATTATTAAAATAATAAAAAGCATAATATACATTTGCTTTTTATATTTATTTATTAGTTATTATTTCATCTCTAAATTTGAGACACTTTCAAACCTTCATTTGTGTATTTGTTTGTTTCAATTTTACAAAACAAGTTGTTAAATTAATTGAAGCGAGCGCAAGCAAGCTTCTTATATTCAACAAACTTATTCATCTCGTCTGTGTGTCGGAAACGTGTGACGATTACTTGTGTAAAAGTTGACCGATTTTGGTGAAATTTTGGTATACATGTTAATTTTAACAATGCCCAGGACAAGTTCGTTGGACAACGTTATCCGCCTAAGCGTTCACGCTTACATTATAGCATTTTAGGACAGGGAAAAATGAGATAATCAACTTTTATAATTACAATTTTTTAGTAAAACCAACTGGGACAATGCTATGAAGTGTGAAAGATCGCTAAAACCAGGGGTGCCCAACCTACGGCCCGCGGGCCGATTTTATGTGGCCCGCCATGTTGCCATAAAAACGAAGAATTTACAAGCATTCAGAGAATCTAAAATATATTAATTTCCTAACAGCCCAGCTGATTTTGCCCAGCAACATTGGAGAATGGGGAAAACAGAGATCTGTTGCCATTCTACAGCGCCTTGCCCAATGAAGATTTCAAAAACTTAAAAATGTTTGCTCGTACCATGTTCTCAGTGTTTGGCTCGACCTATGTTTGAGAACAAACATTTTCAAAAATGTATTACATTAAACAAAATTGCGGTCTTCCCTCACAGATGAACACTTAAAATCGTTATTAATGATTGGTACAACCATGTTTGAGCCTAAGTGGAAAGACTTTTTAAGTACAAGTGCAAAGCAGTTTCAACCATCTCACTGAAGCTAAGTTACATAAAAACTTGATATTTTGATTAATAACTTTGTAAAATGAAATACTAAATTTTTTGTAATTCATATTGTTATTGGCTGTATTTTTATACTTGTGTGGTTAATTACAATCATTTTAATATATATTAATATATATATTTGAGTGTTTTATTTTCTGCAAAGTAAAACTAGGCTAGCAACAGAGAAAAACTAGCTAAAACCAAAACGGAAAATTAACCTTCTAGGAAGCATAAAAACGTGTTTTATGAGGGTAAAAATTCTAAAATTTTATGGGGGAGGACCCCCCCGGTACACCACCGGCCCCCGGCCCGCCTTCCCTTTGAATGTTGACAATGTGGCCCTTGATTAAAAAAGGTTGGGCACCCCTGGCTAAAACTATTAAAGCGGATCTAAAGTAGAGAAAACAACGTTTTACCGATATCTTACGTTCTAAGAAACGATTTTAATAAAACTTCACCGTCTAAAGTACAATTAAAACAGGCATGTTAAATTTCAACTTGATACATGCAGATGTTTTTGTGTAGTGAAATGATAAATTTTATAATAGTTGAAAATGAGATGCCTGGAGAGTGTAGTTGGTGGAATAGTAAGAATGCAGGGTGGCTCCCCCACTTCTAGACTCTCCATTAAAATCATACTCTTTAACAATTCATCATAATAGTCTATTTTCTCAATATTCAATACTTATTTATTGCAATACGCTCGTTCCAATGATAGAGCCACGCGATGCCTAACTACTCTACAGTAATAGGACGCCTGAAACAAAGTGGAAAAATTTTTACAAAATTTAACTATGAGTCATAATTAAACTCTGCTCTTTGATTCATGATTTTTCATGAAAGAGGATAATCCACTAAAAATGGTATTTTATGTGGCTTTAACACCGAAAAGAATGGCGACAGTCGACAAGAGGCAGAAGATAATATATTTCTTTACTGAACCAATCTATTTCATTTTTATTAAAACTAATATTGTTTATCTACGATTGATACGAAATATATAAGCATTTTATCTCTGTTTAGATGCGTAGAAAGTGATTCTTTTCGTAGTTGTATTTTTTGCGCATGCGCGTTTCATAATTCTTCACCATATCGCTCGATTAGCGTGTTTGTTTACATTTAACAAAATTAATTTTCTGTTTGTTTAATTAAAGTAACTGTTTTTTTCTGTATCCAACAATCGTAGATAAAGTACGCAACTCGTGCAAAAACTGCATTTTGCTTTGCTCGTGTGGTTTTACTACCCTCGATATCGCTCCGGTGCAAACTCCACAGTCTCATGCAAAATGCTACTTTCCGCACTAGACGCATAATGTAATATTTCAGACTTATGTTTCCCCAGTGTGAAAGCTCTCGTCTCCTGACTCTTGGGACCTTCTATCTGTCTTTTCAGTGGGAAAGCCACCTAAATGGACTACATTTACAATTTGTTTTAATAAAAATCATCAGAACTGTTTTGAGTATACAGTATAGATATTATTATTCTCTCCAAATCGAATCTTGATCTTTAGTCTAAACTGCTTTCACGGAAAACTAGATTTTCCCATGAATGCGACTTATATATAGTTTATTTAAATTTAGTTAATTTTCGAGTTAAAACTGCCAGATTTATTTTAAATAAAATGCTTTAATGAATATTTTTTCCAAGTTTGATAAAATCAGTTCAGCTCCACATTGCTTCTTATGATCCACGCGCAGACGCGTAGAGCGTAATTATAATTTAATGCACTGTATTGAATTGTATCATGAGAGGAACGATCAATTGAATTGTAATAAAATAGCGATGGATTGAATTTTAAAAGGTCATTAATAGAATAAAAAAGCACTTAAGTTCTTTTAATATACTCTTGACTAGACTTGTATTTTGCCATCCTTCCTTTTAAAGAGCTAAAACTGTTCAATAATAAATTGACCCTTTTACTCGAGGTAAGTTGACCTGTTTAAAAGGCAAAAAGGAAAGTATGTCAACAACTCTTAAAGGTTCACAAAATAATCCATCTCTATTCAGATTTGAGATTCTAGGGTCTGGGATTACTTGAGATAGAACGATAATCGAATCTTTACGGGTTTAAGGGATATTTCATTTGGAGAAAAGTCTAGTATTATAATATTATCGGTCGCAGGATCGTTGCATCTTCTTTGAATATAAAACGAGTATTTTTCATTTTATTAAATTAACTTTATTAGCAATTCAAGTGTTCTAAATGGTGAAGTGTTGTTAGATGTTTCTTATTTTATTACATAAACTCTATGACATCCAAAAGCATTCAGACTTAAGGGTTCAAAAATTTGACCAATTTAATATCGTAATATTAACTATCATATCATTAATGGAATGGTTTAATGTCTTAAAAAAAGTTTTGGTTTTGCTTCAAAGCTTACCGAAGGTAACGGAAGCTACGTGAGCGTTTTGAAGACGACATTTTTTTTTGTTTGGATGGTTTGACTCATTGTTGGTCCCATATAAAGTGTTTCTTCCACAATTTGTTCCAATAGAAACTTCAGAAGTGGTAGGTATGCTCACATGATTTATTTGAACTAAAACTCATGATAAAGTTTACACTTTAAATACAATATTATTGGTATTAGCTCCACCTCCACGTGAATCTTCGAAAAATAAATCTATTCTCCGTGAAATGGTGTTGTGTATTTTGGTTAGTAAATCTTTTTCAACTAAATGATGTCTATTATGATGTACATTGGCCCTTATCCTCGGTCAGAGTAATGTGCGAGAAGAAAAAACATATATCAACTTGATTTCAAAAACTAAGTGTTACAATATATTCTCTTGTATCTGTCAGCAATAAATATCAGGTTAAAACAAATTCAGTGAACTTTTGAAACATGGCTTTTTAGTAACAGCCATTCTATCTCTTACCCGTTTAGTTTTGTTTTGTTTTAAATTATTTTTTCTGCTGAAAAATTTCATCAATATTTCTGGGTGTAAAAATACAAAAGATCAACTTTTGTAATTTTTATTTTTTTTATTGTATTATATTATTTTTTCATTAATTATTTTAGTTTTTTTTTGTTGATTCTTACATAATATTTTATATTTTTGGATCTTGTTTAGAAATATAGCTATTACATTCTTGATATTTTGACCTGAATATCATGTTATAGAGGAAAGTAGTAAATGTGAGTGAATGTATAAAGTTAATTAATTATTATTTGTTACTCTATAAGTAATTTATAAGAATTGTATGTTCCCTCGTAATCCTTTTATAAAGGTTTTAGGGTTAAATCGTCGTAACCCGACTCCCAGTACTCTAATTCGTTTTTCTTCTTCGGGAATCTGTATAGCATATTCAATTTTAAAAGTATTAAGTTCAGCGAGCATTTTGGCATCACCTGCGAAAGTCATGTGGAGCTTCTTTCCTTAATGGACTCCATTAAGGAAAGAAGAGAATGTAGCTAATCTTAATAAGTCTTGTATCAAGCAATCAATATTTGATCGCCAAAGGTAAGGCTAAGTAAATATTGTATCTCCCAATTATTTAGTTCTGTTCTTGAACTCAGCAAGTCGAAAGCTCTACCCGTCAATTTTCGTTTCTCAGCTTTTCGTTGGCTGGAAATAGAAGTGTTCTTCCAATCTCAGAGAATTGGAGAGTCTAGAATTCCTGAAGCTTGAAAAAAGATGAGGTCCAGCGGTTCTGGCTAATCTCGATAGCCTTGATCAATATGCATTTGATCAATCTTAGGCTGATCTTACCAACAACGTCAATCAAATTCCCAAATTCCAAAAATTATTTTTTAGTAATCAATACAGAGTTTAATGTAAATAGTCTCAAATACTGACGAGGTAGTAGGTAGGCTCTACGATACTGTAGAGGAGACCCCTCCAATAAACTTCAAGAAGTAACATGTACCAATGGGATAAACTATATAGGACTTTCTTCACTCATGCGCGAGTACGAGCGATATTGAGCCGATTCCGCTTTAGAAAAACATGAGGTTCACATTGAACGTCGAGTGCGTCCGGTCCGAGCCGAGCGAATTGAATCAAACATCTTTGATTGGAACGCGATTGTAATGTGTGTGTTGTATATGTTTGTATGTATTGTCTACATTAGCACTTCACTTGAATGTAACTTGCATACAAATTTTTGTTTTATATAACCACCTATATCTTTAAATGTACCAATCCATACGCATATTGTTTATGCTTTTTGACAAAAGGTGTGGAAAATTAAACAGTTAACACAAGTGTTATACATTTTTGTAATCAAGTCTTTAATGCCTTTAACTTATTACCCCACACAAGATTTCAGAAAAATATTATTTTTTGTGATATGAATTATCTCCCATATTGGATTCCCAGTTAATGAGATAAAATTGCTATTCTAATTTTTCCTATGGTCCAGCACACCACTTTGTATATTTTTTATATTTCTAGTGTTACAGACGAATGGGTTCCTGGTTCGAACCCCAGGGGGTCACACTGTTTTTCATTTGTAATAGTAATAACAAAAGTGGTATATATATTTGTAATCTACTCTTCAATACCTTTCATTTGATACCCCATTAAAAATGTTATAATTTTTTTTTTTTTGCGTGACATGAATTATCTGCCATTTTGGATTTGAACGGCTGATAATTTTGAGTTCGCTATATTTTTCCTGTGAGCGCTTCAAAACGATCTTAAATACTGCAAAGTTTCCTATTTATATATTTTTTTATTCAAAAGTTATTGGAACCGTAGAGAATGACAGACATAGGAACGAAACTATAAGGGTTTCTTTTTTTGGTTTTACCAACGAAACCCTAAAAAGAGTAAATTACTAAAAATTGTATAAGTAATTAAAATGATGATTTTTTTAAAATTTAAATATTACATTAATAAATTTATTTGAAGAATATATTATCAAATAACATAATTAACTAAATATTAGTAGTCAAATGCTAAATTTATTGATAATAATTTATAGTAAATATATTATTTATAAATTTAATTTTCATGAACTAGTTTGCGTAACTACTTTGAAATAACCGCATTATGTTGCTAAAAAAAAATGTTCTCGATTGTTTATCTATATTCTATATGATTACATATAAGATGATTACTCGAGAACTATATGTGAAATTTGATTAAAATTAATTGATTTTTTTTAAAATTCAAAAATAATCTAATAAATACATCATAAGTGGGTTTCCCCCTTTCGAAAAAAGTTTTAATTTGATAAACAAAAAAATTGTTTAAGACATTTGCCAACAACAGTATTGCCATGAGATTTTTATTTTTATTTTTATTAATTGATAAGGTTTGCGCCAGACGCAAAAAAACGTATAAAAAAAAAGAGATACTCGTCTAGATATAGAGCAGTTATTTTTATATAACTCTCTAGCTTTGCCATATAGAAAGTTGGAAATAGCAAGGCAAATTCACTGAGCGGATCAGGTGTTCTCGTAAAAATAAATGTGTGAAAATCAAATTAAAAGAAAAGAACTATAAATAATTTATAGTTAAAGCTAACGTATAAAAAGTTATTCATATTTTACGATTTTGGTAGTATTCATACTACGGAACGATTAAATTTTAATTTAAATCAAATTATAATTATTATTAACTACGGGAAACAGACAGAGAAAAATAGACTCCAGCGCGGGCATTTGAACCACCGGCCTCTATATTTCCAGTATAGCGCTCTAACCAACTAAGCTACGCAGGAGAATGAATTTCTCTGACGTTAATGATACCTTGACCCGAATTTATAGCATTCAATTTTTCCACAAGTCTGAGAAGTCAACATTAATGACAAAGAACTCGACAGAGAAATAACGCTTATAATTATAAAGTACCCAATTAGTACTTGTACCTCGTACAATCAATTAGAAATTCATATTTTACGATTTTGGTAGTATTCATACTACGGAACGATTAAATTTTAATTTAAATCAAATTATAATTATTATTAACTACGGGAAACAGACAGAGAAAAATAGACTCCAGCGCGGGCATTTGAACCACCGGCCTCTATATTTCCAGTATAGCGCTCTAACCAACTAAGCTACGCAGGAGAATGAATTTCTCTGACGTTAATGATACCTTGACCCGAATTTATAGCATTCAATTTTTCCACAAGTCTGAGAAGTCAACATTAATGACAAAGAACTCGACAGAGAAATAACGCTTATAATTATAAAGTACCCAATTAGTACTTGTACCTCGTACAATCAATTAGAAATTCATATTTTACGATTTTGGTAGTATTCATACTACGGAACGATTAAATTTTAATTTAAATCAAATTATAATTATTATTAACTACGGGAAACAGACAGAGAAAAATAGACTCCAGCGCGGGCATTTGAACCACCGGCCTCTATATTTCCAGTATAGCGCTCTAACCAACTAAGCTACGCAGGAGAATGATTTTCTCTGACGTTAATGATACCTTGACCCGAATTTAAAGCTTTCAATTTTTCCACAAGTCTGAGAAGTCAACATTAATGACAAAGAACTCGACCGAGAAATTACGCTTATAATTATAAAGTACCCAATTAGTACCTGTACCTCGTACAATCAATTAGAAATTCATATTTTACGATTTTGGTAGTATTCATACTACCGAACGATTAAATTTTAATTTAAATCAAATTATAATTATTATTAACTACGGGAAACAGACAGAGAAAAATAGACTCCAGCGCGGGGATTTGAACCACCGGCCTCTATATCCCCGCGCTGGAGTCTATTTTTCTCTGTCTGTTTCCCGTAGTTAATAATAATTATAATTTGATTTAAAATAAAAAGTTATGTGAAAGTGAGAGTATTAATATTTATATTCATTTGTTTATAAATGTATTATAATAGAATATGTAAACATAATATTAAAGTCAGATCTCTGAACGTTAGAAGGTCTAAACGGAAGTAAACATAGTTTATATCACTACAAGAAGAAAAAATACGCATTATACATCCCTTTTTTTCTTTTTAGCGAATTTTCAAAGAAAATTACGCTATTGCAATGGCTTCAAAATTTTTGTAATGCGAATTTTTGAAAAATTTTTCCATGGAAATCCGTTTTAGACCATTCTGAATCGATTCCTAAAATTTAACACTTTTTTTTATGTATGTATGTATATATGTATGTATATATGTATGTATATATGTATGTATATATGTATGTATATATGTATGTATATATGTATGTATATATGTATGTATATATGTATGTATATATGTATATATGTGTCACTCCAGACGATATCTCCCCTTAGGATGCACTTAAAAATTTCAAACAAATTTTTAAATGTCAATAATATCAAAAGTAGTAATAGAAAATGATAAGTTATTGGAAATAGATGAATGTATATATCTTGGCCAAACTATATCTAAAGAGAATAGCACCAAAAAAGAAATTAAAAGGAGGATAGGCCTGGCGTGGAGTGCATTTTATAGATTCAGACAGCTTTTTAAATCTGAGGTAGAAATCGTGGAGAAAAAGAAGTTGTGGAATTCAGTCGTAAAACCGGTACTGATTTACGGTTGCGAAACATGGAGCCCAACTAAAAAAGATATAGACAAGCTTAGAGTTGCAGTAAGGAGGATGGAAAGGTCCATGCTAAAAATATCCATTAAAGATAAGATACCGAGCGAAGTGATAAGGAAGAAAACGGGATTAGAAGATGTTGGGAAGGTGATAAGCGATAAAAAGTGGAAATGGGCAGGCCATATCATTCGGACAGAAGACGGAAGATGGACAAAGGAAATATTGGACTGGACACCTTGGGACAACAAGAGGAGCAGAGGAAGACCGAAGATGAGATGGGATGATAATATGAGGATCTGTTGTGGCGGAGTAACATGGAAAAGAGTGGCTCTACAAAGAGAAGAATGGAAACGGATGGGAACGGTTTTTAGCGAGGTTTGGCTCCATAGATAGATAAATAATAATAAGACAAAAAGTTTTAAAAAGTTAGATATGCGGTGTGAATACTCTGGTCAACGATATGTTGACTAGACTGTTCATAATATTTATTGCATTTTTGTAAAAATAAATAAAACTACTATACTAACTACTTTATATTACTACTACTATTTATTTAATTTTTGTTACTATTTATTTAAGTTATTACTTTTTAGTTACTATTTATTTAATTTATTCATCTTTAGTTTATTTAAAGAATACTTTTTACCACTTGTTAATGTTGTTAATATTGTTATTGTTGGTTGTTTATTATTAATCCATGTATTAAAGTCTGTTATTAGGTAATCTAATAACATTAGTTTATTTATTAATGATTGTTTATAGTTAGTATGTTATTATTGTTATCTAAATTAGTTTTATCTTTTCTATCACTCTAATCTACTATGGAAACTGTAGTGTAATTATTAAAAGAAATGTATGAAATTATAAGTATATTAAAAAGTATGTACTAAAAATAGTAAATATTTATAGGAGAGTATGCGTGTGTGCGAATATGTATATGTGTGTGTATTTATGTAATTTTTCAGATATATGTATAGTAAATAATATGTAACCTAAGAAACCCATAATGGGTACCACGGCTACGTGCCGATTTGATGTATAATCAATAAATGGTATTATTATTATTATTATTATAATATCAAAAGAAAGGATGAGTTCGTTGGCCAGAATTTTTGGAGTACATTTAGGGGTCAAATTTTGACCATATAGAGTCAAAAAACGTTTTTTTCCATTTTACCCCCCTTTTATGTGAAAATATGATAAAAGTGTAAATAACAACAATTACTGTACTCTTAAAGAGCTTTCCAACGACATGCATCTTGAAGGGTAAATACTATTTTGACTTTTGTACCCCGTACCCCTGTGTACCATTTTTTTTTTTCACCCGAGCAAATTCTAAACCAAAATTTTCCTATATTATCATAAGCCAATAAAACGCAGATTTCTTTGAAAATTCGCTCATTAAGTCATGGTGCATGACTGGTTTTTTTAAATTTTAATGCATTAAAAATTTTTATAATTTATTATTCAAGTGATCTTATGATTCATTTTATCTTTGGGTTCGAGGACATTATATAAAAGCTAAAGCTGATTTAAGATTCGTTATTTATCCGTAAATTGTTTGAGGAATAACAAATTTACTCAATTTTTCTCTGCCTGATGAGTTACTGCGAAAAATTTAGACATAAAACTAAAATGTTTTCAAGCATACCTTAACTTCAAATATAATTGAAAGATATTCCCTATGATGAAAGTCGTACCAGTTTTGATGTTCACGTGCTGTTTTGACATCTGAATGCCGTGAAAGTGTGAAAAAAATATATTTGTGCTAATAAAATTAAGAGCAAATCGTACCTGAAATTAAAAGTTAACTTAATTTGAACTCAAAAAAAAAAATAATTAAACTAATATATTTTTGTGGTGATAAACCTACCTTATTTAATCAGCTCTAGTATGCTGTTTTAGATTTTATCATGTTTGCTTTAATAATGCCTAATCAAGAATCGGGCTGATACGGGGTACGACAATAATTTCTGCCTTTGGAGGCTTGATTTGCTTACAACAACATTGAACATTAAATGTGGTAAAAAAACTCGTGGTTCAAATAAAAATAAGACAATAATAACAAAAGATGTAATCAAAGAGAGCACTAGCTGTTCACTTTAAGAAAATATGAAGCAATAAGATGATAACAGATAAGGGGAAACTCCAAGATCATCATCACAGCTCCAATCCTGCAGAAAATAAACTTTCAAGCCACGCTGAGCTTCATCAATCATTTTTCTTGGTCTCATCTACTCCCCCCCCCCCTCCTTTACTACAGAGAGAACCTCTAACGCGTTTCTAAGGGTGAAAAATTCATCTTAACTTTATTTCACTTACTATTATTTTTTTAAGTTACTTATAATTTACCTTTTGCTTTTATTATTATTGTTTTTGTTTTTCATTTGATCGAATTTAACCAAGTTTTTTACGGAATAATATTATTTGTCCAGGATGAAGATTTCTCTTTTTTTTAAAAATTGTTTATACAAAATTAGATGTTTTTATCAGATTTTTTCTTAAATTTACTCCTACAAAATACAACTAACACCGCAAAATAGATTATTTTACTGGTCGTTTCGAATTAACATAAGCTATTGTAAGTTTTTTGATAGAGATCCTCGTAAATAAACTATTTTGTATTTGTTTAAAATAATGTTACTCCACCCCAAATCTGTAGGATTTTTCATCGCCCGTCTATAATTTTAAATCATATTAGAACTTGTTCTTGTTAAACGATTAAAAATCACTAATAAAAATCGTTTATATGATTACTCCAATGAATCGGTGTATTGGTAAAGTGAAAAATAAATGTAAACCATTTAGGAACAGGTAAGAGATCTACAGATCCTCTTGAGCCTTCACCTTGGTCGATATGGTGGTAGGGTTTCGGCAATATGATAAACTAGTTCATTAGGGTGTTGTTGACAATGTTAAGTCTTGCCTAATTTTTAGTACCTCAGTTTCTAGTGGTAAGCTGAGATCACTGTGCAGCGTTAAGTTGCGAACGTACCCCGGGGGCTGCTGTTATTGATCCTGTTATCCTCTGGAACCGATTCTGAAACTTTTCATTTTTTTATCTGTGAATCACTGGCAGAACCACAAGATGGATCAGCCATGTTACCCGATGGGTCCAGTAGCGCAGCTAGGGAAGGTGCAAGGGGGGACAGCTGTGCCGGGTGCAGCATCATGGGGGCGCCAAATTGAATTCGACAACCTTTTTTATTGCTCGTTGGGATTATCTCGATCGGTGTTGGTTCGGTTCGCAACATCGATGGAGAGGTCGCGAAAACCGAATTTTTCTCTGGGTGCTAAACACCCTTGCTACGCCTCTGGATGGGCCGGACTTATATGTATACTAAAGTTTTAGGTTAAGAGGTAAATTGGACTGACGACATATCAAATGGCGTAGTTGACTGATGCGATCTCTAATTCTAGAAACAATTGAAGACATGTCAATGACTGATTCAATGTAGCACGGATGTCTACACTGGACTACAATTAGTAGACTGTTGTCTACTAATTGGATTAAATTAATGATGTTACGTTTAACCGGGAGTCTTCAACAACATTACTATGAAACAAACCATTTTTTTTTTTATTTAATTGTTTACCTGTTTAACTTTTTCTATTTTGATTTCTTACTTCTACTAGTTCACTGGCTCATAGTTAAGTTAAACAGCTTGGTAAAATCAATACATCATAACTCATCTTCTTAAACCTATACAACATTTTATTGCATCGAATTATAAAATAATGTTAATTTAGTGTTTATGAATAACTATTCTGACTTTACTTAAAAGCCACAAGATATCTAATATATTTCTGGATATATTAGTTTCAAGAGTAAGATATGCTCCTACCTTAGTTATCCGTTCTTACTTTCCGTTTCATGTTCTGGTGCTAATTCTGTTTGTCTCATCCATCGTGTAATCCTTCCACCTTATGAATATAAAGTATCCTTTTCATCTAATGTTGCTTTCTATGAATTATTTTGCCATTAATCCTATCTTCATGTTTAGCCATTCTATGAATTATTTGTGAACTATGATAATTTCTTCGAAAATGTACAACACTTACATTTGTATGCAAAGAAATAATGCCGTAAGATATTCTATATTATGTAACACTATATTTTAGAGTTACCACAAATGTTAGCATACATATAACTAGGAATTTTGCAAGGGTATTTGTTAAACAACTAGTGTTATGTATATATAAGTGACATGAATTATAATTTGTGACAAATATAGTTTTTAGTGCACGAGCCCCGTGGTTATTTTTTCTGTATCTATATCAAAACAATACAAAATACCAATACCACTTAATAATTCCGCCATGAATTGCATAACCCCTAGTAATATTACAAAAATTAATAGAATTTATAAATACTCCTAGAGGTCGACCAAGAAGTCATGAACACGGGAGAAACGGAAAGCTTAACTTCGTTTAAAATCGGAACTTCCGAGTAGTGCCGAAGTCAGTACAGTCGGGTGCTAAGACAATACCCATTTCTAGTTTGTATGACAAGCGCAGTTACGTCAAATCTCGCGAATAACAACAACAAGAAGGTTTCTAATCTGTTAGGTTTCCTGTTTTGTTTGTTTTTATACAATACGAATTATAGTCACAGTCACAACTGTCACACAACAATTTTGATTTTGTACCATTCACCATGATGATGCAAATGCAAAGAACACTACAAATAATGGGGTTGGAACAAACCTAATATTTATTTGTTATTATAAAAATGATTGCTCTCCATGACAATTAATCAAAATAATATTAGCGAATTTATAGTTTGCTTTTCCCCATTATATTTTTTATAAATAAAATAACCAGGAAAACTTATCTTAGAATCTCATTATTTGTATAATTTCTTCCTAATTTTGAATTCGTGTTATTATCCATGTTTTTAATAATACCAGGAAATTTAATTTACCAAAGAGAAAATTGCAAAAACAATCCGAAAGAGGTAATAATACAAATAATAATTCACAAAAAAATAATAACTAAAATCCAGAAATAAGGAAAGAAACAAATAAAACAGAAATAAAAAAGTAACAAATCAAACTCAGTAATAAAAAGGAAGAAAAAAATCGATTAAGAAAGAAGAAAATTTATTTAGATTTAAAGAATATTATTGTGAATAATCAATAAATAATAATATAAAGATATTATCGTATATTATTGCGATTTCTTATCAGGTACAGTGTTGCCAGTTGCAAAAAATATAGAAGTTATCAAAAATAAAATTATTAATAACAAAAGAACAACACTGTATTTTTTGACAGTGGTCTATTCTAATAAAAACTGACTGTACATGGCGACACTAGCGCGCTCCTCACATTTCCATGACTTCTTGGTCGACCTCTAGCAATTGTATTTTTAGTGTAGTGTCAGTTCTACTTTATATTTGTTTTATGTTCTTTGTTATTTTGTATTGAGTTGTATTGAGAGTTTGTGTTAATGCTAAGTTAAGGCACAGTGGAGTACCAAGACGGGTGCGGGGGGAGGCGGGTCGCCCCTTGTGCCACGAGCCTTAGGGGGTGTCATTGTGGCAAAAAGAAAAAAACCAAAATCGTGTTAGAAAGAATACAAATTAATAATAATTTGCGGGAAAACTTTGACAGGTGCAACGGGGTCGCTACGCAGGTCTGAAGCTCAAGCTCTAATATCACTTTAGCGTTAAGGTTTTTTTTTAAGTTATGTGTATCAGTAGTTCTTGTGAAAGGAGTTTTTCGAAACTCAAACTGATAAAAAACTACCTGGGATTAACAATGAGCTAAGCACGTATATCTAACTTAGCTATCTTATCCATTGAAAACAGTATCCCTCAAAAAATAGATTTTGATGAGGCATTTTCCAAATTAGCTGAAACCAAAGTTAGAAATATAAAGCTTTAAGTTAAACAAAGACAAAGTGAAAATTACCAGGTTGGTAGTACTTCAACAAGAGAACGAGTTGTGATTTTACCAAAGTCCTTATTAAAAGGCTGTGTTTGTTTGTTTATCTCCAGTAGGGAGAAAAAGTTATGATTTTGGATTAGTTTAGAGGGACTAGTTTAGAAGTCTTTTCTTCCCTGAACTCAAAAAATAGGGAGAAAAAGTAAAACCAGGGAGAAAAAGAAAGATTGCCAACTTAATTATTTTATAAATAGTAGAGAATGAATGGCTAATGTAGTGAAGTTGTTGAAATCAGGTTGGCGACACTGCTTTTTTGACCTTGTTTATAACCTGCATCTAAATAACCTTCTATTTGAGTATAATTGTAATTCTTATTGGTTTTTAATGTGCTAACAATTATTGTTATTTATTAAAATAATAAATAAAAACTGTGCAATGGATGAAAATGTGTATTTTCTCCCTACTGGAGATAAATTATTGTATGTACCTCGGGAGTAAAGTGCTATAATTCCCCTCGCGATAATTATCTCCCTCGGCTTCGACTCGGGATTTAGGGACCGTGGTTATTATTCGCTCAGGGAATAATGGCTCACTTTACTCCCTAGGTGCATCAATAACTATTTTGTTTAGTCTTTGTTCTTTTCTTTACAAGATTAGTTTAATAGTGTTTTTAAAAAATGTAATAAATTAAAAATTCAATGTTATAAAATTTAAATTTTCCATAGTATGAATACTACCAAAAACTTAAAAATTGAATTTAAAATTATTAACTTAAAAAATGTCAATATTATTGATAGTATTACGTTAGTCGACAGAGTTTGATTTAATGAGTTTAGCTAATATGCTTAAAAAAAAAATTTAAAACTTTCCTTCAAGAGGGCTTGGCAATTTTCTTTTTGGAATTAAATCATGTTTACTTCACTATTAAAAATAAAATCAAAATGTTTACACGCAAATTAATTTGTTTACTAGATATTAAACTTGTATATAAAATGTTCCTTTATTTATTCACTTATCTTGTTCAAACAGCAGCAGGGCACTAGAACTGAATAGCCATAGTTAATTTTTAGTTTATTTAATAATTAAAATCAAACAACCTGAAATAGACAATTTATTTATGAATGAATTATATAACACCTTAACTCCCTAACACGTGTCTTAACAGTGACAAGCCTAATTTTCAATTTATTTCGCGGGAGAAATTTGAATAATATTTTCACTGGAAAATGTACTCAAAAATAATTTTTGAAGTGGTCACTAGATAATATCCCGCCTCGGGTGCCACAAGACCTTGGTACGCCACTGCCAAGACAACCACATTTATTCCAATAAAAATAAATGTTTTTTAATTATTTGTTGGTCTTCAAATAGATATAATAGCTTAAATTTATTTACTCAATTTTACTTTTTATTCTAAATCTTAAATTAAGCCCGTTTTCACGGGCTTAACCACTCGTATTTATATATAATGAACACTGTTGACCGCACTAAAAAAAATCTTTCGCGATGTCTAATTCCTTTTTGATAATTTTATGTATGTCAAAAACAAATAAATAAATCTTAATAAAAAATTAAAATGTAAATAAAAATAAAATATATTGTTAGAGAGCGCAAAAAAAAAACATGTTTGATAAGGCTTGCAAAGCAACCATGGTAATTAGAGCGGTTGACAAATTTCTATTTGATTCATGGGGAATGCAGGCTAAAATAGGAGGTCGATTTTGCATTGTCTGTAGTCTCAATTTGACTTAACTAGCAGTGAATGAGCGAGAGAGATATATTATGCATGAATACAAGGCTACCTCCTACTAACTCCTATCCTCTTGATATTGAATTTAACCTAAGTCCCGTCTATTTCCCTTAAGCTGGTATTTTTCCTAGCTGTTTCAATTTGGATAATTTTAAATCTACACGTTTAAATTTAAAAAAAAATTCTCACTTGACAAATACACTAAAATTAAAGGCTAAAATTAAATGTAGTGTCGTATACTAATATGTATCCTTGTGCTGAGACGCTCAAATCAAAAAATAATATTTATTATTTTATTTAAGTTTGTGGTGTGTATTTGCCAAGTCAGAAAATGTTTTTAAATTTAAACGTCAAGAGTGATTTGGGAAAGAGAATAGAGAGAGGGACCGACAAATATCATGTACACTTGCACTGGATAAATTAGACCTAGTAGAACTTACTCGGACAGTGGGAGAATTGGCTAAACCTATGATCTCTCAATTTTTTACGCTTTTTATTTTTTTACACTAGTGTTTTTGTTGGGATGTACCTATACTGAAAACTAATAAATGGAAAACACTGGGCTAAGTAATTATGAATTCGTATATGAGAAAGTTTGTCTGAGTTGTCTCGGACCAATTTTTTTTACTTTCCCGCGCTGTCAATGCACTAACAAACAAACATTTCTTTGGCCGTTTAGCCTTAAAGACTGGTTTCTTTTTACTACTTTAGGTATTAACACAACGAAACTTAAACAGACACTAACTTAACAGAAAATATTTAAAGTTACCGGGCTGAGAACAAATGGGGGTTTAGCGTAAGACCTCGGGTACGATACGAGTAGTAAGCGGTTAGCGGTGGGCGGTACAGCGGCGGTGCCGCTTACGTTTATGTTTACATTGAGTACATGAAAGTAGACCCCAGTCATGACCGTCATGACCCCCGGCTATGGCGAGCACGAGCATCTAAGCGAACCATTTTGCCTATAACTTTCGCTCACCGCTTAGAATATTTTCAGTTGATTAGAATCTCGCGATATGAAAACATGGCAGGGAACTGATGGAAACGCCCAGCCTATTATTTTCGCTATTGGGGTAGCTCGCACCGCTCTACCGCTCTGCTACCTACCGTTCACCATTTACCAATCGTATCGTAACCGCAAGGCCTACGATGGTAAGCAACAAATTAAAACGTTTCGTCTAATCCTAGAAAACATTTGAGGATAATTGATAACTCATAGTACTCTCGAACAGTAGGTTTCATTGTTTTATCAATTATCCCCCAAATTCAAGATTAGCAATAAAATTCTCTGAATTCATTTTAATAGACCAATAACAAGTGACAATTTTATTTCAATATAGCTTTCCACTAATGAATTGATCTATGCGAATGTTAAATAAAAGTCACGAATAAATTCTCGCGAATAGTCGAAGTCACTAAAGTTATGGATTAACTGTACACTTTATACTGTAGTAATTATTATAAAGGAACATCCATACTAAACCAACAGCATATTATTAAAATTATATTAGTGATAAATATTAGCTAAACAGCAATTACAATAAAAATTAGTTAAGAAAATGGGACACATTTATTTTTGTTCCGAGGTATTGGGGTACGCTGTACACAGTTAACTATATTATAGGGTGCTCTCATACTGGATCCGACTACATGCGACCTTTGGTCGTGCGTAGTCGTACGAGTACGAACAAACTATCCCAACCTTAGCAATGTTATCAGTGCTCTCACACTGCATCCGAATTTAGATAACAATTTAAATAAGAATTAACATCAATAAATATCAAAATTAAATCCTACATTAATTGTTTCACAGCTGTATATATCATTGAATATAACTTAATTTCATTTACATACAGTATATGCAACACAAATCTTTGTCGAACTAACAAAATTAATATTTTATTAATATACTAGCTAGATACCCGGGCTTCGCTACGGAGTGTTATAATAATTTGATAAGTTTATAAACTACCATCAAGAAACATTTAAATTATTTTACTATGCGAGAATATCTAGATTCTCTCCCTCCCACTTATTTCTATACCCCCTTCTCTTTGATAAGATAATTTGAAAATGTCCTAAATTTACCCCTCTCCTAAATGAAATAATACAAAACTGTACATAACAACAATTACTGTACTCTTAAATAGCTTTTTAACAAAATTGCTTCATGAAGGGTATTCATTACTTTGACCCCGTATCATCAAATCATCAAATTGGGATAAAACTGTAAATTTGTATAAAAGATATACTCTCATACAGATACTCTTCTTTTTTTTATAAGATATAGGTATATTTCTCCATTTTACCCCCTTCTAAGTGAAAATATGATAAAACTGCACATAACAACAATTACTGTACTTTCAAAGACCTTTTCAACGATATGCATCATGAATGGTATTCGTTACTTTGACCCCGCATTCATTGCTTGTACCCCGTACCCCTGTGAACCAAAATTTAAATTTTAAAAATTCTTGTAGACAGTGATTTTCCCCTTGCTTTGAAGATTAAGTATGCAAATTTTCATCGAGATTGGACTTAAACTGTAGATTTGTATAAAGAACATACACAAATTTATATATATATGGCCGCCATCTTGAATCAAAACGTCCGATTGGTAAACCATTTGTTAAAACTTTCTTCTTTCATAAAAGGAAGCTAACTTCTACATTTCAAGGTTCTAGTTCCGGAGATATCGTTATTGGTTCCGGAGATATCGTCTTATTTTTTATATAAATGGCCGCCATCTTGAATCAAGATGGCGGATTTTAAAAACATTTCTTAGCGAGCACTTTCATGGTCATAGGTCCAGTGGTTTCAAAGAATTCGTGATGTGTCAGTCAGTGAGTGGTATTTGGATTTTATATATATAGATTATTATTAAATGTATTAGTTGATATATTAGTATAAAGTAATATATTATTAAAGTGAATTATATATATAGTATATTACTTTATGATGGATTTTGCCGATATCTATAGACACCAGTTTCTGTTCAGTATGCAAAGAAGCAGACAAAACAATACAAAGTTGGAATACTAAGTAAGCTATTTGGTTCCCCGAATTCAAGAGTAATTTGTCTCTCGTTATCTATTTTTTACTTGTTACTAATAGTCTTATTAA
Source organism: Gerris lacustris (assembly GCA_951217055.1). NCBI lineage: Eukaryota > Metazoa > Arthropoda > Insecta > Hemiptera > Gerridae > Gerris > Gerris lacustris. The sequence goes on from OX578277.1 coordinate 90,046,741, forward strand.
ACCAGCTTTCCATTTAAATAGCAATACATTTATATACTTTGATTTTGATAGCTTTTTTAAAAATGAAAAAATATTGACATAATTTTTTTTCTCCCAACCACACTTTGAGTTTAGCGTTCTTTAAAAAAATTAACTTTGTTAGTACTAAAATCAAAACCACTTGATTAGTAGCTATGGTAAATTAGTTAAGAAAATGGGAATAATTTATTTTTGTTCCGAGGTATTAGGGTATGCTATACACAGTTAATGGTTCTTCTTTAGATGTTTACTCCCCTTATAACAAAAACAGAGGGGGAGTAACAATCTAAATAAGGTGTACGGAATGTTCTTCTTCTTTTATTCCAATGCTTCTATTACCTTCGATATGCATGGAAGCAAATTTTTTTCACTTCTAATAGTTAAACCCTATTGCCCTTACTTATTATATGTATGAGTCAAGAGAACTTAGAAAATTTGATAAAATCGTCATACCTATAACATTATACTTTTTACTGGTCTTATATTACTTAGCTTTGTAAGTTTCATCGCCCATTTCCGTTTTCCCAATTTTGAACCACTTCCCGTGATTCAATCTTCCCCAAATTTTGCACATAGATACAACTAAGGTGAAGAATACAGAAACAAAAAAAAAAAAAAAAAAAAAAAAAAAAAAAAAAAAAAAAAAAAAATGGCGTCAAATTTATTTGCTTTTTAAGTTTCATCGCACACCTATTACCCCAATTTTAAACCACTTCCCGTCATTCAATCTTCCCCAAATTTTGCACATAGAAATAACTAAGGTGAAGAATACAGAAACCAAAATAATAATAATAGGAAAAAAACAAAACAAAATGTCATATTTCTTTGCTTTTTAAGTTTCATCGCACTCCTATTACCCCAATTTTGAACCATTTCCCGTCATTTAATCTTCCCCAAATTTTGCACATAGATACAACTAAGGTAAAGAATACAGAAACCAAAAAAAAAATAAAATAAAAAAAAGATTGAAAATAAGACCAGTTTTGAAAAATGGCATTTTTATATTAATTATTTTATTTTGCATATATGTCAGTCCTGGCCATGGAAATTTTTGCAAACTTCCGTTTCTTAAACCCCACTTGCCTAAATTGAATGGCGTTTCAACCGTAGCCTACAGATAGTTCTATACGCACGCAATATTGAATAGATTAAGGGTGGCCCTATGGGAATCGAATGGTCTAAACAAAAAAAACACACTTTCAATTTTTATGTGACAATTCGTCCAATAATAAGACGTGACAACTCTAATTAGCAGGCTATTTATATTTATTTTTATCTAATGTTTATTACCATGTAGCCATATTAATATTGTCCTTGTTATGATTTGTTGCAGAAGAAACTATGTACTGGAAGCATATGTTTCGGAAGTTTTATGAAGCCACAGTGCCTTATGGACCAAGGACCAAGGTCCAAAGAAGAAGTTCTCAGACACGCCAAGGACTTCATAGAACAATACTTCTCTTCTATACGAAGGTACTTAATACTTTTATAACACTCACTATACCTTTATTTAAAAATATATATTATGTATATATATATATATATATATATATATATATATATATATATATATATATATAAATCTAAAAGTTGCGTTTACATGATATGTGGAAAGTTCTCAGTTCCTTAGTTCCACAATCCATGACCGAGTCTTAGGCGGATTTCACACTGAAGTAGCAAGTCGCAGGTTGCATGCGTCCTAGTAACACCAGATTATCTAAGGAGTCGAGGTAATTTAACGAGCCTACACACCGAAGACGCGCGCGGCCTGCGGCCGCGTCCGGCCCGCGAGCCGATTTTATGTGGCCCGCCGTGTTACCATAAAAACGAAGAATTTATAAGCATTCAGACATTTGCATCCTTGGCATTACAGAGAAACATATTCACCATTCTATTTAGTGATGAAAATGAATCAGTAGTCCGAGCGAGTTACAAAATTGCTCATATTTTAGCTAAGGAAGGCAAACCTTTCAGTGATGGTAAAATAGTGAAAAGTTGAATTTTGAAAGCTGTTGAAGAACTTTGTCCTGACAAACTTTCTTTGGTAGGCTCTATCAGTTTGTCTCGTAACACTATGACTAGTTGAACCGAAGATCTTTGCATAGACGTCAATCGTAGGGCTTAGATAATCGGGTGTTACTAGGAGCGTGCAAGGTGCAACTACCTACTTCGGTGTGAAAGCCGCCTTAAGATGATTGAAGTGCGAGTATTTGTTTCTACAGATCCAGCTTCAAATACAATTCCCTTTCTCTTTAGCCCTTCGATGAAAACAATCCTATGTCTTCCTCTCATTATTTTTTAATAAGATTTGTAGTATATAAAGAGAGATAGCAATGCATGTTTGTTATCACAATTGTGCCGTTTTGATAAAACATCTGATCTGCTTGAAAATTAAGCAGATAGACGTGCTTTCGTTTACCTTCGCTGGTTAAAAAGGTAGAAATTAATAACTCTGATGTCAGAAGTACATGGTTGACTTTGAAGCTGAAGCTTTGAGACTCATCTTACCCTCTTCTTCTTATATCACACGTTCTTTCGTCCCCTTGTCAAGTATTGTCGATATTTTTACGCGATAAGTATCTCTTTAACTCGAGGTGCAACAGCTTTGATATGTCTCTTGTCGTGTTAGTCTTTACGTACTTTCTTTTCCTATTATTATGTCATTTTAACACCTATTTCTTTCTTGGAATTTTGAATTCAGTGGCATACAACATTTTTCGTTTTCTTCAGAACGATCACAATGCTTTGTTACCCCGGTAAGCTTGGAAGCAAAAGTAAACATCTATTGTTTAGCGTATTAGAGTCATGCTTATTATTTACGTGTCCAATTTTATACCTGGAAGAAGAGCAAAGCTTCTGCCAAAAATGAATCGATGGCACTGGTTTGAGTCCTTTGACTCCCAAAGAAGCAAGATAACTTGTCAGTCTAATATGGCTTATCGAAAGCTGAGTGCTCCTGGCAAACACTGTTTATTCTGCGGTAATCAAGTAACATACCTACTTAATAAAATAGAACACTAAAATTTTAAGTTTTTAATTGCTAATAAAAATATATTATAATACACAATAGAATAACAAAAGTTGATAAAGTAGACAGAAAAATATTTAGAATAATTTGCTCATTTTAAAACAATTATTCATAGAATAAAAATCACTTCTGTAAATAATGGATTACTGAAACTGAGGTAAGTTACTCTATAAAGTATCTAATGGAATAGTCTCGTATAACATATTTCAAACCTAACCCCAACTCTTGGTACAAAAAAGGAACCAAATACATGAGAGAGAATAAAAATCCGTGAAGTAGAAAACATAGAGGAGAACAGGAATGTTACAAGATTCATCTGGACTAAAGAGATTAAGTGTAAAACTGCTTGGAGCTTTTAAATGTGCTGATGGTTTTCAATTTTTACATGCTAGAGTCTTGTAGTGGTTTAAACACGAAGAAACAAATTTATTATATTATGGAATTGCTTTTGTAGCATTCCAGACGGAATAAATTTATATTGTTTTATATCAATGCAAAAGATTCACGATGTATGTCATCTTATTATATCTATTATGTGATTAACCGAAAGAGTTTTATACAAGAAAAGAAGTCATAATGTTGGATTATTAATTTTTTTTTTTTTTAGTCGTGTTCTCTATGAGTTAATTTAACAATATATCGATATGTAACACCACAAACTATATAATTATTTTGTAAAACGAATAAAAAAATACCGTCATAGGTTGAAAAGCTGATAAGAAAAAAGTCGACGTAAACAATATATAGTTTAAGATATAAAATAAAGACTAAAATCTGGAGAAAGATGTATGTAATTTAAAGAGCATTTAATACCAAAATAAATTCTTATAATGTGATAATAAATTCTTTCATTAATAATTAATATAAAAATGCCATTTTTCAAAACTGGTCTAATTTTCAACTTTTTTTTTTTATTTCTGTATTCTTCACCATAGTTGTATCTATGTGCAAAATTTGGGGAAGATTGAATCACATGAAGTGGTTCAAAATTGGGGAAACAGAAATGTGCGATGAAACTTACAAAGCAAAGTAAGTATAAGACCAGTAAAAATTGACTTATCTTATAGACGGTAATATTAAATTTCACATCGGACTGCAAAAAGACCTTCAAAACATGAGTGAAAAAAAGACTTGCCTTTTAAATATAAAATGAAAATCACCATATTTTTTTGTTTGCTGTCCTATAATATTTTTTTTCTCTTAAGGTGCGTTTACATCTGACATTTATTGCATGATATTTATTTCAGACAGAAATCTCAGAAGTCTGAGAGTTCTGTTTCTACTCTCAGCTATAAGTGTCGACACTTCTATACCAACAGATGATCTTATAGCTGAGAGTAGAAACATAACTCTCAGACTTCTGAGTTTTCTGTCTGACATGAGTATCATGCAATAAATGTCAGGTGTAAACGCGCCTTTAAAGATGCTTAAATTCTTGTAATTTAAATAAGATACTTAAATTCTTCTAATTTAAATAAGATGCTTAAATTCTTGTAATTTAAATAAGATGCTTAAATTCTTGTAACTTAAATAAGATGCTTAAATTCTTGTAATTAAAATAAGATGCTTAAATTTTTGTAATTTAAATAAGATGCTTAAATTTTTGTAACTTAAACCTAGAGGATCTAGATCATCCGGATTTACCCCCTACTCTAATTTGTTAATGAACAAAGTTTGTTTGTCCAAATCCTTTCATAACAAATATAGAATGAATAGTAGATCAATACTCCTTAATTTTAATAATTAAATAAAATATTTAATCAAATTAATTTCAAACCTGGTAAATTCTGGTAGCTGCAAGTAAATAATTAATACACAAGAGAAACAAAAAAACTGAAAGGATAAAAATGTATGTAAAATAAATAAGGGTATTAGTTTGAATTGTAAAGATTCTTAGTATAATTGTTTTTGTGTCAATGGGTTAATTAATTAAGTTTGCTTAGTCAAGTTAAAATAGACTGGTGACGTATTTCCAGTACAATACTTTGTATCCCTGGAGTATTAGTTTCCCTCGAGCTATGATAAATCTTACTCTCCTCAGACTCTTGGGGGCTCTTTTATTTTACAACATTTTTTAAATAATTAATCCTGGTTTAATTAATTCAGTCCTGTTTTTAATTTGCATTTACTAACTTAGTCAGAACTTCTGCTTTGACATGTCAAGAAAGGCAAAAGGCTACACCTTCTTTTATACGTGGACAAAGTTTTTGGTTGTTGATGATCGGATATTAAAGAGTATTATAATAATCACAGCGCCCACAAAGATAAAAATCCGTCGGATGCAATTCATACTAAACTTTCTCAAACTGCAAGTACATTACTATTTCATTAAGTTTTTCCTTTTCTTAGTTTATAGGAACTATTTTGTTCAGCGTCAAATTTCCTAAAAGAACCCGAAGTGTTGTGGTTTCGGTTTCGTTTGGAGAACCCTTTTTTGCGCTTGAGAATTGGTTGTGATCCTGACCGAAAAAATTCACGTCTGGAAACATTTAATCCACTATAATTAAAAAACTAGTCCGTAGATCTTAAACTTTAATTATACCATTTGAAAGCTTATGAAAAGCAGAAGTTTTTCCTGAAATCGCCACACTTCTAAAAATAAAATGACCATATTTTTTTGTTTGCTGTCCTATAATATTTTTTTTTCTCTTAAGGTGCGTTTACATCTGCGACATTTATTGCATGATATTTATTTCAGACAGAAATCTCAGAAGTCTGAGAGTTCTGTTTCTACTCTCAGCTATAAGTGTCGTATCCTTCAATTTGGAGTAAAAGGCTCAGGAATTTCGTGGTCGAATTTTAAAAAAATCCAAATTTTCAAATGTAACAGGACCTTAAAAAATGCTTAGGAGCTGATAATGTGGAAATAAATAAGTGATTCTGAAAGGTTTTGTTATTCTCTTTAAAACTGTTCGTTCCTTAGCTCAATTTCTCTAACTCATTTAGTTTTTGAGATATTAGACATTGTTTGAAAATATTCGTGTAACACTTTACAAATTGAAATAGATATAAAGGAAGGGCATATGCTTACTCGACATTTTTTGTTGTATAAATAGGAATATGCGTAATCGACATTTTTTGTTGCATTCGACTCATAGAATCCGTCAGTTTCGTTATGACATTTTATCGCGAGTCACCCTGTATACTGTATAGATAGTATTGCGTTAGTGATAACACGAGTGACATATTGCTTAATTAGCAGAAAACATGGACATTGGACATATCTTGATCGATTCCAACCGTTACATTTTAATTGATTCAAAATATTCTAGTTAAAGCTCTCTAGAAATTTTAT